>CM039509.1:44258104-44858104 GCA_022432975.1 Begonia masoniana | reverse complement strand
TGCGAAAGTTATTACTCTGTATTCTCAATCTACATCTCTCTACTCCAAAACTTGAGATTCTGTTTTGAGAGTTTGTAGATTATTGTAATCTGTTTTTCAAACCTGAATATCCTGTAAGGCAGTGGATTGACGCCCGCTAAGTTCAATCCAGGATTGTGAAAGGCTGTGGATCGAAGCCCGTAAGGTCGATCAGATTTTCTCGTTGAGGAGAAGTAAGGAATCTTCAAGGGAGAGCCTTGGAGCGTGGACGTAGGCAGTTTGGCCGAACCACGTAAAAATACTGGTGTCTAATCTCTCTTTCTCTCTCTTTACATTATTTGATTACTTGTGCTAAAACTAAGTTTAATCAAGAAGAGAAATTAGATTGAATTGAAATTAACATTAAAAAAAGTCTAATTCACCCCCCTCTTAGACAATTCCGATCCTATAATACCAAGTTTGAACATTCACTAAAAAGTGCTTCAATCGTTTTTGTCGTGGTGGTAATGGAGAATGGGTCAAACCCTCCACTCATGATCTCTGCTGAAACCCAGTCAATTATCGACGAATTTAAGGATGTTTTTTTTTCTGAAGACCTCCCTGACAAGTTACCCCCATTGCGAGATATTCAACATGAAATTGAATTCATCCCTGTGGTATCTCTTCTGAACTTACCTCACTATAGAATGAACTCCATTGAGCATGCTGAACTTCTGAGACAAGTCCACGAACTTTTAGCTAAAGGATTTATTCGTGAGAGTTTAAGCCCCTGTGCAGTTCCAACTTTTTTAATCCCAAATAAAGATGGCACTTGGAGAATATGCATTGACAGTCGGGCCATCAACAAGATAACTGTAAAATATTGTTTTCCCATCCCTAGACTTGATGACTTGTTGGACTTGATGACCCATGCTAAGATTTTCTCAAAAATTGATATGAGAAGTGGGTATCACCAAATAAGGATTCGTCCTGGAGATGAATGGAAAACTACATTCAAAACAAAGGATGACCTTTATGAATGGCTGGTCATGCCATTTGGACTTTCCAATGCCCCAAGTACCTTTATGAGAGTAATGACTCATGCTCTTAGACTTTTATGGGAAAGTTTCTAGTTGTTTATTTCGATGATATCCTCATTTTTAGTCAAACTTTCGATCAACATCGAAGTCATCTCCAACAAGTTTGCACCACTCTCCGGTTGGCAAGCCTATACGCCAATATTAAAAAGTGTGTGTTTTTCACGGAGAGTGTTACATTCTTAGGTTTTATAGTCTCTACGACTGGAGTATCCCCTGACCCAGTAAAGGTGAAAGCAATTGTTGATTGGCCCGAGTCTAAAAGCTTAAATGAAGTTCAAAGCTTTCATGGATTAGCTACCTTTTATCGTTGCTTCATCAAAGGGTTCAGTACGATTATGGCTCCTGTTACCGAGTGTATGAAAAAGGGCAAATTTCACTAGACATTAGCAGCATCTAAGGCCTTCAAAATTATTAAAATCCGAATGACGGAAGCTCCAGTAATGCGTCTTCCCGATTTCTCCAAGGTTTTTGAGGTTGAGTGCGAAGCGTCGAGGGTCGGGATTGATGGCGTTCTTAGCCAAGAGCAACACCCCGTCGCTTACTTCAGTGAAAAATTAAATGATGCTAAACAACGATGCTCAACATACGATAAGGAATTGTATGCAGTTGTGCAAGCCCTACGTTATTGGCGTCACTATTTGTTACTTCATGAATTTGTGCTTTATTTGGACCATGAAGCCTTACGATATCTTAATTCTCAAAAACGATTGAACTTTCTACATGGTCGTTGGATTGAATATTTACAAGCATACTCGTTTGTCCTGAAACACAGAAAAGGTATAGAGAATCAAGCAGCTGACGAGTTAAGTCGTCGTATATCTATTCTAAATGTCATGAGTGCGAGAATCAGTGGTTTCGAAAGACTGAAAGGGGAATATGAGTCTTGTCCTAATTTTAAAGATATTGTTCTCGCCTTGGAAAACGGACAATTGAATGATCACAGTAACTTTCATATGAAAGACGGGTATCTTTTCAAAAGTCACAAATTGTGCATTCCCCAAACATCCGTTAGAGAGTTCATCATTTGGGAAATTCATGTAGGAGGGTTAGCTGGTCATTTTGGACGTGATAAAACGATAGAAGAAGTTGAGCGTCAGTTCTTTTGGCCGGACTTAAAGAAAGACGTGAGCAAAATAGTCAGCACTTGTAGAGTTTGTCAAGGTGCTAAACAAAGACGACAAGTTACCGGTCTTTGCACTCCTCTCCCTGTCCCCAATCGTCCCTGGGAGGATGTTAGTCTGGATTTTGTACTTGGACTGCCTCGCACTCTTAAAAAACATAATTCTATTTTGGTTGTAGTTGATCGTTTCTAAAAAATGACCCACTTTATTCTGTGCCATAAAACATCGGATGCATCTAAGGTAGCTCGATTGTACTTCAATGAGATTGTCAAACTCTATGGTCTCCCTAAGACAATTGTTTCAGACAGGGATGTGCGTTTTACTGGTCATTTTTGGAGAACTTTATGACATATGGTGGTACAACACTAAAATTTTCCACTGCCTACTATCCTCAAACTGATGGTCAAATTGAAATTGTTAATCGAAGTCTTGGAAATTTATTACGATGTTTGGTCAAAGAAAATCTCAAGAATTGGGATCTGATCCTCTCCACCGCTCAGATTGCATATAATAGTTTTGTGAACCGAACCATAGGTATGAGTCCTTTTGAAGTTGTCCATGGTTTTAAACCTAGGAAACCCTTAGACCTTCTCCCTATGTCACCGCATGCTAGTGTGTCTATGTCGGCTGAAAATTTTACTCAACATCTTCATGATTTACATATTGAGATCAATAAACAAATAGAAGCTAGTAATGCATCATATAAATTACGAGCTGATTTACACAAATGACACGTTGAATTTAATATTGGAGATTATGTTATGGTTCGAGTTCGTCCTGAGCGACGATCATCCGGATCTGGTTCTAAATTGCAAGCTTGTAGTATTGGTCATTTTAAAATTTTAAAGCGAATTGGTTCAAATGCATTTGTTGTTGATCTTCCACCTAATTTTGGTTATCACTCTACTTTTAATGTTGAAGACTTGATTGCTTATAAAGGCCATTTTAAACCTGCTGTTGACCCTTTTTTGCCTTCATCAATCGACTTTGAGCCTCCATCGGCCAATTCAAACTCCCCAACACCTCCTGTCACCACACATAAGGATAAAATTGATGCTATTTTGGATGAACAAATTGTATTTACTAATGAAGGTGAAGTTCAGCGTTTCCTGGTTTGTTGGGAGGATCGACCAGATAGTGATTGTACGTGGATTTCCAGAGAGACACTTCAGCAGTTGAATCCAGACCTTTTGGAGTTCTTTCGGAGTCATCAGGATCTCTCTTTGCCGGATTTCAACACTGTTTGGAATGATACTCAGTCCAGACCTCCAGTTACACGAGTCTACAGACGCCGGAAGAAGGTTGCTCAACCGCTTAGCTTATGGTTGAGTGATTGATCAGCTTGCTGCAGTGTGGTCCTGTCAACTTGAATGGTTGATTCTTCTACCTTGGGAGAGTTGATGAGGACATCCTTGATTTAGTCATGCTATTTCCCTTGCAACATTTATTTTGGTCATTTATTATTATAGTTTTTAGCATTGTGTGGTTTTCTGTTATGTGTTTAATGAGTCATTAGTATCTTTGTCATTTTCCAAGTAGGTTTTATTCTATTTAAAGTTTTACATTATAACTTAGTGGATAGTTGATAAATGAATGATAAAATGAATTTGAGTTTTCTCTGAAATCTCTCTTCTCTTCCAATCTCCTTTTCTTTTACTTCTTCCCCTCACTCTCTTTCTCTCCCTGCTTTAATTCTTATTTCCTATCCGTTGCTGCATAAGTTTTGGTTTCATTTCACTGTTGAAATCGAACATCTGGTGCTTTGATTACAATGATCTGTAGGCTAGCTGAGAAGATGTTTAATTGTATCTCCTTGAGATCTGTGTTCAACGGCAGTAAATGAACAGTAGAATGTGAAAATCTTTCAAGTTAGGAGAGATTTTCTGATAACAAATCTGAATTGAGTAATGTTCACCACAAACATTAAAAAGTTCTATCTGTACAATGATGTAGAAACAATCCAGGCCTAGTAGATCAAAATTGTTTGAGAACAACTCGTGTTCTTTCTCACTTATAAACCATTTAAATGGTGGCTGAGACTAATAAAAGCTTCTTCTTTGCAGGGGATTGTGAGGCCACCCATCGGATGGTGGTATCCAAACTCTTCTTCAGCTTGACTAAGAAATTTCTGAAATGTGGGATGGTTCAAGTATTCTATTGGAACAATGAAACGTCTTTTTTCCGTCTCACCAACATAAACAGCAAAATGACCCTTTGGTACCTCACAGGCCTGTCCAGCCATGTGAATTCTCTTCAAAATCTGTCTTGCAGGGAAAACTCGAGGAAGACGAAAACTGTAAATGCAAAATATTTGCATATGTTGGCAATTGTGTTTTTGGCAAAATATATTCATATTTATGGAGAAAATATATCAATTTCACTATTTCTTAATTTGATGATTTTATTCTTGGTGAGCAAGCAATAGCCGATTCTGTTTATTGGATGACATCTGGTCAACATTCATAAAGATTCTGTGGAAGAGAAAAATAAGGAAACAATGATATTTGGAAAGTTATTGAAAAAGAGATATGCACTTGTTTTTTGAAAAAGTTTTATTTGGAAAGCCGATTTGCTGTAGATTTGGCACGATTTGCTGGGCTCTGTGTTCCCATGATTAATGGGATGCTTTCCTGAATTTTTGGGTGAATATCCGATTAGTTATAGAAACTTTCCTTAAGTGTTGCATGTGGTGTCACACAACAGATTCAATTTCCTTATTCTATGCGATTTGAATTTTGATTTGTTAACTGATCTGGTTCGATATTATAGAAGTTACCAATAGTATTTAAGGCTCTCGGTTCTGTGAGAGCTGATTGACGACGGAGTTTTGTTTTACGCGTGAGGAAGTTTTCTTCGTTTTTCCAAGCCGTCGGTTTTCTTTCACGCCCTACGTTTCAGCGTATGGGTTTGTGATTGTGTTGCTCACTCGACCTAATCTGTGGATTTCATTGTTTTATTGAGTGTGCTGTGTGTTGCATCTGAAGACTTCGATCTGGTGTTCCAGGAGGTGTCACAGGAGGCAATATTCTTTGTTCTTCATTGAAGCTCTGTCTCGGGAGGAGACAGCATCCGAACTCGGGAAGAGTTCTGTTTCTTAGACAATGGGAGCTTGTCGTTCTTGATCGTGGGCGAGGGGATCTTGCCATAACACGGGTTTCGGGAGGAACCAACAACGAGGGGATCTTGTTGTTATCTAGATCTCGGGAGAGGTCGTTCTAAAGTCGAGGGGATCTCGCAAAAACTGTTTCGTTGAGGAAGTTAGCTAGAGGCGGCGACAAAGATAAGATGGATTCTTTATTTGTATAAGTCCGAGTTTTTCTTGTAACTTTGTTAACTCAAGGAAAAGTTTTTATATCTGGACGTGGCCCCGCAGACGTAGGCTGGTTGCCGAACTGCGTTACCAACCTCTTGTGTCATTTATTTCCGCACTTTTTATATCGTTCATCGTTACTTTAAAATCGGTGTCACATAAGGATCCTTGTGTGACATCACTGAACTGATCTTAAACTTTCAAAAACCCATGGTATTTTTGGATTTCTAAAATATTTTTGAGTGCTGTTTTGCAAGAAATGCTTCTGTAATAGCTTAAGGCTGTGGAAGAATAGCTGAAAGTTGTTGATATATAGCTGATAATGCACTGTTGATATGTTCATTCCGTAAGGATTGAGGGGTGGAAAGCAATCCTGCATATTGGGTCCCAGGGAAGGACATTTGGCATAAAGAATCATGTGATTTTGTTTCTCAGCAGATCTATCATCTCCAAATGAGCAAGGGGCCAGCTTTATTTGATCAAATATGACAAGTCAACAATAATTTTGGTACCAGAATTCATGTTTTGGATTTGCAACAACTGCCAATCTTAGCACCACATTTTGTTAGAGCCCTACCAAATGATGCAAAAGCTATTTGTGGTCTGAGAATCAGGGGAGTTGCCGATGAAACAAAGTGGGGCCATTGATAAGGTGGATCATTTGATTCTGTTCTTTGATCATAAACATCAAGACTGTGACTTGATTAGAATCACCAAATCATCATTTTTAGAGCTGGTGCTGTGCATAAATTCTGATAGATAGTGACCCATGACTTCATTTTCAGACATTTAATCCTGTTTTCTTCTCCTTAGCTGCCATTGTGGAGTTGATGGATGAAGAACTTACCGACTGTGTACTGTCCATCGATGAAGAAAATTAGAAAATAGTATTGGGTTGATTAGAAGAACATCTACTTTAATGGCGATAGTGGAGCAAACAGAAGGTTAACCGATTCATAGAATTAACCACAAGAGAAGGAAGGCCACAAACAAAAGCATATTGTTTAGATATCCCAAAAATAGAGCTATTAGCTTAGCTGGAGTTTTGCTTGGGCCGGCTGCACAAAATTATAAAGAGAGAGCTTCGTGAAACTCATGGCATTGCTTTGTTTTTAGCTGAGAAATGACAGATTTGTTCAAAGAATTTAACAAGGTAGGACTCATAATTATGGATATCAAAATGAACTTCTCACATATATGGTAAATGTTGCGAAAAATCGTAATACGCAAGTGCACGTGTCGCAAAAGTAATAAAGTGTGTATAAGTACGAGTGTCGATCCCACGAGGAATAATTATGTTAAATATTGAATATCTAATTTTCAGTTTAATTTGAAAAGAAATAATAAGTGATTTTTGAATTTTAAAACTAAAATAATTCAAATAAAAATCAAACAACAATTTAAATAAAAGATCTGAATGTAAAAGAGTAAGATTATATGATGAGAAAATCCAAGGTTCCGATTTCACTTAACTAATCCTATTTATTAAACCTAATTCAAGTGATTAATTTCTATTCCCTCGTGTTGATGGCAATTTCACAAAAATATTCATCAATCTCTCTCGAGCAAAGACAAACTTATTCAATTAACGAATTATCACCTCTCGGTTTCTAATCATGAGAATTAATTGAATACATTAAGAGCAAGAAATTATCTTACCACTCAAACGCCCTAACTATCTCTAGCATAGGATCCTTTTTAAGGCAATTTATTCAGTGCACGGTTAAATTCTCCGCTCTCGCATCCCGAATTAACCCTAATATTCTTAGTTTTGGTGATCAAACAAACCTAAGTATTACGTTCAGAATAAATTACTCAACACAGAACAGGAAAAGAAAATTAAAAACCTGAATTAAGAAAAATAAATAATCATAGCAAAGTTACGTCGAAACCCTAGAACGAGAAGTTTAGTTCATGCTAAAAGATAAATAAACAATAATAATGATAAAGAGTTGCATGATGAAACAGTGGAAGTAAAAAGAAAATAAAACTATTATGAAAATAGCCTGATCGCCCCTCCTTGCCGAAAATCGCCTCAGTGTTGCTCTCTGTCGCCGCCTCTTAATTTCCGAATATCCCTTGCCTAATGCCCTCTATTAAATAGAGAAGGTCGTGTGCTTTAGGTTTAATTCATCCCTTCCTCTCATATCAATGGTTAAGATTGAAAGTTCCTTAAGATTAACGGTGCAGATTAAAAGATAAAATCTTTCCAAAATTGTAAGCGATCAGTCGCTGTAAGGTATAGCGATCAATCACTGCTCCTCCTAACATGCATGGCGATCGATCTCTGACTTTTCTTTAAGTGTACAGCGATCGATTGCTGAAAATGTATAGTGATCGATCGCTGCTTCTTCTTCAATGTACAAAGATCGATCGCTGAAAGCCTTCCAGGAGATCGATTGTTTCTTCCTTTCAGCTTCTGTTTCTGTTTGTTTCTTCTTTCCTTTTCTCTTCAAATTCTTTCGTAATTGCTAATTCCTGCTCTAATTAAAATTTCTGCACACTTGCACAAAATTCATCAAATTTCTTCAAACACTTTAAGAAAAATTTATCAAATCAAGTATAAAAAGTATAAATAAGTGTGTAAAATACACACTTATCAGTAAAGATGTGATTTTTTCCATGATTGGGCAATGGAGATTAGAAGTGAAAAGAAATTGTTGTTGTCTCAACATAGTTCAGGGCTACGTAAGTAAAACCAAACTTTATCCTTCTTGAGTTTTGTAGAACATGTCTGGACTAAAAATCACAATGTCGAGCCAGGATGACAACGCACCATCACAAGAGTTTATGTACAAAGAACAGGCAAACCTTTATGGGTTATATCCGAAGACATGGAACAAGATGTTTTTATGTCAGCAACAGGGGGAGAAGCTCTTGAAATTGTTGATCTTTTAGCAGTTGAATACCAAATAGAAAGAAGATATTTTATGCAAATCCTCAATTTGAGATTTTATCTAGAAATTGAAACCACCATTTAGGCCAATTTCTACCGATTTCCTGAGAAAAATCTGTTTTCTGAACGGCCTTTTTTTGGTTTGGTGCATGGAAATGGATTTATACTCTCTTATATGTTTCCTTGTTCTGTCTCAAACTAGACAAAGATGAAAACTAGTTACTTTTGAGAAAAAAGAGCATTTCTATTTATTGAGTTTTCTCGTGTGCTACAACTTTCCTCTCGTAAAGCTTGTTTGCAATTGGAGGGAAAAGGAAAAAAATGGAGTTATTCCTATGGTACAAAATTTACTCGATGCACTTGCTTAAAGACTACCCAGGCGAGAAGTTAGTTCAAAGAAAGTTTCTTCTCTGCAGGGAATCGTCAAACCACCCATAGGATGAGCATAACCAAATTCTTCTTCAGCTTGTCTCAATAGGTCTTGGAATGAAGTATGGTTCAAATATGATATTGGAACTACGTATCTCTTTTTGTAGCTCTCTCCAACATAGACTGCAAAGAAGCCCTTTGGAACATCCGATGATCTTGCCCTTGGAACATTGGAACTCCGGCGAAGGAACTTTGCTGCAAGAATAGCCATGGTGTTTTGTGTTTCTTGGAATTTGAATCTTTGAGAGTTAGATAATTGAGGGAAGTAGATTGCAAGGGTGAAAACTTGGGTTGGTTGTGAGAAAGAATAAGAGAAGCCGTGTTTATATAGATGAGATTTGGAAACCCCTAAAGCTTGAAGCTGCTTAGTAATGGAATTAAGACAGCTGATGATGGTGTCACATGGTGTTGTAGTCCAATTTGCATCTGAAAATTAGTCCATCTGTTGATGAGCAAGTAGCATAGATGTCCTACAACATCTGAAAAGTGCCATTAGAGGAAAGGCATGTGAGACCCCAGTTGGCAAGTGTGTTTTCATGACACAGAAGATCAAAGTGGTTGGAACAATGATCTTATCGGATAGAGACAATGCAGAAAAAGAGAATTGGCCAGAGACACAATCATGGCAAAGGTAACATGGTTTTGTAATCTAAACTCTACCTCAACGTCAAGAGCTTGGCAATGATTGGCTTGTGAATGGGTTGGAGCCACAGCACTTCTGAATAACAACTTGCATCGAACCCCACTTTTTGAAAAGATGTGGACAAGGGAAGATCTATTGTTCTCTACCCAAAATTAGAGAAAGCTCGTGGCTGTCTTAATCATGTCTCTCATATTTAGTAGGTAGCTCTTATCCTTATTTCTATTTAGCTTTCACCATTTTGAGGTTGATTGATTATTATATAGAAAACACAATCATGTGATACACCTTTGATCACGTCCCTCACTCAGACCCTCTCTCTCGTTTCTTGTTTTTTCCCACTAAGCATTCATCTTTATATATGTTCTGGAGCACCTCATTTCTTCACATACCCAACAGCAAAGCTCAGCACTTTTCTTGATTTCTTTAAAAAAACTTTTGAGTTTCTTTTGGAATCACTCCAATACAGACATGGGTTTTGGATTTTCTTTCTATTTTTATGTATTTGTTAAGTTTACTTAATCTTAGATAGCTTTCTATACTATTTATAAGATTTTTAGGGATATTTCTATTATTTTTAATATTTTCTTTAGCCTATTTAAACACAAGAGTTGTAACCCTTTAAAAAAATAATATATGATGAAATAAACTTTGAGTTTTTTAGAGAATTTTTTATAAGATTCTTTGTGAAGAACAAAATACTCTTTAAGGTAAAACTTGAGAGATCAAATTAATAACTTTGGTTCCGTCGGCAAGATTCGATCGGGGTCAAATTCATTTTACTTGATTAAAGACGTTCTTGAATTTCTATTCTACGTTGTTGAAGGGTCTCAGTTTTGATATACATGTGATTCTCATCACCTTATTTGAAAAGCTAAGAGAGGAAATGACTTCTTTATGAGATACGAACATTCAACAACACCCTCAAAATTATCTAACTTATAAACTGCAAGATGATCATTCGTGATGACATAATTGTTCTCAGACAAAGATTCTGCTTATCGCACAAAACTTATCAGAGAATGTCACTCCTCATTAACTGAGGGTAATCCGGGGATAATTCGAACAATTAAGAGAGTTAACTCTCAATTTGAATCGCCGAATCGGAAGAAAGAAGTTCAACACTTTGAACAGATTTATCCAATATGTCAACAAACAAAATATGAGACAAATGACGGGAAGACAAATGTTACTAACAAAACTCTAGAGCAGTATCTAAGATGTTTCAATCTATGGAACATTCTAGTCGGTGGGAAAAACCTGCTTCATTGGGCAGAATATTCTTATAATACTTCTTACCACTCGTCTATTGCTATGTCTCCTCCACACATCTTAGCATATTCGATAGGTTCTTCCTCAATAGAAACAGTAGATTTCAACTTGCAGTTGCTAATTTGGCTGCTTTACTTTTAGCATTATCTGGCTGTATGATTCTTCAACCTTGTGATATAGAGAGACAACCCCACCAAATTTCAAGTTAATGCATGAAAAGTAGTCGATTTGATTTAAGAGATGGATGAACTTTGATTAAGGATCAAGAAATCTAATATATAATGTCTAGTCTACAAAATTGTGTATATTTTTACAAAGTTCTCGAGTCTCCATAACAATGATTCACTCAAGCGAGAGACGAGATCATTCTTTGCAGGGAATAGTAAGGCCGCCCATGGAATGGTGGAATTCTTCTTCAAGTAGCTTATGGGAACCACATATATCCTCTTTACTTCCTCACTGGCATACACTGCGTAGAAACCTTTGGGAACTGTGGAAGATCCAAGCTTGAGGAATATTAGATCTTCCCTCAACCACATCCTTTCAAAAAGTGGGGTTCAATGCAAGTTGTTATTCAGAAATGGGGTCAAGCCAATCAAGGTCTTGAACACTGAGGTAGCTGATCTTCTTTTGTATGGGAACATACAAGGCAACGGTGTCCTATATTTATCAAACATGAATTTCCTCTTGGTCCTCATTTGTTAGGGTGAATTTCCCATCTCAAAATGGTCCTCTAATGCCTAGTTTTGGATGTTGTAGGACAGACAATGCTCATCAACTAATAATTTCAGTCTTAATTTCCAAATGCAACTTGGAATACAACACCATGTGACAGTCTATTTCTCAGCGGCTTCAAGCTCAAGGGGATATCAAATCTCATCTATATAAGCACAACTCTTATTGTTTCTCACCACCAACCCAAGTCTTCAAATTTACAATCTGGAGCTTCTCCCAAATTTCAAACTCCCCAGAGATTCAAATTCAAAGAAACACAAACAGCATGGCTATTCTTGCAGCAAAGTTCCTTCGCCGGAGTTCCAATGTTCCAAGGGCAAGATCATCGGATGTTCCGAAGGGCTTCTTTGCAGTCTATGTTGGAGAGAGCTACAAAAAGAGATACGTAGTTCCAATATCATATTTGAACCATCCTTCATTCCAAGACCTATTGAGACAAGCTGAAGAAGAATTTGGTTTTGCTCATCCTATGGGCGGTTTGACGATTCCCTGCAGAGAAGAAACTTTCTTTGATCTAACTTCTCGCCTGGGTAGTCTTTAAGCAAGTGCATCGAGTAAATTTTGTACCATAGGAATAGCTCCATTTTTTCCCTTTTCCTTCCTATTGCAAACAAGCTTTAAGAGAGGAAAGTTGTAGCCCACAAGAAAATTTAATATACAAAAATTTGCTCCTTCTGATGATGTAAAATTAGTCTTCATCTTTGCATTTCCATAAGTATTGAGTTTTTAAGCATAAGCATAGCAAACAAACATGTAAGAAACTTCAATTGTGCATTGCCATGCTCCAATCCAAGAGGGTTCTGATGTGTGAAGGAAAGTGATACTCAAATTACAGGAGAAAGACAAACACAGAACAAAACCACAAACTGGAAATCTCCTCAGCTCGTCAGAAAACCAAAACTGCAAAGGGTATTCTCCAAGATAAACAGTTTTCTTGTAAGTTCTTTACCAGTAGCCCGACAATTGCAGCTGAGACTAGAACATGTAGAAGCAAAACAAGATGATTTGTCTAAAATTGAATTCATGGTTCACCGTTTATCAAAAGTCATAATCGATAAAATTATCATATGGTGATTTGAATAAAGTAGGGTCTACATGTTTAGCATCAAAGAACAGAATCACATGGTCCATCCTATCAATGGCCCCACTTTATGTTATAGCAATTCAACAAATTTCAAGCAACAAAGCATTTTTCATCATTTTAAAGGGCTCTACCAAACAGCGGTGCTCTTAACAACACATTTATCACAGATTGGCAGAGGTTGCAAATTCAAAACATGAAATTTAGAGTTTGTATTTGATCCTCATAAAGCTGGCCCCACAGAAGTTACCTGCTCATTTGGAGATGATTGATTAGCTGATAAACAAAATCACATGATTCTCCCAGGCCAATGTCCTTCATGGGGACCCAATATGCTACAATTGCTTGAATTCCTGGGTCACACAATCTATAACAATTCATGGATATACCAACCAAAGAAATTATAATGTGTAGATTCCAAGAAATCATGGTCCAGATGTTTAGCAAGAAAGAACAAAATCAAATGATCATCTTCCCCACAGAGTATCATGATGGGGGTGTATTTCTTCTACAGTGCCTTCTCTTAATTCCAGGAACTCCCTGCAAGAAGAACAACGACAGCATGCACCAATACACACCCACACACACAGAGAAACCACAAGTCTGGAAATCAACCACAGACTCGGTTGTATATCATAACAAGCAGAATAATATTCAATACATCCTCATTCCTCTCCTTTCTTTCTTTTATTCACTAGTAACGAACTCTTAAGTCTCTCTCTCCTAGTCACTAACAGAATGTCAGAATAACTTCTCCCCCACTAACTCCCTTCGCTATTAACAACTTTCTTTCTCTTGTAAACCTTACCAAATAAACCCCTTTTTGCTGATTCGATTGCATCATTACTCCCCCCTTTAAGAAGGACCTTGTCCTCAAGGTCAAAGTTAGGATAGCGTACCAGGAGCTCCGAAACAGGTTCCCAAGTTGCCTCATCGGGTGAATGTTGCTGCCAATGGACTAACACTTCATTGTGAGTCGGAAACGAACGATGCGCCAAGATTTTTTCCGGATAAAGCATAGACGGCTCCTCATGTGAAGCATCAAAAACAATTGGGACCAACGAAGGAGAATGAGACCCACTACCTTCTTGAGTTTAGAGACATGAAAAACCGGATGAACTTTGGATCCGTTTGGTAAGTTGAGTTGATATGCAACCGCTCCAATCTTCGCGATTATTTCAAAAGGCCCATAATAACGTGGAGATAATTTATGATTCTTGCGTTGCTGAATAGACTGTTGGCGGAATGGTTGAAGTTTAAGCCAAACTAATTCACCAATCTCAAATTGACGGTCCACCCGTTTTTCATCAGCCATCTTCTTGTTACGGTGCTGTGCACGGATCAGATTTTGGTGAAGGAGTTTGAGTAATTCGTCCCTATCATATAATTGCTGATCGATAGCCCCCACTGATGTCTTCCCGCCACAATAACGAATAATGGTGGGAGACTCTCTTCCATATAACGCCTTGAATGGTGACATGTTGACAGCACTCTGAAAATTAGTATTATACCAATATTCGGCCCAGCTAAGCCATTTGCTCCAAAATTTTGGGCGGTCAGAGGTAAAACACCGTAAGTAAACTTCAAGACAACGATTAACCACTTCCGTTTGGCCGTTGGATTGTTGATGATAAGTAGAACTCATATTGAGATGCGTATGATGTAGGCGAAAAAACTCTCGCCAAAAAGTGATGGTAAAAAGTTTATCTCTGTCACTAACGATGCTTCGTGGAATACCGTGGAGATGTACTATCTCTTTGCAGAAAATTTTAGCCATCATTTTAGCCGTAAACGGATGTTTCAACATCAAAAAATGAGCGTATTTTGTTAGCCGATCAACCACTACCAAAATAGTGTTAAACCCAAAGGATTTAGGAAGTCCTTCGATGAAATCTAAAGAAATGTCTTCCCAAACTATCTCCGGAATTGGTAGGGATTGCAATAAGCCAGCGGGACTAAAAGATTCAACTTTGTTGCGTTGACAAATTTCACAGCTAGAAACAGTTTTCTGAACATCCTTTGATAGGCCTTTCCAATACACATTAGAGCTGATCCGTTTGAAAAAACGCCATACACCCGAATGCCCCCCCACCGGTGAGTGATGAAATTCATCTAAAAGTTGTTGTTTAAGACTTGAATTCTTGGGTAAGATAATCTTACCTTTGTAGAGGAGGATTCCATTGCATAATTCAAATCGATGGTCTATATTCTTGTTGTGCAAAATTGCGTCCCTAACGCTTTTTAAAACTGGGTCGGCGTCAATTTCCTTGTTCAAAACGGTCAAATCCAAGAGCTGCGGGGTGGAAAGGGAGAGTAAGACCTCCGAATCGTCCCAACCGCCACGTCTCGACAATGCATCCGCTGCTTTATTCTCTATACCAGCTTTATAAATAATATTGAAATCAAAACCAAGCAATTTGAGAAACCATTTTTGCTGTTGGGGGGTGGACATGCGCTGTTCTAGTAGAAATTTGAGGGACTTTTGATCCGTGAATATAGTAAAAGGACGGCCCAGCAAGTAGGAACGCCATTTCTGCACAGCAAGTACTAAGGACATGAGTTCTCTTTCATAAACGGATTTAGCTCTATGGCTCGACGATAGACCCTTGCTGAAATAAGCAATAGGTTGGCCATTTTGCATGAGAACCGCTCCGAGACCATCCCCCGAAGCATCCACTTCTAACTCAAAAGGGACCGTAAAGTTTGGAAGTGCTAAAACCGGAACAGTAGTCATCCTTGATTTCAACTCCAAGAATGCCGCTTGAGCTTGAGAATTCCAACTGAAAGTGCCCTTCTTTAATAAATCGGTAAGAGGCCTAGCAATAGACCCATAGCCACGAACAAAACGGCGATAATAACCTGTTAGTCCCAAGAAACCTCTTAACTCCTTCGTTGAAGACGGTGTAGGCCAAGCTACCATGCAATGTATCTTGTCATCCTCGGCTGCCACCCCTTTAGAACTGATAGAGTGTCCCAGATAATGAATCGTTTGGCGGAAAAAATCACACTTCTTCGTGTTCAAGATGAATTCAGCATCTCGCAAGACCCCTAAAACTGATCGTAAGTGTCCAAAATGAGCTGAAGCATCCGCACTAAAAATTAATATGTCATCCAGAAAGACCAATACAAATTTTCGTAGAAATGGTCGAAATAAATCCATCATAATAGCTTGAAAGGTAGCTGGGGCATTCATTAAACCGAAAGGCATGACTAAGAATTCATAGTGGCCTTGGTGAGTGCGAAATGCTGTTTTCTCAATATCCTCCTCCTGCATCCTGATTTGATGATACCCACTCTTTAAATCTAATTTAGAAAACCAAGCAGCTCCATGGAGTTCATCTAAGAGTTCCTCAATAATGGGAATGGGAAATTTATCGGCTACAGTTAGATTGTTTAATTCCCGATAATCGACACAAAACCGCCACCCTCCATCTTTTTTTTAACTAATAAAACAGGAATTGAGAACGGGCTCCGGCTAGGACGAATTATCCCGGCTGTACACATATCATTAACCATCTTTTCAATCTCATTTTTCTGATCGTAGGGGTAGCGATAGGGCCGAATATGCGGCGGATTAGCACCCTCTTTTAAGCGAATAGCATGGCAGCGAGATCTTGTAGGTGGAATACTATCCCTTAATGAAAATACTAGAGCATATTCTTGCTGAAGATTCTGTAAAAAAGATGTAACATCCTCAGATAATGGAGCAGCCGTCATGGACCCATTTGATAAGCATTCCACAAAAAAACATTGATCCCCCTGTAGGACCGACTTCACAGCAGTCTTTAAGGAAATAAGTTGAAGTGATAAAGCTGTCTCCTCTACTAATTTATACTTGATCCCATCGCGCATAAAAGAAAGCCACATAGAAGCAAAATTGGCCTGGAAAGTGCCCAGAGTTCTAAACCAGTCCATGCCAAGCACTATATCGACACCCGGAATGTTGAAAGGAAAGGCTGTAACAGAAAAAACTATGCCTTGAATTACTAGAGAAATATCCGAACATACTGAATTTAAAGACCACTGGAATCCATCGCCCACAGATACTGAAAGAGGAGTTACAGATTCACGGGGAAGCTTGAGCGAATGAACCACTCGCCAACTGATGAAAGAACGAGTAGCTCCCGAGTCAATTAAAATCAAAACCGAACAAGATCCAATCTGCCCTAATAATTTGAAAGAAGTCGAGCAACTCACTCCGGCTAGGGCAAATAAAGAAAGCGAAGGTTGATTAAACATTAAACCTTTCTCACTGTCATCTGGAACATCTGTAGATGGGGGCAGATCAGCAGCGGAATCCTCCAAGTCCTCTTCTTCAATAATGCGTAATGCCCCTTTGCAATGGTGACCAGGTTGCCTTGGTTCACCGCACCAAAAACACAGCTTAGCCTTGCGGCGTCGCTGCCGTTCGAGCTGGGAGATCGCTGGGCGAACAACGTTGGTCTCTAGCTTTGTCTGGGAATTGGAAGTTACAGAGGATACCCCTGTGATGGCTAACTGTTTGGAATCGTTGGAGAGGGAGTACTGGTTCTTTTGACTGTTGCTAGGAGAGTGGTAAGTGGGCTTAGGGCTGGAAAAATTGGGCCCGACGTAAGGCTGAGGTCGAATGCCAGAAGGAGAGGTATTGGGCCGATAGCCCGAAATAGACCGTTGGGCATGTAACTTATCTTCATAAGTCAGTGCAAGCATAAAGGCTTCATAAACATTCCTGGGCCTCATGACCCGAACATCATGTTGCAATTCAATAGCCAGCCCATTCAAAAAGGCCGCTAAAACAGCTTCTCGATCCATGCCTCAAATTTTAGCTGCCAAAATCTGAAACTTATCGCCATATTCCTCCATACTCCCCACTTGCTTGAGACTAATTAACTGTTCTTGCACTGATCGAATTTCTCGAGGACCGAAACGCTGCCCCATCGCTGCTTTAATTTCCTCCTAAGTCATATTGGGCTCCTCTTCCCCTATCCACTCAAAATAATCCCAAGCCTTTCCAACCAAAAAAATCAGAAATCACATGGGCCCGATCGTTTGGGGAAATATGGGCTAGTCTAATGAACCTCTCGGCCTTTTTGACCCAGCATTCCCAGTCATCCCCATCGAAGAGGGGCAGGTCCAGCTTCTGGAGATCGCCTCTGTTGCGACGGAAGGAATCCACCGGACTGGTGCGATCACCCCGTGAAGGAAAGCGGAACCCGCGTCGTCGGTAAAAATCGACCTGAAAGTCATTCCCCTCATCTCTGTACATATCTTCGGAATGGTGGAAGAATGGAGGGCGTTCGCTGACAGAACCCACAAAATGCGGATCGATCTTTTTCAATCCAGGATCTGGTGGCATTGGCGCTTTGCCCTTGGCGCTCGAGGAGGATGGGTTACCGGCTGCTGATTCCGGCGGGGTAGAAGGTGATGCCCGGAGAAACAACAGCTCTGTTTTCTCGGTCAGTAACTTGAGAGCTTCTTCAATGCGGACCAAAACTCCAGAATGTCGTTCCAGCTCGTTCTTAACCTCGGCGATTTCCTTCTCCTGTTCCTCCATTTTATCACCATGAGTAAAGGGCTTGGCCATGGTGACGGCTTTGATACCAATGTGTTGACTTAATTAGTGTTTAAGTCTAACTAAGTTTTTGATGATGTACTTGAATGATAAATATATAATTTGATTATGTTTACATTGATTTATGCAAGGATTTTAATCAATTGGAAATGCCCTTGAAAAGGGTATTTTAGTTATCTAATGCATATGATTAAGTGTGGACTAAATAGAATAACCGGTGTGGAATCTGTGTAAAATGCCTTAGTCCACCGCTCGCTAAACGACAAAGGCGGATGTGTAAAATGCCTTAGTCCACCGGTCACTAAACGACAAAGGCGGACGAGTAAAATGCCTTAGTCCACCGCTCGCTAAACGACAAAGGCGGATGAGTAAAATGCCTTAGTCCACCGCTCGCTAAACGACAAAGGCGGATGTGTAAAATGCCTTAGTCCACCGGTCACTAAACGAAAAAGGCGGATGAGTGCCTTAGTCCACCGCTCGCTAAACGACAAGGCGGATGACTTCGAAGAAGAACTCCACCGCTCGCTAGACGACAAAGCCGGATGAGATTCAAAGAAGACATCCTACGATCACTAAACGACAAAACTGGAAGACGTCTAAAGCTTTTATCATCCTATGCCGGTTCAACAAGTTAAAGCTTCATCATTCGACACCGTTCCAGCGTTTTAAAGACTCATCATCCTATACCGGTTCAATATTTTTTGAAGTTGCATCCACCGATGGCGGTTCAAGACTAAAACAACATTGTCTTCCGCCAGAATTCATAATTAGCGCGATGCTACAGTGACGTCGTTTTCAGTCTTAACTACAGAACATTAATGTCGACGACGATTCGCAACTACAGACGGCAACGGCTACCTGAAATTGTACGAAAGTTGCTCCAACAGTAACAAAGTTTCCACTATTGCATAAGGAGCATTGAAGTCAAGAGCCGACGAACATACAGAGTATTTTTAAGCCAAGGTTAGAGCACAAAGGAACAACTTTTTGCGAAAATTCATTGCTGAGCCCTAACTTGAAATTATTCATTCTCTGTAATTCTATCTACATCTCTCCTTTCCAAAACTTGAGATTCTGTTTTGAGAGTTTGTAGATTATTGTAATCTGTGATTCAAATCTGAAAACCCTGTAAGGCAGTGGATTGACGCCCGTAAAGTTCAATCCAGGATTGTGTAAGGCTGCGGATCGAAGCCCGTAAAGTTCGATCAGCATTTCTCGTTGAGGAGAAGTAAGGAATCTTCAAGGGGGAGCCTTGGAGCGTGGACGTAGGCAGTTTGGCCGAACCACGTTAAAAACTGTGGTGTCGAATTTTCTCTCACTCTCTTTACTTTATTTGATTGTATGCTATTAGTCTACAAGCTTTATTCAAGAGAGAAACTGATTTAGAAATTTAAGTTAATTTAAAAAGTCTAATTCATTCCCCCCTCTTAGACAATACCGATCCTTCAATTGGTATCAGAGAAAGGTTATCTTCGTCTAAGCTGTAGTTAAATACTCTGTGTTATACATTTTTACAATGGCATTCAACACTAACACCACACACATAGAAGGTCAAGCTACAAATAGACCTCCTTTCTTTGATGGGAGTGATTATGTTTATTGGAAGGCTAGAATGAAAATATTTGTTCAAGCCATGGACTATGAGACTTGGTGTATTATAGAGAATGACCCTTTTAAGGCCATGAAAACTATAGATGGGAAAAGTATCCCTAAGGACTCTACTGAATTATCTGAGTCCGATAAGAGAAATCTGAGCCTTAATGCCAAGGCGGTAAACACCCTGTACTGTGCTCTGAATAAAGACGAATTTAATAGAGTACAAGGGTGTGAGAGTGTCCAAGAGATTTGGCACTTATTAGAGGTCACACATGAGGGCACAAATCAAGTGAAAGAGAGTAAATTAAATATGCTCATACACGAGTATGAACTATTCTCTATGCCTAAGGATGAATCTATTTCTTCCATGTTTACAAGATTTACTAACATTACTAATGGGTTGAAAGCTCCTGGTAAATCTTATTCTAGTGAAGAACAGGTCAGGAAGATCCTCAGATGTCTTCCAAGAAGCTGGCAGCCAAAGGTGACTGTAATTCAGGAAGCAAAGGATCTCAAAGCTCTAAAGCTAGAGGAACTCATTGGATCTCTCATGACACATGAGATCACAATAAGGTCGAATGAGAAGGAAGATCTTAAGGAAAAAGAGACAACAAAAAGAAAAGATATTGCTATGAAAGCCTCTTCAAGTAAACATGAAGTCTCTGAGGATGAAGAAGAATAAGATGATGAAGACATTGCACTCATTACTAGGAGATTTAGCAAGTTTCTTCGAAGGAAGAAGCTGCAAGGGAGAAGCTTTTCCAAGAATGAAAGGCAACCCAAAGACAAGGAGATTACTTGCTTTGGATGTGGAAAGCCTGGCCATATGAAGGCAGATTGTCCATAGACCAAGAAAAATCCCAAGAAATTTAAGAAGAAGGCTATGAAGGCCACTTGGGATGACAGTGAAGGTGACACATCCTCTTCAGAAGATGAGGAAGTAGCCAACCTCTGCTTCATGGCTCACGATAATGAGGTTAGCATTTCTTCCTGTGAGAGTGAGTCTGATGATGATGGGGATATGGTTGATGCCTTTAACGATTTAGTTAAACAGTTTGACATGTTAAAGGCTAAATACAATACACTGAAAAAGGAAAATGCAAGTCTAATTGAGAAGTATGCTAAAGAAGTGAACTTGCATGAAAAAGAAATCACTGAACTTAAGAAGACAAATGAATCTTTGAATAAACTTGTTCTTTGGTTCTCAAATGGTAGCAAGAACTTAACATTGCTAATAGGGAATCATAGAGCTACTCATGATAAAGCAGAATTAGGCTATGATAAGTTCAATAAGAGGAAAGTTTTTAAGAATTTCTTTGTCAAACCGACTATTTGCCATACCTGTAATGAAGTAGGACATAAGTCTTTTGCAGCAATGCAACGATCGATCTCTGCAAAGCTGCAGAGATCGATCGCTGGTCTCTGCAGCATGTGCAGCGATCAGTCGCTGCATGCTGCAGCGACTGATCGCTGTCCCCTTGATTTCGGGTTTGGACATTTCTGTCCTCCCGTTTTCTGTTTTATTTTAAATGATTTTTATTAAATGTTTTCATAGTTTTATTAATTTGTTTTAAGTTATTTAAATGGTTTAAAGCTAGATTTCAATTCCGATTTCGATTCTGGTTTCGATTTCGGATTAGGTTCTGCTTAGAGTCTATTTAAAGTATAAGGGCAAAAAAAAAAAAAAAATATGTACGGGAAAAATGGGTACAGTATCTGGGTCGTTACATCTTTTGTATGTCCTTTAAAAACAAATAATATGAAAACTGGCAGTAAGTTGCAATGGGTTCCCAAAGGAACCAAAACTAACACTAGGACCCAAAAGATTTGGGTACCTAAGAAGACTGTTTGATCACTGTTTTGCAGGTTGACTGCTCTCCCGGAAATAATCAGTGGTACCTTGACAGTGGTTGTTCAAGACATATGACGGGAGACTCAACCAAGTTTGCTATTGTCAACAAGAAGAAGGGCAGTGTTACTTTTGGGGGAAACCAAAAGGGCAAGATTATTGGTATAGGCAATATAGGTAACAGTATTAATTTTGTTATTGAGAATGTGTTATTAGTTGATGGATTGAAGCATAATTTACTTAGTATTAGCCAGTTATGTGATAAAGGATATAAGGTGACTTTTAAGTCAAATTCCTGCATAATTAAAGATGCTGAAAATGGAAAAATTCTGTTTACTGGCTTTAGGAAAGAAAATATCTATATCATTGACTTAGATAATATTGTTTGTGATAATGAGAAATGTTTTGCTGTTAATTCCTCTAATGATAGCTGGATTTGGCATAGGAGATTAGGACATGTAGGAATGGATACCTTAGCTAAGATTACTAAGGATAATTTAGTTAGAGGGATTCCTAAGATATCCTTTGAAAAGGATAAGGTCTGTGAAGCCTGCCAAATGGGTAAGCAGATCAAAAGTTCCTTTGCACCGAAGAATGCAATTTCAACTTCCAAGCCTCTCCAACTTCTCCACATGGATCTCTTCGGTCCTTCCAATATAGCTAGTCTAGCTAGAAAATTCTATGCTTATGTCATTGTTGACGACTTCTCTAGATTTACCTGGGTATTCTTTCTGAAGTCTAAGGATGAGACTTTTGATACCTTTTCTAGCTTTAGGAAAAGAGTTCAAAATGAAAAGGAGCTCACCATTGTTGCTATTCGTAGTGATCATGGTGGAGAATTTGAAAATGAGAGATTTGAACTCTTGTGTCTCAAGTATGGAATTGAGCACAATTTCTCCTCTCCTAGAACCCCTCAGCAAAATGGTGTTGTTGAGAGGAAAAATAAGTCTCTCCAAGAACTAGCCCGAACCATGCTAAATGAAAATTCCCTTCCTAAGTATTTCTAGGCTGAAGCTGTTGTAACAGCTTGTTATGTGCTCAATCGGGTCTCCATAAGACCTATTCTTGAGAAAACTCCATATGAGCTTTGGAGTGGAAAAACACCTTCTGTTAAATACTTTAGAGCCTTTGGTAGTAAATGTTTTGTTCTCAACACTAAGGATAACTTAGGAAAATTCGATTCCAAATCTGATCTTGGAATTTTTCTTGGTTATTCTCTTACTAGTAAAGCATATAAAGTATTCAATAGGAGAACTCTAGTTGTAGAGGAATCAGTTCATGTTAACTTTGATGAGTCCCCTCAACCCACAATCAATGTGGATGAGGATGTCACTTTGGAAAATCATTTGGACTCTCTTTCCTTAGAAAAACCCTCAGATTCACTATAAGTAGAAAAATCCTTAGAACCCTCCTCTATTTCTCTTGATATTGTTCCTGTCAAGGATGAAAATCCTACTCTCCCTAGAGATTGGAAATATGTCAGAAACCATCAAATAGATGAAATCTTAGGTGATCATTCTCTAGGAGTTAAGACTAGATCCTCTCTTAGGAATCTCTGTGCCAATGTGGCATTTATTTCTCAAGTAGAGCCTAAGAAGTTTGAAGAGGCCGAGAATGATGAGTATTGGATTTTAGCTATGCAAGAAGAGCTAAATCAATTTGAAAGGAGCAAGGTATGAGAACTTGTTCCACGGCCTAAGGATCATCCCATTATTGGAACTAAATGGGTCTACAAGAATAAATTAGATGAAATGAGATTGTTGTAAGAAATAAGGCTAGACTTATGGCTAAGGGATACTCTCAAGAAGAGGGTATTGATTTTGAGGAATCCTTTGCCTCTGTAGCTAGATTAGAGTCAATTAGGATGCTCCTAGCCTTTGCTTGCTACAAGAACTTCACACTCTTTCAAATGGATGTAAAGAGTGCATTCTTAAATGGTTACATCAATGAAGAAGTTTTTGTTGAGCAACCCTTAGATTTTGAAGCTTTTGATAAACCCGACCATGTTTACAAATTAAGGAAAGCTCTTTATGGACTTAAGCAGGCTCCTAGAGCTTGGTATGATAGATTGAAGAATTTCCTTGAGGAAAGGAATTTCAAAAAGGAAAATTCTGATTCAACTCTATTTACCATGCAAAAGGATAAGGATATTCTGTTAGTTCAAATCTATGTCGATGACATTATTTTTGGATCAACTAATGTCAACATGTGTAATGAGTTTTCCTCCCTCATGCAAAGTGAATTTGAGATGAGTATGATGGGAGAGTTAAAATTCTTCTTAGGATTTCAGATTAGCCAATCTCCTGATGAAATTTTCTTCTGTCAAGAAAAGTACATTAAGGAACTTTTTAAGAAATTTGGTTTAGAATCTGTCAAATCTTCTAGAACTCCCATGAGTACTACAACCAAATTGGACAAAGATAAAAACGGTATAAGTGTGGACATTAAGAAATATCGTGGTATGATTGGTTCTTTGTTATATCTGACTGCCAGTAGGCCAGATATTCTATTTAGTGTTTGTTTATGTGTTAGATTCCAAGCTGCCCCTAAGGAGTCTCATTTATCTGCTGTAAAAAGGATTTTCAAATATTTGAGTGGGACTTATGATTTAGGATTATGGTATCCAAAGGGCACTTCTTTTAATCTGATTGGATATTCAGATTCTGATTATGCAAGTAGTCTTGTTGATAGAAAAAGTACTAGTGGCACCTGTCAGTTCTTAGGTGAATCTTTAGTCTCATGTTATTCTAAGAAACAGAATTCTGTTGCATTGTCAACTGCTGAGAGTGAATATATTGTTGCGGACAGTTGTTGTGCTCAAATGCTTTGGATGAAACAAACTCTAGAAGATTATAATCTGTTCTATGATACGATTCCTATTCAGTGTGACGACACCAGTGCAATTAATATTTCTAAGAATCCAATTCAGCATTCTAGAACTAAGCATATAGAGGTTAGATATCACTTTATAAGAGATCATGTACAAAAAGGTGATATTACCTTAGAATTTGTTAATTCTGTTGATCAATTAGCTGATATCTTTACCAAGCCTTTGGATGAAAAGACCTTCAATAATATAAGAATAAGGCTAGGTCTCATTCGGTTTGAGAAAAGCTAAGTTTTTTCTGTTGGAAATCTTTCCTGTGAGAGAGTGGTCAGATTTGTAGATAACCGGATGATGTTTTTTCTTCACTAACCGGATGATGTCTATGCTCCGGATGATGCATTTTCTTTTCTGCTGACACGTGTCACCCATCGGGTGATATCGTTGTTACACGTGCGTCTTCATCACGTCAGACGTGGTTCTATTCTTTTAAACTTAGCTACTGCTCAGAAACGCTTCATCTTTCGCGCCCTTACAGAAAAACCTCTGCCTTCAACCCTTTCTTTCTAGGTCTTCTTCACAGAACCTTTCCAATGGATCATCTGGGTTCTTCATCTCGAGCTGTTGCTGAACCAGCGAAAAAGAAAGCCAAAACCACTACTCGTCCACCACGAGTGATTCCTCGAGCGAATAGTTGGCCGTCACTCTATTTCCTCAATGAGGCCGCTGAAATCAGGTATCACGACGACTTTAAGGATAAGAAATTGATTCCCAGTCGTGGTATTGTACCAGACGAGTTAGTTGCCTTAAACATTGTAGCACCCTTGACTGACATTGGATTAATAGGGTTGTTTGACGTTGAATCTTTCTTTTACCCTACTGCCGTTAGGATGTTCTATGCCAATCTTAGTTATCCTTCTGACCAGTCAACCATTTCGAGCTATGTGTATGGAAAACGCATAGTTCTAACTTCCTAATCCATCAATGAGCTACTGAGGAGTCCTCATCTCGATCAACATCCCAAAATTTTTTCAACTGGACAAGAACCCCCTTTTCTTAGAACTCCTGATGGTGAACATTTTTGAAAGAGATTGCTCTAGACCCACACAATATTCCCAATTCCTTAAAGAGCAGACATTTATCTATTAGAGCTCGTCTTCCCCATCAGATGATATGCTATAATGTCATTCCTAAGGGTGGTCATTATGATGATATTAGCTGCATGAAATTTGTTATTCTTTTTGCCCTCTATCAAAAGACCTCGGTTGATATAGGATATATTATTCTGAGAAGGATGATTCAGAGTGTTTCTTCAGGTCCTACATCTTTTTCCTATAACCTCCTTCTTATGAAGATCTTTCAAAAATTTCGAGGTTGAATTTCAAGAGGATGAGGATCCTTTCTGTCTCAAACCATCCAGTTATTATTCTAAATCCACCTTGTCCAGGATGGGAATTAAGAGAACACGTCAAGAGAAGTTTGTATTGGATCAGTCCAAGAAGAGGGCTGCAACGGTTGCAATTGTCAGAAAAGGCAAAAGGCAATTGCCTTTAGATGCAGAGTCCTCTATGCAAGAAGGAAGTGGTGACTCAGAGATCCCTGCCTTTGATATTTTCCCTCCTCATTCTCTGGTCTCACGCTCCCACCTTCCTCCACCAATGCCAAGACCCCTTGCTTCCTCCTATCTAGCTCATCCCTTTGAAGCAATGTCTGCCCCTCATTTTCCTAGCCTTCCTCATCTCTCCTCTCCTCCTCCACCTCGTTCACCTCCTACATCAGTGGCTTATTCCACTTTACCTTCTATGTCCCCTCTAATTCCAGAGGAACCCTCTTCCCCTCCACCAACACAGCTGTTGCCCTCTCTGCCTTCACCTGTCCAACCTTCTTCACCAGTCCATCTTTCTCCATCAGTTGAACCACCACATACCCTACACATTCCCTCTCCTGTCCAACCTGCTCCACTAGCTCTACTAGCTTCACCAGTCCCTATTTCTTCACCAATCCCCTCAGTTACTCCTGCATCTCCTCAAACCTATCAGCGGAGATTTTTCATCAGTGAGGATCAATTTAATACCTTGCAGTCCATCATAGTCAGCCTAGGTACTGCCATCACTTCTGTTCAGGAGCAAATGAATAAACAACTGAGGCAGATCAAATTGGACATGGGCATCGCGTTGGATACAGAACTTGCTCTGCTGTCTAAGAAAATGGACAGACATAAGGAAATTGCAGCCCTAAATCATCAATCGCTCAAGTCTCAATTTGAGGCTTTTCTACCGGGACCATCTAGTCCCCCTTCTTTCCCGGAGGCTTGCTCAGAAGACCTCATCCTTCCCCTTTGCAGATCTGAGGTTTTTGAAGACTCTATTTGATTAACGCCTTTAGCTCTTCAGGAGGCAGAACTCCAATTTTCTACTCCTGTTGCTCCTCCTGCTCGTGTGTCTTCCCCTGAGCCAGCCAGTCCAATGGAAGTATCTTCTGCTGGACCTCCTGTCGAGCCATCATCCTCTGCCCCTCTTTTGGATCAGCCTACTAGTGTGGACTTGGCAGTCTCTCCAGTCGCATCACCACCACCTCCTCCATGTATGGACTTGGTAGTCTATCAAGCACCACTCCCTCATGATCTTGAATCCCTTCAAGCCCTCGTGGATGATTACTTCTCCCCGCACCTTAAAGTGGACTCGTGGATCATTCATGCTTTTTGGAAGAAATTTTTAGATTTCTGTAAATAGGAGATATATTTTTAAACTACAATGTTTTTCTGATTTCCATCTGTTTTTGACTTCTCTGCTCTTTACTTATTGATATTCTTTTGTTGAATGCATCGCTTCTGCTGTCTCTCTCTCTGATTGTTTTTGATAATGTCAATGGGGGAGAATATATTTGATTGATGATAGATATGCATGTGTACTTAGTTATTGTTACTACGATTTGAGTATGCATATTTTGGAAAACTGAAATTCCGAATATCTGCATGTCTGTGAAACTGTGGTATGATCTGTGTCTGTTTCTGGATTATATGCTTTTGCTATGGGGGAGCTAGGATTATGGGGGATGGTTATACTTAATCAAACTTATAGGTTGTCATCATCAAAAAGGGGGAGATTGTTAACTTAATTAGTGTTTAAGTCTAACTAAGTTTTTGATGATGTACTTGAATGATAAATATATAATTTGATAATGTTTACATTGATTTATGCAAGGATTTTAAGCAATTGGAAATACCCTTGAAAAGGGTATTTTAGTTATCTAATGCATATGATTAAGTGTACATGACTAAATAAAATAACCGGTGTGAAATCTGTGTAAAATGCCTTAGTCCACCTCTCGCTAAACGACAAAGGCGGATGAGTAAAATGCCTTAGTCCACCGCTCGCTAAACGACAAAGGCGGATGTGTAAAATGCCTTAGTCCACCGGTCACTAAACGACAAAGGCGGACGAGTAAAATGCCTTAGTACACGCCTCGCTAAACGACAATAGGCACCGCTCGCTAAACGACAAAGGCGGATGAGTAAAATGCCTTAGTCCACCGGTCACTAAACGACAAAGGCGGATGTGTAAAATGCCTTAGTCCACCGCTCGCTAAACGACAAAGGCGGATGAGTAAAATGCCTTAGTCCACCGCTCGCTAAACGACAAAGGCGGATGTGTAAAATGCCTTAGTCCACCGGTCACTAAACGACAAAGGCGGATGTGTAAAATGCCTTAGTCCACCGGTCACTAAACGACAAAGGCGGATGTGTAAAATGCCTTAGTCCACCGGTCACTAAACGACAAAGGCGGATGTGTAAAATGCCTTAGTCCACCGCTCGCTAAACGACAAAGGCGGATGTGTAAAATGCCTTAGTCCACCGGTCACTAAACGACAAAGGCGGATGAGTAAAATGCCTTAGTCCACCGGTCACTAAACGACAAAGGCGGATGTGTAAAATGCCTTAGTCCACCGGTCACTAAACGACAAAGGCGGATGTGTAAAATGCCGACAAAGGCGGATGAGTAAAATGCCTTAGTCCACCGCTCGCTAAACGACAAAGGCGGATGTGTAAAATGCCTTAGTCCACCGGTCACTAAACGACAAAGGCGGACGAGTAAAATGCCTTAGTCCACCGCTCGCTAAACGACAAAGGCGGATGAGTAAAATGCCTTAGTCCACCGCTCGCTAAACGACAAAGGCGGATGTGTAAAATGCCTTAGTCCACCGGTCACTAAACGACAAAGGCGGATGAGTGCCTTAGTCCACCGCTCGCTAAACGACAAAGGCGGATGTGTAAAATGCCTTAGTCCACCGCTCGCTAAACGACAAAGGCGGATGTGTAAAATGCCTTAGTCCACCGCTCGCTAAACGACAAAGGCGGATGAGTGCCTTAGTCCACCGCTCGCTAAACGACAAAGGCGGATGAGTAAAATGCCTTAGTCCACCGGTCACTAAACGACAAAGGCGGATGTGTAAAATGCCTTAGTCCACCGGTCACTAAACGACAAAGGCGGATGTGTAAAATGCCTTAGTCCACCGGTCACTAAACGACAAAGGCGGATGTGTAAAATGCCTTAGTCCACCGGTCACTAAACGACAAAGCCGGAAGACGTCTAAAGCTTTTATCATCCTATGCCGGTTCAACATGTGAAAGCTTCATCATCCGACACCGTTCCAGCGTTTTAAAGACTCATCATCCTATGCCGGTTCAATATTTTTTGAAGTTGCATCCACCGATGGCGGTTCAAGACTAAAACAACATTGTCTTCCGCCAGAATTCATAATTAGCGCGACGCTACAGTGACGTCGTTTTCAGTCTTAACTACAGAACATTAATGTCGACGACGATTTGCAACTACAGACGGCAACGGCTACCTGAAATTGTACGAAAGTTGCTCCAACAGTAACAAAGTTTCCACTATTGCATAAGGAGCATTGAAGTCAAGAGCCGACGAACATACAGAGTATTTTTAAGCCAAGGTTAGAGCACAAAGGAACAACTTTTTGCGAAAATTCATTGCTGAGCCCTAACTTGAAATTATTCATTCTCTGTAATTCTATCTACATCTCTCCTTTCCAAAACTTGAGATTCTGTTTTGAGAGTTTGTAGATTATTGTAATCTGTGATTCAAATCTGAAAACCCTGTAAGGCAGTGGATTGACGCCCGTAAAGTTCAATCCAAGATTGTGTAAGGCTGTGGATCGAAGCCCGTAAAGTTCGATCAGCATTTCTCGTTGAGGAGAAGTAAGGAATCTTCAAGGGGGAGCCTTGGAGCGTGGACGTAGGCAGTTTGGCTGAACCACGTTAAAAACTGTGGTGTCAAATTTTCTCTCACTCTCTTTACTTTATTTGATTGTATGCTACTAGTCTACAAGCTTTATTCAAGAGAGAAATTGATTTAGAAATTTAAGTTAATTTAAAAAGTCTAATTCACCCCCCCTCTTAGACAATACCGATCCTTCACAATGATGGGGGTGTATTTCTTCTACAACGCCTTCTCTTAATTCCAGGAACTCCCTGCAAGAAGAACAACGACAGCATGTACCAATACACACCCACACACACAGAGAAACCACAAGTCTGGAAATCAACCACAGACTCGGTTGTATATCATAACAAGCAGAATAATATTCAATACATCCTCATTCCTCTCCTTTCTCTCTTTTATTCACTAGTAACGAACTCTTAGGTCTCTCTCTCCTAGTCACTAATAGAATGTCAGAATAACTTCTCCCCCACTAACTCCCTCCACTATTAACAACCTTCTTTCTCTGGTAAACCTTACCAAATAAACCCCTTTTTGCTGATTCGATTGCATCATATCACCACAACTTTTTTCATCCTTTTTTAGTGTCTAAGAAAATGCAGTTCTCTAGAAATAAAAACCACTCCCAACTTTTTCGTATTTGTTGAAATAAAGTTGGCCCCATTGAAGTTCTTGTGCATTAGAAGATGATAGATCAGCTGAGAAACAAAATCACCTGATTATTGATATCCAATGTCCTTCAATGGAACCAAACGTACTGGGTTGCTTGCCACTACTCGATCCTTAAGAAATAAAAATATCAATACTGCATAATCAGCTATATATATCAACAACTTTCTTTCCACAGCCTTAAGCCATCACACAAACATTTCTTCTAAACCAAAAAAAAAATGAAGAAAAAACTCAGAAATATTTAGAAACCCAAAATTACCATCATGGGTTTTCGTCTTCCTAGTGTTTTCCCTGCAAGTCAGATTTTCAAGAGAGTTCACATGATTGCACAAGCTAGTAATGTACGCAAAGGCCATTTTGCAATTTATGTTGGAGAGACAAAGAAAAGGTGTTTCATTGTTCCAATATGACGTAGCGGGATGTGAAAACGAACGAAAAACTTTCTCGCAAGAGAAATTTTAATTTTCTGAATCTTGAATAATCACGAATTCAGAATGCAACTTTAAATAAAATAGCTAACTAATTAAAAAAATTAAAATAAAATTAAATAATGCATAAAATAGTTCATAAAATCTTCAAATATTGATTTGAAGGCTTAGACGATAGATTTTGAGCTCGAAAAAAGCTGTCATGGAGTATGAAATGTGTGGGCCTCGACGAAAGTTTCGATTTAATATCTTAACGACCCAAAACGGACACCCGTAGCAAAAGTTATGGCCTTTTAAAATTTAGGGGATCACCACATCATTCTCTCCTACCATAGAAAAACTCGACCCCGAGTTTTCTGAGTATGCCAATTTATCGTCTGGATAAAAAGAAAAGATGTCTGCCACATTAAATATCTTGGATATGCCCATGTTGTTTGGCAAGCCAATGGTATAAGCATTGTCGTCGATTTTCTTCTCTATCTGATACGGTCCGTACCTCTTAGGTTGCAATTTATTGTATTTTCTGATCGGGAACCATTCCTTGCGAAGAAACACCATCACTTGATCTCCCACAGTATATAATTTTTTACGTTGATGTTTATCTGTTGTTGCTTTATATTTGGCATTGGACTCCTCAATTCTCTGTTTGACCTCCAATGCGACATTTTGCCATTGTTCTTCCATGTGCTTTGCTGGAATATTGATGTTAGAATATGAAGTCTTGGGAAGTTTAATATTGATGTTAGAATCTGAAGTCTAGGGAAGTTTATTCAAGTCAAGAGTATGCTGGGGCGGTTCTGTATAAACGATATAGAAAAGAGACCTTCCTATTGTCCTGTGAATGGCGCTGTTGTACGCAAACTCTGCTTGAGGGAGAGCGATGTCTCATTGCTTCGGTTTATCTGTGTATATGCTCCGGAGTAAATTTTCCAACGTTCTATTAGTAACTTCAGTCTGCCCGTCTGCCTGATGGTGGGCAGTAGTACTGTAGTTAAGTGAGGAATCGAACATCTTCCATAGTGTCCTCCAAAAATGGCTGAGGAACTTACTATCTCGATCAGATGTAATAGATTTTGGAACTCCATGTAAATGCACCACCTCTTTGAAGAATAACCGAGCTACATTCTGTGCATCGGTGACTTTCATGCAGGGAATAAAATGTGACATCTTCGAAAATCTGTTAACCACCACAAAAATAGAATCGAATCCCCGCTAGGTTCTAGGTAATCCGAGGACAAAATCCATAGAGAGATCCTCCCAAATGTTGTCTGGCAAAGGTAATGGCATATAGAGTCCAGTATTTTGCGACTACCCTGTTGCTGTTTGACAGACGTAACACTTCTGCACGGCTCTGCTGACGTCTCGGCTTAGATGGGGCCAATAGAATTGCTCACTAACCACAGACATAGTTTTGTCACTATCCAAATGCCCTGCTAGACCCCCTCCATGCAAATCTCGAATGACTTTCTTCCGTAGGGACGATTGCGGAAGATATAGTTGGTTGCCTTTCATCAGAAAACCATCATGTAAGTGATAATCCACATAAGGTTAGCCATCGCTGCATTTGCTCCAAACATCCATAAATTCGAGGTCCGATTGTTATAAATCTTTCAAACATTTGAAACCCACGATTTCATTGGCTAAGGTCACCATTAGCATTTCTCTCCTACTCAATGCGTCAACGACTTTATTTTGAACGCCCGCCTTATGTCGTAGCTTGAACGAGAATTTCTATAAGAACTGAACCCACCTCGCATGCATATCCTTGCTGATTTGGGTCAGATTGTTCAAGTGTTTAAGGGCATTGCAATTAGAAAATAAGACGAACTCCTTTCCGACCAGATAATGTTCCCACGTTCGCAAAGCGCATATATCTGCATAAAACTCTTTATCATACGTGCTCCACGTACGTCTAGCTTGACACAATTTTTCACTGAAAAACGCAATCAGAAACAATAATTTCAGAGCGACAAAATTGCATTTCTTCAGATTAATAAATAATTTATTGGCCTGCAGGATGCCGAGAACTTCACGTAAATGTTGACTTAAATAATGTTTAAATCTAACGATATTTTTGATAATGTATTTTTAAGAAGTGTAATTTGATTAAGGTAAATATATGAGATTAATGAACTATGTTGATGAGGTTAATAAATTGACTAATAAATTAAATATTGACCTTATTATATCTTTCTCTAGCTTTTAAGTGAAAATGCCTTTTGAAAAAGGTATTTTAGTTGTTTAACAAATCTGGTTAAGTGTTCAGGGTGTGATAGCAAAACAGGGCTAAAACGGATGAAGTACTGCATATCCACTGAAGTAGAAGAGAAGACTTCTACCGCCAGCAAAACGACAAAGTTCACATCCACCGCTGGCAGAGTCTTCCTAAGTTTACCTCTACCACCAGCAAAACGACAAAGTTCACATCCACCGCTGGCAGAGTCTTCCTATGTTTACCTCTACCGCTAGCAAAACGACAAAACGACAAATGTTACTTCTACAGCTAGCAAAACGACAAAGTTTACATCCACCGCTGAATAGTGACAAAGTCAACATCCACCGCTGGCTCTTCAAAGGCAACATCCACCGCTGGTTGTTCAAAGGCAACATCCACCGCTGAACAGTATCTTTCAGCGGCATTGTAAAGTTACATCTACCGATGGCAGTTCAAGCATTGTAAAGTTACATCTACCGCTGAACAGTATTTTTCGCCAACACTAATATTTAAAATACCGCGAAGCAACAGTGACACTCGTCCAGAGCTTTAACTCCAGACCATTAATGGCAACGAACGAAAGCAACTTCAGAATGCAACGGTTTGCTGTCTATGTACGGATGTTTCTCCAACGGCTATTTCCATATTCAGATGAGAAGCTTTCCAGATCTGAAGCCGATTACAGACAGAGTATAAATACAAGAAAGAAGCTCGGGAGAACAACTTTTGCTGAATTTATCTTTGAACCATTACGAGTTAAAAGCCTTGAATGCTCTCTGTATTTTTCTTCTACATCTCTCTATTTTTCCTGAACTTGAGATTCATCATTTTGAGAGACTGTAGAGTGTGCTGAAAACTACATCTTTACAGTTTTGTAAAAGGCAGTGGATTGTCACCCGTGAAGAGCAATCCAGTTTTGTAAAAGGCAGTAGATCGACGCCTGTGAAGTGCGATCTGGTTATTCTCTTAGGAGAAGGAAAGAATCTTCAAGGGAGAAACCTTGAAGCGTGGACGTAGACAGGTTTTGGCCGAACCACGTAAAAACTCTGGTGTTGTATTTCTCTCTCTCTTTTACTTTTATTGCTTGACTGTTTGCTGTTAAATTAGAAGTTGGATACAAGAGAGAAATCGATTAGATCAAGAAATTAAGATTTTAAAAAGTCTAATTCACCCCCTCTTAGACAATAACGATCCTACAATTGGTATCAGAGCGAGGTTAAATATTGTCTAAATTGTTATCTAGAAACTACTGTGATATTCGAAATGGCTTTCAACACCAACACAACACATGTAGAGGGTCAATCTACTACTAGACCTCCATTATTTGATGAGAATGATTATGTTTATTGGAAGTCTAGGATGAGAATTTATGTTCAGGCTATGGACTATGACATATGGAATAATATAAAATATGGTCTATTTAAAGCCATGAAAACTGAAAATGGGTTAGCATCCCAAAAATGGCTAATGAACTAACTGAATCAGACAAGAAGAATTTAAGCTTAAATATCAAAGCTGTAAATACTTTATATTGTGCACTGAATAGAGATGAATTTAATAGAGTACAAGGCTGTGATAGTGCACAGGAAATATGGCACTTATTAGAAGTCACACACGAGGGAACGAACCAGGTTAAGGAGAGTAAATTAAGTATGTTTGTCCATGAGTATGAACTTTTTTCAATGGAAAAAGAGGAGTCTATTTCATCTATGTTTACTCAATTCACTAACATCACTAATGACCTAAAAATTCTTGGTAAGATGTACTCAGGTGAAGAACAGGTAAGGAAAATTCTGAGATGCCTAATGTCACGGACCACTTTCCATGGTCCATGATAGTGCGGCAACCGTGGGCGTTGGCGGGCACAAGCATGGACAAGAGTGCAACCATGATGGTTGGTGTGCACAAAGGCTGAGTACGGGGCCAAGTGGGACGGTGTACTCAAGAAGGCAAGAGCTGGGCTCTTGAAACATGATGGTTGGCGAGACAAAGGACACGGAGCGATATGGGGCGCTCAAGGCAAGTTGGCCACACCACGAGTTCTAGACGTAGGGCAAAGTGGTGCGACAAGATCAACAAGCCGTGTGTGGCGATGTCAAGACAATCATGGTGCATGGTGCACGGGCCAAGGGCCCAAGGAAGGAGGGGCGCGACATCCTCCTTAGGCGTGCTTAAATATTCTAAGTGTTGGTGGGCACTTGAAGCACGCGGGCTGGATCACTTGGAGTGGGGTAGTCCAAATCTGGGCGCTGGGCCGATGGGGCTGGCCCACGCGGAAAGGCAAAAGGTCATTTATGTTAGTGCTCTCATTCATGTTAGTGCTTTCATTTATGTTAGTGCTTCATTTATGTTAGTGCTCTCATTTATGTTAGTGCTCTCATTTATGTTAGTGCTCTCATTCATATTAGTGCTCTCATTTATGTTAGTGCTTATTTATGTTAGTGCTTGCACTTATAAGGATTCATGTACATGGCCTTGGCCATTTGTGTATAAATAGGCCATGAGCAACCAAGCCAAAGACATCAACTTCGAGTGGAAGAGTGTCTTGAGCATTGTGGTTTGCCTTGGAGAGAAATTGTTCCTAGTTCTTGTTTTCGGAAATCAAGGAAGGTTGGGAGGAGTCCTCCCGTAAATACTTGTGTCTCTTCTATTATCCGTATTATTGGTGAGGGGCTGGCCATAGTCGTGGACTTGGCGCCATCATACTTGGTGAAAATTCGGGCAAGAATTTAACCGTGTGACACATACTGAGAGCATGACAACCAAAAGTGACAGCCATACAAGAGGCTAGCGATCTCAAAGTGCTCAAGCTTGAAGAACTCATTAGCTCTCTGATGACTCATGAGATAACCATGAGAGTCAATGACAAGGAAGATCTCAAAGAGAAAGAGATCAGCAAAAAGAAGGATATAGCACTTAAGGCTTTCTCGAGCAAACAAGATGACTCTGAGGAAGAAGATGAAGATGAGGACATTGCTCTCATTACTAGGAGGTTCAGCAAATTCCTCCCGAGAAAAAGGATGCAAGGAAGAAGATTTCCAAAGGGTGAGAAATCTCAAAAGGATAAAGAGATTACTTGCTATGAATGTGGGAAGCCTGGACACATCAAGGCCGAGTGTCCACAAGCAAAGAAGATGCAAAAGCTATTTGTGGTCTGAGAATCAGGGGAGTTGCCGATGAAACAAAGTGGGGCCATTGATAAGGTGGATCATTTGATTCTGTTCTTTGATCATAAACATCAAGACTGTGACTTGATTAGAATGACCAAATCATCATTTTTAGAGCTGGTGCTGTGCATAAATTCTGATAGATAGTGACCCATGAATTCATTTTCAGACATTTAATCCTGTTTTCTTCTCCTTGTTGTCGTCTAAGCTGCCATTGTGGAGTTGATGGATGAAGAACTTACCGACTCTGTACTGTCCATCGATGAAGAAAATTAGAAAATAGTATTGGGTTGATTAGAAGAACATCTACTTTAATGGCGATAGTGGAGCAAACAGAAGGTTAACCGATTCATAGAATTAACCACAAGAGAAGGAAGGCCACAAACAAAAGCATATTGTTTGGATATCCCAAAAATAGAGCTATTAGCTTAGCTGGAGTTTTGCTTGGGCCGGCTGCACAAAATTATAAAGAGAGAGCTTCGTGAAACTCATGGCATTGCTTTGTTTTTAGCTGAGAAATGACAGATTTGTTCAAGGAATTTAACAAGGTAGGACTCATAATTATGGATATCAAAATGAACGCCACACATATATGGTAAAGATGCGATTTTTTCCATGATTGGGCAATGGAGATTAAAAGTGAAAAGAAATTGTTGTTGTCTCAACATAGTTCAGGGCTACGTAAGTCAAACCAAACTTTATCCTTCTTGAGTTTTGTAGAGCATGTCTGGACTAAAAATCACAATGTCGAGCCAGGATGACAACGCATCATCACAAGAGTTTATGTATAAAGAACAGGCAAGCCTTTATGGGTTATATCCGAAGACATGGAACACGATGTTTTTATGTCAGCAACAGGGGCAGAAGCTCATGAAATTGTTGATCTTTTAGCCGTTGAATACCAAATAGAAAGAAGATATTTTATGCAAATCCTCAATTTGAGATTTTATCTAGAAATTGAAACCACCATTTAGGCCAATTTCTACCGATTTCCTGAGAAAAATCTGTCTTCTGAAAGGCCTTTTTTTGGTTTGGTGCATGGAAATGGATTAAATACTCTTATATGTTTCCTTGTTATGTCTCAAACTAGACAAAGATGAAAACTAGTTACTTATGAGAAAAAAGAGCATTTCTATATATTGAGTTTTCTTGTGGGCTACAACTTTCCTCTCTTAAAGCTTGTTTGCAATAGGAGGGAAAAGAAAAAAAATGGAGCTATTCCTATGGTACAAAATTTACTCGATGCACTTGCTTAAAGACTACCCAGGCGAGAAGTTAGTTCAAAGAAAGTTTCTTCTCTGCAGGGAATCGTCAAACCACCCATAGGATGAGCATAACCAAATTCTTCTTCAGCTTGTCTCAATAGGTCTTGGAATGAAGGATGACTCAAATATGATATTGGAACAACGCATCTCTTTTTGTAGCTCTTTCCAATATAGACTGCAAAGAAGCCCTTTGGAACATCCGATGATCTTGTCCTTGGAACATTGGAACTCCGGCGAAGGAACTTTGCTGCAAGAATAGCCATGGTGTTTTGTGTTTCTTGGAATTTTAATCTTTGAGAGTTAGATAATTGAGAGAAGTAGATTGCAAGGGTGAAAACTTGGGTTGGTTGTGAGAAAGAATAAGAGAAGCCGTGTTTATATATAGATGAGATTTGGAAACCACTAAAGCTTGAAGATGCTTAGTAATGGAATTAAGACAGCTGATGATGGTGTCACATGGTGTTGTAGTCCAATTTGCATCTGAAAATTAGTCCATCTGTTGATGAGCAAGTAGCATGGATGTCCTACAACATCTGAAAACTGCCATTAGAGGAGTTGGCAAGTGTGTTTTCATGACACAGAAGATCAAAGTGGTTGGAACAATGATCTTATCGGATAGAGACAATGCAGAAAAAGAGAATTGGCCAGAGACACAATCATGGCAAAGGTAACATGGTTTTGTAATCTAAACTCTACCTCAACGTCAAGAGCTTGGCAATGATTGGCTTGTGAATGGGTTGGAGCCACAGCACTTCTGAATAACAACTTGCATCGAACCCCACTTTTTGAAAAGATGTGGACAAGGGAAGATATGTTGTTCTCTACCCAAAATTAGAGAAAGCTCGTGGCTGTCTTAATCATGTCTCTCATATTTATTAGGTAGCTCTTATCCTTATTTCTATTTACCTTTCACCATTTTGAGGTTGATTGATTATTATATAGAAAACACAATCATGTGATACACCTTTGATCACGTCTCTCACTCAGACCCACCCTCTCGTTTCTTGTTTTCTCCCACTAAGCATTCATCTTTATATATATTCAGGAGCACCTCATTTCTTCACATACCCAACAGCAAAGCTCAGCACTTTCCTTCTCATTTCTTTAAAAAAACTTGAGTTTCTTTTGGAATCACTCCAATACAGAGATGGGTTTTGGATTTTCTTTCTATTTTATGTATTTGTTAAGTTTACTTAATATTAGATTGCTTTCTATACTATTTATAAGATTTGTAAGGATATTTCTATTATTTTTAATATTTTTTTTAACTTATTTAAACACAAGAGTTGTAACCCTTTAAAAAATAATTTATGATGAAATAAACTTTGAGTTTTTTAGAGAATTTTTTATAGGATTCTTTGTAAAGAACTAGATACTCTTCAAGGTAAAACTTGAGAGATCAAATTGATAACTTTGGTTCCATCGGCAAAATTCGATCGGGGCCAAATTCATTTTTACTTGATTCAAATGCGTTCTTGAGTTTCTATTCTGCGTTGTTGAAGGATCTCAGTTTTGATATATGTGTGGTTCTCATGACCTTATTAGAAAAGCTAAGAGAGGAAACGACTTCTTTATCAAATACGAACATTCAACAACACCTTCAAAATTATCTAACTTATAAACTGCAAGGTGGTATTATCATTCGTGATGGCATAATTGTTCTCAAAACAAAGATTTTGCTTATCGCACAAAACTTATCAGAGAATGTCACATGTCATTTAATGGAGGGTAATCCGGGGTTAATTCTAACAATTAAGAGAGTTAACTTTCAATTTGAATCGCCGAATCGGAAGAAAGAAGTTCAACACTTTGAACAGATTTATCCAATATGTCAACAAACAAAATATGAGACAAATGAATCCTCCAACCATTAGCAATTCTTGTTCAAATTTTTGAAGATTTTTCTATGGATTTCATTAATGGTCTTCCTTCTTCAACAGGTACAACTATTTTGGTAATAGTTGATAGACTATCAAAATTAGATCACTTTGTAGCGTCGTCTACTCCTTATTCAGCCACTAAAGATGTTGAAGTTTTTGCTCAGAATATCTGTAAATTGCACGGTATGCCAAAAACGATTGTGAGTGATCGAGATCCAATCTTTATGAGTAATTTGGGAAGGATTTATTAAGATTGAGTTGCACTAAACTACTATATGGTAATTCATATCACCTGCAAACTGACGGGAGGACAAAGGTTACTAACAAAACTCTTGAGCAGTATCTAAGATGTTTCAATTTTAAGCGATGGATGAACTTTGATTAAGGATCAAGAAATCTAATATATAATGTCTAGTCTACAAAATTGTGTATATATTTACAAAGTTCTCGAGTCTCCATTACAATGATTCACTCAAGCGAGAGACGAGATCATTGAAGATATTGTCTTTGCAGGGAATAGTAGGGCCGCCCATGGAATGTTGGAAACCGAATTCTTCTTCAGCTTCGCTCAACAACTTCTGGAAACATGGATGATTCAAGTAGCTTATGGGAACCACATATCTCCTCTTTACTTCCTCACCTGCATACACTGCGCAGAAACCTTTGGGAACTGTGGAAGATCCAAGCTTGAGGAATATTAGATCTTCCCTCAACCACATCCTTTCAAAAAGTGGGGTTCAATGCAAGTTGTTATTCAGAAATGGGGTCCAACCAATTAACAAGCCAATCAAGGTCTTGAACAAAGAGGTAGCTGATCTTCTTTTGTATGGGAACATACAAGGCAATGGTGTCCTATATTTATCAAACATGAATTTCCTCTTGGTCCTCATTTGTTAGGGTGAATTTCTCATCTCAAAATGGTCCTCTAATGCCTAGTTTTGGATGTTGTAGGACAGACAATGCTCATCAACTAATAATTTCAGTCTTAATTTTCAAATGCAACTTGGAATACAACACCATGTGACAGTCTATGTCTCAGCGGCTTCAAGCTCAAGGGGGTATCAAATCTCATCTATATAAACACAACTCTTATTATTTCTCACCACCAATCCAAGTCTTCAAATTTACAATCTGGAGCTTCTCCCAAATTTCAAACTCCCCAGAGATTCAAATTCAAAGAAACACAGACAGCATGGCTATTCTTGCAGCAAAGTTCCTTCGTCGGAGTTCCAATGTTCCAAGGGCAAGATCATCGGATGTTCCGAAGGGCTTCTTTGCAGTCTATGTTGGAGAGAGCTACAAAAAGAGATACGTAGTTCCAATATCATATTTGAACCATCCTTCGTTCCAAGATCTATTGAGAAAGGCTGAAGAAGAATTTGGATTTGCTCATCCTATGGGTGGTTTGACGATTCCCTGCAGAGAAGAAACTTTCTTTGAACTAACTTCTCGCCTGGGTAGTCTTTAAGCAAGTGCATCGAGTAAATTTTGTACCATAGGAATAGCTCCATTTTTTTCCTTTTCCTTCCTATTGCAAACAAGCTTTAAGAGAGGAAAGTTGTAGCCCACAAGAAAATTTACTATACAAAAATTTGCTCCTTCTGATGATGTAAAATTAGTCTTCATCTTTGCATTTCCACAAGTATTGAGTTTTAAGCATAAGCATAGCAAACAAACATGTAAGAAACTTCAATTGTGCATCTCCATGCTCCAATCCAAAAGGGTTCTGATGTGTGAAGGAAAGTGATACTCAAATTACATGAGAAAGACAAACACAGAACAAAACCACAAGCTGGAAATCTCCTCAGCTCGTCAGAAAACCAAAACTGCAAAGGGTATTCTCCAAGATAAACAGTTTTCTTGTAAGTTCTTTACCAGTAGCCCGACAATTGCAGCTGAGACTAGAACATGTAGAAGCAAAACAAGATGATTTGTCTAAAATTGAATTCATGGTTCACCGTTTATCAAAAGTCATAATCGATAAAATTATCATATGGTGATTTCAATAAAGTAGGGTCTACATGTTTAGCATCAAAGAACAGAATTACATGGTCCATCCTATCAATGGCCCCACTTTATGTTATAGCAATTCATCAAATTTCAAGCAACAAAGCATTTTTCATCATTTTAAAGGGCTCTACCAAACAGCGGTCTCTTGACAACACATTTATCACAGATTGGTGGCAGTGGTTGCAAATTCAAAAAATGAAATTTAGAGTTTGTATTTGATCCTCATAAAGCTGGACCCACAGAAGTTACCTGCTCATTTGGAGATGATTGATTAGCATATGAACAAAGTCACATGATTCTCCCAGGCCAATGTCCTTCATGGGGACCCAATATGCTACAATTACTTGAATTCCTGGGTCACACAATCTATAACAATTCATGGATATACCAACCAAAGAAATTATAATGTGTAGATTCCAAGAAATCATGGTCCAGATGTTTAGCAAGAAAGAACAAAATCAAATGATCATCTTCCCCACTGAGTATCACCACAACTTTTTTCATCCTTTTATAGTGTCCAAGAAAATGCGGTTCTCTAGAAACAAAAACCAGTGCCAACTTTTTCGTATTTGTTGAAATAAAGTTGGCCCCATTGAAGTTCTTGCTCATTAGAAGATGATAGATCAGCTGAGAAACAAAATCACATGATTATTGATGGCCAATACATCCAATGGGTGGTCTCACAATCCCCTGCAGAGAAGAAGTTTTCCTCAGTATAACTCACCGCCTATGAAAGCTAAAGAGCATGCGTTTTTCTCAAACAAATTTGAGTATTAGACCTAGATAGTTTCTAAATCCTTGTACAGTTAGTGTGATGACCCGAATGTGTACGTATGAACATGACTGCGGGGCAAACTTCGGGTTGCGGGGCAAACCTCGGGATCTAAGCCGAGTGTAGACAAATCCCGGACTCGAGTATAGGCAAATTCCGGGTCGTAAAAAGGGGGTCGTCATAATCTCACATTGCTTGGAGAGGTATATGAAAATCAAACATATGTAAGGAAACCCTTCCAAGATAGTAAGACGCGTTTTGGAGCACAATTGACAACGGATTTCATAAGAACTCCAAAGTTAAAAGTGCTTCGGCGAGAATAGTACCATGTTGGATGACCAACTGGGAAGTCCTCGCCAAACAAAGCCGTGAGGGGATGATATTGGGCTACGGTCCAATCCCTAGAGCGGACAATATCTTACTGGAAAAAGGGGTCGTTACAAATGGTATTAGAGCCTGTACCCAACCAGAAATGTGGCCAACGAGGATGTTGGGCCCCCGAGGGGGCAGATTGTGATGACCCGAATGTGTACGTATGAGCATGACTGCGGGGGCAAACCTCAGGTTATGGGACAAACCTCGGGACCTAAGCCAAGTGTAGATAAATCCTGGACTCGAGTATAAGCAAATCTCGGGTCGTAAAAAGGGGGTCGTTATAATCTCACATCGCTTGGAAAGATATATGAAAATAAAACATATGTAAGGAATCCTTCCTAAGATAGTAAGACGCGTTTTGGAGCACAATTGACAATGGATTTCATATGAACTCTGAAGTTAAAAGTGCTTCGGCGAGAGCAGTACCATGCTGGGTGACTAACTATGAAGTCCTTGCCAAACAAAGCCGTGAAGGGAGGATATTGGGTTACGGCCCAATCTCCAGAGCAGACAATATCTTATTAAGAAAATGAGTCGTTACAGTTAGTCTTTGTCGATGTATAGAGAACCACTAAGGGACATACTTCATTCAAACATGGTAACCAACAATATCTCTTCTGCCTTGAAAGATCATAAACTCTGTTTTTCATGTATTGTCATTCGATCCAGATCTCAAGGAAATATAAGCTAGTACAAAATATCCTTCTTTCTCATTTGTTTGGTTCCACGAGATAAAAATGTACAGAAATTTAATTCAACGCCTTCTCAACCATCCCATAAAACACTTGTTATAATCAAAGCATCAGACTTTCGATTTCAACTGAGTAATGAGGTAGCAAGAAATTGCACTCCAAGTCTTCTCATCAAGAAAATTAATTAACATGATTTTTTTCAGCAGTTGTCAAAAACATGTTTATTATTGTTGTTGTAGACTGCGGCAAATAAACCCATTATATTTATTTGCCTTCTCAGTTTCTATCATTTCTTTTTCGTTTTTAGAAAATTTAAGAAGATTCAATATTTAGAAAAGGAGGATAGAATTTGAGACATACCATCCCAACATCGAAGTAGGTTTGCAATTTCCTTATCCATGCCCCAACCCGAAAGGGGCCATGAAGAAGACAACAAAATGTAGCGATTTCTCTGCATTTACTCGAAAAAAAAGAGACATCTAAATGCATAATGATACGAGTTATGGAGGATCGAGCAGAGCAATAAGCAATGTGACGGAACCGGAGCAGGTATAGCAATACGCTCCAACATCTCTCCCTAGAAATTTGTAGAAGCTGCGAGAGGAAGGTTTGACGGGTAAATTTCAGTTTAATTATATTAGAAAATGACATTGATTTTCCATTTATACGCAAGGGATGGTCATTTAGGATTGTAGGCAAGCTCCATTTTTGGTGGCCTACTCCTACTTCTGGCCGGCCCTTAGCTAAGCTCTCCTCCATCAAACAATCTTGTTTTTCTTCGTAGGAAGCCGAAATAGAAATGAGAAAACTAAGAAATAGCGTGTCGTCTGTTCTGTAAATATTAGAGATAGCATTTTGATGTGTGAATCGCTTACAAAGCAGCCAGCTTGCTCTCCGTTCCTGTACCTTTCACTCTGCATTAAAGGCCACGGGACTGTATGTCGCCGGGATTATTGCTTGGTATATATCATTTGGAAGAACATAGGCATGTGTTATACAAAGCAGCCGGCTTTCTACAACTACCAATCTTTCACTCTGCTAGACTTCTCACCATTTAAGACGATGGGGTCTGTGTGTCGCCGGCAATATCAAGTGGACAAAGACAGGCATGTGATGAGACATTATACGATGTCAGTCAATAGGTCCCATTATCCAAAGGCTTCTCACCTCTCCTTTTTAGAATTGCTGGCGTACCCATTCTTCTATATATACAGAGTTCTTCTGGGTTTATCACCAACCCAATTTTCCATACACCCAATACTCAAAAATCAAAACCCTAGAATTCCCTTCTCGTTTGCTTAGAGATTAGAGGAGTCCCAGCAAAATAGACATGGGTTTTCGTTTGCCGAGCATTCTGCATGCCAAGCAAGTCCTCGGTCTCGGATCTTCGTCGGTCCCGAAAGGCTACTGTGCGGTGTATGCAGGAGAGTGCCAAAAGAGGAGATTTGTGATCCCAATAACTTTCCTGAATCATCCTCGTTTTCAAGAATTATTGAGCGAAGCTGAAGAAGAATTCGGATTCCATCATCAAATGGGCGGCCTTACTATTCCTTGCAAAGACGAAATCTTCGTTGATCTCATCTCTCGCTTGGGCGAATCATTGTAGATCAATATAAACGACAGACCCACACAATTTTGTAGATTTACATTTCCCGCCCTGTACAGCTCGAGAAAATTATAAATGAATTCATTTGTTTGGGAAAAGTAATTCTCCCACTTCCTCTGTTTTTTCGAGAATATTTTCAGACCCATAATTTGTTCTCATGCAATTGTGCGACAGCAGTGAAAAACAGAGATAATTGAACTCCTTACTCGGGTACAAAAGCTTATCCTTGCTGTCTACTCAGTTTCTCAAATTGAATAGGGTATTGGTTTCTCAATCAAAAATGAAACAAAAGTTTGCTGTCTACTCAGTTTCTCAAATTGAATAGGGTATTGGTTTCTCAATCAAAAATGAAACAAAAGTTTTTTCTTTTCCAGAATAAGTCTAGGCGAAGGAACCAACCTTCCCATTATCCTTGAGTTCAAGAAACATGAATATATTTCTAAAGAATTAGAAGTGCGTTATAGTCTCCATAGTAATTCTTGGAGGATGGAAGTTTCAGATGTGATAGTGGTATAATGAAGTTCAACTTCTTTACGAGTAGAAATTTATAATTTTAGGATGATTTAACGAGACTATGGGGTGTAAATAAAGGGTGTTATATTAGATGAATTATGATTGATGTTGTCAATTCTGTGAATTCTTAGATCATTAAAATAATTTGGGTAAAGTGTGAGAACCGTACAAGTTAGAATAGATATTCTCTGATCAACTCATCTTAATGAAGTAATTTCCTCCATAATTTCTGTACACATTGTCCAATGCGTGATCTATTAAATTTCAAAAGGCCATAATATATTTATTTTAGACTGTCAATATATCAAATCAAAAATCTTGTCGAGGCCCACACATTTCTATCGTCTAAACCTTCGAATCAACATTTAAAGATTTTATGAACTATTTTATACTGATTTTATTTTGAATTTTCTTAATTAGTTAACTATTTTATTTAAGGTTGTATTCCGAATTCGAGATTATTCAATTATTATTCAAGATTCAAAAAATTAGAGTTTCTCTTGCGAAAGTCGTTTGTTCCCGCATCCCGCTGCGTCAGGTGGTATCAGAGTTGTTTTCAGTTCAGTCTGCGGCGGCCAGTTCAGGAAACAATCACATCCCGAACGTCATTTAGGAAGTCAGAGTCTTGCAAGCTGGATTTGAGTCTCAAGAGGCGGCACTCAAAAACTTGGGGAAAAATGTCGATTAAAATTTCCGGCATATCGAGCAGCGCCTTGAAAACTTGATTGGTCGTTTTGACACCATAGGGCTTGAGGCCAACAGAAACAGAGATGGTGAGAGGATTCGTCCGAGAGATGAGACTGCTCAACGCGAATGTTATGAACTACCTGTTCTTGCGAATAATCTAAGACGACCTATACTCGATTATGAGGTTGATTCTGATGAAGAAGAAGAAGAGGTGGAGACAATGGAAAATTGCTTCGGTCATCGTGAAGGACATGGCGGCGGCAGTTTCGGTCGATTTGGCGGCGGCAGTAGTTTTGGGCGCCGATTTGGCGGCAATCATGGCAGATTCGGCGGCCGTCATGGCACATGGCAGATTTAATAATCATGACTATCCCACTGTCGAGAATGAGTTTAAACTGAAGGTGGACATCCTTAGCTTTAATGGAAATTTTAAAATTGAAGATTTCATCGATTGGGTTGCTGAAGTGGATCGATTCTTCGAATATATGCAGATTCCGTTAGAAAAAAGTGTGAAGTTTGTAACAACCCCTATTTCCAGCAAGATATTGTCCGCTCTGGGGATTGGGCTGCAGCCCAATATCCTCCCCTCACGGCTTTGTTTGGCGAAGACTTCCCAGTCGGTCACCCAACCTGAAGCACTTTTAACTTCAGAGTTCTTATGGGATCCGTTGTCAATTGTGCTCCAAAACGCGTCTTGCTATTTTGGGGGGATCTCCTTACATATGTTTCATTTCCACATACTTCCCCAAGCGATGTGGGATTGTGACAACCCCCCTTTCTACGACCGAACCCTCCGGCCCAACCCTCTGGGATCCGCAGAGTTTTAACCCATCACGTCATCCTCCGGCCCCAACCGGGCCGCAAAGGCATCCTCTGAGGATTCGCGGAGCACTGAGTGGTTCCACTACATACGTGTCAAGTCGGGTCATTACAAAGTTGGTGGCGTGCCGATTGAAAGGAGGAGCCTCTGCATGGTGGGAGAGACTACAAAACAAGCGCTATCGAGAAGACAAACAACCCGTTAGAACATGGGCTCAGATGAAACAGTTACTACGGGCGGATTTCTTGCCTCCTGATTATGAGCAGATTCTTTTCCAACAGTATCAACGTTGTCATCAAGGTTAGAAAGCTGTGTATGATTATGCAGCTGAATTCATGAGATTGGCATAAATGAATTACCTACGAGAAAGCGAAGGGCAGCAAGTGGCTCGATATTTAGATGGGTTGAAGCCCTATATTCGAGATAAAATTGGAGTTCACGTTTTACGAAATCTAAATGAAACGAAGAACATGGCGATAGAGGCTGAATTGATAATCCAAGAGAAACATGGCAACAACAGTAAGTTTGAATCGAACAGGCGTACCTACGGGAACGAAGATTTTCAGAGGAATAATGTGGAGGAAAAAAGGTCAATTTCTAACACCCCAACTCCATCAGAACAGACAGAAAATAAATCGATTGGGAAGCTAGTAATAGCCGAAAATAAAGAAGTGCCAAAATCAACCAACCCCTATGCGAGACCTATCCTTGGCAAATATTTCCGATGCAATCAGTCTGGTCATTGGTCCAACGAGTGTCCGAATCGGAGAACAATCAACATTGTTGATAGAGATGAGCATGGCAATAAGTTTGCTGTGAACCCGATGGCGACGAGGAGGCGTTTGAAGAAGGGGACGAAGATAGGGGAGAAGAGGCATTCGTGATTCGAAAATTGATGTTCACTTTTAAGCACGAAGATTGCTCCCAGAGACATCAATTATTTTGCACCAGATGCACTATTAATGGTCGACTCTTTAATTTGATCATCGACAGTGGTAGTTGCGAAAATATTATCGGCAGAGAAGCTGTAGAGATTTTACAATTACTAGTAGAGAAGCACCCAGCCCCGTACTTGATTGGATGGATCAAGGCAACCAAGGAGATTCAAGTGAAAGAATGATACAAGGTACCATTTTCGATCGGTAAATATACAGATGAAGTATATACTGTGATATCGTGGATATGGATGCATGTTACATTTTATTTAGTAGACCGTGGCAGTTTGACGTGGACGCTCAACAAGTAGGCAGAGATAACGTCTATAATTTGACGAAAGACAAGATGAAGTTCACATTACTTCCTCTGAAAGCAAAACACCGTCCTAAAACTTCTAAAGTAGAAGGACGATATTTCTTTACTAATACTCAAATGATTCATGAAATAGAGGAGGCGATTAAAGAATCTTGGGAGGCTTATGCACTAATCATGTAGCAGATTCTAGTGATTGGTGAAGAGCATTCGATGACCGAACTACCCCGAGAAGTCTACTTGTTATTGGAAGAGTTTACTAACATCGTTCATGAGGAGCTGTCGAGTGGTTTGTCACCTATGAGGGACATTTAGCACCAGGGGTGATTATGATGACTCAGATAGTAAGTATGTGTACGATGGCTGCACGAACCGGAATCCGGATGGCGGTACGTCCGCGCAGGCGAATCGGCAGGTGACGGGTCGTAAAAAAGGGGTAGTCACAATCCCACATCGCTTGGGGAAGTATGTGGAAATGAAACATATATAAATAGACTCTCCCAAGATAGATAGACACGTTTTGGAGCACAATTGACAACGGATCCCATAAGAACTCCGAAGTTAAAAGTGCTTCGGCGAGAGTAGTACCAGGTTAGGTGACCGACTGAGAAGTTCTTGCCAAACAAAGTCATGAGGGGAGGATATTGGGCTACGGCCCAATCCCCAGAGCGGACAATATCTTGCTTGAAAAATGGGTCGTTACAATGTCTTTCCATTCTTTCCGGACGACGAATTAGTATATCCGGAAAACTCGTGGTCGAGTTTTTCTATGGTGGGAGAGAATGATGTGGTGATCTATTTGTAATATCTGACTCGTACGGGTTTTTGAGAATATTATTATTTTAATATAAGTGGCATTTTTTGTAAATATGTCAAATCAGGTCCGTTTTACGAAGAGAAAGCGTTATTAGGATCCTATCGATTGATTGGAATTTTAAGGAAATTACGAGAATTTTCGGAGTAACAACGCTATATTTCGATTAATTACGTTTCTCGTAATGTAATTTTAGTAAAAATAGTAAACGAGGTCCGATTTACGAACGGACAGTTTTAATAGAACCCAGATAATAAGTTGGATTTATCGGCGAAATAAGAAATTCGAAACAGTTGAAAACACGAGAGCTAGTGACGTTTAATAAAATAGAGTATTATTATTATTATTATTATTATTTTTTAAATTAAACATAAAAACAACGAAAACTCGTTGTTTTCGTTGTGTCGAGCCCGAGCCCGAGCGCGAGCGAGAACAGGGGAGAAGCGACGACGGCGACGCGGCGCCGTTCACCGACGAACATCGGCGCCTTCCGGCCAGACGGCGGCGACGAGCGTGCTTCGGCCCATCTCCGCGCGCAACCCGAACCGGTAAGCTCGGTTTTCTCCCTGTTTTCGGTTCGATTTTGGGCCGCGAAGAACGAGCTCGATTAAGCTCTGATTTCCGGCCACTTTTGGCCGTTCTTAGCGTCAAATGGCCGAGCATAACGCCGGCTATGGTTGCCGTGCGTTTAAGTGCTCAAATTGAGCGAAAACAGTGGATGCCCGAATTGGGCATTTCGGGTTTCTTGGGTGAAACCTCGATTTTACATTTGGTTATGCTAATTGAGCGTATAGGAGGTTGATTGGTGAAGAAATTGACGAGAATTAATGGAAAACCGAAAATGGTGAAATTCTCGGCTTAGGGCAGATTCGGGTTTTTGGATTTTTGACCTAGCTAGAGTTGTTTGTTTTTAAATTCATTTTGGCGGATTGAAATAGGTTATTAGAGGAGTACGTGGCCGCTAGAATCGTTCGATTCCGATAACCGGCGCGAAAGTTACGCACGTTTTAAGTTTCGGGTCGGTTTTTACCGAACCCAAATTAGTGGCCGTTTAGTTAGATTTTAGTTGGATTAAAGCTTTAGGAAATTGCTTTAGTTAAGGTTTTGTTAATTTGGACGTTTAGAAGCTTAAATTAGTTTGACGTCAATGTTGTGTTTTGCTTCAGACAAACAACGCTCGTAGACGAAGCTCAGCGTGCTACGGACGACATGTAAGTCTCTCGTGACTTGTTTGGCCGATTGGCCTACACCATAAGATTTCTTGTTGTTCGAGGAAATTGGAGATTATAGTAAGTGTCGGGCGAATAGGTTGGGTAGTTAGGTTAATTTCTTATTAGGTTATGTTTCTATTCGTCTTGATGGTATGCACGTTCATTGTTTGTTATTGCTTTGATTATGTTTATAGTATTGCACATGTTCACGCATCATGTTTCTGAAAAGCACGAAAAAGGAATTTCTATGCATGTTTTCATGAAAAGGAAAAGGATAATGTAAATGTATGAATGAATGTAATCTGGTCAAGGAGGTGGCGGTGGTTCAGACATGGCTGCTTGGGGAGCATGTTTTCCCCCCGGTTAGATACGAGGGGCTATCCAATCGCGGGATGTGCCGCTCCTATCTAGCGAGAGTGAGGCCACGGTGACATTATGTAATGAAATGAAATGAAATGAATAGCGAAAAGGTAGGAAGCATGTTTTATGAACTGCACGCATAGCATGCATTGCATTCACGTAGACTTACTGAGCCTTAAGCTCACGACTTATTTTTATGGTGTAGGTGACCTCTACACAGGTGAGGATGAGATCCCTCCACCCGAGGCATGAACAGTTGAAGAAAGATGGCCCGTGGGAGTGTGCTGGGCAGTCGACGCGTAATTGACCCGTGGGGATGTAGGTATATGATTGGGGACTTGATATGAAATGTATAGTTTGTCATATTAGGATGTTTGGGTTATTCTGGATAGAAATATGTAAGTGATAGGTGTAGGCTGTGGTAAATATTGTTGAATTGCTATGGATAACGAAACTGTTTTGAATTTACAACTTTCTGGAACTGCTTGGGACTTTCTTTTTAAACAGGAGGAATGTTTGGTTTTAAATGGATCCATGCAGTTCGTTTTCTTGGAAAATGTGTTTTGTTTACTTATGTCTCGAGTCGTTCTGAGTGAGATTATGGAGGATGTATGAGCGTCAAGAGATTTGATGTTGAACTGTATAATTGAGATGTAGATAAGAAATGATATTGTCAGGATGTGATGAATTGATGAGTTGAGGAATGATAGAAGGTTGAGTGGTTTATGTAACTGTTTTTATATGATAAATGAATTTGCTTTAAAGGTTTTCGAGAATGTTTTTAATTGGTTTAGAGGCTTAAAAAGGAAAATTTTATACGGGAAAAATAGGTACAGTTTTAGGGGTGTTACAATTATGGTATCAGAGCCCCCGGGTTTTAAAATCGATTCTGTAGACTGCTCGACTGCACAGTCACTACGCAGACATCCTTCCTCAACTGTAAGTATGTTTACTGCTTTGTTTCATTCTAGTTTCTTAGGATTATTTGTTTAATTTTTATAGGAGTTAGAAAAATGGTTCGAGGACGAGATGCCAGGGATGACGCCTTGGATAGACTTACAGATCTGCTGGACCGTCAGTCTCAGCATATGGACCGGCAAGCACAACAAATTGTGGACTTAGTAAACCGAGAGAACCAGCGAGAGAACCAAAGGGCCCAGGATTGGTGGTTCCTAATAATCAGGGTATGCAGAAGTTCCAAAGCTTGCAGCCTCCAGTGTTCGATGGACGATCTTCGGATCCAACTATTGCGGAGGAATGGATTCGCAATATGGAGGATATGCTGGAGTATGCGGAGGTGGAGAATGGGAAGAAGGTTGCTTTTGTCACCTTTCACTTGGCCTTGGACGCCCGTTTCTGGTGGGATTCAATCAAAGTGACTACGGATGTGACTACTATGACATGGGAACGATTTAGACTTTGTTCTTTGATAAGTATTTCAGCCGCACGGTGAGGGCGGCTAAGAGAAATGAATTCACACAGCTGAAGCAGACAGGTTCGGTTGCAGAATACATACGAAGTTTGAGGCTTTGTCGCGATTTGCACCGCGTCTGGTCAGCGACAATGAAGAAAAGGTGCACCAGTTTATGGAGGGACTTAATTCGAGATTCGGATGCACGTTATAGTGTCAGGTGTTATTGATGTGCCCTATTCTGACATTGCAGCTAGAGCTCTGGATTTCGAGGCTGCTAGAGCGACTTGTGTTAGGCCGAGAGAGCCAGCTAAGGGCTTCTTTCGCGAGATCCAACCTCAGTCATGGGACCAGACTGGCAGCCAGTGAGCATCAACAGCCACGACAACAAAGGAGTGATAAGAGGCCCTATGATAGTAAGGGTGACCGGGGAAAAGGAAAGCTAGTCCAAACGGCTACTCAAAAGCCTTTATGTCCACAGTGCCAGAAGCAGCACTACGGTGATTGTCTGACGCGTACTAATAGATGTTATCGATGTGGGGAAGCTGGCCACTATATCATGAACTGTCCGTTATTGAACCGGAATCAACCAGGCAGAGATCAACAGGGCAGGGATCAAAGAAAGGTTATGCCGAGGGTCTTTGCTTTCATCAAGCCTGGTGACGTCGACGATGGAGCCCAGCCTTCTACCCTGGCAGGTATTGTTTTAATTACCTGTACAACAATATTATTGTTTTGACAATAGTAATAATGATGATAACGATAGGCTTGAGAATAGAAAAGTAAGAAGATAGAAACTGGGTAAGAAAGAGTTGTAGGTGAACCTCGAAGAGAAAATAGTAGGTTACGTATAGGACAATAAGGACCAAATAGAAGTATAGTTATACATTAGTAGGATTAGTTTGATTTAATCAACGGAGTTGCGCACTTAAGGTTTAGTAACAATTAGAGTAATACACCCTATGAGATATGGTTTATAAGTAGGTAAGGATTATGTCTAATTGACAACCCCCTTGGAGTATCGGAATACGACTAATTAAGAAAGACGAAGGTTTAGATATAAACCTATTAAGGAATGACCTAGATTGTTGTAATACTTGGAGTGTGTTTAATTAGAGGATGTACCGTAGAAATCGTATATTAGTGATTCGTGTGAAGCTAAGAGTGTCTAAATTAAGATAGAATTCAAGAGTTAAACTTAGAGAATTGAAGTCATGTGCATGGTGATACTCTAGATACCGAAATTTGTTGTTCTCTAGGAAATGAGTACCACCAAAGACACCTTAGAAGACTAATCCATAAAGGAAGATATTAATCTGTGAGAAGATTTTAACCGACTTATTAGGTGGGAGGTCTAGCGAAGTTAAGAATAATCGACGAGTTGTGGACATGTCAGGCAGTTAGGGCTGCTCGATTGGATTATGAAGCAAAAGATATAGGAGTTAAGTTGTAAACCTATAGTTGGTACAATTTAAACTAAGAGCCACGAACATGAGGCTGACCTTCGAGATGAATATAGGAGCATCGGTGTTCGAGGAATTAGACGGATAAACCTTGGCGTAGGGATGTTTATGACCTTATTTGAATATAGAGGTGTAAGGTTGGAGAACTTGAAGAGAATCGGATGGAGGGCGTAAACTTACCTACAACAAGTTTGCTAACAAGAAAATTGTTAGACAAATTATTGTGAAGTAGACAAGTAGAGTATTTGAACCCGACTAGGAGGAACGAAAGAGGATTGACCATTGTGTAACTTTGAAGAATCCTCGTAGGATATTAGAGGTAAGTGCAAGGGATGGTTAGATTAAAAGAGAAGAGTTAAGATTAGAAGCCTAGTTCGATGGCTAATGTCGGGCGATTTGTGAAATTCACAATATGTTGAATAGAAAATGTAAGTTGCTCGGAAAGCCATTTAAAGTAAACTTAGAATGGGACAAGTTAGAAAAGCTCCGAAAGACCGATGGATGCATTAGAGACTTAAGGTTATAATAAATAGTTCAAACAATTCTATGGTCAAAACTTGGGGATTCCATTGTACATGGAGTTAATAAGGAAATTGAGCTAAACAGATGAGCATAATGTGTATAGTATTTAGCAGAGGACATAACGATAGAATTCGTTGAGGTAACTTAGAACAAAATATGACATTTATAGCGTCTTATAGTTACAAAGGGATTGGAATCCTAAGCGAGTAGTAACTTTGTCCCCGGATGGACTCGTCGGGGCCTTGGAGTAACCTCGGTGAGACGGTTGGTGAAATCTAGAGATTTAAGTCCTAGTTGAGAATTTCTTTTATTAAGACCCGCGAGGTGCCCAAGGAAGTGTACAATTTGGATAATGTTGACGGAGAAGTTCTGTGGGAACATTACTAGGGAAATGTGGACTCGGGTGGTTGTAATAGAGATTAAGGTCGTAGTGTAATTGAAATTTAACGTTAGAGTAAGTAGTTTGAGAAGGCTTTGAGGGCGTGAAGTAGTTAGGTAAGTATCTGATAAACACGGAATTAAGAAAGTTAGGAACTAAGGAAAAAACTCAATTCGAGGAAGTTAAGTTATTTCGAGAATTGACGGATAAGAGGCAATCTTTAGTAGAAACCAATTAATAAGTGAGAGAGAGTAATGTTTTAGGTGACTAAATGCAAACCAACACGTGCTCGGGGCGTTAAGTGTCAAGTAAGCAGTTAGAGATCGTTTGGTTAAGACCGAGAGATTTGGTAAGAGTTGATGCGTAAACTGAAGTGAGGACTACGATTAGGGAGTTAATGTAGAAATTCGGTGGGTGTGCATCCCGATTGTGACAGGATCAAGGGAATTGCGTCGAGGTATGGGTTACAGCACAGAATTTAATGAAATTGTAGGCATTCAATTTGGCTGGTTGTTAGGAAGCTTAGGTATGGCTCTGACCAAAATATGTTTGGAAGTTGGTACATGCGCAAGTATTAAAGTGACAAATATGTTGTCGGGGTTAATTATTGAGATTTGAGAATTTGGGATTATGCTTAGTACGTGAGAGGGACGTGTACGATCAACCGAAGTAGAGATACGAAGTAGAGCAATGTGGAGAATATAGTAGGATTTCGGTTAGCACCACGAAAAAGGACCGTAAGTACAGACGATTACTGAAGTAAAATGCCGCACGATAAGAGACGTTAATGTCAAGAACTATAAGCTGTGGCAAATTTGTGAGGACAAAATTCTAAATAAGGAGGGTAGAATGTAATATCTGACTCGTACGGGTTTTTGAGAATATTATTATTTTAATATAAGTGGCATTTTTTGTAAATATGTCAAATCAGGTCCGTTTTACGAAGAGAAAGCGTTATTAGGATCCTATCGATTGATTGGAATTTTAAGGAAATTACGAGAATTTTCGGAGTAACAACGCTATATTTCGATTAATTACGTTTCTCGTAATGTAATTTTAGTAAAAATAGTAAACGAGGTCCGATTTACGAACGACAGTTTTAATAGAACCCAGATAATAAGTTGGATTTATCGGCGAAATAAGAAATTCGAAACAGTTGAAAACACGAGAGCTAGTGACGTTTAATAAAATAGAGTATTATTATTATTATTATTATTATTTTTTTAAATTAAACATAAAAACAACGAAAACTCGTTGTTTTCGTTGTGTCGAGCCCGAGCCCGAGCGCGAGCGAGAACAGGGGAGAAGCGACGACGGCGACGCGGCGCCGTTCACCGACGAACATCGGCGCCTTCCGGCCAGACGGCGGCGACGAGCGTGCTTCGGCCCATCTCCGCGCGCAACCCGAACCGGTAAGCTCGGTTTTCTCCCTGTTTTCGGTTCGATTTTGGGCCGCGAAGAACGAGCTCGATTAAGCTCTGATTTCCGGCCACTTTTGGCCGTTCTTAGCGTCAAATGGCCGAGCATAACGCCGGCTATGGTTGCCGTGCGTTTAAGTGCTCAAATTGAGCGAAAACAGTGGATGCCCGAATTGGGCATTTCGGGTTTCTTGGGTGAAACCTCGATTTTACATTTGGTTATGCTAATTGAGCGTATAGGAGGTTGATTGGTGAAGAAATTGACGAGAATTAATGGAAAACCGAAAATGGTGAAATTCTCGGCTTAGGGCAGATTCGGGTTTTTGGATTTTTGACCTAGCTAGAGTTGTTTGTTTTTAAATTCATTTTGGCGGATTGAAATAGGTTATTAGAGGAGTACGTGGCCGCTAGAATCGTTCGATTCCGATAACCGGCGCGAAAGTTACGCACGTTTTAAGTTTCGGGTCGGTTTTTACCGAACCCAAATTAGTGGCCGTTTAGTTAGATTTTAGTTGGATTAAAGCTTTAGGAAATTGCTTTAGTTAAGGTTTTGTTAATTTGGACGTTTAGAAGCTTAAATTAGTTTTGACGTCAATGTTGTGTTTTGCTTCAGACAAACAACGCTCGTAGACGAAGCTCAGCGTGCTACGGACGACATGTAAGTCTCTCGTGACTTGTTTGGCCGATTGGCCTACACCATAAGATTTCTTGTTGTTCGAGGAAATTGGAGATTATAGTAAGTGTCGGGCGAATAGGTTGGGTAGTTAGGTTAATTTCTTATTAGGTTATGTTTCTATTCGTCTTGATGGTATGCACGTTCATTGTTTGTTATTGCTTTGATTATGTTTATAGTATTGCACATGTTCACGCATCATGTTTCTGAAAAGCACGAAAAAGGAATTTCTATGCATGTTTTCATGAAAAGGAAAAGGATAATGTAAATGTATGAATGAATGTAATCTGGTCAAGGAGGTGGCGGTGGTTCAGACATGGCTGCTTGGGGAGCATGTTTTCCCCCGGTTAGATACGAGGGGCTATCCAATCGCGGGATGTGCCGCTCCTATCTAGCGAGAGTGAGGCCACGGTGACATTATGTAATGAAATGAAATGAAATGAATAGCGAAAAGGTAGGAAGCATGTTTTATGAACTGCACGCATAGCATGCATTGCATTCACGTAGACTTACTGAGCCTTAAGCTCACGACTTATTTTTATGGTGTAGGTGACCTCTACACAGGTGAGGATGAGATCCCTCCACCCGAGGCATGAACAGTTGAAGAAAGATGGCCCGTGGGAGTGTGCTGGGCAGTCGACGCGTAATTGACCCGTGGGGATGTAGGTATATGATTTGGGGACTTGATATGAAATGTATAGTTTGTCATATTAGGATGTTTGGGTTATTCTGGATAGAAATATGTAAGTGATAGGTGTAGGCTGTGGTAAATATTGTTGAATTGCTATGGATAACGAAACTGTTTTGAATTTACAACTTTCTGGAACTGCTTGGGACTTTCTTTTTAAACAGGAGGAATGTTTGGTTTTTAAATGGATCCATGCAGTTCGTTTTCTTGGAAAATGTGTTTTGTTTACTTATGTCTCGAGTCGTTCTGAGTGAGATTATGGAGGATGTATGAGCGTCAAGAGATTTGATGTTGAACTGTATAATTGAGATGTAGATAAGAAATGATATTGTCAGGATGTGATGAATTGATGAGTTGAGGAATGATAGAAGGTTGAGTGGTTTTATGTAAACTGTTTTTATATGATAAATGAATTTGCTTTAAAGGTTTTCGAGAATGTTTTTAATTGGTTTAGAGGCTTAAAAAGGAAATTTTATACGGGAAAAATAGGTACAGTTTTAGGGGTGTTACAATTATGGTATCAGAGCCCCCGGGTTTTAAAATCGATTCTGTAGACTGCTCGACTGCACAGTCACTACGCAGACATCCTTCCTCAACTGTAAGTATGTTTACTGCTTTGTTTCATTCTAGTTTCTTAGGATTATTTGTTTAATTTTTATAGGAGTTAGAAAAATGGTTCGAGGACGAGATGCCAGGGATGACGCCTTGGATAGACTTACAGATCTGCTGGACCGTCAGTCTCAGCATATGGACCGGCAAGCACAACAAATTGTGGACTTAGTAAACCGAGAGAACCAGCGAGAGAACCAAAGGGCCCAGGAATGGTGGTTCCTAATAATCAGGGTATGCAGAAGTTCCAAAGCTTGCAGCCTCCAGTGTTCGATGGACGATCTTCGGATCCAACTATTGCGGAGGAATGGATTCGCAATATGGAGGATATGCTGGAGTATGCGGAGGTGGAGAATGGGAAGAAGGTTGCTTTTGTCACCTTTCACTTGGCCTTGGACGCCCGTTCTGGTGGGATTCAATCAAAGTGACTACGGATGTGACTACTATGACATGGGAACGATTTAAGACTTTGTTCTTTGATAAGTATTTCAGCCGCACGGTGAGGGCGGCTAAGAGAAATGAATTCACACAGCTGAAGCAGACAGGTTCGGTTGCAGAATACATACGGAAGTTTGAGGCTTTGTCGCGATTTGCACCGCGTCTGGTCAGCGACAATGAAGAAAAGGTTGCACCAGTTTATGGAGGGACTTAATTCGGAGATTCGGATGCACGTTATAGTGTCAGGTGTTATTGATGTGCCCTATTCTGACATTGCAGCTAGAGCTCTGGATTTCGAGGCTGCTAGAGCGACTTGTGTTAGGCCGAGAGAGCCAGCTAAGGGCTTCTTTCGCGAGATCCAACCTCAGTCATGGGACCAAGACTGGCAGCCAAGTGAGCATCAACAGCCACGACAACAAAGGAGTGATAAGAGGCCCTATGATAGTAAGGGTGACCGGGGAAAAGGAAAGCTAGTCCAAACGGCTACTCAAAAGCCTTTATGTCCACAGTGCCAGAAGCAGCACTACGGTGATTGTCTGACGCGTACTAATAGATGTTATCGATGTGGGGAAGCTGGCCACTATATCATGAACTGTCCGTTATTGAACCGGAATCAACCAGGCAGAGATCAACAGGGCAGGGATCAAAGAAAGGTTATGCCGAGGGTCTTTGCTTTCATCAAGCCTGGTGACGTCGACGATGGAGCCCAGCCTTCTACCTGGCAGGTATTGTTTTAATACCTGTACAACAATATTATGTTTTGACAATAGTAATAATGATGATAACGATAGGCTTGAGAATAGAAAAGTAAGAAGATAGAAACTGGGTAAGAAAGAGTTGTAGGTGAACCTCGAAGAGAAAATAGTAGGTTACGTATAGGACAATAAGGACCAAATAGAAGTATAGTTATACATTAGTAGGATTAGTTTGATTTAATCAACGGAGTTGCGCACTTAAGGTTTAGTAACAATTAGAGTAATACACCCTATGAGATATGGTTTATAAGTAGGTAAGGATTATGTCTAATTGACAACCCCCTTGGAGTATCGGAATACGACTAATTAAGAAAGACGAAGGTTTAGATATAAACCTATTAAGGAATGACCTAGATTGTTGTAATACTTGGAGTGTGTTTAATTAGAGGATGTACCGTAGAAATCGTATATTAGTGATTCGTGTGAAGCTAAGAGTGTCTAAATTAAGATAGAATTCAAGAGTTAAACTTAGAGAATTGAAGTCATGTGCATGGTGATACTCTAGATACCGAAATTTGTTGTTCTCTAGGAAATGAGTACCACCAAAGACACCTTAGAAGACTAATCCATAAAGGAAGATATTAATCTGTGAGAAGATTTTAACCGACTTATTAGGTGGGAGGTCTAGCGAAGTTAAGAATAATCGACGAGTTGTGGACATGTCAGGCAGTTAGGGCTGCTCGATTGGATTATGAAGCAAAAGATATAGGAGTTAAGTTGTAAACCTATAGTTGGTACAATTTAAACTAAGAGCCACGAACATGAGGCTGACCTTCGAGATGAATATAGGAGCATCGGTGTTCGAGGAATTAGACGGATAAACCTTGGCGTAGGGATGTTTATGACCTTATTTGAATATAGAGGTGTAAGGTTGGAGAACTTGAAGAGAATCGGATGGAGGGCGTAAACTTACCTACAACAAGTTTGCTAACAAGAAAATTGTTAGACAAATTATTGTGAAGTAGACAAGTAGAGTATTTGAACCCGACTAGGAGGAACGAAAGAGGATTGACCATTGTGTAACTTTGAAGAAATCCTCGTAGGATATTAGAGGTAAGTGCAAGGGATGGTTAGATTAAAAGAGAAGAGTTAAGATTAGAAGCCTAGTTCGATGGCTAATGTCGGGCGATTTGTGAAATTCACAATATGTTGAATAGAAAATGTAAGTTGCTCGGAAAGCCATTTAAAGTAAACTTAGAATGGGACAAGTTAGAAAAGCTCCGAAAGACCGATGGATGCATTAGAGACTTAAGGTTATAATAAATAGTTCAAACAATTCTATGGTCAAAACTTGGGGATTCCATTGTACATGGAGTTAATAAGGAAATTGAGCTAAACAGATGAGCATAATGTGTATAGTATTTAGCAGAGGACATAACGATAGAATTCGTTGAGGTAACTTAGAACAAAATATGACATTTATAGCGTCTTATAGTTACAAAGGGATTGGAATCCTAAGCGAGTAGTAACTTTGTCCCCGGATGGACTCGTCGGGGCCTTGGAGTAACCTCGGTGAGACGGTTGGTGAAATCTAGAGATTTAAGTCCTAGTTGAGAATTTCTTTTATTAAGACCCGCGAGGTGCCCAAGGAAGTGTACAATTTGGATAATGTTGACGGAGAAGTTCTGTGGGAACATTACTAGGGAAATGTGGACTCGGGTGGTTGTAATAGAGATTAAGGTCGTAGTGTAATTGAAATTTAACGTTAGAGTAAGTAGTTTGAGAAGGCTTTGAGGGCGTGAAGTAGTTAGGTAAGTATCTGATAAACACGGAATTAAGAAAGTTAGGAACTAAGGAAAAACTCAATTCGAGGAAGTTAAGTTATTTCGAGAATTGAGGATAAGAGGCAATCTTTAGTAGAAACCAATTAATAAGTGAGAGAGAGTTAATGTTTTAGGTGACTAAATGCAAACCAACACGTGCTCGGGGCGTTAAGTGTCAAGTACGCAGTTAGAGATCGTTTGGTTAAGACCGAGAGATTTGGTAAGAGTTGATGCGTAAACTGAAAGTGAGGACTACGATTAGGGAGTTAATGTAGAAATTCGGTGGGTGTGCATCCCGATTGTGAACAGGATCAAGGGAATTGCGTCGAGGTATGGGTTACAGCACAGAATTTAATGAAATTGTAGGCATTCAATTTGGCTGGTGTTAGGAAGCTTAGGTATGGCTCTGACCAAAATATGTTGGAAGTTGGTACATGCGCAAGTATTAAAGTGACAAATATGTTGTCGGGTTAATTAATTGAGATTTGAGAATTTGGATTATGCTTAGTACGTGAGAGGGGACGTGTACGATCAAACCGAAAGTAGAGAATACGAAAGTAGAGCCAATGTTGGAGAATATAGTAGGATTTCGGGTTAGCACCACGAAAAAGGACCGTAAGTACAGACGATTAACTGAAGTAAAATGCCGCAAGATAAGAGACGTTAATGTCAAGAACTATAAGCTGTGGCAAATTTTGAGGACAAAATTCTAAATAAGGAGGGTAGAATGTAATATCTGACTCGTACGGGTTTTTGAGAATATTATTATTTTAATATAAGTGGCATTTTTTTGTAAATATGTCAAATCAGGTCCGTTTTACGAAGAGAAAGCGTTATTAGGATCCTATCGATTGATTGGAATTTTAAGGAAATTACGAGAATTTTCGGAGTAACAACGCTATATTTCGATTAATTACGTTTCTCGTAATGTAATTTTAGTAAAAATAGTAAACGAGGTCCGATTTACGAACGGACAGTTTTAATAGAACCCAGATAATAAGTTGGATTTATCGGCGAAATAAGAAATTCGAAACAGTTGAAAACACGAGAGCTAGTGACGTTTAATAAAATAGAGTATTATTATTATTATTATTATTATTTTTTTAAATTAAACATAAAAACAACGAAAACTCGTTGTTTTCGTTGTGTCGAGCCCGAGCCCGAGCGCGAGCGAGAACAGGGGAGAAGCGACGACGGCGACGCGGCGCCGTTCACCGACGAACATCGGCGCCTTCCGGCCAGACGGCGGCGACGAGCGTGCTTCGGCCCATCTCCGCGCGCAACCCGAACCGGTAAGCTCGGTTTTCTCCCTGTTTTCGGTTCGATTTTGGGCCGCGAAGAACGAGCTCGATTAAGCTCTGATTTCCGGCCACTTTTGGCCGTTCTTAGCGTCAAATGGCCGAGCATAACGCCGGCTATGGTTGCCGTGCGTTTAAGTGCTCAAATTGAGCGAAAACAGTGGATGCCCGAATTGGGCATTTCGGGTTTCTTGGGTGAAACCTCGATTTTACATTTGGTTATGCTAATTGAGCGTATAGGAGGTTGATTGGTGAAGAAATTGACGAGAATTAATGGAAAACCGAAAATGGTGAAATTCTCGGCTTAGGGCAGATTCGGGTTTTTGGATTTTTGACCTAGCTAGAGTTGTTTGTTTTTAAATTCATTTTGGCGGATTGAAATAGGTTATTAGAGGAGTACGTGCCGCTAGAATCGTTCGATTCCGATAACCGGCGCGAAAGTTACGCACGTTTTAAGTTTCGGGTCGGTTTTTACCGAACCCAAATTAGTGGCCGTTTAGTTAGATTTTAGTTGGATTAAAGCTTTAGGAAATTGCTTTAGTTAAGGTTTTGTTAATTTGGACGTTTAGAAGCTTAAATTAGTTTTGACGTCAATGTTGTGTTTTGCTTCAGACAAACAACGCTCGTAGACGAAGCTCAGCGTGCTACGGACGACAGGTAAGTCTCTCGTGACTTGTTTGGCCGATTGGCCTACACCATAAGATTTCTTGTTGTTCGAGGAAATTGGAGATTATAGTAAGTGTCGGGCGAATAGGTTGGGTAGTTAGGTTAATTTCTTATTAGGTTATGTTTCTATTCGTCTTGATGGTATGCACGTTCATTGTTTGTTATTGCTTTGATTATGTTTATAGTATTGCACATGTTCACGCATCATGTTTCTGAAAAGCACGAAAAAGGAATTTCTATGCATGTTTTCATGAAAAGGAAAAGGATAATGTAAATGTATGAATGAATGTAATCTGGTCAAGGAGGTGGCGGTGGTTCAGACATGGCTGCTTGGGGAGCATGTTTTCCCCCCGGTTAGATACGAGGGGCTATCCAATCGCGGGATGTGCCGCTCCTATCTAGCGAGAGTGAGGCCACGGTGACATTATGTAATGAAATGAAATGAAATGAATAGCGAAAAGGTAGGAAGCATGTTTTATGAACTGCACGCATAGCATGCATTGCATTCACGTAGACTTACTGAGCCTTAAGCTCACGACTTATTTTTATGGTGTAGGTGACCTCTACACAGGTGAGGATGAGATCCCTCCACCCGAGGCATGAACAGTTGAAGAAAGATGGCCCGTGGGAGTGTGCTGGGCAGTCGACGCGTAATTGACCCGTGGGGATGTAGGTATATGATTTGGGGACTTGATATGAAATGTATAGTTTGTCATATTAGGATGTTTGGGTTATTCTGGATAGAAATATGTAAGTGATAGGTGTAGGCTGTGGTAAATATTGTTGAATTGCTATGGATAACGAAACTGTTTTGAATTTACAACTTTCTGGAACTGCTTGGGACTTTCTTTTTAAACAGGAGGAATGTTTGGTTTTTAAATGGATCCATGCAGTTCGTTTTCTTGGAAAATGTGTTTTGTTTACTTATGTCTCGAGTCGTTCTGAGTGAGATTATGGAGGATGTATGAGCGTCAAGAGATTTGATGTTGAACTGTATAATTGAGATGTAGATAAGAAATGATATTGTCAGGATGTGATGAATTGATGAGTTGAGGAATGATAGAAGGTTGAGTGGTTTTATGTAAACTGTTTTTATATGATAAATGAATTTGCTTTAAAGGTTTTTGAGAATGTTTTTAATTGGTTTAGAGGCTTAAAAAGGAAAATTTTATACGGGAAAAATAGGTACAGTTTTAGGGGTGTTACACTATTAAACTTCAAAGGGCCATAACTTTTACTACGGACATCCGTTTTTGGACCGTCAAGATATCAAATCGAAGATCTTGCTGAGGTCCACACATTTCTTTCATCTAAGCCTTCAAATCAACATTTGAAGATTTTATGAATTATTTTATACATTATTTGATTTTATTTTTAATTTCCTTAATTAGTTACCTATTTTATTTAAGGTTGTATTCCGAATTCGGGATTATTCAATTATTATTCAAGATTCAGAAAATTAGCGTTTCTCTTGATTTTTCTTATGAGAGGATTTTTCGTTACTGCATCCCGCTGCGTCATTGTCAAATACTATCCGTACAAGGATTTAGAAACAATTTATGCCTGGCAAATCAAAATTGTTTGAGAAGAACTCGTTCTTTCAACCTTATAAGCCATTTGAAAGGTGGCTGAGATTAATAATAGCTTCTTCTCTGCAGGGAATCGTGAGACCTCCCATCGGATGGTCGAAGCCAAACTCTTCTTCTGCTTGACTCAGAAGTTTCTGAAATGTGGGATGACTTAAGTATGCTATTGGAACAATGAGACGCCTTTTCTCTGTCTCTCCAACATAAATAGCAAGATAACACTTTGGTACATCACAGGCCTGTCCAGCCATGTAAATTCTCTTGAAAATCTGATTTGCAGGGAAAAGTCGAGGAAGACGGAAACCCATGATGGTATTTTCTGATTGCTAAAATATTTTTTGCAAGAAATGTTTGTGTAATGGCTTAAGGCTGTTGAAAAAATGGGTTGTGGACATATATAGCTGATATTGCACTGTTGATATTTTCATTCCATAGGTGGTGAGTGGTGGAAAGCAATTGTAGCATATTGGGTCCCCGTGAAGGACATTGGCCTGGGAGAATCATGTGACTTTGTTCATCAGCATATCAATCATCTCCAGATGAGCAGGTAACTTCTGTGAGGCCAGCTTTATGATGATCAAATACAACCTAGTATTAAATTTCATATTTTGAATCTGCAACCACTGCCAATCCATGATAAATGTCTTGTTAAGAGCACCAGTTTTTGGTAGAGCCCTTCGAAATGATGAAAAACGCTTTGCAGCTAGAATACTAAGTGGGGCCATTGGTAAGAGGGACCATGTGATTCTGTTCTTTGATGCTAAACATGTAGACCCTACTTTATTGAAAGCTAGTTTAGCTGTAATAATGGGGCAAAGAAGATCAGAATGAACTCATGATTAGGCAATATGTTCATTGTCTGCAAACATCTTACTTCTTCCACAGACATCATGAGAAAGAATTAATACAATTGGTTTAATTCATAATTTTCTATAGCAGTGAGAAATTGTTGTGTCTTGGAAAGATGTATGAGCAGGAGGAGCAAATTTCTGTTCATTAAATTTTTCTTGTGTGCTACAGCTTTCCTCTCTTCAAGCTTGTTTGCAACATGAGGAACAATGAAAAGAAATCGAGCTATTCCTATGCTACAAAATTTACTCGATGCACTTGCTTAAGGACTACCCAAGCGAGAAGTTAGTTCAAAGAAAGTTTCTTCTCTGCAGGGAATTGTCAAACCACCCATAGGATGAGCAAAGCCAAATTCTTCTTCAGCTTTTCTCAGTAGATCTTGGAATGAAGGATGGTTCAAATACGATATTGGAACCACGTGCCTCTTCTTGCAGCTCTCTCCAACACAGACCGCTAAGAAGCCCTTTGGAACGTCTAATGATCTTGCCTTTTCTCCAATCTGCACATTCCGGCGAAGGAATTTTGTTGCAAGAATAGCAGCCCGAAGAGCCATGTTGTTTTGAATCTGAAACTTGGAGAGTTTAATATCAGGGAAGCTCTAGATTGCAAATTTGAGTTGGTTGTGAGAAAGAATATGAGAAGTGGTGTTTATATAGATGAGATTTGATATCCCCCAAAAGCTTGAAGCTGCTGAGTAATGGAATTAAGACATAGCTTATGATGCTGTCACATGGTGTTGTATTCCAAGTTGCATCGGAAAATTAGTCCATTAATTGATGAGCTTGGCTGTCCTACAACATCTGAAATTAGGCATTAGAGGACCATTTTGGGACTGGAAATTCCCCTAACAAAATGAGGACCAAGAGGAAATTCATGTTTGATAAGTATAGGACACCATTGCCTTGCATGTTCCCACACTAAAGAAGATCAGAGTGTTAAATGAACATGGTTTTGTCATATAGAGTCTACCTCAATGCTCAAGAGCTTGATTGGCTTGTTAGTTGGTTGGAGCCCATTTCTGAATAACAACTTGCATTGAACCCCACTTTTTGAAAGGATTTCAACAAGAGAAGCTTTATTGGTTGGAGCTCTTATCCTTTCTTCCGTTTATTTTACACAATTGTGAGATTGGTTGATTGCTACGCAGAAACCACAATCATGCGATACGCCATTGATCGTGTCGATCACTCGGACCCATTCATAATCATGTTTCCATCGATCTTTATATATATTCACGAGCACCTCATATCTTGACATACCCATCAGCAAAACGCCAGCAGTTCCCTCTCATTTCTTTAAAAAACTTGAGTTTCTTTTGGAATCGCTCCAATTCAGACATGGGTTGTTGTGGAAACACTAGTATTATCGGAAAAAGAAACTCTTCTATTCTTTTCAGAGGACAATTACAGAAAAGATGAAAGAGAAAATAGTAAAAAATAGACAAATTAACAACCCTCCTCCTCACTCCCCGTACTGCTGGCTATATTGGCTTCCTTCTCTAACTGTTTGGACACGTCGACAGATTGTTCACTGCAATTGGGCTTGGGCTCTCCTGGTTCTATTGCGCTTCCCCTTAGTAGCTTAACTATGCAGTCCATCATGGAGGTCTCTTCCATGACAGTCCTCCTCCTCAGACGGACCTTGTCCCCAAGGTCGAAAATCGGGGTAACGAGCCAGAATAACTTCGGAGTCCACCCACATAGCGTCTGAAACTTGGTGCTCCTTCCACTGAATCAGCCATTGAGTGATAGAAAAATTACCTCGCTTGACCACTCGGGCTTGCAGGAGACATAGTGGGACATCGGAAGTGTTGTCGGCTGATAAGTGTGTATTTTGCACACTTATTCGTGCTTTTCATTCTTATTTCGATTAGTTTTTCCTCGAGTGTTTGAGTTTATTTGATGTTGTTGGTGAGATTGTGCAGGTAAGTCGAGTTTTAACAGGTAACGGCGGAATTAGTTCGAAATTAGGAAATGAAGAAGAAAAGGAAGCAAAGAAAAATCGATCGTGATCCGATTGCGATCGATCGTGATTCGAGAGAATTTCATTCCAAAATCCAGAGCCAGCCCGACCGATCGGGCTCAGCACCTCGATCGATCGTGATGCAAACCAAATTCTACCAAAAATTCAGATGCGGCCCGATCGATCGGGCTTTGAACCTCGATCGATCGTGATTAGCAAAGATTTCATGCTTAAGTGTCGCGCGATCACGATCGATTGTGATCACATTACGATCGATCGTGATTGCGGGAAATTATTAAAATCTGATTTTTCAAATTATTGATCGGGTCGATCTCAGCCGTTGATTGATGGACCGCGGCCCTAAGTCGAGTAAAAATAAAAGTCTGAATGGGAGGCAAGGAGGGGGAACAGCGAAATAGAGAGAAAAACCTGACGAAGACATTGGAGGCCGGATCGAAGCGAGTGGCGAGGAACGGAGGCACTCGACAGAAATTCTGAGTTTTTGTTTCTTCTCTCCTCTTCTAGCATGAACTACTTTATTTTCTCTGTAGTTTTCTTTAACTTTATCATGAACTAAACTTTCAATTCTAGGGTTTCGACGTAACTCTGTTATGAATATTTATTTTTCTTAATTCAAGTTTTTAGTTTTCTTATTCCCTTCCGTGTTGAGTAATATATTCTGAACTTAATACTTAGGTTTGCTTGGTCACAAAAACTAAGAATTTTAGGGTTAATTCGGGATGCGAGAGCGAAGAATTTAACTGTGCATTGAATATTTTGCCTCAAAAAGGATTATAGACTAGAGATAGTTAGGGCGTTTGAGTGGTAATTCAATTTCTTGCTCTTAATGTATTCAATTGATTGTAGGGTTAGAAACCGAGAGGTAATAACACATCAATTGAGTAAGTTTGTTAATACTCGAGAGAATTTAATAAATAATATAGTGAAATAACTATCAATACGAAGGAATAAGAATTAATTACTTGAATTAGGTTTATTAAATATGATTAGCTAAGTGAAATCGGAACCCTGGAAATTTTCTCATCATATAATCTTAACTTTTTACATTCGAATCTGTTATTTAAATTGTTTGATTTATTTTATTTGAATTATTTTAGTTTAAAATCTTAAATCATCAACATATTGTTTCTTTTCAAATTAAGCTGAAATTTAGATATTCAATATTTAACATATTTATTCCTCGTGAGATCGACACTCGTGCTTGCACACACTTTACTACTTTTGCGACACGTGCACTTGTGTGTAATTTTTCGCAACAAGTTTTTGGCGCCGTTGCCGGGGAATTAATTTTGTTATTATTGAATTATTTGATTTTAGTTTATATTTGAATTTTCTTTTGCTGCTAGGCTTAAATTGCATTATTTGCACATTATAGGTGTATGCGAAAATTAGGTACTACCAACCTAATTCCTATTGACCTTGAAATTGAACGAACCTGCCGTAGAAATCGAAGAGAAACAAAGCAAGAAAATATGGCAGATAATCAAAATGCAGATGTACAACCGATTATCGAGACTGAGGGAGTCGGGCGACGAACATTGCTCGATTATGTTATGCCATCCATGGACGGGGTTCAATCAGCACTTCGAAAACCTGCCATCACGTGCAACAATTTTGAAATTAAGCCGGGAACAATACAAATGATTCAACAGTATCAATTTTGTGGTCTGCCTAATGAGGACCCTAAGGATCATATTGCTAGCTTCGTCGAGGTCTGTGATACTTTTAAATACCATAATGTCTCTGAGGATGCTATCAAACTTAGGTTATTCCCCTTCACACTAAGAGATCGCGCAAAGAACTGGTTGAATTCCTTACCCTCGGATTTAATTACCATGTGGAATGAATTAGTGCAGAAATTTCTATCCAAATTCTTTCCCTTTGAAAAGATGGCAAAACTCCGCAATGAGATCACCAATTTTACTCAATTTGATGGTGAGACAATCTATGAAGCATGAGGCCGATTCAAGGAGCTTTTGAGAAGATGCTCCCAACATGGCCTACCACAATGGATGCAAATACAGACATTCTTCATCGGCCTATCAGTTTCTACACGGACTCTTGTCAAAACAGCAGCTGGTGGATCACTATTACAAAAGACGGAAGTGGAGGCGTTCAACCTGTTAGAGGAGTTATCCCTCAATAATGATCAGTGCCCGGTTGAACGTCAGATTTTGAGGAGGCAGCCAAATACCCCAGAAATGGATGCAATAAAAGCATTGACTACACAAATTGCATCCCTCACTCAGCACATCCAAGGTAATCAAGCTCCAGTTAATGCAATTCATTCCCCAATCATACAATGTCAGTGGTGCCAAGGACCACATGCTAGTGAAAACTGTCAGCAAGGGAACCAAATGGCTAGTGGTTCATCTGAACAGGCCCAATATGTGGGAAATATTATAATAGACCGACACTTCAGAATTCCGGTAATTACTATAATGGGGGGCACAACAACCACCCAAATTTTTCGTGAAAGAATCCAAACAATGCCATACAGATGCCACAAGCTAATCAACCGGGGCCTCCGTTTCCAGAAAGAAAATCTAATTTGGAGGATTTAATTGCCAAGATGGGAGAGCGCACCAGTAATATGATTGCTGAAATAGGGGAACACACAAATAAATTTATGGCTGAAACAAGAACAACCTTGCAAAACCAGTCAGCTCAAATTCGAAGTTTGGAAACTCAAATGGGCCAGATGGCAGCCGCATTAAATGGTCGCCCTCAAGGCACATTACCCAGTTCCACTGAAGTCAATCCTAGAGGTCAGTGCAATGCCATCACACTTCGGAGTGGAGCAGTGATTGACAATAGCACCAAAGAAAATAAGAAAGTGGTCGCACATGACGAAATGCATTCGTCATCATCCGGGTCCACACCAAAGGATCAAGAGCAAATTGCAGCTCCATCTCAGATATCAAAAGAGATCATCCCAAAAGTCCCTTTCCCACAACGCTTGAAAAATGCAAAGTTGGATAAACAGTTTGAAAATTTTTTGAACGTATTCAAGCAGCTTCATATCAACATTCCTTTTGCCGAAGCCCTGGAGCAAATGCCAACATATGCAAAATTTTTGAAAGAGATTCTATCACACAAAAGGAAGATAGAGGATTGTGGTATAATCGCCCTGTCTGAAGAATGTAGTGCCATAATTCAACGGAAACTACCACAAAAGTTGAAGGATCCGAGTAGTTTTACGGTTCCATGTGAGATTGGAAACTACATCTTCGAGCGGGCGTTATGTGACTTGGGCGCAAGCATCAATCTAATGCCTCTTTCTATTTTTCAAAGGCTTGAGCTAGGCGAAGCAAAACCAACTAGAGTAATTTTATAGATGGCTGACCGATCAATCAAACATCCAAGAGGAATAATCGAAGACGTGTTGGTTAAGGTCGACAAATTCATATTCCCAGCAGACTTTGTAGTTCTCGACATGGCGGAGGATCGAGACATACCTATTATTTTGGGCAGGCCATTCTTAGCTACAAGGGGTGCTTTGATTGATGTTCAGAGGGGGGAAGTTGAAATTACGCTTGCAAGATGAAGAAGTGACGTTTAATGTCTTTAACTCCATGAAGTATCCGACGGCTAGCGATGATATATTTAGAATTGATTCTCTCGACTCGGCGGTGGACGACGTTACTCTTCAGTCTAGTGATCCTTTCGAGGTTGCCTTACTAAATCATGATGCGTATTTCGATTTTGACTCTTCTGTGCAGGAATTTATTTCATGGATGGATTCGTTCGAGCCACATTGAAGAAGGTATTTCGAGAGTTTGGGGGAGCCACCAGTTAGAGTCTTACCTTCTATTAAGAGTCCACCCGAGTTGGAGCTAAAGCCACTACCGTCTCACCTCAGGTATGCATTTATTGGTGCTAACTCAACTCTTCCAGTCATTATTGCAGGTGACTTATCTAAGACGGAGGAGGAGAAATTATTGCGTATACTTCGGACATACAAGGTGGCTATAGGGTGGACACTGTCAGATATGAAAGGAATCAGTTCTTCATTTTGCATGCATCGGATTTTAATGGAAGAAGAGCATCGACCATCTGTAGAGCATCAACGCCGTTTAAATCCAGCCATGAAAGAGGTTGTGCGAAAGGAAGTTTTAAAGTGGTTGGATGCAGGGGTTATCTATCCCGTCTCAGATAGTTCGTGGGTGAGTCCAGTGCAGTGTGTTCCAAAAGAAAAGTGGGATGACAGTGGTCAAAAATGAAAACAATGAGTTGATTGCATCTAGAACAGTCACTGGTTGGAGAATTTGTATCGATTATCGGAAGTTAAACAAAGCTACACGCAAAGATCACTTTCCATTGCCGTTTATCGATCAGATGCTGGATAGACTCGCTGGCCATGAATATTATTGTTTCCTTGATGAATATTCCGGGTATAATCAGATTGCAATTGCCCCCGAAGACCAGAAAAAGACCACATTTACTTGCCCGTATGGTACGTTTTCTTTCCGCCGGATGCCTTTCGGATTATGCAATGCACCAGCTACATTTCAAAGATGTATGATGGCTATTTTCTCAGATATGGTGGAGCGATTCATTGAAATCTTCATGGATGACTTTTCAGTATTCGGATCTTCATTTGTCTCATGTTTGAATAATCTATCCAAAGTGCTCGAGAGGTGTGTTGAGACGAATCTAGTGCTTAATTGGGAGAAATGTCATTTCATGGTGAAAGAGGGAATTGTACTGGGCCATCGTATTTCAGCACAAGGTATTGAGGTGGACCGAGCTAAAATTGTTGCCATCGAGAAGTTACCACCACCGACGACAGTAAAAGGAGTGCGGAGTTTTCTAGGGCATGCGGGATTCTACAGAAGGTTCATAAAAGATTTTTCTAAAATCACCAAGCTGCTATGTCAATTATTGGAAAATGGAGTACCATTTATTTTCACTGCAGAGTGTCTTGCCGCTTTCAGTGTTTTAAAGGAGAAACTTGTGTCGGCCCCAATCATAGTCGCACCTGATTGGGAATTACCATTTGAAATTATGAGTGATGCCAGTGATTTCGCGGTAGGAGCAGTTCTGGGGCAGAGAAATGATAAGATCTTCCATACAATTTATTACGCCAGCCGCACTCTCAATGATGCCCGACTAAATTATGCCACCACTGAGAAGGAATTGTTAGCAGTAGTCTTCGCATTTGACAAGTTCCGCCCCTATGTTATCGGCAACAAAGTCACAGTTCATACGGATCATTCAGCTATTAAATATTTGATGGAAAAGAAGGATGCCAAGCCTCGGTTGATTCGATGGGTATTACTTTTACAAGAGTTTGATATTGTGATCAAGGACAAGAAAGGCACAGAGAACTTGGTAGCTGATCACCTATCTCGGTTGGAAACACGAGCTCATGTATACGATAGTGACGTTCAAATAGCTGAAGATTTTCCAGATGAAAAGATCATTGCAATCGAAGCGTTACTGTGGTATGCTGATTATGTGAATTTTCTTGCCAGTGGGGTTATACCGTCCGATTTGTCGCATCACCAAAAGAAGAAATTTTTCGCCGATATAAAGCGATATTATTGGGAAGAGCCGATTTTATATAAACATTGTGCCGATCAAATCATCAGATGTTGTATCCCGGAAGATGAAGTGAACTCTGTATTAAAACACTGCCATTCTCTGGAATGTGGCGGACACTTTGGTGGACAACGAACAGCAGCTAAGGTACTTCAGTGTGGATTTTATTGGCCCTCCTTGTTTAAAGATGCATATTCGTTTGTTGTCGCTTGTGATTGATGTCAACGGACCGGTAATATTTCTCGCCGAAATGAGATTCCTTTGACTAATATTTTGGAGGTTGAGCTATTTGATGTATGGGGTATAGATTTTATGGGGCCGTTTTCGTCGTCGTACAACAACAAATACATTCTTTTGGCGGTGGATTATGTCTCCAAGTGGGTTGAAGCAATAGCTACGCCAACCAATGATGGCACGGTGGTCTTGCGTTTTCTGCAGAAGAATATTTTCACTCGCTTTGGAACACCGCGAGCTATCATTAGTGATGAGGGCACTCACTTCTGCAATAGACAGTTTGAAGCACTACTCAGTAAATATGGGGTAAAGCACCGCAAAGCGTTGGGATACCACCCCCAATCCAACGGGCAGGCCGAAGTCTCTAATCGAGAAGTGAAGAAAATCCTTGAGAAGACTGTTGCAATTTCAAGAAAAGACTGGGCTCGCAAGTTGGATGATGCTTTATGGGCATACCGAACAGCATTCAAAACTCCTCTGGGTATGTCCCCATATAGGTTGGTATTCGGGAAAGCATGTCATTTACCGGTTGAGTTGGAACACCGTGCTTTGTGGGCGATGAAGAAGCTGAATTTTGAGTTAACAGCCACAGGCCAGAAACGTCTCCTACAAATTAATGAGCTCGATGAACTTAGGAGCAATGCTTATGAAAATTCAAAGATATATAAGGAAAAGACCAAGGCATGGCATGACAAGCACATCGTGGCAAAAGACCTTTCGCCGAGACAACAAGTACTCTTATTTATCTCTAGTTTGAAATTGTTTCCAGGAAAATTGAAGTCGAGATGGTCGGGACCCTTCACGGTGGTGCAAGCTTTTTCTCACGGCGCAGTCGAGTTACGAGGAGTCGATGGCATTACATTCAAAGTCAACGGACAAAGAGTTAAACCATATTTTGGCGGCAATATTCCAAGTGACTCTTCCGTGACTCAACTCATACCCGAGGACTGATTTCAGTGGAACGTCTGGCTGAAGACGGTAAATCAAGCACTTGGTGGGAGGTAACCCATTGATTCTAGTTTCTTTGCTTAGCGTCGGTCGAGTCGATTTATTTATTTATTTATATTATTTATTCTTATTTATTTTTATTTGTTTGTTTCTTTTTACTTTTATTTTTATTTTTATTCTCTATTTTTATTTTTTTTATTGAGATATTTTTTACTACGGTTGTATTTAATGTTTTAATTAAAAAAAAAACAAACACAAAATAAAAAGAGGGGAATACGATGAAAAGCCGAAGCTTCTCAACGTTCACCGTGATCGTCTCTCCTTCATCAACGACGCCTCCAGCACTCTGAGCTCCGACAGCCGCCGTCTTCGCCACCATGGACTAGTGTTCTCTCCACCATCAGCCGACCTCTCTGCTCCGAGATGCTCCCAGTTGCTACTTGTCTCTGCCGCTTATTGTCTCTGTCCAGGTTTTCATCGTTTGCCTGTGGATATTATTTTGATACTAGCTGCTGATTTCGTTGGCCACTACATTTGTATTCAAGGGTTATTGGCTGCACTTTTTCGTTGTTTGATACACAAGTTTGGGGGGAAGTTATATGTTTTGAACTTGCGGAGCTCACTCTCAGTAAATTCTGCCCACCAACTGTTTGATAAATTGCCTGTGAGGGAATTGGCTCTGGGTCTTGGCCTATTTGTGTAGCAAACACCAATCTTTAGATTTTACAATGGCTTCCAAGTGCTTGAGAACGTCTTCTAGTGCCTCCAGCTCTTCACGGCCAAGTCCGTTTCCACATTCGTTCCTTAATGTTGAGGCGAAGACATTTTATCAACAATTTATGTTAACGGATAAGGCCATAATTTGTGAAGTGCAATTTCAACCAGACCGGAGTGATGGGAATATCTTGGCAATGCTCCAACAGAGGAATTGGGGGGAAGTAGCTATCCTAGGGGGTGATGCAAATGCGAGCGTAGTTCGAGAATTTTATGCTAATCTGAAGGCTTCGAAAACTGACGCACCGGTCACTGTCCGAAATAAAGTGATCGATTTCTCCGCTGAAGTGATCAATGAAAAATTTGGGCTGCCAAACATCCTGGATGACGAGTTCCAAGCATTACTGGTTGCGGGACCCAATTATGATGAAATTTTACGCGAGATGGGCCATCGACGGGCTCAATGGGTTTACACAAGGTCTGCTAATACATTGCCACGTTATTTAGTCCCGAGCAGCCTGAATCGATATGCTCAAGCTTGGTGTCGGTTCATTCGGTGTAATTTGATGCCGACTTCCCAAAAGTTCGAATTTACTAGAGATCGTGCGTTGCTGCTTTATTGCATTTTAAAAGGCAAATTGATTGATGTCGGACAGATTATACATAACAATATTGCAGCATACCGTCAGAACACAGTGACCGCCGCCCACATTCATCCGGTCTTGATCACACAGCTTTGTGTTGCCCAGCACGTAACGATGAACTCTGATGATGAACCATGGGTCCAGCAAACTATCTTTGGCTCGTCCAACATATCGAGGATAGCTAACTGGCCTCATGGTCGTGCTCGTCCTGATGGATTGGGATTTATTAAATATGATCCTGAAGCGGAGGTTCCTCCTCAACCCATGCCGGCCCCTCGTCTCTCCAAAGGAACTCCGTCTTTTTCTGTACCGAGAATTCGACAAAATGACGCTGATGCTCGCCTCAAACGGCGCTATAAAAGGCAGGGGTCTGCTTCCACTGCTTTCAGCGCCTCTTCTTCTGCTGGGCCACCTCCTTCTCCTGCTCCAGATGATGTTAAGCAAATGTTTGACGCTTTAACCCTTGGTCAACAGCGGTTGGAGCACTGCATTCAAGATCTTCAAGCGCGTGATTTGGAGCGTTCACTTTATGAAGCGCAGTATATGGCTGCCTTCAATGCTTATCATGGCTTTTCCTCCCAATCCACTCCTCCGTTCCCCATGTATCCGGATCGCCTATCTCAGCCATACGACCCTCCACAAGAGGGTGACGATGCTGATCTTTCTGACTCACTGTCCGACTCTTTATGAGGTACGCTGCTTCACCCTCGCCTTTCAATTTTTTTTATGATTTTGAACACATTGTGGACAATGTCGATTTTAAGTTTGGGGGTGTTGGGGTCACTTTTAGCGTACTTTCTGATTAGCCAAAATTTTTGTGATCTTATTGTCTGAATTGTTGATTTGATGTGTCAATGACTGGATTTGTGATTTCCGTATACCTTTGCTTCTTGGATAGCTTTATGTAGTTAGAACTTGTGATAATTACATTGACTCTGGTTTATTTTGAGATTCTCATCTTGTTGCGCACGTGTTCATCTTCTTTTGACTTACTTTGTTAGTCATAGCACATGCAGTCTATAGAGAGTGAACCAAACACGGTAAGTGAGCGATTGAGTTTAAACACTGTAAGGGAGAGCACCTTCAGTTAAAGTAGTGAGAGACAGTGAGAAATGAATCCTTCTTAGTTTTGCCCTGCATTCGCGAATGCGAAACTTGGTTTAGCATGATGAAAGAATGACTTAGGCCATTGTTGAATCGTTTGAGCCTTTTTGAACACACCCTTTCTGCGTCTGTTATCGACACCTCTAGTCACCTCATTGAGCCTATGATTGACCATTTCATTTGTTACCGTTATGTGAGCTTACCTTAAAACTATTTTGCCTATCTGACCAAAAGAGCACTGGGTTATTATTGTTGGTCGAGGGAGAATAGGAGAAAAGGATGGCGAGGACTAACAAGAACTCCTTTGTCTTATGATATGTTCATTGTTTTCTGTTTTCATTCCTTTATTCGTGAAGAAAGAGACGTCAAAGATGCCAAAAAAAAAGTGCAATTGTTAGTTTTCAATTCCATTTATGTTGTTTAAATTTTAGTGCAATAACGACAAAGGAGTAAGACTGGGTAACGGTGAGTGAAATAAGTTTGGGGGTGAGAGAGAGAGAAAAAGGAAGTGTGAACAAATCTCATTGAGCGAGAAGGGATTGAAGAAAATGTTGAGTGGTTGAGATAAGGAAGGATGAATAATGCTCTCTAATTAGCCTTGATTCCTAAAAATTCATACCTTTTGACCTGACTGAAAGTTACAAGCCGAATGAAAGTCCTATCGACTTTTGTTTTGTTTTACTGATTTCCGTTACTAGTGAATAATGGGCAAAGCTAGAGAACGATCAGAGTGATTGGAGTGTACTTAAGAGTATTTGCCTTTATCTTAGACACGTGTGCTAACCTATCAATTTAAGAAAATTGGGAATGAACACACACACACACACACGAGGAACTCTTAATAAGCTAGTGTTGATGTTTTATTACAAGTTACTAATTATAAAGAGTTTATCTAAGATGTTTGGGTATACTTGTGTCACTCTGAGACGAATTATTGAAATTTGCAATCTAGATTGTTTGATCATGATTTCTTGGCTAGTCTTTTTGATTGAGGACGGGGATATTACTTTAATTGTGTTGATTTCTTTTCGCTTGAGGACAAGCTTTCGTTCAAGTTTGGGGGTGTGATAAGTGTGTATTTTGCACACTTATTCGTGCTTTTCATTTTTGTTTCGATTAGTTTTTCCTCGAGTGTTTGAGTTTATTTGATATTGTTGGTGAGATTGTGCAGGTAAGTCGAGTTTTAACAGGTAACTGGCGGAATTGGTTCGAAATTAGGAAATAAAGAAGAAAAGGAAGCAAAGAAAAAAAAAAAAAGAGTCGATCACGATCGATCGTGATCCGACTGCGATCGATCGTGATTCGAGAGAATTTCATTCCAAAATCCAAAGCCAGCCCGACCGATCGGGCTCAGCACCTCGATCGATCGTGATGCAAACCAAATTCTACCAAAAATCCAGATGCGGCCCGATCGATCGGGCTTTGAACCTCGATCGATCGTGATTAGCAAAGATTTCGTGCTTAAGTGTCGCACGATCACGATCGATCGTCATCACATTACGATCGATCGTGATTGCGGGAAATTATTAAAATCTGATTTTTCAAATTATTGATCGAGTCGATCTCAGCCGTTGATTGATGGACCGCGGCCCTAAGTCGAGTAAAAATAAAAGTCTGAATGGGAGGCTAGGAGGGGGAACAACGAAATAGAGAGAAAAACCTGACGAAGACATTGGAGGCCGGATCGAAGCGAGTGGCGAGGAACGGAGGCACTCGACAGAAATTCTGAGTTTTTGTTTCTTCTCTCCTCTTCTAGCATGAACTACTTTATTTTCTCTGTAGTTTTCTTTAACTTTATCATGAACTAAACTTTCAATTCTAGGGTTTCGACGTAACTCTGTTATGAATATTTATTTTTCTTAATTCAAGTTTTTAGTTTTCTTATTCCCTTCCGTGTTGAGTAATATATTCTGAACTTAATACTTAGGTTTGCTTGATCATAAAAACTAAGAATTTTAGGGTTAATTCGGGATGCTGAGAGCGGAGAATTTAACTGTGCATTGAATATTTTGCCTCAAAAAGGATTCTAGACTAGAGATAGTTAGGGCGTTTGAGTGGTAATTCAATTTCTTGCTCTTAATGTATTCAATTGATTGTAGGGTTAGAAACCGAGAGGTAATAACACATCAATTGAGTAAGTTTGTTAATACTTGAGAGAGTTTAATAAATAATATAGTGAAATAACCATCAATACGAAGGAATATGAATGAATTACTGGAATTAGGTTTATTAAATAGGATTAGCTAAGTGAAATCGGAACCCTGAAAATTTTCTCATCATATAATCTTAATTTTTTACATTCGAATTTGTTATTTAAATTGTTTGATTTATTTTATTTGAATTATTTTAGTTTAAAATCCTAAATCATCAACATATTGTTTCTTTTCAAATTAAGCTGAAATTTAGATATTCAACACTTAACATATTTATTCCTCGTGGGATCGACACTCGTGCTTGCACACACTTTACTACTTTTGCGACACGTGCACTTGCGTGTAATTTTTCGCAACATCGGCATAGAAGTTTGGAGGAAGAATAGGAGAGGAGATAGCTTGCTGTCAATTGTTTTCTTTAATAATGAAACGTGAAAAACAAGATGAATACGTGCCCCGTCTGGTAATGCCAACTTATAGGCGACCTGTCCGACCCGAGACATAATTTTGAAAGGACCAAAATATTCCGGAGCGAGCTTGTGCGTTGGCCTGGCGACTACTGACTGTTGTCGATATGGCTGAAGCTTGAGATATACCCAATCCGCAGGCTGAAAACTCCTTTTGGTTATTTTGCGATCAGCATAAAGTTTCATCCTGTTTTGAGCCTGGAAGATGTTCTCCTTCAGCAAGTTATCCATCGCATGACGGTCTCAGAGGTAACCATCGGCGGCGGCGGATGTAGATTGTAGGTAAGGGCTCAAAGCTAACCGGGGTGGTGGCTGTCCATATAGTGCTTCGAAGGGTGTCATTTTGATGGCCGTCTGTACCATAGTGTTGTACCACCATTCAGCTAAGGGAAGCCACTACTGCCAAGCAGAAGGTTTCCGAAATGTCATACAACGTAGGTATATTTCTAGGCATGGATTTAGTTTTTCCATTTGACCATCTGATTCAGGGTGGTAGGCAATGGAGGTATCCAGCTCTGCTCTCAGTGAAGAAAAAACAGATTGCCAAAAGGTGGAGAGAAATATCGGATCCCTTTCCGAGACCATCGATTGGGGTATGCCATGCAATTTAAAAATATTATCCAAAAATAAATTTGCTACTTGGACAGTTGTGAATGGATGTCAGAGAGCTAAAAAATGAGCGTATTTCGTAAAACGATCCACCACCACCACCAGAATGCAATTGGATTGAAGGGAGCTTGGAAGACCCTCGATGAAATCCATGGCGATGTGAGTCCAAGGTGCTGGGGGATCGGCAATGGCTGGAGAAGTCCGGGATAGTTCACATGTTCATGTTTGCACCTCTGGCAAGTATCACAGCTTTTTACGTACGCTTGAACATCCGTAGTAAGACCTGGCCACCAAAACAGGGACTTGGCTCGATGGAGCGTTGCTTGAATACCTGAGTGTCCGCCTTCAGCCGAATCGTGTAAAGTCCTGAGAACCTTGGTTCTGATGGCGCTCCCCTGTCCCAAAACCAATTTGCCTTTGAAACGAATCAATCCATTAGAAAAAGAGAAAAAAGGCTCCTGGGAAGAGTCCACATATAACTTGGTAATCAGATCTGCTGCCCACTCATCTCCTTCATAGCTGGAGATGACTTCCTATATCCACTGTGGAGTATTTAAGATTATAGTTTGGCATTGTGGGTCAGTCAGTGACGGAAGAAGGGGTGCTCGGGAGAGTGCGTGTGATGACCCGAATGTGTACGTATGAGTACGAATGCGGGGCAAATCTCGAGTTGTGGGGTGGATCCCGAACTCGAGTGTAAGTGAATCTCGGGTCGTGAAGAGTGGGTCGTTACAATCCCACATCGCTTGGGGAGGTATATGAAAATGAAACATATGTAAGGAAATCCTCTCAAGATAGTAAGACGCGTTTTGGAGCACAATTGGCAACGGATCCCATAAGAACTTCGAAGTTAAAAGTGCTCCGACAATAGCAGTACCATGTTGGGTGACCGACTGGGAAGTCTTCGCCAAACAAAGCGTGAGGGAATGATACTGGGCTACGGCCCAATCCCTAGAGCGGACAATATCTTACTGGAAAAATGGGTCGTTACAAATAGTATCAGAGCCTGTACCCAACAGGAAATGTGGCCAATGGGGACGTTGGGCCCTTGGGGGGGGGGGGTGATTGTAATGACCTGGATGTGTATGTATGAGTACGACTGCGGGCAAACCTCGGGTTGCGGGGTGGATCCCAAACTCGAGTGTAGGCGAATCCCGGGTCGTAAAGAGGCGGGTCGTCACAATCCCACATCGCTTGGGAAAGTATATGGAAATGAAACATATATTAGGAAACCCTCCTAAGATAGTAAGATGCGTTTTGGAGCACAATTGACAACGGATCCCATAAAAACTCCGAAGTTAAAAGTGCTTCGGCGAGAGTGGTACCAGGTTGGGTGGCCGATTGAGAAGTCCTCGCCAAACAAAGTCGTGAGGGGAGGATATTGGGTTACTACTCAATCCCCAGAACGGACAATATGTTACTGGAAAAAGGGGTCGTTACAGTGCATCTGCCACAACATTGTGCTTCCCTTGCCTGTATTCTATATGATAATCTAATCCCAACAGCTTGGACAACCATTTTTGTTGTAGCGAGGTGGTGATGCGTTGCTCCAGCAAATATTTCAGTGACTGGTGGTCTGTTTGGATGACGAATTTGTTGCCTCCAAGTAATGTCGCCAAAGCTGAACCGCGGAAACAAGAGCTAACAATTCTTTCTCATAAATCGACAGCCCCATGTTTTTTGAATTAAGAGGCTTGCTCATAAACGTTGTAACCTGTCGATTTTGCATCAATACAACCCTCATTCCTCCATGACAAGCATCTGTTTGAATAACGAATGATTGTGAGAAATCTGGTAATGTTAGAACTGATAGTTCGCTCATTGTGGTTTTGAGGATTTGGAAGGCTTCCTCTGTTGCAAAGTCCCAGACAAAAACGTTTTTCTTTAATAGTGTTGTGAGTGGCTTCGCCATAATACCGTAGCTACAAATAAATTTTCAATATAATCTGTTAGACCCAAAAATCCTCGCAGCTGTTTGATATTGGTGGGTGATGGCCAATTCACCATTTCTACAATCTGGGTTGGATCGGCCTTGACCCCTCTTTGAAGATGATATGACCTAAATAGCCTACGTCTAGTTGGCCAAAGGTGCACTTAGATTCTTTGGCTACTAATTTATGGCTTCGCAACAGGCTTCGTATTGTTCTCAAATGTTCGCAATGGGTCTCCATTGTAGGGCTACATACCAGTATATCGTCGAAGAAAACCAGGACGAATTTTCTAAAATACGGCTGAAAAATGGTGTTCATGAGCGCCTGAAATGTTGTCGGTGCATTCGTAAGGCCAAAAGGCATTACTCTAAACTCGTATAGCCCTTGATGTGTTTTGAATGCCAATTTGTGACAATCCTCTCCCTTCACTCGGATTTGATGGTACCCAGCCCGTAAATCAATTTTGGAGAAAACCGATGAACCATAAAGCTCATCCAACAATTCGTCTATTATGGGCATTGGAAACCTTTAATGGTAAGAGCGTTCAGCTGCCTGCAATCGATGCAGAACCTCCACTGCCCGTCTGTCTTCTTCACTAGAAGAACCGGCGATGTGAATGAGCTATTGCTTGGAACGATTATGCCTTCCTTCAACATCTCCTGCACCAGTTTCTCAATCTCTGTTTTTTGTGAGAATGGACATCGGTATGGCACAATTCAGAAGGGCCTCGCATTTGGTTGACGCGGGATCCGATGATCATGGCTTTTCTCTAATGGCAAACCCGACAGCTGGGCAAAGACATCAGTGAAGTCTTGGACGATTGCCTTAACACATTTTGGCCCCTGTTGTTCGGATTCTGTCTCCCTCATACTTAGTTGTGCAATAAATCCACCTGGTTGTTTCTTCCAACAGGTTCCAAGTGACTTTGGGCTGGATATCTTGTTGATGTCCGTTGGGCTGGTATATGGTATGATTAATGGGCTTCTCTCATATTGGATCAGCAATTGCTTATGAGGTGGATCAAATGTTACTGGGCTGTGTGCGGATATCCCGTCTATACCCAATATCATGTCACTCCCTCCAAATCTCAGAGTTCTCAAAGGATACGTGAAAGAGAGGCCCAACATTTTCCAAGTCACCGGGTCCGTCAATTTCTTACTCACCAGCTTCTCGTCGTTGGCCACCCTGACATTAGCTGACTTCTTGGGTATCGGCGGTAATAAAAAATGAGCAGCTAGCCTTTCGTCAATAAAACTGTTAGTGCTTCCATTGTCAATAAAGATTGAAATTAGTTGATGGCCTAATTGCCCGAATATTCTCACTGTAGAATTGGTTGTCTGGCCGGTGATAGCATGAAGAGAAACTTCTAAGGGTGTGGTTTCTTGGGTGCCATTCGGATCTTCGTCACCAGAAGAGTTTTCGTTCTCGTCCTTAATTGGATCAACGATGAGAATTTTTAGTGCTCGGTTCTTGCAAATATGCCCAGCAAAGTATTTCTCACCACACTTAAAACAAAAGACCATTTTTCGTTTAAGCTGGAGATCAGCCTGCGGTATTCTCTGCATTCTACAGGGCGGCTTCGTATTTTTGACATCACTATGCTGAGAGTTCGCCCGAATTGCCCTAGGGGAATCTGCCCACTTAGAGTGCGATAGTTGACGAACTGGTTTCCACCCCTTGCTCAGTACCCCAAGTGTGGTCTTCTGGGGGGCAGCTACTTCTATTGCTTGTTCTAGAGTCGATGATCGGGCGATTTTGACCATCGCCCTTATTTCTTCTTTTAACCCGCTTGTGAACCTTGCAATCTAGAAGGACTCAGGCATTTTTGGTAAACATGGTTGTGCTTGAACTTTTAATTCCTCAAACTTCTTTAAGTATTCGGAAACGGTCCTTGTCTGGGTAACCTTATTGAGCGAATTTAGTATATCTTCTCCCGGATTGGCCGAAAAATGCTTGCACAGAGCTTCTGTAAATTGCCTCCAAGTAACCGCAGGTCTCGTCACCACCCACCCATGATACCACACATTTGCTTTCTCCCGCAAGAAGAGTTCTGCTATTTCTAATTTTTGATTCTGAGCTGTTCAATGTAGGTCGAAGTACCTATCCGCCTTTTGTACCCACTCATGAGGATTGTCACCAGTGAAATAAGGGAGTTCGAGCTTCGGAAATCTCAGTAGTTGATGGTCATAATGTGGGTGCTCTACAGGTGCCGGCGGGTAGAATGACAACCTAGCCAGTGGATTCTGCCATGGACTCCATGGATTTTGTTATTGAGTCGGGGGAGCTAGATCATTTTGGTAGGGGGTAGATATGAACCACTTTGTACTGGGGTGCTCGAAGATGGTAAAGGAGAATCTCCCTTTACCTGTTGTTTCTGCCAATGATCGGTCACCATTGGTTGTTTCTGCCCCAGCTCTGGTTTGTTTTGAGCAATTTTGGTCAATAAAGACAACATGGCATCGTGTTTTACGGTTGAATCTTGCATATAGATTTTGAAGGATTGATCTAAATGCTCTTTGCTTAGTTTGCAGTTCCTGGAAGTTTTGATTCGAGGCAGCAAGCTGAGAGGTGATCTCTGTAACAGCCTTCTGCAGCTCCTGGTACCCCCCGTAAGCTTCTTCATAGTTTCTTCATTTGACTTTTGCTCTGGTGTCTACCATCTCTGATCGTAATTGCTCTGATACCACTTGTTATGGAAACACTAGTATTATCGGAAAAATAAACTCTTTTATTTTTTTCAGAGGACAATTACAGAAAAGATGAAAGAGAAAATAGTAAAAAACAGACAAATTAACAACCCTCCTCCTTACTCCCCGTGCTGCTGGCTATATCGGCTTCCTTCTCTAACGGTTTGGACACGTTGACAGATTGCTCACTGCAACTAGGCTTGGGCTCTCTTGGTTCTACTGCACTTCCCCTTAGTAGCCTAGCTATGCAGCCCATCATGGAGGCCTCTACCATGACATGGGTTTTCGTTTGCCAAGTGTTCTTATTGCCAAGCAATTCCTCAAGCTTGGATCTTCGACAGTTCCAAAAGGTTTCTGCGCAGTGTATGCATGTGAGGAAGTACAGAGGAGATATGTGGTCCCCATAAGCTACTTGAATCATCCATGTTTCTGGAAGTTGTCAAGTGAAGCTGAAGAAGAATTCGGTTTCCACCGTTCCATGGGCAGCCTTACTATTCCCTGCAAAGACGATATCTTCAATGATCTCCGACATTACTAATTTAATGTATATCTTTTCATTGTTATGTATTAGATTTCACGATCCTTAATCAAAGTTCATCCATCTCTTAAATCAAATCGACTACTTTTCATGCATGAACTTGAAATTTGGTGGGCTTGTCTCTCTAAATCACAAGGATGAAGAAGCATATCAGCCAGATAATGGTAAAAATAAAGTAGCCAAATTAGCATCTGTGTAGTTCTTGCAGAATACTTCCTTATAGATTGTTAAGGCAACAGAGGAGGATTATGAATTTGGACAGACTGCATCCCAATTTCTCACATTCTCTCTACTTTTTTCAAATGTCGAATTTCTATCTGTTAATGACATGTTTATACTCTTATAATCTTGTCTTCAAAAGGTTGTCTTGTACCAGTGTTTGGTTTGGTTCTGTTGAATTTTCTTCTGTTTGGTGTTATCCATTGAGTAAAGTAGGGACTCATCTTGATGGTACACACATTTCTCAGTTCTCACGTCTCTTTTGGGCACAGTGCAAGTGTTGGAATGGCAATCAATACATGGTATTTGTTCAACAACAAACATCAGAGAAAGCATTTGATGTCTTAAACATGCCGCTCTTACAAAGCAGCCAGCTTTATAGAAGTACCAATCTTTCACTCTGCTACACTTCTCACCAGTTTAAGACGATGGGGATTGTGTGTCGCCGGCAATATCAAGTGGACAAAGACAGGCGTGTGATGAGGCATTAGACGATGTCCCTCAATAGGCCCTGGCCCCATCATCCAAAGGCTCCTCACCTCTCCTTTTTAGGATTGCCGGCTTACCCATTCATCTATATATACAGTTTGCCATACACCCAATACTCAAAACCCCAGATTTCCCTTCTCGTTTGCTAAGAAATTAAGAGGAGTTCCAGCAAAATGGACATGGGTCAAAGTGAAACAGAGAAAAGCTATCAAAGTGAATTAAAGGATAAGATGTCTGAAATTGAATTTATCAGAATTACCAACTCTAACAATAACAATTTGGTGACTCCAACCAAATCACAGTCTAGATGTTTATGATCAAAGAACAGAATCACATGATCCACCTTATCACTGGCCCCACTTTGTATCATCAGCAACTTCCCCGACTCTCAACCCACACACAGCTTTTTCATCATTTGGTAGGGCTCTAAGAAAATGTGGTGCTACGATTGGCAGTTGTTGCAAATGCAAGACATGAATTCTGGTACGAAAATCGGTGTCGACGACTTGTTCGTATTTGATCAAATAAAGATGACCCATTGCTGATTTGGAGATGCTCAATCAGCTGAGAAACAAACTCACATGATTCTTTATGGCGCCATTGTCCAATATACTGGATTGCTTTCCACCACTCAATTCTTACGGAATGAAAATATCAACAGTGCATTATCAGCTATATAAATCAACAACTTTCTGCTATTCTTCAACAGCCTGAAGCCATTACACAATCATTTCCTGCAACACAGCACTCAAATCCGAAAATACCATCATGGGTTTTCGTCTTCCTCGAGTTCTCCCTGCAAGTCAGATTTTCAAGAGAATTCACATGGCTGGACAGGCATGTGATGTACCAAAGGGTCATCTTGCTGTCTATGTTGGCGAGACAGAGAAAAGGTGTTTCATTGTTCCAATAGCATACTTGAGTCATCCCACATTTCAGAAACTTCTGAGTCAAGCTGAAGAAGAGTTTGGATTCCACCATCCGATGGGTGGCCTCACAATCCCCTGCACAGAAGAAGCTTTTCTTAATCTCAGCCACCATTTAAATGGCTTATAAACTAGAAAGAACATGAGTTTTTCTCAAACATTTTTGATCTCCTAGGCCTAGATTGTTTCTAAATCCTTGTACAAATAGTATTTATAAATGTTAAAGGCGAACATTACTCCATTCAGACATCTTAATCAGAAGATGACTCTTCTAACTTGAAAGCGTTTCACACCCTTGTGTTCATTTTCCCACTGCAAACTAAAAACATCTATATAGAAGATGAAAGCAACAGAATCAAATGAATCTTCGATCAAAATGGATCACAGAGGATTCATATGAGCATGAAAATGCAGAAGCCAGTTTCAAAGTAAGCTTCTGTTTGAGAATCCCATGTTTTGGTCTTCCAACTCCAGACCAATGTTTTTTCCTTGCATCATAAGAGAAAACAACTAATACAAAAAGCATTATTTTATCAGCTACTTTTCACATTTTTATTCAGATTTGAATTCTTCGCAGGCATTTGATCTTATCCACCGAGTGAAACTGAATTCAAAGCCCTCCCTCTGTTGCCCCCACAATCTATTAAGAAGTATTCTATAAGAACCATCAAGAAGCTAAATTTGGTGTTTTATAAAGGTTATGTTTGGTACCTCTTCTGCCTTAATGCATTTTAAGTTGTTCGATTTGATGAAGAGATGGATGCACTTTGATTAACAATCAAGAAATGAGGTGCTCCTGAATATTATAACGATGAATGCTTAGTGGGAAAAAACAAGAAACGAGAGAGTGGGTCTGAGTGAGAGACGTGATCAAAGGTGTATCACATGATTGTGTTTTCTATATAATAATCAATCAACCTCAAAATGGTGAAAGCTAAATAGAAATAAGGATAAGAGCTACCTACTAAATATGAGAGCACGATTAAGACAGCCACGAGCTTTCTCTAATTTTGGGTAGAGAACAATAGATCTTCCCTTGTCCACATCTTTTCAAAAAGTGGGGTTCGATGCAAGTTGTTATTCAGAAGTGCTGTGGCTCCAACCCATTCACAAGCCAATCATTGCCAAGCTCTTGACATTGAGGTAGAGTTTAGATTACAAAACCATGTTACCTTTGCCATGATTGTGTCTGTGGCCAATTCTCTTTTTCTGCATTGTCTCTATCCGATAAGATCATTGTTCCAACCACTTTGATCTTCTGTGTCATGAAAACACACTTGCCAACTGGGGTCCCACATGCCTTTCCTCTAATGGCAGTTTTCAGATGTTGTAGGACATCCATGCTACTTACTCATCAACAGATGGACTAATTTTCAGATGCAAATTGGACTACAACACCATGTGACACCATCCTCAGCTGTCTTAATTCCATTACTAAGCAGCTTCAAGCTTTAGGGGTTTCCAAATCTCGTCCATATAAACACAGCTTCTCTTATTCTTTCTCACAACCAACCCAAGTTTTCAACCTTGCAATCTACTTCTCTCAATTATCTAACTGTCAAAGATTCAAATTCCAAGAAACATAAAACACCATGGCTATTCTTGCAGCAAAGTTCCTTCGCCGGAGTTCCAATGTTCCAAGGGCAAGATCATCGGATGTTCCAAAGGGCTTCTTTGCAGTCTATGTTGGAGAGAGCTACAAAAAGAGATACGTAGTTCCAATATCATATTTGAACCATCCTTCATTCCAAGACCTATTGAGACAAGCTGAAGAAGAATTTGGTTTTGCTCATCCTATGGGTGGTTTGACGATTCCCTGCAGAGAAGAAACTTTCTTTGAACTAACTTCCCGCCTGAGTAGTCTTTAAGCAAGTGCATCGAGTAAATTTTGTACCATGGGAATAGCTCCATTTTTTTTCCTTTTCCCTCCTATTGCAAACAAGCTTTAAGAGAGGAAAGTTGTAGCACACAAGAAAACTCAATATATAGAAATGCTCTTTTTTCTCATAACTAGTTTTCATCTTTGTCTAGTTTGAGACATAACAAGGAAACATATGAGAGAGTATAAATCCATTTCCATGCACCAAACCAAAAAAAGGCCTTTCAGAAGACAGATTTTTCTCAGGAAATCGGTAGAAATTGGCCTAAATGGTGGTTTCAATTTCTAGATAAAATCTCAAATTGAGGATTTGCATAAAATATCTTCTTTCTATTTGGTATTCAACGGCTAAAAGATCAACAATTCCATGAGCGTCTGCCCCTGTTGCTGACATAAAAACATCATGTTCCATGTCTTCGGATATAACCCATAAAGGCTTGCCTGTTCTTTGTACATAAACTCTTGTGATGGTGCATTGTCATCCTGGCTCGACATTGTGATTTTTAGTCCAGCCATGCTCTACAAAACTCAAGAAGGATAAAGTTTGGTTTGACTTACGTAGCCCTGAACTATGTTGAGACAACGACAATTTCTTTTCACTTTTAATCTCCACTGCCCAATCATGGGAAAAATAACAACTTTACCATATAAGTAAGGCGTTCATTTTGATATCCATAATTATGAGTCCTACCTTGTTAAATTCCTTGAACAAATCTGTCATTACTCAGCTAAAAACAAAGCAATGCAAAGAGTTCCGTCAATCCGCTGTTCATTGATAGACGAAGCTCTCTCTTTATACTGCCGGTCAGCCACAACTCCAGATAAGCTAATAGCTCTAATTTTGGGATATCTAAACAATATGCTTTTGTTTGTGGCCTTCCTTCTCGTGGTTAATTCTATGAATCGGTAAACCTTCTGTTTGCTCCACTATCGCCATTAAAGTAGATGTTCTTCTAATCAACCCAATAGTATTTTCCAATTTTCTTCAGCGATGGACAGTACACAGTTGGTAAGTTCTTCATCCATCAACTCCACATTGGCAGCTTAGACGACAACAAGGAGAAGAAAACAGGATTAAATGTCTGAAAATGAATTCATGGGTCACTATCTATCAGAATTTATGCACAGCACCAGCTCTAAAAATGATGATTTGGTGATTCTAATCAAGTCACAGTGTTGATGTTTATGATCAAAGAACAGAATCAAATGATCCACCTTATCAATGGCCCCACTTTGTTTCATCCGCAACTCCCCTGATTCTCAGACCACAAATAGCTTTTGCATCATTTGGTAGGGCTCTAAGAAAATGTGGTGCTAAGATTGGCAGTTGTTGCAAATCCAAAACATGAATTCTGGTACCAAAATTATTGTCGACTTGTTCATATTTGATCAAATAAAGCTGGCCCCTTGCTCATTTGGAGATGATAGATCTGCTGAGAAACAAAATCACATGATTCTTTACGCTAAATGTCCTTCCCTGGGACCCAATATGCAGGATTGCTTTCCACCACTCAAACCTTACGGAATGAAACTATCAACAGTGCATTATCAGCTATATATATCAACAACTTTCAGCTATTTTTCCACAGCCTTAAGCTATTACACAAGCATTTCTTGCAAAACAGCACTCAAAAATATTTTAGAAATCCAAAAATACCATGGGTTTTCGTCTTCCTCGAGTTTTCCCTGCAAGACAGATTTTGAAGAGAATTCACATGGCTGGACAGGCCTGTGAGGTACCAAAGGGTCATCTTGCTGTTTATGTTGGTGAGACAGAAAAAAGACGTTTCATTGTTCCAATAGCATACTTGAACCATCCCACATTTCAGAAATTTCTTAGTCAAGCTGAAGAAGAGTTTGGATACCACCATCCGATGGGTGGCCTCACAATCCCCTGCAGAGAAGAAGCTTTTATTAGTCTCAGCCACCATTTAAATGGTTTATAAGTGAGAAAGAACACGAGTTGTTCTCAAACAATTTTGATCTACTAGGCCTGGATTGTTTCTACGTCCTTGTACAGATAGAACTTTTTCATGTTTATGACAAACATTACTCAATTCAGATTTGTTATCAGAAAATCTCTCCTAACTTGAAAGATTTCCACATTCTACTGTTCTTTTACTGCCGTTGAACACAGATCTCATGGAGATACAATTAAACATCTTCTCAGCTAGCCTACAGAACATTCTAATCAAAGCACCAGATGTTCGATTTCAACAGTGAAATGAAACCAAAACTAGGCGAGGTTCACTAAGTGTCAAAATTTATGTGTTATGACCACACCTTTCAGGAACTAGGATTTTGATGATAACAACTAGATCTACTCGCAGCTAAAAAATTCTCTTGTCAAATAATATCTACGTACTGTTACTCCCAAGTTTGCTCATTAGTAAAAAACGAAAATGAACGTACTTTGCAGATTAGTAGGTGATAGACTGTGTTGTGTGCAGTCAGCCGTAATGTGCAAACACGAAATCACATGAGAGAAACAATTGAAAGAAACTATTTCGTTATCCACAGAAATGAAAGGAATCCCTTGGTGGAAAAGTCCGACGACTCAGCAGCAGTGCGGAATTGAGTTTCCCCTCTGTATATAGGGCTGTGGATCTGATCTATAGTTAGGGGACAATACATACCAAAATGTTCGAATAAGGAACGCGCATGAGAGTATATAACCAACCCACCCACCCCATACACCACAGAGTCACTCTTTAGAAAAACCTATTCACATTAGTGAAGCTGGATGCATAAGGGAAGTCAACCTACGAGCACGGAAGAGCGTGGTACCGCTGCCACTCTCTAAGTAAAGGTAAAGTCTCTCTTTCAGCTAGAATGTAAAGAAATTGAATTGAAAGAAGCGCGGAAAAGAGTCAAACGCGGTTGCTAGCATCGAAGAGAGCCGTCATATACGAGAAAGTGGGAGTCCTCTCTCACTTAATCGATGCGAACGATCTCTTGCCGCTGTTGGTGAAGGAGCTAGCGAGTGAAATCCCCAATAAAGGGAAATATCCCTGGCCCTGCAAATCCAGTAAGCGTAATCAAGTCCCTGCATGTATTTGTTTTTGTAATTCCTCCTTCTCAAAATCATAAAAGGGATATGAGGGATCGGAATCATCACAATCAGCAGAACAGTCCAAATAGGCATCCAAGCCCGCTAAAGCTTCAAAGCTTCTTACTAAGGAGAGATCGTCGATCAATCTCTTATAGAAAAAAGAAAGATCGATTGAAACAAACTTACGAAATTCAAAACAAAAACCAGAGTGAGATTGGATTTCGATTAGAAAGTGGGTTTTTGAATTTTGAACGTCCAAATTCTGTTCTCTGCAACTGCTGGCTTCGTCTTCCCGCGTCGATTGAATCTCGCGCGGTCTATGGTGAACAGAGTTGACGAGATCGCATCACACGGTCATACGTGGAGATCAAATAGATGGGAGCCACACTAGGTGATCAAATGACAGATAGGGACGGTCCCACAGTTAACCTTCAACAAGCAGAACGACGATGATTAGGTCCCCACTGAGATGTATCGACGTGGCAATTGAAATCTCAAACACCCTGGTTTCGCCCTCCTGGTAGTGACAGTAAAATACAGCGTAAGGGTGAGGCATGGTGTATGTGTACAGCCCATAACTACATAGCGAGGAGAACCCAGTTCAGTCAAAAAGGTCAAGCCAGCAGAGCCCATGAGGAGTGAAGGCCCGACTCATTAAACAGTTGCCCAATCAATAACTACAAAGCCTAGCTTAGATGGAGAAGCAGGTCTCCGACCCAATAAAGAGATGCGCAAGTCGAGTCGAGCCTAGAGATCCACCCGACCCAAACCAGATTGATGCTTCCCCTCATAATCAATTCTTTCCCAAACAAAATCAATGTCAACAAAAAGGAATTATCATTAGAGGATCACATCCCAGAATCCGATTATAAAGCCCATGACAATCGATTAGTCCAGCGTGATAGCCAATCAATCAACGGAGATCCCAGCCCACACTGACAGTCCCAAAGCCCATGATCAAAGACCCAGGAAGAGGTGTCCTTTACAGAGAAAGTGAGCCCAACCCAAAAAAATAGCCCAGCCCAAAAAATGAGTACACAACCCGAAAAAGACAGGAGCTAACAAATATGGCCCAACCCATAAAAGATGATTCCAGCCCAGACTGTGATCAAAGCCATAATCCCAAGACCAGGAAGAGGAGCTCAGTCCGAAGAAAATAGAGTTTGTCTATAATAATAATTACCTGACCAGTATTTAAATATCGTCATATGAAGTTTTATATGGAAGACGTTGTAGATCGTCTTTATGTTGGGCTGAGATTGTGATAATCCGGATGTGTACGTATGAGTACGACTGCGGAGCAAACCTCAGGTTGCGGGGTGGATCTTGGACTCGAGTGTAAGTGAATCCCAGGTCGTAGAGAGGGGGTCGTCATAATCCCACATTGCTTGGGGCGTTATATGAAAATGAAACATATGTAAGAAAACCTTCCCAAGATAGTAAGACGCGTTTTGGAGCACAATTGGCAACGGATCCCATAAGAACTTCGAAGTTAAAAGTGCTTCGGCGAGAGTAGTACTAGGTTGGGTGACCGACTGAGAAGTCCTCACCAAACAAAGCCGTGAGAGGAGGATATTGGGTTACGACCCAATCCCAGAGCGGACAATATCTTACAGAAAAAATGTGTAACGACCCCTTTTTCCAGCAAGATATTGTCCGCTCTGGGGATTGGGCCTTAGCCTAATACCCTCCCCTCACGGCTTTGTTTGCCGAAGACTTCCCAGTCGGTCACCCAACCTGGTACTACTCTTGCCGAAGCACTTTTAACTTCGGAGTTCTTATTGGATCCGTTGCCAATTGTGATCAAAAACGCGTCTTACTATCTTGGGAGGGTCTCTTTACATATGTTTCATTTCCACATACTTCCCCAAGCGATGTGGGATTGTGACGAACCCCCTTTCTACGACCGAACCCTCCGGCCCAAGTCCAACCCAGGATCTGCGGAGTTTTAACCCAGCACGTCACCCTCCAACCCAAGTCCCACTCGGGATTCGCAGAGCACTGGGTGGTTCCTCCTCATACGTGTCCATTCGGGTAATCACAATCACCCCCCCTCGGGGGCCTAACGTCCTCGTTGGCCACATTTCCAGTTGGGTACAGGCTCTGATACCATTTGTAACGACCCCTTTTCCCAGCAAGATATTGTCCGCTCTGGGGATTAGGCCATAGCCTAATATCCTCCCCTCATGGCTTTGTTTGGCGAAGATTTCTCAGTCGGTCACCCAACCTGGTACCACTCTCGCCGAAGCACTTTTAACTTCGGAGTTCTTATGGGATCCGTTGCCAATTGTGGTCCAAAACGCGTCTTACTATCTTGGGAGGGTCTCTTTACATATGTTTCATTTCCATATACTTCCCCAAGCGATGTAGGATTGTGATGAACCCCCTTTCTACGACCGAACCCTCCGGCCCAAGTCGAACCCAGGATTCGTGGCGTTTTAACCCAGCACGTCACCCTCCGGCCCAAGTTCCACTCGGGATTCGCGGAGCACTGGGTGGTTCCTCCTCATACGTGTTCATTCGGGTCATCACAAAATGGTTTGTTACAAATGGTATCAGAGCTTGTACCCAACCAGAAATGTAGCCGAGGACGTTGGGCCCCCGAGGGGGGGTGATTGTGATGACCTGGATGTGTACGTGTAACGCCCCGAAAATCCACCCGGTTTCTCGTGCGCACATGGACTACTCTGGTTTAAACGACTCCATTTATAGTACTATCTCATCTACTTAAACTGATTTTCTTAATTCACTACATACTCCTAATCCCATTTGTTAGACACCACGGTGTCCTCCCCAAAAAAATTTCAGCAGAGTGACGCCTGAAAGTGGCGCCCCCAAAATGCTAAGTACCTGCATAACACCAATCCAGAATATCCCAATCCATCTAACCAACCTACGGAATCTCCAAACAATCATCATAACAAAACGAAAATGCTATCAACCAAAAATGAGGAAAGTCCATAGTATAGGGTGACATATCACCCTGAACTATGACTACATACAACTAATAATCAATGGCCCAAAATAAACAAAAGAAATCCTAATCCTTATCGTCACCATGCCACGGCTCCATGGGTCGGGTCGCCCTAACACTACCATCAGTCGGGGCCCTAGTCGCACAACACTAACCACGCATCTACTCCTAAGCAGGCTCTCGATACTCACCCTCCTCCTGTACGGTACCTACACCACAGAACACACAGTAAGCTCAAAGCTTAGTAAATAGAGTGCTGAAAGTAAATATGAAGTATGAAAATCAGTTATGCAATCCTAACACATGTACGTCTCTACACACGTTGTCATCATCCCACCGCATCGCATCTCACCGAAGTTTGGAATGTAACCGCATTGGGCAGTCAGTCTGTACACCGCACTGTTTATCGGCACGTCACCGCCGTCCTGGTTCCTCCAAGAACGGGGTCCATAAGTCACACCCAAAACCCCCTATCCTGACTCGAAATGTAACCGCTCGAGACAGTCGGACGATACACCGCACTGCCATCGGCACGTCGCCACCGCTCCAGCTCGTCCCGGAAGCGAGGCCCACAGGTCACATTCCAGCCACTGTCTCGACTCGAATTGCAACCGCCTGGGGCAGTCGGCCAATACACCGCACTATCACCAGCACGTCACCACCACTCCAGCTCGTCCAGGAAGCGGGGCCCACAGTCACACTCCAGCCCACTGTCGCCTGTCCACACCGTACCTCACATCCACTACTCTCCCTCTGTGCTTAAAAAAACATGCTCAAAACATTTTGTGTAGCTTTTAAAACATGATGCATGCTGACCATAACCAACTAACTACGACTCCACATGCGCATCACACCACAAACGTACCTACGACCCACAACATGTACAAGACTCACAACATACATACAACTGTGGTGTAGGCCCTTCTGGGCGACTCTCAAGCATTTTACAACCACACTACTACTTACTTAGCGTCCTAGCTCGTTCGAGTTTGGCACGTGACGCCACCTACAGCTTCACCTAGCATAATTAAAAATCATCGTTAGTATTTAGGCTTAAACTTGCCAATTCAACCTAAAACTAATATTTCTAACTTAACCCGACTCATACCCAACTAAACGGGTCACTAACTTGCTTCCGTTAAAAATCGACCCGAGACTTCGAACGTGCATAACGTTTTCTACGCTTATCGGAACGATTCAATTTCAGTGGCCACGTACTCCCCTAACAACCTAGTTTAACATACCAGGAGATAATTTAAAACGATTAATCATAGTTAGGCCAAAACCCATAAAATCAGAACCAGTTTTTAAAGCTAAAATGTCCAAAATTTCCACTTCAACCCGATTCTACCAATTTCTTCACCAATCGACCACCCTAACATCCCACTAACATAATCTAACAAAAAAATTGAAGTTTCACACCAGAAACCCGAGGCTCAAAAACTGAGTCCTCGGAATTTTGGCCAAATTCGAACTTCATATTGCTCGGCGATCCTTGCCGGCAAGAAGCTCGGCAATCTGACGCCGAGAGCAGCCAAAAATGGCCGGTGATCGGAGCTCAAGCTGTAACGCCCCCGAACCCACCCTGGCTCGGAGCGCTACTTTGCTTACCAATCTCACGCTAAAACATACTTTAAATTAGATCTAAGTCTCTCAAAACTCTCTAAAGTTATACCTAACTGCCTAGACTCACTAATTTCCCTTAATCCTAACCTTTAAGCACCACGGCGTCCTTCCCGAAAATTTCGGCAAAGTAACGCCTGTACATGGCGCCTCCAAAATGCTAGGTACCTGCAATAAGTCAATCCCCAAACAATCCAGAATATTCCTAACCATCTAACCAACCTACGAAATCTCCAACAGTTAACCAAAATGAAGAACCAACAACTAACCAAAATAAAGAAATGCCCACAATATAGGGTAACTCATCACCCAGAACTATGCCTATATACAACAATACAATAACTCTCAAAACATCAATCAAAAGGAAAGTCTACAAACCACCAAAATAAATGTAACTTATACACGACTCCACAATATTGTTTCACACACGTCTTTCTTGTCTTTCCGAAGACCATGGTCGAGACGCCCCGACAACTGCCCGCACCGGCATACAGCGTACATCAACGACTGCGTCCCAATCCTAGTTTTCTTCGTAGCTCTAACCTGTACTCCTGTCGTCACCTACACCAGAGAACACACACACACACGTAAGCTTACGCTTAGCAAGTAGGGAATAGCAACTATAAACAAGCACATGGCATACACAACCCTCACACAACCCTAACAACGCAAAACATCACTAACAACACGACCCAACAATGCAACACAACACCACAATGCAATGCAATCCTATCATATGCAGTTTCTACACACTCTGTTGTTTTCTTTTCGTTTCGGTTGCATTTATCTTTCACTTTCAGGTGAATCAAGTAGGCACACGCCCCCACACAGTCCAGGACGGCCACGCCTTGATCCACGGAGCTAGACCGGAGGCACACGTCCCAACACAGTCCAGGACGGCCAACACGAATCTCCCCCAATCGATCGTAGAATCCTCATTGTGAACTTCAAGCACGAACAGGTCGAGGAATTCGTACTCACGACACATTACGTACATTAACAGGGCATCTCGAATAGAATCCCTCGCGGGGTGCTCAACGAGCCACTTGCCCAACGAAGCTATTCTACTCGAGACCAAGTTGCTATCCATTCTTATCTTTCATTACGTCATCCTCACCACTCAACCGTGCAAAACACGTGATTTCGTCAGTTAGAAAACAATGATGCATGTGTCAACCAAGATATGCAATACAACACAATACAACGACTCAACGCAACAACACGACCACATAACACCACACGGCCAAACAATGCAACTCAAGACCAATCAACCAACCAGACAAGCAACTCTACGCAATCCCGAAGTAACATAATTAATTCAACGTAACACGAAGCAAAGCAATAACAAAGAAACCCTACCGTTCTCTGGTGTAGGCCCGAAGGCAAAAGAATAACATCCACTACTTACCTGGCGTCCTAGCTCGCTGAGGGTACTCGATTACCTGTCCATCTACAGCTCGACCTACGATAAATATTCATCAAACCATTCAAATCAAGTCTACATCTACCAATTACTCTCAAACTACTATTTTTAACTTAACTCAACTAAAGTCTAACTAATCGGGCCACTAATTTGGGTTCGGTAAAAACCGACCCGAAACCTCAAACGTGCATAACTTTTGCGTCGGTTATCGGAATCGAACGATTCCAGCGGCCACGTACTCCTCTAATAACCTATTTTAACCTTCCAAAAGGAATTTGAAAACAAACGACCCCAGCTAGGTCAAAAATCAGAAAACCCGAACTGCCCCTTCACCCGGAAAATTCCCTTTTCCAATTTTCCATCAATTCTCCTCCAATTCCACACCAATTAATCTCCTATACCCTCAATTAGCATAAACTAACCAAAAATCTCGAATTATAAGCAAAACCCCGAAATACCCCAAAGAGGGCTTTCTGGTTTTTCGCCCAAATTGGGCTCCCCATGGCCAGGCGATGAAAGCTGACCATAAACCCGGCCATTCGACGCCAAGAACGGCCAAAAACAGCCGGTGATCGGAGCTCAAACTAGCTCCTCACCCTCGGCCAAGAACAGAACCGAAACAGGGCGTAAAATCAACTCACTGGTTCGGCTCGCGCGCGGAGAAGGCCGGAAACCTGCTCCTCGCCTTCGTCTGGCCGGAGACTGTTGGAAGTCGCTGGTGATCGGTGCCGCGTCGCCTCCCTCCGTCGTCTCTCCCCTGTTCGCGCTCGGGCTCGGGCTCGATCTCAACAGAATAGCTTCGGCTATTCTGTTGAGTTTTATTATTTTTTTTTTTTAATAATAATAATAATAATAATAATAAATACCACTTAATAAACCCACATTACCATTCTGCCCTTCCAAAAATTCCATTAAATTCCGTTATCAAATTATAAATTTTCGTTAATAAACCGTTTAAGTCACTTTTAATTACTTTCCCTTCTTTTTGCTATTTCTTTTAAATTAAATAAAACAACTATCTTATTATGCTTTTATTTTCTCTCCAATTTTATCCATAAAAAAATTCCCGGGTGTTACACAAGCCAGCTCGTCACCGACGGCCTCTAACAGAGCCAAAATAGGGCGAAATCTGAGTATTACCGGTCGGTTTGTGCGTGGAGACAGCCGAAAATGTCAGCCCTTGGTTCGTCGCCGTCGCCTGACCGAAAAACGTCGGAATTCGTCGGCAGTTTGATCGGCGATCGTCGCCCTTCTCTCCCTCCGTCTCTGTTCTGCTCTCTGCTCGCGGGGGAACAATTGAATGGCTTCGAGCCATTCAGTTGTTTTAAAGAAAATAGTAATATTTTCTTTAAAAAAAATAAATAAATAAAATAACAATAATAACAATAATAATTGTTGCTTATCCTTTTTGCCCCTTCGAAATCCCGTCAAAATTCCGTTCTCCGTTGGTCAATTTCCCCTAAATTAATTCTCATTCCACGCTCGGTTTAAACCCTCTCCATCGGCACTGCCAAGGGATCCGACAACTAACCAAATAATTGACACAAAATAAATAAATTAATCTACCCGAAAAACCTGAGTATTACAGTACGTATGAGTACGACTGCGGGACAAACTTCAGGTTGCAGGGTGGATCCCAGACTCGAGTGTAGGCGAATCCCGGGTCGTAGAGAAGGGTCGTCACAATCCCACATCGCTTGGGGCGGTATATGAAAATAAAACATATGTAAGGAAACCCTCCTAAGATAGTAAGACGCATTTTGGAGCACAATTGACAACAGATCTCATAAGAACTCCGAAGTTAAAAGTGTTTCGGCGAGAGTAGTACTAGGTTGGGTGACCGACTGGGAAGTCCTCACCAAACAAAACCGTGAGGGGAGGATATTGGGTTACGGTCCAATCCCAGAACAGACAATATCTTACGGGAAAAATGGGTCGTTACAAATGGTATTAGAGCCTGTACCCAGTCGAAAATGTGGCCAATGAGGACGTTGGGCCCCCGAGGGGGGGTGATTGTGATGACCTGAATGTGTACGTATGAGTACGACTGCGGGGCAAACCTCAAGTTGCAGGGTGGATCCCAGACTCGAGTGTAGGCGAATCCCGGATTGTAGGGAGGGGTTGTCACAATCTCACATCGCTTGGGGCGGTATATAGAAATGAAACATATGTAAGGAAACCCTCCCAAGATAGTAAGACGCGTTTTTTAGCACAATTGACAACGGATCCCATAAAAACTCCAAAGTTAAAAGTGCTTCGGCGAGAGTAGTACCAGGTTGGGTGACCGACTGGGAAGTCCTCACCAAACAAAGTCGTGAGGGGAGGATATTAGGTTACGGCCCAATCCCCAGAGCGAACAATGTCTTACGGGAAAAAAGGTCGTTACAGTGATCGAGACACGTGTTACTCTTAGACCCGATTTGATTCAAGAGACAGTTGAGAATGTTCAAATAATTAAATAAAGATTGAAAACAGTTCAAAGCCGTCAAAAAAGTTGTGCTGATCTTTTGAGAAAAGAAGTCGAGTTTGAGGTAGAGGACTTCATGTTTTTTAAAGTAAGACCTAGTCGTGGAGTAAATCGTTTTCGTGTAAAAGGAAAATTGGCTCCCAGATATATTGACCCGTTTCAAATTATAGAGTGAGTTGGTTCGGTGGCTTACCGTTTAAACTTGCCACCACAGTTGAATTATGTTTATAATGTTTTCCATGTTTCTACGTTGAGGAAACATATCTCTGACTCATCACATGTCATATCATGGATCATGGTGTTTATCCAGGAAAATGTCTCCTATGAGGAGGAGCTTGAGAAAATTTTAAGGCAAGAGATCAAGGTACTACGTCAACGTATGATACCCTTGGTGAATGTAACGGTTTGAACCTTTATTGTTCAAATTCTTGTGTTTAAAAATATGTAATTGTGTATATTTATGCTTAATGACTGTATAAATATGTGTTGGAGAAGTTGGATTTACGAACGGATACGTTTAGAGGTGAAAAAATTGACGAATTGGGAAAAAGAGGAAAAAAGTATGCAGGGCCGATCGATCGCCAAGGGTAGGTGATCGATCACCCAACATATGATGATGAACGATCATGGGCAGAGAGGATGCCGATCGATCGCCTGGAAGGAGCGATCGATCAGCTGTTGAATGGTGAAGCGAGAGGAGTAACAGAGGGATAGCCGATCGATCGCCCCTTCTGAATAGACCGGGATTCAGATTATAGAGGTGCCGATCGATCAGCTATTTTTGGCTATCAATCATGTTAGGACCCGATCCGGCCCCCGGCCGGATCCAGACGGATAGAATTCCCGAGGTGGGAATTATTCAACGCAAGACCAACGACCATTCAACGCAACGACTTTTTTCTAACAATTCTTACGTGACATCCTAAAATAGGAACTATTATATAACAAACCAATGAACAATTGACATTTATACTTATCCAACAATTTACATCAAACATCAGACTCTATCATGCTCACTAGGACCAAACACCGTCCTCCACAAAATCATGATTTTTATGAAATCAGTTTATTTTAAATTCATTTCGAAAACTATGCAATTATTATAAAATGTACATGTTTGAAATCAACGTCTTGAAAACCAATTTGACCTAATGATCAAATGCAATTGTAATAAAACTATGCATTTAAAATCACAATTTTCACTAGGGGTGTTCAAAACCGGTTTCGGTTCGGTTTTGGAGAGGAACCGAACCGAACCGAACCGATTGGTTTCGGTTTTGGATTTATCGAACCGAAACAGGTCTTCTACCATACCAAAACCGAACCTAAACAGAACCGAAAGTTTCGGTTCGGTTTCGGTTCTACACCCTATTTTTCAAAAAACTAAATAATTTAAATTTAAATTGAATGAGATAAAAAATAATTAGATATATAGTCAATTTATCACTCGAAATTGTACGTCTTTCTTTACTCGAAGAATAAACTTCGGTGGCATGTGCAATAAATTTAAATTTGATTTGAAAACTCGAAATATTCTAGAATAGATTCACTTTAAGAGTGAACGAATTTCTCACCATGAAAGTGCTTTTGCTGATTCGGATCATGACCCATTTGAACTACACTTTGGAGGTCATCTGCCCAGGATTCTGCAACCTGGAATCAATTTAAAGCATCAGCTTAAACTAGTTGACAAGAATTAAAGGACGAACTTAGTTGTCTTCAATTACTTGGCGTGAAGATTCCCCATATACACGACCCAGATTGTTTATCGGAAGATTCAACTCTGTCCTGGAAGAAACACCGCCATGAATGGTCTGCAATTGAAGAGATTGATAACCAGACGAAAACGGCGGAAGTAGACCCTCCATTGTTGAATCCATCCTTGGACTGGTAGTAGCTAATTTCATAGAAAGAAATTCTACTTGGCGCTGCAACGACTGAACATAGGTTATGATTTCATCAAGCATCACTGCTTTCCCTGTTACCTGAAGTTGAAAAATTCCAGTTCGAAATCCATGAAATTTCAAAAAATCAAAAACTTTTTGGTTTTCATTTCCAGGTCTGGTTCGGTTCGGTTTGTATCGGTTTTGACCGATCCAAATCGAAAATTGAACCTAATTAATCGGTTCCTACAAAATGAAACTTAAGATCGGTTTTCAAATGGTCAAAACCGGTCTGAACCGAACCTATTTTATCGGTTCCGGTTCGGTTCATCGGTTACGGTTCGGTTTGAACACCCCTAATTTTCACCATCATATAATCCAATGCAAGAAAAATAACTTTGAATTAAAATCAGTAAGCCAAATAAAATCCATTGCATAATTTAACAATCAATGAATAAATTTGCACTCCACATCAACCCAACATGTATAAGCATAACAAATTCCTATAGATTCCAGGGCTTTCACCGGCCGGACTGTAGTACCCCGAGCTTGCTACCCTCCCGAGGTTTAGGGATTTTCAACCCAAGGGAGACGATAATCGTAAGACCCCTACTCTTTTTCACCATAGTTATACATATTTTGCACAACAAGAGGCACAATTCGTTTCAATTGATAAATACTTTCATTTTTCCAATATATATATACTTTAAAATCGGTTTTGAAGCTAATGCAAGGTATATGAAAAATTCTCATGAAATCTAGTAAATCAAAATCGATTTTAAGAAATCAATTCCACATCTAAATCATAAATCAAGGCTTTCAAGTCATTTTTTGAGTTTAATAAACACCAGTATTGAAATAGATATTTTCAAACAATCATTTATAAAAATAATACTGTGATTATAATAAAACACATCTCCTTAAAACAAAACAATATCCCATATTGAAATCCTCAATTTAATTCTCCTCCACAAAATTTCACTCCAATTCATACTTCCATCACTTTTTATTCAACATCATCATTTTAACCAAATTAACAATCTAATCACAATTTAATTTCTCAAAATTCTCCACTTCTAGAGCTCAACAAAATCATCAAATCTATGTAAATAATTAAATCCAATAATCATTAATCTATCTCCACCTATGAATGCAATAAAACCTAAATTAACTAATCTAGCCGTTAGATTTACTTACGTGGTTGTTGGTTCCACCTCCTTAACCGAAAATCTCCACCAAACTTAACGATTCCTATGCCAAAACGCTCCTCTCGATGCGCTGATCATTTTACCCTAAAGGACGGAATGACGAATCTTTCGATTTTCCTTCCTTTTATCCTCTTTCTTTCCCAACATTTTTCATCGGATTTCTCTCTTGTAAATCGCTCTCCTCAAATTCTTTCTCCCTCCTTGGTTTCTCTCTCCCTCCTATTTCTTCTCCCACGTAACCCCTTTGTTCTCTTTCTCTCTCTCTTCCCTCCTCTTTCATCCATGTGAAGCGGTTGAATCCTTTTACCCTAAAGGACAGAATGACGAATCCTTCGATTTCCCTTCCTTTTCTCCTCTTTCTTTCCCGACATTTTTCGTCGGATTTCTCTCTTGTAAATCTCTCTCTCCTCAGTTTCTTTCTCCCTCCTTGGTTTCTCTCTCCCTCCTATTTCTTCTCCCACGTAACGCCTTTGTTCTCTCTCTCTCTTCCCTCCCCTTTCATCCATGTGAAGCGGTTGAAATTTAGCCACTTCACTAAGTTATTATTTTTATTTTTTATTTTTTATTTTTTATTTTTTTTAACTTTATATATATATTTATTCAAACGTTTAATCCTCTAAAGGTATTCTTTCCTCAATCCGATTTCTCCAACGTATATATATATTCCTTAAATATAAATATACACGACTATAGATTTTTGAAAATTAAAATTCGATCCGTTTTTATAAAAAAAAAAAATCTGAACCATTACATTTTCCCCCTTAAAAAAATTTCGTCCTGAAATTTTCTTCTTAACCCGTTTTCAAAATAAAAATTGAGAATACTTTCCTCAAATGTCATTTTTAGATTCTCATTCCTCATCACTCGCTACATATCTTTGCTCAATTAATATAGCTCTCTCAACCATATCCAAGTACGATTCTATTTTTAAACATACAAGTTTACTAGAAATACTTGATCTAAGACATTGTTCGAACCTTTGAGCTTTAGCAGCTTCATCAGGAATGAACTACTCCGCATACTTTGACAATTCCTCAAATTTGGTTTGATAATCCAATATGCTCATGTCTTGTTATTTCAACTCTAAGAATTCTTTGACTTTGACTTGTCTAACATGCCTAGGAAAGAATCTGTAACGCCCCCGAACCCACCCTGGCTCGGTGTGCTACTTTGCTAACCAAACCCACGTTGAAACATAATTTAAACTAGGCCTAGACTTGCTAATTACCCTTACTCCTAACCGCTAAGCACCACGGCGTCTTCCCCGAAAATTTCGGCAGAGTAACGCCTGAAAATGGCACCTCCAAAAATGCTAAGTACCTGCACACAAACCAATTCCCAACCAGATCCAGAATATTCTTACTCAGCTAATCACTCACTATCCAGCATACAAAATCTCCAATAATAGAAAAATGGGAAACTAAAATACTAACATCCGCAAATGTAGAAAATCCACAGGTTAGGGCGACCTATCACCCTTAACTTAACTATATACAACAATAAACATTTACAATAACCACCAAAATATTAAACCCCACATCTCCGAAGACCATGGTCGAGACGCCCCGACAACTGCCCGCACCGGCATACCGCGTACATCAACGACTGCGTCCCAATCCTAGCTTTCCTCGTAGCTCTAACCTGTACTGCTGTCGTCACCTACACCACAGAACACACACACACACACGTAAGCTTACGCTTAACAAGTAGGGAATAATAAATATAAACAAACACAATCCACACATAACCCTCACACAACCCTAACACAACCACACACACACGCTCAACACGACAACGCAACGCAACAACACAACTTCCCAATGCAACTCAACAACATCACAATGCAATCAACCTAACACAATGCAGTTTCTAACTCTCAGTTGTGTTCGTTTGCTGTTCGTTGCTTTAATCATGACATTTACGTATTTTAGTCAATCATCCTTCACAGAGGTCCCCTCGGGGTGCTACTACCAGCAACCTCAGCCCGACAAGGCACACTAATCAGGATCTCATGTTTTAGCCGGTCATCTCTCATAGAGTTCCCCTCGGGGTGCTACTACCAGCAACCTCAGCCCGACAAGTCACTCTATTCGAGATGCATTTACAATTTACGTATCTTAGCCAGTTATCCTTCACAGAGGTCCCCTCGGGGTGCTACTACCAGCAACCTCAGCCCGACAAGCCCCACTATTCAGAATTTCGTATTTTAACCAATCATCCTTCATAGAGGTCCCCTCGGGGTGCTACTACCAGCAACCTCAGCCTGACAAGGCACACTAATCAGGATCTCGTGTTTTAGCCTGTCATCTCTCATAAAGTTCCCCTCGGGGTGCTACTACCAGCAACCTCAGCCCGACAAGTCACCTTATTCGAGATGCATTTACAATTTACTTTATCTGATTACATTCATGCTCACAATGCCAAACAATGCTACTAATCATTTCTAACGTGCTATACCATGATGCATGCTTCAAATATGCAATACCACACGAAACCATCAACACAACAACACAAGTCAACAATACAATACCAAACAAACAAACATGCCCCGAGACTATAAACTACGATGCATTTCACACTATGATGCAAGTCGCACAAATACTTAACCAGACCAAAACAAAGCAAAGCAATCAACTAACAATGCTCAACCAACAAAGAAGACAACCAAACAACAAACAACAAACCTACCATTCCGTGGTGTAGGCCCGAAGGCAAAACACAAACGTCCTCTACTTACCTGACTTCCTGCTCGGCACTTGCTTATTTACTTCGTCCCGTAAAATTACTCGCTAGACAACCTAATAAATAGAGAGAAAATAACTTAGCATCAACTTAATAAAATCTAAGGGACACTTAAACTTAAAACTAACCACATTCTTAACCAACTATACAAACTAATTGAAACTATAAACCCTAAACCCGAAATTCCATCAATTTTCACCGTCCGACTTCGAACGGCCATAACTTTTTCATTTCTCGACGAATTTCGACGCGCCACCCCAATTCGGAAACCTCTCCACGTCTACTATCCATTAAAATGCTTAAATTAATAAACAAACACTGTGGCCAGCCCGAAAATACCAAAGACAGAATCGGCCCTATAGTGTTCTTAAACCGGTTTTTGTGTAACTTCCATCAAATCCTTAATTTAATCACCCAAACAACCTAAATCATCCATTCAACACTTAAATGATCCAAATAGGAAAGAAAATCCAACATTTAAACCCAATTTTCGGATTCCATGGTTAGGGTTTTCCAAACCCTAACCAAACCTCACTAAACTACCATAAAAACACCACAAACTAACATCTAATGGTATACAACTAAAAACCCACTAATTTTTTACCTTAAAAACCTTGAAGAACCTTGCTGGAAAATGGAGAGAACAGCAGCTATGGAGGAAGGGAGAATGGCGTGGGAGTTGGAGGAAGAAGAAGAAGAAATTTCCCTTTAAACCTAAATTTCTTTTCTCTTTTTATTTTCCTCCACAAGTTTTTCTAAAATTGCAAATTACTCCTCCCTTTCTATCTTGAATTCTCCCACGTGATTCATTCTTATAAACCTCCACCATTTCTTATTTTATTTCATTAATTGTTAAATTTCTATTGGTTGTTAGAACTTTTGACTTTTCAACCTAAATGGTTTTGACTTTTTCAATCATTCTTCATTCCTTTGCATGACTTGCTTCCAATCCATTTCTAATCCCTTTATCACTTATCATTAACATCTCCTAACCGTTTAATCTAAGACATGAGTGTGCTACAGAAACTTCTCGGGTGTTACAGAATCTCACCAAGAAAACATCCTCGAAACGCTCTCAGTCACATTAACCACCTAGGGATACTTTAATCTAGTCCCACCACCTATCCGCCATGTAATCTAGTTGATTTACGGCAAACTTGACTTTGAATTCATCCGGAATTCCCACCATGTCAAACACCTTCTTCAACTGTCTTAGCCACTTCTCAGCTATGTCTGGATTACTCTCTCCTCTGTACATTGGAGGCTTAGTCTTATTAAACCTTTTTACCAACCTCATTTCCTTCGAATCGAAACTTTTCATTTTCTCTCTACTACGCTGAGTAACACTTCTACTCACTATATCAGCTAAAACTGTAATAGTTTTCCTCATTTTTGAAATATCATCATCCCAATTATCTTTTCTGCTTGTAGATCATTCTCTGTCGATCTACAAAAAATCATATATTAATCAGATAAACGTTCACCACCAAAGTACAAGATGTAGCGCCCCGAGTTATCCGAACCCGGTTCGCTACGCAAGAAACTGAACCGAACTATGACTTTTTGGGAAATTTTAAAATTTCATTCAATGATCAGGAATTGACTCTTAAAACATTAAAACTTGCAGCGGAAAAATCATCGTAAAAAAAAAATAAACAATATCTATTTAATGGTTAAAATATTCAAGGCAATTAGTTGAAAGAGAAAAAGAAAATCGAACACGTCGACCGATTACTAAACGACAAAAGTCTTTTAATCTGAAACCAAAACAGACACATTGACCGGTCACTAAACGACAAAACATTCTCAGCTCATATCTGCCGATAGAACAAACTACGTCTTTCGATCACTAGACGACAAAAAAATCCTCAATTCACATCTACCGATCGCAAAACGACAAATTTCTTCATACATCATTCGATTACCAAAGCGACAAAGCTACTAAAGACTTATACCGAAAACATCTACCGATGGCTTCTACTGAAGACATCATCCGATGGCTTTTTCTGAAGACATCTTCCTATTACAAAATGATAAATTCTAATACTCACATCCATCGATAGACAAAACTCTCGACTTCTGTCGATAGACATCATCTACCGATAGATCAAAATACTCAACGTCTGCCGATAGACATTATCTACCGATAGATAAAAAATACTCGACATCTGCCGATAGACATCATCTACCGATAGATCAAAAATACTCAACATCTGCCGATAGACATCATCTACCGACAGATCAAAAATACTCAACGAAAACAACATAGCAACAATCTCACTATAAATAAAGAAAACTCGGACTACCAAAAGAACTTGAGTATTTTACTAAAACCGTTCAAAACTACTTAAATCCGTGTACTACTCCAAAATTTGGTAAAAACCACTAATAAAACTAACAGAGTATCATTATTAGAAAGAGTCTCAAATTGTATTCAAAACATCAAAACTACTACTGTCACTAAAACTCTCAACATATTTAAACTGAATCATGGTTCACTAAACCTTCTCATCTACTGACACCAGTTAAACCGCCCCATCAGTCGCCAAGTCGAGGCATGAATGTGCTCCCCCAACCAGTCTATTCCTCAGCATACTCAGAGAGCACACATGCAGTCACTTCTTCACCTACATCACAAAACTCATCTATGAGCCTAATGCTAAGTAAGTAAAGCAGTAATGAAATGAAATGCTAAAACATAAATTCCTAAACATGCAGTTTCTACTTTCTCATCTCAATTGCATATGCATTCGTTTTTTATCTGATCCCCCTGTGAAATTGGGAGTTGGATCACTTCTCCCAAAGTCATACATCCTCTCTCTTGATTAAGGGGCGGATTAGTTCCCTTAACAACTGTTCAGATCCCCCTGTGAAATTGGGGTTTGGATCACTTCCCCCAAAGTCATACATCCTCTCTCTTGATTAAGGGGCGGATTAGTTCTCTTAACAACTGTTACAGTCTGTTCATTTCTTACCGTGCCATTTCATGTAAATTCATTTTCGCATAGTTTTCAAAATATGATTTATGACATACAAACACATTCAAGCATGTACAACCCTAATGTTTTGTGATGTAGGCCCGAAGGCACAAGCATACTTTACTTACCTGGTCTCCTGGAGATTGTTGGAAAAAGGCTACCTCGAGAGCTACTCAAACCTAAAACCACAGACAGGGTGTTAATTAGATCTTCTCTAAATTTCATTTCTGCTATTCAGAAATCTAAGGAAACTAGTTCGGGAGCTCAGTCCAACGTGCATTCTCGATTCACCACAAAACCTGAACTAGCTCGCACATACAGCATTCTCGATACACTTATTCTACCGCAAACAGATCTTCTAATGTACATTCTACTTTCATTATGATTCATCAGCAAGAAGGAAACTAAGGGAAAACTCACCTAGATAGACGAAGAATCTGGCTGGAAAAATCGCCGAGAGGGAGTCTGCTGAGCTGCTGAATGCCGAAAGAGGTAATAAAACAGTGGCGGCTAAAACCCTTAGCTGGCCCCTTTTATTACACTAATTATTACAAATTACGTCTTTGCCCATAGCAGCCAAGGCTTAACCTATTTAAACAACCAATCATAGACACTTAATTTCACAAGGAGTAAAGGTTACTAAAATAGGTAATTAATTAAGGTGGACATTACCAGTTGCTATACAAGAGGCATTCTAAACATAATTTCTAACTCTCATGACTAGTTAGAACTATTATGTATAGCTATGATATCATACTGTCAGGACCCGACCCGACCCGACCCTCGGCCGGATCCCGACGGATAGGATTCCCGAGGTGAGAATTATTCAACGCAAGACCAACGATCATTCATCGCAATGACTTTCTTCTAACAATTCCTATGTGACATCCTAAAATATGAACTATTATATAACAAACCAATGAACAATTGACATTTACACTCATCTAACAATTTACATCAACATGTGACTTTTCAACTCTGACAATAAACTATAATTCCAGATCGATCCTATGTCTCATTGTACATTCTTTACCTTTAACTCGTTCTATCATTCTCGTTGAACGTATCCAATATCTGAAAAATATAGATAATCCACGAATGAACTTTACGCCCAACAAATAAATCTAGCAGCTAGAATAGTTAGCATAGACTCTACCATGTTCATTAGGACCAAACACTGTCCTCCATTAAATCATGATTTTTATGAAATTAGTTTACTTTAAATTCATTTCGAAAACCTATACAATTATTATAAAATGTACATGTTTGAAATCAATGTCTTGAAAACCAATTTCACCAAATGATCAAATGCAATTGTAATAAAACTATGCATTTAAAATCATAATTTTTACCATCACATAATCTAATGCAAGTAAAACAACTTTGCATTAAAATCAGTCAGCCAAATAAAATCCATTGCACAATTTAACAATCAATGAATAAATTTGCACTCCACTTCAACCCAACATGTATAACTATAACAAATCTCTACAGATTTTTGGGCTTTCAACGGCCAGACTGTAGTACCCCGAGCTTGCTACCTCGTGAGGTTTGAAGATTTTCAACCCAAGGGGGACGATAATCGTAACGCCCCTACTCTTTCCCACCATAGTTATACATATTGTGCACAACAAGAGGCACAATCCGTTTCAATTGATAAATACTTCCATTTTTTCAATATATATATATGCTTTAAAATCAGTTTTGAGCTAATGTAAGATATATGAAAAATTCTCATGAAATCTACTAATTCAAAATTGATTTTAAGAAATCAATTCCACATCTAAGTCATAAATCAAGGCTTTCAAGTCATTCTTTGAGTTTAATAAACATAAGTATTGAAATAGATATTTCTAAACAATCCTTTAAAAAAAATAATATCGTGATTATAATAAAACACATTTCCTAAAAACAAAACAATACCCCACGTTGAAATCCTTGATTCAATTCTCCTCCACAAAATTTCACTCCAATTCATACTTCCATCACTTTTTATTCAACACCATCATTTTAACCAAACTAACAATCCAATCACAATTTAATTTCTCAAAATTTTCCACTTCTAGAGCTCAACAAAATCATCAAATCCATGTAAATAACCAAATCCAACAATCATTAATGCAATAAATCCTAAATTATTTAATTTAGTCGTTAGATTTACTTACGTGGTTTTTGGTTCCACCTCTTTAACCGAAAACCTCCACGAACTTAACGATTCCTACGCCAAAACACTCCTCTAGACGCGCTGATCACTTTGCCCTAGAGGACGGAATGAAGAATCCTTCGATTTTCCTTCCCTCTCTTCTCTTTCTTTCCCGACATTTTTGTCGAATTTTTCTCCCTCCTCACTTTCTTTCTCCCTCCTTTGTTTTTCTCTCCCTCCTATTTCTTCTCCCACATAACCCCTTTATTCTCTCTCTCCTCCCTTATCTTTCATCCACGTGATGTGGCTGAAATTCAGCCACTTCACTAAGTTATTTATTTATTTTTTTTAACTTTATATATCTATATAACAAAACCTGATATAAAACCTCCAATTCCAATTAACAAATTTAATTTTTCTAATCCTGATAAAAACAAAGAATCAACAACTTATTAGCCTGCCATAATTTAGCTCTGATACCAAAAGGGAGAAGGATCGACAAAAAATCAAAATATTACAAAATAAAAAACTTACAAGAGAGAGTGCAATCAGAGAGCAAGAGTTTTTATGATTCACAGGGCAAACTCTATAAAAACTTAAGTAGAAATGAAAGCAATGCAATGCTTCTTTATATATAGAAGCTAAAGTAAAAAGACAAAAATCTAATCGTCATGGATGACGATTTTGATGACTAGTGGAGGCACTATTTGGGTCAACTATCTTCTTTTGTTCTGCCTTCTTTTGTTATGCTTTTTGGCTTTTGCTTTATCTGATTTGACAAGCCACCAATCAATTAATTGTCATTTTGGTGGTGGAGCTGGAATTGCTTTTTGATAAGTTTCCCACATCTTTGATGTAGTCATTAGATTAACTTTGATGATGAAGGAATATCTATGATCAGCTTTTGTTTTTGCTTCAATTGCTTATTTTGTATCTTCCAAGCTTTAACTTCTTGTAATTATTTTGATTCTTGAATATTTGGTCTTAACTGATGCCAAATTTGTAGTTCTTCAGGAGATAGAATTTTGTTTCGAGCCTTTTCAACTTTGTATTCAACCAAGGCAACGTCATAGTGGTAATATGCATTTGTTCTAGGATTCCATTTGCGTCGAAGAAAAGCGAAATTTTGAAGTTCACTCCATGTATAGAAATTTGCTGTAATCCATTGGTTTCTTTGGTTAATAATAAGTGGATGATTTGGATGAAATGGATAAGCAGTCTGAAGTCTTCGCCATAAAGGAACTTTAACTTCTCCTGCATTCTTTGATTTCTTTTTTATACCGGAACAGGATAATAAGTTGCGTTTTCCATTAAAGAACAAATTTGCCTTTTCCTTTGCTTTTCTTTTTTGATTTCCTCTGAGATAATTCAATAAAAGATTCCTTGAAAGAATCTCATAAATCAACATCGAAGAAAGTATCGTGATTCTCCACCCAAAACAGAGAAATAATTTGAATCTGATTCCATAGAGACACCTGTTTTGTTATCATTTTGATTATTATCTTCATCCTCATCCTCGTCTAGAGCAAGGAACTGATCTTTGATCATCTCAAGAGACTTTATTTTCCTTTCTTGAGAATTCATATCAGGAAATTTTGTTTGTAACATTTGTTTCATGTTCTGAATAGAACAATTTTCGGAATCCTTTGAAGATTTTTTTTTTTTTGATAAATAAAGGATTTTGTTTTTATTGTTAGTCTGAGTAACTTTTGTAAAGCAACTTTCCGTGTCAAACCTCGACCACCATTTGACAGAGAAATTTCTTTGTATTTCTAGAAGGCCCAAATGATCTAAATCCATTTCTAGATTCCACGGCCAGATCCAGTTGATTTGAAATTTGGCACAAAACCATAAAAGATTAAGTCCGATAACTTTTGTGTGTGGGGACAAAATAATAGGATGATATTTCTCCTAAGTTTGATAAACTTCTTGAATTTTGTTAGGAAAAATACTTAACTCTGGAGCATGAGATTGCCACAAATGGTAAAACCATGATGGAAATTTATCCTCAGAGTTTAATATTTTCAGATTAATTGTGAAGAACCAGGAATGATTCCTTGGCAGATTTTGATAAAAAAAAACACAAAGGTCCATGCATGAACATAGTCCTAGTAGTTGTACTTTTGATCATTATTTGTTGTAGTCCGATTTGCATAAACAGATAGTTCCCATTCTTGCGGATAAAGGACTCTGACTATATAACACTTTGAATGTGTTATAGGAGTTTTGAAATTGTTTTGATCCACATAATGGTGCACAATTTGAACTGACTGTGTGATGACCCGAATGTGAACATATGTGTACGACTGCGGGGCAAACCTCGGGTTGCAGGGCAAACCTCGGGACCTAAGCTGAGTGTAGGCGAATCCCGGACTTGAGTATAGGCGAATCTCAGGTCGTAAAGAAGGGGTTGTCACAATCTCACATCATTTGGGGAAGTACATGGAAATGAAACATATGTAAGAGATCCCTCCCAAGATAGCAAGACGCGTTTTGGAGCACAATTGACAACAGATCCCATAAGAACTTCGAAGTTAAAAGTGCTTCGGCGAGAGCAATTCCAGGTTGGGTGACCTTTTGGGAAGTTCTCGTCAAACAAAGCTGTGAGGGGAGGATATTGGGTTACGGCCCAATCCCCAGAGTGGACAATATCTTACTGGGAAATGGGGTCGTTACAAATTTTATCAGAGCCTGTACCCAACCGAAAATGTGGCCAACGAGGACGTCGGGCCCCCGAGGGGGGTGATTGTGATGACCCGAATGTGAACGTATGTGTACGACTGGGGGGCAAACCTCGGGACCTAAGCCGAGTGTAGGCGAATCCCAGACTCGAGTATAGGCAAATCCCGGGTCGTAAAGAGGGGATTGTCACAATCCCACATCGCTTGGGGAAGTACATAGAAAGGAAACATATGTAAGAGATCCCTCCCAAGATAGCAAGACGCGTTTTGGAGCACAATTGACAACGGATCCCATAAGAACTCCAAAGTTAAAAGTGCTTCGGCGAGAGCAATTCCAGGTTAGGTCACCTTCTGGGAAGTTCTCGCCAAACAAAGCCGTGAGGGGAGGATATTGGGTTACAGCCCAATCCCCAGAGCGGACAATATCTTACTGGGAAATGAGATCGTTACAGACTGAGTCTCAGTAAGAATAGCCTCATAATAGAAACGAAGCTTCCCTTCTGGGACTAAATAATGTTGGGTGCCCATGTATCTTCTGGGAAGTTCTCGCCAAACAAAATCGTGAGGGGAGGATATTGGGTTACAGCCCAATCCCCAGAGCGGACAATATCTTACTGGGAAATGGGGTCGTTACAGAATGAGTCTCAGTAAGAATAGCCTCATAATAGAAACGAAGCTTCCCTTCTGGGACTAAATAATGTTGGGTGCCCATGTATCGAGTTTGAAAGATCCAAGGATCAGTTTTGTCGAGATGAACATCTTTGGTAGAAAGGGTAAAAACGGATTCTACCAAGTTCTTTTTTGTAAATTGAGGTCCTTGTTCGAGAGCCTCTTTTGCTGTCTTTTTTTTCACTATCCAAAGATTTTGTTTGAGAACTTTTTGATGATTCCCCTACTGTGAGAAAATTTTGATAATAATCATTTTTGTTTCTGCCGCGACCACGACCACGACCTCTGCCTCGACTAGGGGTGGACATCCTGCAAAAATTCTCTAGTTAAAAAATTGGGAAGAGAATTATTTGCACCTTTGATGTATTCGACAGTAAAATCAAAAGCAGAAAGTTCTGACTGCCATCAAGCAAATATTTGTTTTGAAACAATATTTTTAACATCTTTTGATAAAATATGTTTGATAGAGGAACAATTTATTCATAAAATAAATTGTTGACTCACTACATGAATCAACAACTTATTAGCCTGTCATAATTTGGCTCTAATACCAAAAGGGAGAAGGATCGACAAAAAACGAAAATATTACAAAATAAAAAACTTACAAGAGAGAGTGCAATTTAGAGAACAAGAGTTTTTATAATTCACAAGGCAAACTCTAAAAAAACTTAAGTAGAAATGAAAGCAATGCTTCTTTATATAGAGAAGCTAAAGTAAAAAGACAAAAACCTAATCATCATGGATGACGATTTTGATGACTAGTGGAGGCACTATTTGGGTCCACTATCTTCTTTTGTTCTGCCTTCTTTTGTTCTGCTTTTTTGGCTTTTGCTTTATCTGATTTGACAAGCCACCAATCAATTAATTGCCATTTTGGTGGTGGAGCTAGAATTGCTTTTTGATAAGGTTTCCATATCTTTGATGTAGTCATTAGATTAACTTTGATGATGAAGGAATATCTATGATCAGCTTTTGTTTTTGCTTCAATTGCTTATTTTGTATCTTCTAAGCTTTAACTTCTTGTAATTATTTTGATCTTGAATATTTGGTCTTAACTGATGCCAAATTTGTAGTTCTTCAGGAGATGGAATTTTGTTTCGAGCCTTTTCAACTTTGTATTCGGCCAAGGCAACGCCATAGTGGTAATATGCATTTGTCCTTGGATTGCATTTGGTTTGAAGAAAAGTGAAATTTTGAATTCACTCCATGTATAGAAATTTGATGTGATCCATTGGATTCTTTGTTGAATAATAAGTGGATGATTTGGATGAAATGGATAAGCAGTCTGAAGTCTTCGCTATAAAGGAACTTTAACTTCTCCTGCTTCAGGCTTGAAAATTGTACTCATTCTTTGATTTCTTTTTGATACAGGAACAGAATAATAAGTTGTGTTTTCCATTAAAGAACAACTTTGCCTTTTCCTTTGTTTTTCTTTTTTTATTTCCTCTGAGATAATTCAATAAAAGATTCCCTGAAAGAATCCCATAAATCAACATCAGAGAAAGTATCATCTTCAGGATTTTGTGATTCTCCGCCCAAAACAGAGAAAGAATTTGAAACTGATTCCATAGAGACATCTGTTTTGTTATCATTTTGATTATTATCTTCATCCACATCCTCGTCTAGAGCAAGGAACTGATCTTTCATCATCTCAAGAAGCTTTATTTTTCTTTCTTGAGAATTCATATCAGGAAATTTTGTTTGTAAAATTTGTTTCATGTTCTGAATAGAACAATTTTCGGAATCCTTTGAAGATTTTTTTTTGATAAATAAAGGATTTTGTTTTTATTGTTGGTCTGAGTAACTTTTGTAAAGCAACTTTCCGTGTCAAACCTCGACCACCATTTGACAGAGAAATTTCTTTCTATTTGTGGAAGGCCCAAATGATCTAAATCTATTTCTCGATTCCACTGCCAGATCCAGTTGATTTGAAATCGGCACAGAACCATAAAAGATTAAGTTTGATAACTTTTGTGTGTAGGGACGAAATAATAGGATGATATTTCTCCCAAGTTTGATAAACTTCCTGAATTTTGTTAGGAAAAATACTCAACTCTGGAGCATGAGATTGCCACCAATGGTAAAACCATGATGGAAATTTATCCTCAGAGTTTAATATTACTGGATTAATTGTGAAGAACCAGGAATGATTCCTTGGCAGATTTTGATAAAAAAACACAAAGGTCCATGCATGAACATAGTCCCAGTAGTTGTACTTTTGATCATTATTTGTTGTAGTCCGATTTGCATAAACAGATAGTCCCCATTCTTGCGGATGAAAGACTCTGACTATATAACACTTTGAATGTGTTATAGGAGTTTTGAAATTGTTTTGATCCACATAATGGTGCACAATTTGAACTGACTGAGTCTCAGTAAGAATAGCCTCATAATAGAAACGAAGCTTCCCTTCTGGGACTAAATAATGTTGGGTGCCCATGTGTCGACTTTGAAAGAACCATGGATCAGTTTTGTTGAGATGAACTTCTTTGGTAGAAAGGGTAAAAACGGATTCTACCAAGTTCTTTTTTGTAAATTGAGGTCCTTGTTCGAGAGCCTCTTTTGCTGTCTTTGGTTTTTCACTATCCAAAGATTTTGTTTGAGAACTTTTTGATGATTCCCCTACTGTGGGAAAATTTTGATAATAATCATTTTTCTTTCTGCCGCGGCCACGACCACGACCTCTGCCCCAACTAGGGGTAGACATCCTGCAAAAATTCACTAGTTAAAAAATCAGGAAGAGAATTATTTGCACCTTTAATGTATTCGATAGTAAAATCAAAAGCAGAAAGTTCTGATTGCCATCGAGCAAATATTTGTTTTGAAACAATATTTTTAACATCTTTTGATAAAATATGTTTGATAGAGGAACAATCTATTCGTAAAATAAATTGTTGATTTAATAAATCATCTTGAAATTTTGAAATACATTTGACTACCGATAAATTTTTTTTTTTCACAGTAGAATATTTTTGCTGAACAGATTTCCAGTTTTCTGAAGTAAATCTAATTAATTCTTCTTTGTTAGTATTGAGATTTATTTGTTTAAGTATACCTCCATATCCAATGTCAGAAGCATCTGTTACAACAATTTTCTTCTAATCGACAGTGGATAAACATAAGCAAGGAAGAGAATGAACCTTTTGTTTAATACATTAAACTGCTTTTGTATGTTCTTCAGTCCAAGGAGTAGGATTTTTTCGAAGTCTTTTTTAAAGTAAGTCAATTTCTTTGGCTAAATTTTTATAAAAATCTCCTAAATAGTTAAGAGATCCTAAAAATCTTTGTAATTGCATTTTGTTTTTAATTTCATCTGAAAATTTTGATGCGAATTCAGTGCTACTATTTATCGCAATAATAGTTTCTTTTTGAATTGTATGTCCTAAAAATCTTACAGTAGTTTTGAATAGTTGTAGTTTTGGTGCAATGTAGCACCCGGTTCCATTGAACCAAAAATTTAATCTAACATTAATAATGAACTTTTATAGAAGGGTTGGGAAGAGTTATTGATTAGATTAATAAATGATCAGGCGAGGGCATGATGGTAATTAGAATTTTACATAGTGGATAACATATTTAAGGAAAAGTCCAGTGAGAGTAGCCGCCACTATCCCTTATTTTTCTCTTTTGGTGTTCAGCTCGAGCAGTAGAACTCTCTAAGCGATTCTCTCGCCCGATTCTCCTTCAGCCTAGGTAAGTCTTGTTTTCTTGCATTTTAGCGATTAGTTTACTGAGAGAATACAATGTGAAGGTTTCGAGGTTTCTGTGATTGAGGGTTGGTTCAGGTTCTTGGTGATAAATGGGGATGCACAGGTAGTAGAGTTTCAAATCGATTTCCTCAAACATATTATTGATTTTTGGTAAGGTTTAGTAAGGGTTGGATTAACGTACTGTCATGGCTTTAGGTGAGTGAGTTTTGGAGCAGTTGTAACCGAGCATTTCCAGGAGAGCCAAGTAAGTAAAGTATGCATGTGCCTTCGGGCCTACATCACAAAACAGTAGGGTTATGCATGTTGTGAATGATTTTGTATGTCATGCATCATGTTTTTGAAAGATTACGAAAATGAATTTCCATGTAATAATAGTGAGGTATGAACTGAATGTGACAGAACAGCTATTAAGGGAATTCATCCGCCCCTTAATCGAGTAGAGGATGTATGATATTGGGAGAATTGATCCCACTCCCAAGGGAACCGAGGGATCAGAACAGCTATTAAGGGAATTCATCCGCCCCTTAATCGAGTAGAGGATGTATGACATTGGGAGAATTGATCTCACTCCCAAGGGAACCGAGAGATCAGATCAGTTTATGAACATATGTGTATGCAACTGAGATGAGAAAGTAGAAACTGCATGTTTAGGAATTTATGTTTCAGCAATTTATTTCATTACTGCTTTACTTACTTAGCATTAGGCTAATAGATGAGTTTTGTGATGTAGGTGTTGAGGATACTACAAGTGAATTTGTAATACCCGGTTCTATCAAACCGTTTCTCTATTCCTTTTAAACTAATGGCACAATTTATATGGCAATATTAAATGTAGGGTTAGTGTATGACTAGGCAAGGGCATAAGGGTAATTAGAAATTCAAAGGTGGATAACGTATTTCAGGAAACTATTAATGAAGTAGCCGCCACTGTTTATTTCATTTCCTCTCAATTCTCAGCTCCTCAGCTTAGCAGAGCGCGATAGGAGACCCCCTTCGACTTCCTGCAGCGATTTCCTCCGAACTTGGTGAGTTTTGCTTCTATTTCTTGTTACATTGTATCTATTGTTGGTAGGAGGGATGATAAATGAGGTTTTGAGAAGGCGGTAAGCGAGTGGTGGTTTCGGTTTAAGTTGAAATCGGGAATGCACAATGACTAGAGTTCCCAAAACAGTTTCCCTTAGATTTCTAGTGGTTTAGAATGAAGATTAGAGGAAATTTAATGTATGCTCTGTCTATGGTTTTAGGTTTGAGTAATACCTGAAGTACCTTGCAACCAAGTTTTTTCAGGAGACCAGGTAAGTAGAGTTTGCATGTGCCTTCGGGCCTACATCACAAAATAGTAGGATTTGTGTGTGCATGAATGAATGTTTCTTTTCAGTTGCCATGCATCATATTTTGAAAGAAAACGAAAATGAATTTACACGAAGTAGCATGGTGAGATGTGAACAGTTTGTAACAGTATACTTTTAAGGGAATTAATCCGGCCCTTAATCGAACATACGGATTTATACCCTGGGAAAATTGATCCACCTCCCATTGTATCAGGGATTAAATCAGCTGTTAAGGTAATTAATCCGCCCCTTAATTGAATATATGGATTCATACCCTGGGAAAACTGATCCACCTTCCATTGTATCAGGGATCATCAGACCAGTGAACGAATGCAACATAACTGAGGAATGAAAGTAGAAACTGCATATTTAGGATTTACATTTCAGTACACATTTCATTTCTTGATTTACTTGCTTAGCATTAGACTAATAGATGAGTTTTGTGATGTAGATGAAGAGATTACTACAGGTGAATTTCCCGTGTGCACAGATGAGTAGATGAGGTTGGAGGGGTACATTCATGCTCCGGTCTGGTAAACTGATGAGGCGGGTTAACTGGTGTCAGCAGTTGTGAAGGTCTAGTTGATAATGATTCAATCTTAGTACATTGAGTTTTCATGACAGTAGTGGTTGCAACCTTTTGAATTAGTTTTGAGAATTCCTGACATTAGTGTTCTGTTGGATTTTAAAATGCTGTTTTTACTGAATTTGAGTAATGCAATGATTTAAATTGTCTCTGAATGGTTTTTGGTAAAATGTTTAAGTCCTTCTGATAGTCGGAACTTTCTCGGTTTACAGTAAAGTTTACTGCCATGTTGTTTAGTCCATCGGCAGGAGTCGAGTAATTTACCTATCGGATAATGTAGAGCTCTTAAGCTACCGGTAGATATTCTCTATCGGTAGATGTTTTAAGGAGTCATGTGAGGTGCATGTGTCCACCGGTAGATATTCTCTATCGGTAGATGTTTTAAGGAGTCATGTGAGGTGCACGTGTCCACCGGTAGATATTCTCTATCGGAAGATGCCTTAAGAAAAGTCATCGGATGATGTAGGTTAATTCTATCGGAAGATGCCTTAGGAAAAGTCATCAGATGATGTAGGTTAATTATATTGGAAGATGCCTCAAGAACAGCCATCGGATGATGTCTCAGTAAAGTCACCGGTACATGAGGTTTGTTTTATCAGAAGGTGTAGGTCAAAGTCCATCGGATGATGTCTCGATAAACTCATCTACAGATGCGTGCTGACGTCATCGGTAGATGTAGAAGGATTTTTTTTGTCGTATAGTCATCGGAAGATGTAGAGTGTATTTGTCATTTGCGATTGGATGATGTTGGATAATTGATTGTCCTGCTGACGTCACCAGTAGGTACAGACTATCGAGAGATGTCTTTTGGCTGACGTCATCGGCAGAAGCCTTCTATCTTCTGTTTCTGCTTCTTCCGTTGACTTTATCAATCGGCAGATGTGGTTGACCTCTGCGACTTCTCTAGTATTTCGCTGTCTAAGCTTAATTTTCTATTTGCCGATTGTTTCTTAACAATTCAAACAACATTTCGTAGTTTGTTTAACTTCATTGTTGCTCAAATGATTTCCGCTGCAAGTATTTAAATGTTTTGAAGTTTCTTTTTCAAAAAAAAAAGAATGTTAAATTTAGATTTTTGAGAGAGTTTTAAATTTAGACCAAGATTTCTTAGTTACGTACGGCTTATGAGTAACAGACCGGGTTCAGATAACTCGGGGTCTTACAGCATGGTATCAGAGACATTCAGTTAAACCGTTCAAAAGATTACTCATTAGTGCCAATCGTTGCATGGAAGTGCTCCAACAACTGTAAGTGTTTACGTTAACCTTAGCTATTAGGTATTTATGAACATATTTAACTTTATTCAGGAAGTTAGCAAAATGGCTAGACGACCAGGAAGACCGAGGATACCAAGAGAGATACCAAGTCCGAGATGTGAGGAGGACTCTAGTGTAATCAGACAGCTGACAGAATTGATGCGCCAACAGACTGATATAGTGCGTCAACAGTCTGATCAGTTAGGTGTGTTGTTGAACCGAGAAGCACAAGGAAGTGCCAACTCGGGTTCTGGTGGTGATCATTCTGGAGATAGGTTCAGGAAGCTAAGACCACCCACGTTTGATGGACAGTCAACTGATCCAGTTATTGCTGAAGGATGGCTTAGAAAGATTGAATGTATGTTTAGGTGTGCCAACATTGGAGAAGGAGAAAAAGTCACGTTGGCAACCTTTCATTTAGCTGGTGAAGCTCAACTCTGGTGGGAAACAATAGAGACCACCACAGATGTTTTGACGATGCCTTGGTCACAATTCAAGGACATTTTCTATGGGAAGTATTTTAACAGTACTATCCAGACCGCGAAGAAGTTGGAGTTCCTGAACTTGAAGCAGACAGGGTCCGTGGCCGAGTATAGTAAGCAGTTTGAGTCCCTGTCCAGATTTGCTGGACACTTTGCTCACAAGGACGAGGATAAGGTGTTCAAATTTGTGCATGGGCTGAAGCCAGAAATTTACCAAGGAGTTAAATTTTGCGGAATTAAAGGTTTGACATTAAGTGAGGTGGTGTCCACTGCTCTGGAAGTGGAAGAGGCTGAAAGGAAATGTGCTGGACCAAAGGAGGCCCCGCAAAGGTTTAACCAGCAACACCAACAAAGGGGAACGAAGAGGCCAAGTGAAGGCCAAAATAGCCAAGGAGCAGGAAGGAAAGTGCAGAATGTCAAGAAATTTCCCCAATGTCCAACATGTTTGAAGAATCACCCGGGGGAATGTAGGTGGACTTCTGGAAGGTGTTTCAACTGTGAGGAGGTTGGACACTCATCCAAAGACTGCACTAAGCCCAGAGTCCTTCAATGCTTCAACTGTAACAAGCCAGGACACATTGTTAGAGACTGCCCAACGTCGAAGAGTGGCCCTGCTAGGATAAAGCTGAGAATATTTTCCATGGTAGAGTCAGGAGAAGAGGACCAGCCTGCTGTGGTGTCAGGTACTATATTGATCAACTCTGTACCTGCTTTTACTTTGATAGATTCGGGTGCAACACATTCTTTTATAGCCTCTGCTTTTGCTGATAAGCTAGATGTACGGTTTGCTTCTTCTGAACATATGTTTAACGTAGCATTACCTTCTGGTGAGCGCATGCACTCTAACCAGGTAATGCTTGACAGTAATGTGTTAGTAGGGAATGTAAGTCTACCTGCTGATCTTATAATCATGGATATAATAGGATTTGATGTAATCCTAGGAATGGACTGGTTGTTTAAACATCACGCCACAATTGATTGTAGAACTGGAGTAGTTAGCTTTCAACCCCTTGGTAAGTTGAAACATACCTTTCAAGCCTCAAAGAAAAGTAAGGAAATGTCTGTGATGACTTCTATTAACACAAGACCTTCCCTGTGTGGAGAGTATTTGTGCTTCTTAGCTAGCGTTTTAGACACACAGCTGGTAGGAAAAGCAAATCCTCAGAGTGTCCTAATTGTCCAAGACTTTCCCGAGGTATTCTTAGACGACCTTCTCGGTTTACCGCCAGATAGGGAAATTGAATTTGTTGTAGATATTTACCCCGGAGCCGAGCCTGTGTCTAAAAATTCATATAGATTAGCTCCAACTGAACTTAAGGAATTAAAGAAACAATTGGAGGATCTATTGGAGAAAGGGTTCATAAGCCCAAGCTTTTCACCGTGGGGTGCACCTGTCCTTTTTGTCAAGAAGAAAGATGGATCAATGCGTATGTGCATTGATTATAGAGAATTGAATAAGTTAACTGTCAAAAACAAATACCCTTTGCCGAGAATTGATGACTTATTTGACCAGCTTAAGGGTGCACGAGTTTTCTCTAAGATTGACCTTAGGTTCGGTTATTACCAGCTGAAGGTAAAATCTGAAGATATCCCAAAAACTGCCTTTCGCACAAGGTATGGACATTATGAGTTTTTGGTTATGTCTTTTGGTTTGACAAATGCACCAGCAGCCTTCATGGATCTCATGAATAGGGTGTTTCACGAGTATTTGGACAAGTTTGTCATAGTGTTCATAGACGACATTCTGATCTATTCTAGAACTAAGGATGAGCATGCAAGGCATTTGAGTTTGGTGTTAGGAGTACTTAGACAGCACCAGCTTTATGCTAAGTTTTCCAAGTGTGAGTTTTGGTTGGACAGAGTTCACTTTCTTGGTCACGTGATCTCTGGAGATGGAATATCTGTCGATCCAACCAAAGTTCGAGCGGTTAAGGAATGGCCTCAACCGAAGAATGCTACAGATATCAGGAGTTTTCTTGGTCTAGCAGGATATTATAGAAAGTTCATCGAAGGATTTTCAAAGATCGCTACACCCCTTACTAAGTTAACTAGGAAAAATGTGAAGTATATATAGACTGATGAATGTGAACATAGTTTCATGACCTTGAAACAGAAACTAACCAATGCTCCAATTTTAACCCTTCCAGCTGAAGATGGTAAATTTAGTATTTATTGTGATGCTTCCAAAATTGGTCTTGGTTGTGTGTTAATGCAGAATGGTAAAGTAATAGCTTATGCCTCTAGACAGTTGAAAACACATGAGAAGAACTACCCTACCCATGACTTAGAATTAGCTGCAGTTGTATTTGCACTTAAGATTTGGAGGCATTACTTGTATGGACAATCTTGTGAGATATTTTCAGATCATAAGAGCCTGAAGTATATCTTCACACAGAAGGAACTAAACATGAGGCAATGTCGATGATTGGAATTTGTAAAAGACTATGATTTTGAGATTAAATACCATCCCGGCAGAGCAAATGTCGTGGCTGATGCTTTGAGTAGAGTAACAACAATAACCCCATCTATGATTTTCAGTATGCCATTAGCTTTAGAGTCAGAATTCCAAAAATTTAACCTAGAAGCAGTAACCAGTGTATCAGCTATACTATCAGCCATAACCTTAAAGCCTAACATTCTAGAGAAAATAAAGGAAGCTCAGACGAATGATGATGAGTGTAACAAGTATAAGTCAAGCATGAATTCTACGGACCAATCAGATTTTAACTATTCTGCTAATGGGATCCTCAAGTTTAGAAATAGGTGGTTTGTTCCAGCCATTAAGGAACTCCGTGAGGAGATTCTTTCTGAAGCACACTCTTCCAGGTTCTCTGTTCACCCTGGAAGTACAAAGATGTACAGAGACCTTAAGCAACACTACTGGTGGCCTAGTATGAAACGAAGCGTGGCAGAATATGTAGGATCATGTTTGTGTTGTCAACAGATTAAAGCCGAGCATCAGAGACCCTCAGGAACATTGCAACCCTTACCAGTTCCTGAATGGAAATGGGAACAAATAACTATGGATTTTGTTATAGGATTATCTAGAACAGCAAAAGGACGCGATGCAATCTGGGTAATAGTTGATCGTTTGACCAAATCTGCTCACTTTCTGCCAATGAAGATAACATATTCGATGGACCAACTGGCCGAGTTGTATGTGCACGAAGTTGTTAGATTGCATGGAGTTCCAAGCACCATAGTTTCAGACCGAGACTCCAGATTTATATCTAAGTTTTGGAAAAGTTTGCACAAGGCTATGGGAACACAGCTTAATTTTAGCACAGCTTTCCACCCTCAAACAGATGGACAATCTGAGAGAACCATTCAGACCTTAGAAGATATGCTCCGAGGATGCATATTGGATTTTCAAGGATCTTGGAGTAAATATTTACCATTGGTTGAGTTCTCATACGATAACAGTTTTCAAGCAACAATAGGCATGGCTCCATACGAAGCATTATATGGACGAAAATGCAGATCTCCTTTGTACTGGGATGAAGTTGGTGAAGCACAGTTGCTTGGTCCTGACATTGTGCAGCAGACTGTGGAGAAGGTTGCCCTCATCCGACAGAGAATTCTGACAGCTCAAAGCCGCCAGAAGAGTTATGCTGATAAAAGACGAAGAGAATTAGAGTTTGAAGTAGGTGATGAAGTTTTTCTTAAGGTGTCACCATTCAAAGGAGTTGTGAGATTCGGGAAGAGAGGAAAGTTGAACCCCAGGTTTATTGGACCATTCTTAATTTTGAAAAGGGTTGGGAGTGCAGCCTACATGTTGCAGTTACCGGCTTCTATGGAAGGAATCCACAATGTGTTCCATGTTTCTATGTTAAAGAAGTGTGTAAGAGATCCAAATCAGATTGTGGAACAGCAGGACATTGAGGTTCTTCCTACTCTTGCATATGAGGAGAAACCTGTAAGGATCTTGGACTATGCAGTGAAGGTATTGCGCAACAAGAAAGTTCCACTAGTGAAAGTCTTATGGCACAATCAGAACATAGAGGAGACAACTTGGGAGAGCCAGCAAAACATGATGGACCAACATCCAGAATTATTCAGGTACTGAATTTTGAGGACAAAATTCTTTTAAGGAGGGTAGATTGTAATGCCCGGTTCTATCAAACCGTTTCTCTATTCCTTTTAAACTAATGGCACAATTTATATGGCAATATTAAATGTAGGGTTAGTGGATGACTAGGCAAGGGCATAAGGGTAATTAGAAATTCAAAGGTGGATAACGTATTTAAGGAAACTATTAATGAAGTAGCCGCCACTGTTTATTTCATTTCCTCTCCATTCTCTGCTCCTCAGCTTAGCAGAGCGCGATAGGAGACCCCCTTCGACTTCCTCCAGCGATTTCCTCCGAACTTGGTGAGTTTTGCTTCTATTTCTTGTTACATTGTATCTATCGTCGGTAGGAGGGATGATAAATGAGGTTTTGAGAAGGCGGTAAGCGAGTGGTGGTTTCGGTTTAAGTTGAAATCGGGAATGCACAATGACTAGAGTTCCCAAAATAGTTTCCCTTAGATTTCTAGTGGTTTAGAATGAAGATTAGAGGAAATTTAATGTATGCTCTGTCTATGGTTTTAGGTTTGAGTAATACCCGAAGTAGCTTGCAACCAAGTTTTTCCAGGAGACCAGGTAAGTAGAGTTTGCATGTGCCTTCGGGCCTACATCACAAAATAGTAGGATTTGTGTGTGCATGAATGAATGTTTCTTTTCAGTTGCCATGCATCATATTTTGAAAGAAAACGAAAATGAATTTACACGAAGTAGCATGGTGAGATGTGAACAGTTTGTAACAGTATACTTTTAAGGGAATTAATCCGCCCCTTAATCGAACATACGGATTTATACCCTGGGAAAATTGATCCACCTCCCATTGTATCAGGGATCAAATCAGCTGTTAAGGTAATTAATCCGCCCCTTAATTGAATATATGGATTCATACCCTGGGAAAATTGATCCACCTTCCATTGTATCAGGGATCATCAGACCAGTGAACGAATGCAACATAACTGAGGAATGAAAGTAGAAACTGCATATTTAGGATTTACATTTCAGTACACATTTCATTTCTTGATTTACTTGCTTAGCATTAGGCTAATAGATGAGTTTTGTGATGTAGATGAAGAGATTACTACAGGTGAATTTCCCGTGTGCACAGATGAGTAGATGAGGTTGGAGGGGTACATTCATGCTCCGGTCTGGTAAACTGATGAGGCGGGTTAACTGGTGTCAGCAGTTGTGAAGGTCTAGTTGATAATGATTCAATCTTAGTACATTGAGTTTTCATGACAGTAGTGGTTGCAACCTTTTGAATTAGTTTTGAGAATTCCTGACATTAGTGTTCTGTTGGATTTTAAAATGCTGTTTTTACTGAATTTGAGTAATGCAATGATTTAAATTGTCTCTGAATGGTTTTTGGTAAAATGCTTAAGTCCTTCTGATAGTCGGAACTTTCTCGGTTTACAGTAAAATTTACTGCCATGTTGTTTAGTCCATCGGCAGGAGTCAAGTAATTTACCTATCGGATAATGTAAAGCTCTTAAGCGACTGGTAGATATTCTCTATCGGTAGATGTTTTAAGGAGTCATGTGAGGTGAACGTGTCCACCAGTAGATATTCTCTATTGGTAGATGTTTTAAGGAGTCATGTGAGGTGCACGTGTCCACCGGTAGATATTCTCTATCGGAAGATGCCTTAAGAAAAGTCATCGGATGATGTAGGTTAATTCTGTCGGAAGATGCCTTAGAAAAAGTCATCAGATGATGTAGGTTAATTCTATCGGAAGATGCCTCAAGAACAGCCATCGGATGATGTCTCAGTAAAGTCACCGGTACATGAGGTTTGTTTTATCGGAAGGTATAGGTCAAAGTCCATCGGATGATGTCTCGGTAAACTCATCGGCAGATGCGTGCTGACGTCATCGGTAGATGTAGAAGGATTTTTTTTGTCGATAGTCATCGGAAGATGTAGAGTGTATTTGTCGTTTGCGATCGGATGATGTTGGATAATTGATTGTCCGCTGACGTCACCAGTAGGTACAGACTATCGAGAGATGTCTTTTGGCTAACGTCATCGGCAGAAGCCTTCTATCTTCTGTTTCTGCTTCTTCCGTTGACTTTATCAATCGGCAGATGTGGTTGACCTCTGCGACTTCTCTAGTATTTCGCTGTCTAAGCTTAATTTTCTATTTGCCGATTGTTTCTTAACAATTCAAACAACATTTTGTAGTTTGTTTAACTTCATTGTTGTTCAAATGATTTCCGCTGCAAGTATTTAAATGTTTTGAAGTTTCTTTTTTTAAAAAAAAAAAAGAATGTTAAATTTAGATTTTTGAGAGAGTTTTAAATTTAGTCCAAGATTTCTTAGTTACGTACGGCTTATGAGTAACAGACCGGGTTCAGATAACTCGGGGTCTTACAGAATTCTCTGAGTTCACTGAGGAATAGGCTGGTTGGAGGAGCACATTCATGTTTCGGCTTGGTAAACTGATGAGGCGGGTTAACTGGTGTCAGTAATCTGAAAGTTTAGTTGACAGTGTTTCAATTTAAATTTGTTGAGTTTCATGATAAAAGTGATTCTGATGTTTTGAATACATTTTTGAGTTCTTTTTATAATAGTGTCTGTTGGGATTTAATGTTGGCACTCACTGAATTTTTAGTAATGTAATGGGTTGAAATGCTTTTGAATGGTTTCAGTGAAGTGAGTAAATTCTTTTCTGTAGGTTAAGTTGTTGTTCTGTTGTCTATCGGAAGATGTCTTCAGTGGAAGCTATCGGGTGATATAGAACAAACTTTGTCGTTTAGTGATCGGTATATGTAACTTGTTTCATCGGAAGGTGTAGGTTTAAGTCTATCGGATGATGTCTCAGTAAACTCATCGGCAGATGCGTGCTGACGTCATCAGAAGGTGTAGGTTTAAGTCTATCGGGTGATGTCTCAGTAAACTCATCGGCAGATGCGTGCTGACGTCATCACAAGGTGTAGGTTTAAGTCTATCAGATGATGTCTCAGTAAACTCATCGGCAGATGCGTGCTGACGTCATCGGAAGGTGTAGAGAGTATTTTATCGTTTAGTCACCGGTGGATGTAGAACAAAGTCGATCGGATGAAGGAAATCATCTGGCTGACGTCATCGGAAGATGTAGAGTGCATTTTGTCATTTTGTCATCGGATGATGTCTTTCATTTTCTGCTTCAGCCCCTTTTTGTTGACTTTGTTCAGCGGGCGATGCGTTTGACTTTTGAAACTTACGAAGTGTTTTGCGATTTAATCCTTTATTCCTTTTGCCGACTATCCCCAAAATTCTAACTAAGTATTCAAGCATTGTACATTATGCTTGTTTAACTTGATTTTTACTTAAACGATTTCCGCTGCAAGTTTTCAAAAAAAAATATGATTGAAATTTTTAGTCATGTACGGGCATGGTGTGACGAACCAGGTTCAGATAACTCGGGGCGTTACATGCAAACACAACTAGTCCATTTCTTTTAATAACATCTTTTAAAATTCTAAGATGTTTAATGTGTTGATCAATTGTTTGTGAAAAGACTAATATATCATCGATATAAACAATACAAAAGTCTGAATATGTTGAAAAAATATCATTCATTTTATTTTTGAAATTCGGATGGAGCATTCTTCAATCCGAATGGCATAACATTTCATTCATAATGACCAAATGGAACAACAAATGTCGTTTTGTATCTATCCTTTTCTGCTATTTGTATTTGCCAATAGCCTGATTTGAGATCAAATTTTGAAAAGATATGAGCATTTTGAAGTCTATCTAAAAGATCTTTTTTGTTAGGTATTGGATACCTAATCCACTTTAAAACATTGTTTAAAGGTTTGTAATTTATAACGAGGCGAGGTACACCACGTTCTTGTTCAGCTTTGTTATTTACATAGAAAGCAGTACAGCTCCAAGGAGAATAACTCTTTCTAATAAGCTTTTTGTCTAAAAGAGATTCGATTTCCTTTTTGCATAAGATTCTATATTCATCTTTCATTTGACTGGAGCGAGCTTTTGTAGGAATGTATTTTTCATCAAAATTTAGAATATAAGGAAGATAAACTATATGCTTCTTTCTATCCCAAAAAAGCATTTGGAGAAGTATTACAAATTTCACTTAAAATTTGATTTTCAATATCTTTTATTTTGATAAGAATTTTAGGATTTTGTAATTGTTGTTCAATTTTTAAACAATTAATTTCATCCTTTAAAAAATTTAATTTTTTTTCTTTATTTTGATATAGAGTTTTTAATTCATTTATGATTTTTGTTTCAGGATCTGTGACAAACAAATAAATAATTTCTTGATTATTTATTGTGTCATAAATTCCTATAGTATCAATTTTTATAATAGGCATGATTTGATTAAGGAAAGAAGTGCCTAAGATGGCTTGTTGTTGAAGATTTTTAACTAATAAAAAAGTGGTTTCTATTTGTGTATCATTATTATACACTGATACTTTTGATAATTTATAATTAATGTTTAGTCTACTACCACCAGCAGCAGTAAGAGTTTGAACAGTATTTTCAAAATATTTTGTTGGAATTAATCCTTATTGGATACAGTTAATATCAGCGCCACTATCAATTAGAGCGATGGCATTAAGAATCTGATAATCTTTGATTATTAAAGTGATTTCCACAAACCATTTTTGATAAGTTACTTTGATAAGAAGATTTAAAGCTTCAAAAGGAATAAAATCTTCTACTTTTGATATGTCATTATTTGATAAAGAAAGTTTGGAAGAAGAGGAAGAGGATCCTTCTAATTCTCTTAATTCATTTTGACTTTCAAGACGAATTATTCTATCTTCAAAATTCATTTGTACTTTATAATAATGATCTTTCATTTGAACAATTTCAGATTTTAAATTATTTATCTCATGTTGTAAATCTTGAATTGTAATAGGTTTGGAAACTTTAGTTTGACCAATTCGATTAAAGATTTCATTTAAACTATAATATTTTGGATTAAATATTGGGATTTCTGAATCGATATATTTTCCTTTAGAGGAATTTGTAGTATTTGATAAAATCATCATTTCTATTATTTTTGATCTAAATGTAGGATCAGGAATTTGATCTAGATTATCTATTATTTCCTGTTGATTTTTGGTTAAAACATTTAGGGATAACATATTACAACATTCACCATCTGATGGTGAGTCGGAGGAGGTAGTGAAATCTTCTTCACTAGAACTATATTCAGAGTCGGAAGAAGTTAATAAAACTTTTGCTAATTGAATTTTAAGACCTTCGTCTATATTTAATTCTTCAATTTTCTTTTGAGTTGTACATTTGTTTGAATAATGTCCATATTTTCCACATTTGTAACATTTAACATTTTTTATATTTCTCTTCTTTTTTCTTTGTGGAAGCCAATTTTTTTCACAATTGCTTTTTGGTTTCCTTTTAGGAGGAAATTGAATACCTTGACGCATTCTCTCTCGAGTTGTTTTATTGGGTCTAGGTTTTCTATTCTTTTGAGGTTTATGAATGTTTTTTGTTTTTCTTGTCTTTTTAGGATAAGATACTGGAATATGATAGGCGTATTGATTACAAAATTCTCCTATTTCTTTTCGACCAGTTAAGTTTTGCTTTTTAAGTTGATACTGCAATTTCATATCATTGCAGAGAGATAAACCTTCTTGTGTTGTTACACTTATCAGATGACCATAGGTACATGAAGACCAGGGGATATGACCATCATTAATATCTATCAATTTTTGTTTAACTTTTTGAGCAAATAGAGGTGGTAAACCATCTATGAACTTGGCTTTCCAATGCTCAGAATTAGCATCTTTTATTTGTATTACTTTTGTTAAAAAAAAACATCTTTATACCATCGAAAATGGGTTAAAGAAGGACATCTAAGATTTTGTAATAATTCTCTACTTTTTTTATCACGTTGTTCAACAACGCCTAGAAAATGGAGAATTATGGCTTGGATAATAGAGAAGACACTATCTTCTACTTGTGAAGTGGTTTGTTGAGAAATGCATTGATCTTGAGCGCCAACGGCTTCCATTACTGTATTTTCAAGTTTTACAACTCTTAGAATTTCATTTTGTTGTACTGGTGAAAGATAATTATCCCACCAACCTTTAAGAGAGCCTGTAAATCCATTTATAATGAAAATCGCAATATTACGATCTCCATTCTGAGCCGTTCTACAGACGGAGGAATACATCAACATTTTGTGTATTACATCATAAATTTAATATTCAGATAATCTATCTATATTCTATTCATAGATTGATTTTGCACTATATGCTTTTTGTTCAAGATAAAAATTTTCTTCAAATAACAGATATTGTGGTATAGGTCTTTTATAATAAGTGCGACGAGTTACATCAGCACTGGGACCTTCATCATAATTAACTCTATTAATTTGATGATTATTGGAATTTTGATAAATCGGAGGATAATATTTTTATACGTCATTAAAAGATTCTTCTATTTTAGCTATGTGTAAAGTAGAAGAGTTATCACTATCAGAATTTGATTCGTTTTCTTTTGAATTTAAAGTATTAATCTTTAAAGTTTGCATTCCTTTGACTAATGCATATAAAAATTCTTTGTCTTTATCAGGATTAGAAAAATTAAATTTGTTAATTGGAATTGGAGGTTTTATATCAGGTTTTGTTATAGGTGTTTCGGCCTTAGTGTTTGAAGTTAAAGCAACATTTGTTGAAGGCATAATTTTATCAATTTGTTTTTCAATTCTGTTTAATTGATTACCTACTGTTTGTAAATGAATATTTGTAAAATTATTTTGTTTAACAATTGTTTCTTCTTCAACTTTGGTTTTAGCTGTATCCACTAAAGGAATAGCTTCAATAGTTGTTTGTTAATTTTTCAGAACGATTGATTCTAAAGGAGGGTGTATAGATTTTGAACTAGATCCACTCTTTTTGGACCATTTCATTTGATATTTCTCAAATTCGTCAAGAATATTTAAATCTGTGTAAATATCATGATAATGATGCCAAAACCATTTTGGAAAAAACATTAATGTTTGATTTTGTTCTAAATAAGCATAATACTTATTTACTATTTGTTTTATCTCATCAGTAGGATAATATTTGTGAAATCAAATGGCAAATACTCTATGTTTTGGTAAACATTAATGTTTTTTCCGAAACCATTTTGGAAAAAACATTAATGTTTGATTTTTTTCTAAATAAGCATAATACTTATTTACTATTTGTTTTATCTCATCACTGGGATAATATTTGTGAAATCAAATGGCAAATACTGTAACACCCCCGAACCCGCCTCGGCTCAGTACGTTACTTTGCTAAGCTATACCGACACTTTAAACTCCGTGTCCCGTAAAAATTTTGAGAAAACGACTTAAAATGGATAACGAAAATATATAGCAAAACAAACCCGACATTATAGACACTTTTAACAAAAAATCGACAATATAACGGCTAAAAGTTTCTAAATTTGAAAACCTGAAAAACAGGCATTTAAAAACACAATTCAAACCCAATTCACACCAGTATCAATCCACAAGTATTTACATGAAATAAATCTCACAAAATCAACCACAAAATATCAGTCCCAACTACAAACCACAATCCCCGAGAATCAGGTCGAAGCGCCCCGACAATGGCCTGCACCGGCGAGCTCTGTGGATCCCCGACTGCTCGTAGTCTTGATCCTCGCTATCAAACTCACCTGTGAACACTCCGTCACCTATACCACATAACACAAAACGTAAGCCTAATGCTTAGCAAGTAGGGATTTATGAATGCAAAACACACAATGCTCAACATCCTAACACATGCAGTTTCTACCACTCAGTTTTGCCTGCATCGCTCACAATGCCTTAAAGATTGCCTGCATCGTTAGATGCCTTATTGCCTGCACCGAAAGGTGCCTTAGTTGCCTGCACCGAAAGGTGTCTTAGTTGCCCGTACCCAAAAAGGATGCCTTAGTTGCCCGCACCTAAAAAGGATGCCTTAGTTGCATGCATTGAAAGGTGCCTTAGTTGCCCGCACCCAAAAAAGATGCCTTAGTTGCCTGCACCGAAAGGTGCCTTAGTTGCTCGCACCCAAAAAGGATGCCTTACTCAAATGGCAAATACTGTAACACCCCCGAACCCGCCCCGGCTCAGTACGTTACTTTGCTAAGCTATCCCGACACTTTAAACTTCGTGTCCCGTAAAAAATTTTGAGAAAACGACTTAAAATGGATAACGAAAATATATAGCAAAACAAACCCGACATTATAGACACTTTTAACAAAAAATCGACAATATAACGGTTAAAAGTTTCTAAATTTGAAAACCTAAAAAACATGCATTTAAAAACACAATTCAAACCCAATTCACACCAGTATCAATCCACAAGTATTTACATGAAATAAATCTCACAAAATCAACCACAAAATATCAGTCCCAACTACAAACCACAATCCCCGAGAATCAGGTTGAAGCGCCCCGACAATGGCATGCACCGGCGAGCTCTGTGGATCCCCGACTTCTTTTAGTCCTGATGCTCGCTATCAAACTCACCTGTGAACACTCCGTCACCTATACCACATAACACAAAACGTAAGCCTAATGCTTAGCAAGTAGGGATTTATGAATGCAAAACACACAATGCTCAACATCCTAACACATGCAGTTTCTACCACTCAGTTTTGCCTGCATCGCTCACAATGCCTTAAAGATTGCCTGCATCGTTAGATGCCTTATTGCCTGCACCGAAAGGTGCCTTAGTTGCCTGCACCGAAAGGTGTCTTAGTTGCCCGTACCCAAAAAGGATGTCTTAGTTGCCCGCACCCAAAAAGGATGCCTTAGTTGCCTGCATCGAAAGGTGCCTTAATTGCTCGCACCCAAAAAAGATGCCTTAGTTGCCTGCACCGAAAGGTGCCTTAGTTGCTCGCACCCAAAAAGGATGCCTTACTCTATAACCAACTCTCGTTCACCCTCACAATGACAAACACACAACAATAAACAAAGCAGCTATACATCATGATGCATGTTTCAACGATATGCAACACCACACCACACCACACCACACCACACAACAACTCAACACAACCCAAAGCAAAACCAATAACTCAACTCAACACGAAGCAAAGCAATAACAAATAAACCCTACCGTTCTATGGTGTAGGCCCGAAGGCGAAAGAATAGCACCCACTACTTACTTGACTGCTCGGCTTCCAAGTGCTCAATTCGTCCTATTACTTCACTAGCTCGACGACCTAAAATAACGAAACCTTAACTTGATAAGTCAACAATAAATTCTAAGGAATTTTCTAACTAAACTAAACAACATTTATAACCAATTCTCTTACAAAACACGAAACCCGATTTTTACCCAAAATTACAACGCCCAACTTCAAACGGCTATAACTCCCTCGTTTTTCAACGGAATTCGACGTGCCACCCCAATTCGGAAACCTCTACACATCTACTATCCATTGAAACACTCAAATTAACCAAATAAACAACTTGGCCAACCCGAATTCCAGAAAACAGAACCGGTGCACATATTGCACAAAATCGGTTTTTGTGTAACTCTCTCCCAATCCTTAATCTAACCACTCAAACAACCTAAACTAACATGATTAAGGATTAAATGATCAAAAGAGGAAGAAAAGCATCCAAGGAAAAGTAATTTTCGGAATCCTCCACCTAGGGTTTTCAAACCCTCACTAAATCCACTTAAAACTCACTAAAAACTTCAACAAACTTCACCTATTTGCATAAAAACCAAAACCCACTTGATTTTACCTTGAAATCACCTTGAGAAATTGAAGAAAATGAGAGGAGAAGATCGGCTATGGAGGAGGAAGGGAGAGAACCGAAATGATGAAGAAGAAAATTAGAAAAAAACAAATTTTAATACAAACTTTTCCTTCTTTTCTTTTCTTCCACAATTCTTTTTAAATTTGCAATTAAACCCTCCCATTCTCACATGCATTCCAACGTGACATAACTCTCTTTTAACAACCACTTTTCATTAAATTATTCACTTTTCTTTACAAGTATTTTATTGGTTCCTTTATGTTGACTTTTCAAACAACAATTTTTCAACCAATCACTTGTTAAATTTGACTTGTCAAACTCTTTCCACCATACTCCATTCCTAACCATGAAACCCTCTAACCGTGTAATCCTAGGCCTATACGCGTTATAGAAAATTCTCGGGTGTTACAAATACTCTATGTTTTAGTAAATTAAATTCTTTGCTCATCATTTTTCGAATCTCTGAACTTGGTGTGAAATCCATTTAGATATTAAAATTCATTTCAGAGGCGGTAGGTGATTCTGTAGAGAATCCTCTATTTTGAGAATAAATTCCATGAGGAATTTGATTATTTGATATATTGATTCCTTCAATTTTTGATTCTTCTGGTTGTTCCTGAGAAGTTGTTGGAATTTCAGACATAGAATGTCTATAACTGGTATTTGGATGATATATATATATATATATATATATATATATATATATATATATATATATATATATATATATATATATATATATATAATATATATATATATATATATATATATATATTCAAACATTTAATCGTCTAAAGGTATTCTTTTCTCAATCTGACTTCTCCAATGTTTATATATATTCTTTAAATATAAATATACACGACTATAGATTTTTTAAAATTAAAATTTGATCCATTTTTATAAAAAAAAATTTAAACCATTACAGATCGCCCCTTTTGGATTTTTGTTGTAGCCGATTGATCGGATGTTTCTAGCCGATCGATCGCTTGAGAAAAATTACTGATCGCCCATTTAATTTTCAATGCCAGACTGTGAGTTTTTCAAACAATTAAGGGTAAAATGGTTAATTTACAGAGATAACTTTGGTTTATTAATAATTAACCACGGTTTAGTGGGGTTAAAAATGGTAGGTGGCTTTGAGTTGTGGTTGATACGTGAAAGAAAAGAAATTCCAAAGAGAAAAACTGTGAGGGAAGAGAGCGAAAAAGGAGGGGTAGACGTGTGAATCTTCGATCCGTCCTTTAGAGTAAAGTGTTCAGTGCATCAAGATGAGCGTTTTGACGTAGAAATCGTTGCGGTTGGGGGAGATTTCGAGAAAAAAGGTGGAACCGACATACGGTAAATATCTCTAACGATTAGAATAGTTAGATTGGACTTTATTACATTGAAGGTGGAGATAGATTTTATTTCCGCTTGGATCTAGATAGGTTTAAATATTTTGGTGGATTTGGTTTAGATGAATATGTTGAAGTGTCTAAATTGATGTCGTTTTTAACAATTAAATGAATCGGATATTGTTTTTACGAAAAATTGAACAGTGAATGGTATATTTCTTATTTTTAAGGAAATATTGAAACAAAAAATTTTGAAAACGTTTATTCACGTTGAATTGAGCATTGATTTTAAATGTCAATTGCTTTGAATTGAGCATATTAAATTTTAAATATCAAATTCATGGATGAGTATGTGTTTTGTACATACATAGCATTGATTTATAACTGTTTTTAAAGCATGCATTTAGAAAGGAGGGAGAAGGAATGACGTGGTAACACAAAAACTTATTGGCCTGGTCTCGCCTCTTCGTATGCGATAAATATGACTATGAAAATATTGGAAGATTAACTGTATGTCCTCATTGGGTTGAAAGTCCCTAAACCTCACGAGGCAGCAATGTTTAGGTCCTACAGCCCTACCGGTGAAAGCCTAGGAGCCTGTAGGTGTATGATAGTCATATGTGTTGATTAGAGTGGATTACATTTTTGACATGTCAATTTGAATGTTAAAACTGCTATTTTGGAAACCTGTTTGAAAAAATGTTTTTAAATCCTGCATTTTATTTTTAATTGCATATGATTTATTTGATAGCTGGAAATTAAGTTTAAACTATGATTGGATGAATTTTAAATGGTTTAAAATACAAACCACATGCATTTTTATATAAATGTCATGGATTTCAAATCAAAAACAATATTTGATTTAAGTTGATTTAAAAAATAATCACATGATTAGGTGAAGCATGACGTATGGGCCTGGATAGTGTGGATAGATTATGGGCTAGGTATCTTAGTCGTTGGATTTATTTACTGGGCCAATGGCTCATTTCGTGAATATTTATATTTTTCAGATAGCGAAGACGTTCACTAGTACGGAGAAACCAAGACAAGGTACAGCATACAATGAGGTATATGACTTTTGGGTTGTAAAGTCACATATCGTGACTTATGTATTTATTTTGTTGAGCTTCTGCATAAGTATTCTGATGATTAGACTGATGTAAATATTGATGTGATAATGATGATGTAACGCCCCCGAACCCACCCTGGCTCGGAGCGCTACTTTGCTAACCCATCCCACGTTAAAACATAATTTAAAATAAACCTAGACTCGCTAATTTCCCTTAATCCTAACCACTAGGCACCACGGCGTCTTCCCCGAAAATTTCGGCAGGGTAACACCTGAAAATGGCGCCTCCAAAATGCTAAATACCTGCATAAAACCCAATCTCAAACAATCCAGAGTATTCCTAACCATCTAACCTATCTATGAAATCTCCAGCAATTAACCAAAATGAAGAAAACTCACAATACAGGGTAACACATTCCCATCATTTCTACAACCAAACATTTACAATAAACTATCACAATACAAAGTTCCACATCTCCCGAAGACCATGGTGGAGTCGCCCCGACAAATGCCCGCACCGGCACGCCCCATGCATCACCGACTGCTCCCAAGTCCTGACTGACTCACATAGCTCACCTGTACCTGCGTCGTTACCTACACCACAGAACACACACACACACATAAGCTTACGCTTAGCAAGTAGGGAGTAACAAATAATAACAAGAAAAATGCACACACTACCCTACTCTAACACCACAACACAACACCCCTCGACACGACAACTCAACACAAAGATACAACACCACCCAATGCAACTCAACAACGCAAAACATCACTAACAACACGACCAAACAATGCAACACAACACCACAATGCAATGCAATCCTATCATATGCAGTTTCTACACACTCTGTTGTTTTCTTTTCGTTTCGGTTGCATTTATCTTTCACTTCCAGGTGAATCAAGTAGGCACACGCCCCCACACAGTCCAGGACGGCCACGCCTTGACCCACGGAGCTAGACCGGAGGCACACGTCCCAACACAGTCCAAGACGGCCAACCGAATCTCCTCCAATCGATCGTAGAATCCTCCGTGCACTTCAAGCACGGGTGCACTTCAAGCACCAACCCCATTGTGCACTTCAAGCACGAATAGGTCGAGGAATTCATACTCACGACTCATTACGTACATTAGAATCCCCCAATCGATCGTAGAATCCTCCGTGCACTTCAAGCACGGGTGCACTTCAAGCACCAACCCCATTGTGCACTTCAAGCACGAATAGGTCGAGGAATTCATACTCACGACCACGTTGCAAATCTTTTCTTATCTTTCATTACATCATCCTCACCACTCAACCCTGCAAAACACGTGATTTCGTCAGTTAGAAAACCATGATGCATGTGTCAACCAAGATATGCAATACAACACAATACGACGATATGACACCACACGAAACAACCGACACAACCACAACAATGCTTGACCGACAAAGAAGACAACCAAGACATCAACAACTAAACAACACTAAACGACAACAACAACTCACACACTACTCGAACACCAACCAACAAACAAACACCAACCAACCAATAAGGCATCAACAATCAAACAACAAAATAAATCCTACCGTTCCGTGGTGTAGGCCCGAAGGCAAAATAAACGTTCTCTACTTACCTGGCGTCCTAACTCGCTGAGGGTACTCGATTACCTGTCCATCTACAGCTCGACCTACGATAAATATTCATCAAACCATTAAAATCAAGCCTACATCTACTAATTACTCTCAAACTCCTATTTCTAGCCTAATCCAATGAAAGCCTAACTAAATGGGCCACCAATTTGGGTTCGGTAAAAACCGACCCGAAACCTCAAACGTGCATAACTTTTGCGTTGGTTATCGGAATCGAACGATTCCCGCGGCCACGTACTCCTCTAATAACCTATTTTAACCTGCCAAAAGGAATTTGAAAACAAACGACTCTAACTAGGTCAAATTCCAGTAAACCCAAATCTGCCCTTAAACCGGAAAATTTCCTTTTTCGATTTTTCATCAATTCTCTTCCAATTCCTCACCAATCAACCACCCACATACCTAATTAACATAATCTAACACAAATTAGGGCTTCCAAATCCAGAAACCCGAAATGCCCTAATGAGGGCTCACTGATTTTTCGCCCAAAAAGGGCTCTCCACTGCCAGGCAACGATTGCCAGCATAAAGTCCAGCAAACTCAGGCCAAGACCGCCCAAAAACGGCCGGTGATCGGAGCCAAAACCGGCTCGTCACCGTCGGCCTTAAACAGCACCGAAACAGGGGAGGAGAAATCGAGCTTACCTGGTCGGCCCTGCGCGAAGATGGCCGGAAGTCGCAGCTCTAGCACCGTCAACGTTATATGGCCGGAAAACGCCGGTGAACGGCGTCGAACTCCCCCCCTCGCGTCGCCTCCCCCCCTCCCCTGCCCCTCGCGCTCGACGTCGGGCACTCGACAGAATAGCTTCGGCTATTCTGTTGAGTTATTTTTATTTATTTATTTTTTTTATTTTATAATAATAATAATAATAATAATAATAATAATATTAATATTAACATTAACAACAATAACATTACCATTAAATCTCATTCTTACATTAAAATCTCCGGCTTAATTTCACTAGGACCCGAACTTAAATTAGAAACTTCACTTTTCTTTTAAATTAATTAAACCAACCTATTTTATTATTATTTTATTTTCTCTTCAATTTTCCTTCCTTAAAAAATCCCGGGTGTTACAGATGATGGCAAATGTGTTGTGTTTGATTTGACAGTTTGGATGATGAGATTCTAATTTAGGATGCCAGGATATGTATGTCGTGTGTGAAGGTTCACACTTAGCGAACGTCCCCACTTAGCGAATGTCGGTTAGTTGACCAGATCATCGTTACGTAGTCGTCGGTTCGAATTTTCCCACCTCGGGAATCCTAATCCGTCGGGATCGGGATCGGGCCCTGACAGTGAGGGTTTAGTGGAAGAATAACAGTGAAAGAGAAACCACTTAAGAAATTGAATCAGAGATGATAATAAAGTATCTCCAACCGTCACACCCGAGAAATTTCTAAAACGTACGTAGCCTTGGATAGGTTAGGTTATGAGACATAACACATCTCCTAGAATTTTGGTGTATTATTGGTTAACATAAATGAGAGAGATAAATTAAGGGAACAAAAAAAGGGAGTTAAGATTAGGCCCACATTGAAAGTAAAACAAGAGGAAAGCTTAAGGATTAGAAAAGTTAATTAGTTAAATTAAGAAAAAGTTTGATAAGTCAAAAGAGAAGTGGTGAACCAATAGAATTGAGGTAAAGTAGTTGAATGAGTGATAATGAGGTGTAGGATTGAAAAGTCAAAAAGAAGGAAAAGTGGAGGATGAATGATGTTTACACGTTGGAATGGTTTAGAGGTTTGATGAGTATTGAGTTGAAAAGTCAAACTTAATAAATGAGAGAATAAATAAAATGAAAATAAAGAAAGGAACTTATATGAAAAGTCAAATTGTAAATTCAAAAGGTGAGAACCACGTTGGGAAACAAGTGGAAATGTGAGTTAGAAAAAGGATGTTGAAAAGTCAATAGCATTTAAGGAGAAGAAGTTTATAAAATTAGAAGTAAAACATAAGTGGAAGATAAGTCAAATAGGAGAGGCGTTCACGTTGAAATGGAGGAGGAGAAAGAGGTGTGGGTGCTTTTATAAAATTATGAAGTTTTTGGTTAAAAATCAAAAGTGGAAAAAAGTGATCTTTATAAATTTGGTAAAGTTAAGTAAAATTGAAAAGAAAATTCCTTCTTCTTCTCCATTGCTCTCCACGAAGGGCAGCCATTGAAGCTCTCCATTTTTCTTCATTTTCATCAAGTTTTAAGGTAAGTCTTAGTTGGGTTTTAAGTTATATGGATATGGGGAGTGATTTTTGGTTGTTTTGATGAGTTTTGAAGAGTTTTTGAAAGGGTTTGGGAAACCCTAAATGCCAACTCCGAATTTTGGTTTCTCCTTGGTATGTTCTTCATATTTTTTATGGTTTAATTCTTAGATAGGTTGGTTTAGAGTGTTAAAGTGGATAGATTAGAGAAAGTATGAGTTTTGGTGAAAAACTCGTTTTTAAACCTATAAGGGTCGATTCTATTTCTGCATTTCCGATTGGGCCAATGTGTTTGGTTGTTAGTTTTGAGTGATTCAATGGATAGTAGACGTGTAGAGGTTTACGGATTGGGGTGGCACGTCGAAATCCGATGAAAAACGAATAAGTTATGGCCGTTTGAAGTTGGATGCTAAAAATAGTGAGAAAATCGGGTTTTAGGTTTTGAATTGTTTAGTTGGTTGACTTTTAGTTAGTTTTGGGTTTAAGATTTCCTTGGAATTTTATAGAATAATGGCTAAGCTATTTTTCCTATTTGTTAGGTGGACGAGTGGATTAGCCGAGTGAGTGAGCACGAGCAGGAAGCCAGGTAAGTAGCGGATCGCTTGTGTTTTGCCTTCGGGCCTACACCATGGAACGGTAGGGAATTGTTTGCTTGGTTGTCTTATTTTGTTTCGTGTTGAGTATTGTGTGTGACATGCATCATGGTTTATAGCACGCTAGATACGAATAGTGGCATTGTGTGGCATTGTGAATGTGAACGATAGTCAGGCAACTAAGGCATCTTTTGATGCAGGAAACTAAGGCATCTTTCGATGCAGGCAAATAAGGCATCTAACGATGCGGGCGATTCTTAAGACATCCTATGGATGCGGGCAAACTTTAAGGCATCATGAAGATGCAGGCACCTTTTAAGGCATCACGATCGATGCAAGCAAACTTTATTAGCACAACTGAGCATTATTCCCTACTTGCTAAGTATTAGGCTTACGTTTTGAGTTCCGTGGTGTAGGTATTGACATAAGTACAGGTTAGAGCTATGAGAAAAGCTAGGGTTGGGACGCAGTCGTTGATGTACGTTGCATGCCGGTGCGGGCAGTTGTCGGGGCGTTTCGACCATGATCTTCGGAGAGATGTGGGTAGAGATGACTAACGAGCTGGTCGAGCCGAGCCAAGCCAGAAATAGTCTGGCTCACCGAGCCTATCGAGTTAAACGAGCCGAGCCTAACGAGCCTAACGAGCCGAGCTTAACGAGCCAGCCTGAAAAAGTTTCAACTCGAGCCGGCTCGCGAGCCACGAGTTAAACGAGCCGAGCCGAGCCGACTCAACGAGCCTAACGAGCCGAGCCTAACGAGTCAAGTATATATAAATATTTTCAACTTGTATTAATATAATATAAATTTTTTAAAAATTTTCATTTAAAATTATAATAAAAATTAGTTGATGAAAGTCATTGCATAGAGTTTATATATGGAAAAATCGAGAATTTTAACGATTTTTAATTTTATGGGTAATTTTTTTTTCTGCATTATTAACTGTTAACGTGTCAAATATTTAAACTACTTTTGTCATTTTATTTCACGTATACGTTTAGTCAATTGGTTAGAATTTGAATTGCAGGTTGCTAAGTAGGATTTTATAAGGTCGAGTGTGAAATGAGGTTATTTACGTTTTATTATATTATCATTTTATTAAATAAAATAAAATAATAATTAAATTTATTATTACTAAATAAAATAAAGAAAAGAAGAAGAAGGGTTAAATAACCATTCTTCTGTGCGGCGTGAACCAGATGGAACTGGAAGAGAGAGAGAGAGTGCAACAGAGAGGGAGGAGAGACGAGGGTCGCACTCGCCGCCCGGACTCCGTTTCTCTCGAATCAAGTCTCAAAACATTTCACTCGCGAAGATCTACAACATTGGTGAACGTAGATCAAACGGTAAGTCGAGTTTTAACTTATATTTCTCCGATAAATACTCGGAGGCAGCAAAGCAATGGTCAAAAGACAGTTGCTGCTGAGGCTGGGCGGGCTGGCTGGCGAGCCTGGCCCGCCGAACCAACGAGCCAGCCCGTTGGCCGACTCGTTTGGCTGGGTCCCTGGCGGGCTCGCGAGCCCAGCCCTTGGGCTCGGCTCGACCCGCCTCACGGGACCGAGCCAGACTCGATTCGCTACAGTAGCGAGTCGAGCCAAGCTCGGTCCGGTACTGTAGCGGGCCGAGCGGGAGGGCTGGCGAGCCAGCCCGCCCGTTAAACACCTCTAGATGTGAGTAGAACGGTATTTTGCATTGTATAGTTTTTACCTATCTAGAGTTTGTAAAAATAATGTGGTTGTTTTGTGGGATTTGTCTGTATAAAAGATGGTTTTATAAACGTGTATTTTCAGGTTTTGAGTTTTGGAAGTTTTAGGCATTATGTCGCTCGTTTTAGTTTTAAAACAAATAACGTCGGGTTCCCGTTTTTTTTTTTTTTTTTTTGCTATTTTCAAAATATTTTAACCCGATATTTTTCGACATATTTTAAACGTATTTTGGGCATGTTTTCCCACAAAAAATCGAGGGTTCGAAAAACCCGAAAATCGAGTCGAGAATTCTTCGAAAATTATTTTAAACGTCGTTTTAAACGCGGGATTGGTTAGCAAAGTAGCGCACCGAGCCGGGATGGATTCGGGGACGTTACACCAACTATTTAATGATATATTTATGGTTGATCCAAATTTCGATGACGACATTTACTTAAGTGAGGGAGAATGTGGTATCTGGAATTAAATGGGGAGGTAAGGAAATTAATCTGATTTAATTCTTTTGAATTGCCATAAAGGGAGCAGTACCTTATTTGACGAGGGCATCTCTTCTTATTTACAGCAACCTATCAAAGTGAAAGAGAACCCAAAGAAAAACTTAAGAGATTTGAGAGAGGCTGCTACAGCGTAGGTTGTTTGCCTCTGTCATGTTTGTGAAAGTTGGATCAAAGATTGAATTTTTCTTCTTCACTTGGATTGATAAATCTTTGATTGTCTTTGTTATGTTGTATTGCAAATGAAATCTCCACAGGATGTTGGAGAATTTTTTTTATATATCTTCCCAACCACTCAAGTATAGATTAATCGGGTGATAAAAGGAGGTTAGTGAACTCAAAAAAATCAATTCCATTTTGGTTAGGAACCAACTTACTAAATCAAAACTTTGACTTTTGGACTTCGGATTATTGAGCTTTGGATTTGGATAGGTCCATTGAAAGTATAGGTTTATTTTATGTTCGGTTAAACATTATTTTTAATTCAATAACTAAATTCATTTATTTAGCATAAAATAATTATTTAATTTTATGTCATTGTTTTATTCACATCTTTATCAATTTCACACTTTTATCATTTTATGTGAACTGTGTGTTTTAACTAGAAGTAATATGACAGTTGAAGAGTCGTGTTCTTGGGCGCAATACCCTAAACCTGATCAGGATAATTATGTGGCTTGCGACCGCCAAGTGTCGTTGTTTTTAAATTATGGTTGATGGGCTAGTACGTTCGGAGTCTATGAGAGACTTTATTTTCACTAAATTTATTTTAAAATAATATAGTTGGGTTTAATTTAATTATGTACCACATATTAGTGGGATATTTTGAGAAGTATCCTTCTATACGTTTTCTAATAAATAGATTTTATAAAATGTTATTAATTGTTGAGTATAAACATAAACGTTTTATAAATGCTGAAAGTAAAATATATCCTTATTGAGTTTAGTTAACTCACCACAAAAGATTCTCTCTTTTAGAATCAAATCCAGAGGAGTTCTAGTTATCAGCTTGGAAGCAGTCTCTTTATAAGAATTCTTTATTTTAATAAATTTTTCTTTGAAGATTTATTTTAAATTTTAAGGTAAGATTTTATTGAGAATTTGTAAACTTTATTCTATTTGCTACGCGCAGTTATTTTATTTGTACTTATATCATCACATTATCGGGTGTTATTTGTAGACCTGTTAATACATGTGTTTCGGGCCTGAACTTTATATTAAGATATTAATTTTTCCGTTGCATCTTTTAATTAAATAAGATTAAGAGTTTGACGTTTTGGCATAACTTTCAAGTTAATCGTTTCTCGTTTAGTCTCGGGTCTCTTTTGGAGTGTGACACTGCTTCTTTGAGGTGAAAAGGGTGAGTAGAAACGAAAAGTAAAGACGATTAGGTTGGAAACGAGTGAGAAACATGAACTGATAATGATCAAAATCACATGGATTTGTCTCTCCTGTCATCATGAGAATGGAGAAATTTATGTCTAACAAGGACAAATTAAGTCAACAGGAGGCTCTAATCTTTCAACTGGATCACATCAGACAGAAGAAAACACACAGAAGTAAGCCAAATGTTGATCCAAGAAGAACACTTTTGAAGATCAGATCAATTCTATTGAATTTTAGTCAACTAAGGAAGACATGGATTGGCAATCAACCTTATCCTTGCCAAAAAGTGTCTCCTAGCTATAGTGACAAGGTTGTTGGTTAGAAGGTCAAATTGTGTAGCCTTGATTTAGTCCTTTCAAAGCTTCTACTACCAGCTTGAATGACTAAGATCAATGGGGTGCAACAAAGTCGGTATACTAGTGAGCGTGGGATCGTAAAGGAAAAATTTCGAAGAAAATAATTATAGTATTTTCTGGAGGCTTTTAGTCTTCTAATATCCATTTTGTGTGCATATAACACTAGCAACATTTTAAGAAGAATTCGGTGACTCAAATACCTTTTGAATCATGCCAAGATTTTATAGTGTTCTTCGTGTCGACTAGATCTACAATTCTACAAATTTTGATTATTGAAGAGTCCAAATCACTTGAGTTGTGTCGCCAATCAAGTTGCTGACATCGCTCTATTTTTCTTTTGTTTTTGTCGAGAATATTAATTCTCAAGATTTATCGCTTTATTTTTATTTATTCTAGCTTATTCTGAAAAGTATTATTGTGCACTCGTTATTTTATATTGGAATAACAAATCAGATTTTAGTCCCGTAGACACATGCACGTTACCTAACAATATTAAAGTTAGTCAGTAATGTTAGACAAGATAACATCTGTTTCTCTTTGTCCTAATTGCTGCTCAATAATGTGCTAAAGAAAACTTCTTCTCTGCAAGGAAAAGTAAGGCCCCCATAGGATGATCATATCCAAACTCTTCTTCACTTTGACTCAACAAGATTTGGAATGAAAGATGTCTCAAATACGAAACCGGCACAAAAAAGCCGCTTCTTCTCGGTTTCTCCAACGTAAACTGCAAAGTGACCCTTTGGCACTTCTGTTAGAATTTGGTGTGACCCGAATTCTAGTTGGGCCGGGTCGGGCCCGTTATCAATATTAGGGTTTTATGTTTTCTCTATTTATTGATACTTGAGTCGCAAAACTCATTGTACCGAATTTGATATTAGTGATTCTCTCCTCTGCCCGTGGTTTTTTCCCTTTCTAGGGTTTCCACGTAAAATTCGGTGTCCATTATTTTCTCGTTTTTCTTTTTCGGTATTTTCTGAATCGTTCGTTACAGGTGGATTAGAGCGTCTAATCCTAACAACTTCTTCGTTTCTGGCCGACAAGACAATTCACTGGAGAATCTTCTTAGAATATGTTGTTCTTACCAAAGAGATTCCCATTTTTGTTTTCAAGAGAAGGAACTTTGTAAAGGGTATTGAACAGATAGATTTCTATGGTTTTGAAGTTCATAAAACAAGTGTGTATATTATTAGAAGAATGGCTTTCTACCCAATCATACTCTATGAATTGTTTGTTGAAGGAGAAAAGATCAATCTCAATTGACGACATAAATGATCCTGACTCACACATATATGTGACGTGAATCACACATCGATTTCAGACGGTCGCCTAAATTAGTATATATGTTGGGTCTAAACCTCCACTCTTGAACTAGCTTTTATGGTGGAGTTAGGAGTTCTCATATCATTTGGTATCAGAGCCAAACCTCTGTGAGTCGGTATGCACACGTCAGGTTTCTTACTGATCTGAGACTGATGCGCCGATTGAAGCAGTCTGCTGGTCCAACCGATTGCCAACTGAGGCAGTCGCTTTTAAAGAGTGTGGGAATGATGTGAATCACACATCGGTTCTATAAGATCGCCTAAATTAGTATATATATTGGATCTAAACCTCTACTCTTGAGATAGTTTTTGTGGTGGAGTTAGGGGTTTTCGTATCAACGTGCCTACCCAACAAATGATCAGCCTCATTAATTTTCATGTTTCTCATTGAAAACAAAAAAGAAATCATATCAGGGCCCCAGTTGAAGTCATCAAAACTACGTATCTTCGACGGCAGAATAGATACATACCGAACGCAACGCGCTGTTTGAGTTTCTGTAAAATCTATGATTTGTGGTTCATATTGCAAAGATCTTCAAGAAAACTACAACTCAGTCTACATGTTTTCTGATGTTTATCTAATCAAACGTTTGTAAAACAGCCACCTGTAGCTTTGTTATAATACAGACAAAAATGACAAAGCAAGCACGTTATGAGTTCATGCGATGATGTGTTTTAGGAAAACAAAAACTAAAATTCCATGTGTCGATTATATGAATTTGGGTCTGATTGATTGGTCGAGTTTATGAGCAATTTGCTACCAATCAGTTGATTGGCGTGTTGATGTTAATGTTTTTTAGACATGATAGACTGAAACCAAAAATAGAGCTTCAGGAAATGGATCTGATCTACTTATATCAAACATTCTTCTTCAATTTTCCTACGTCGAAATCGAATGATAATTAAAAAAAAAAAAAAGACGTAAGACACTAAATTTAAGTGGAAAAATTATTTCTGGAAAAAAATTACGAGCGGAAGAATAAAATTACTGTGAAGATCGAAATACAACTGTGAATTTTGTAACTTTAGTTTGTACTTAATGAGAATCTTATAGTGGATCTAACCGGCTTAACCTAGATAGAATTCGTGTCACACCAACATCTAACACTATGGCTTATGCTCGTTGGGTAGATCATCAGATCTACCCTTCAAATTCAGATCTATCCCATTGTCATCAAGCTCTCGTGGATCATTGACTAGAAGCAGAGGTAGATCAATTGAACTGCACATGGTTTTGAAAATATTTAATCAAAATCTCATCATTAGATATCCGAAGAAATCAATGCAATGAACCTTGAAAATGGAATTCTAGCCCAGCGCTTTCAAAGTGCTTCTTCTGGGCAGTGGTTTTATTGATTTGTGGAGTGAAATTATGAAGCTTTTCTACTGTTTTTTCATGTCTTAAGTGTAGGGTCTGTGGAGAGCAGAGTGGCCTACAAAATAGAAATAATTATACAGCAGTCTACCTTCAATGCTTCTGTAAAAAGGAAAATTCAAGAGATACGTCCATTTTTATAAGGTAGGCCAAGTCTATCTGCCATGAACAAAGCATCAATAAATTCAGTGTTTTGGGTATAAAACTCTCACTTGTTGCTCTCAGGTTGTTCATGGGTTTGGTCTGGTCTGGCAGTTTTTTGAAAATATCAGACCAAATTGAAATGCAACGAGACGGTTTAACGATATACAAACCAACCAAACCAGACCAAACCGCTGACTTGGAAGGACAAAAAATTGCCAAAACAAGTGGTTCGGTTCGGTTTGGTTTGGTTTCTTGGTTTTGGTCGGTTTGTTCTCACCCCTGCTTGTTTCTCTGTATGGTAGGGAACTGTGTTTTCCACCAAACACGGCATAGCATGTGTTGCTTCATCTGATAAGTTTCTCTCTCTTTCGTTTTTTCTTCCTCCTCTCTCTCTCTAGGAAAAAATACACGTATAAATAGCTCTAGGGAGAGCCAAAAGACATAAACTCAAGCCAAGTTCAAAGTCGTTCGACCTCAATTGAAGTTAAAAAAATGGGAATCCAGTTGATGGGTATAGCTCAGGCTAAGCAGAAACTGCGGCGAACAGTGTCGGAAAAATACAGATCTGGGTCGGTTCCGAAAGGCCACGTGGCAGTATACGTTGGAGAAACACAAAAGAAGAGACTGGTGATTCCGATATCGTACTTGAGCCATCCGCTGTTTCAGGAATTGTTGAGCCAAATCGAAGAGGAATTTGGATTTGATCATCCAATGGGCGGTCCTCACTCTACCTTGCAGCCTAGACTACTTCGTCTCTCTAACTTCAGCTCTGCAATGACAATACCTGTTGACGTTTTTTGAGCGACCAGAAGCACGACGCCTGCCTTGAGTTGCTGCTTTACTGTTGAAATATTTCTGAAAGTTTGTACTGTTCATGAGTTCTCTGACGTTGACTTGGAACCCATTTGTTCAGATCATGTCATGATACTAATCAAAATTCTCCATTTTTTGACTAAATAATTGACTTTTTCTGAAGAAAAAGAAACGATGATTTTAGGCTTTACGGATCTCCGAGCGGCAGCGTGCCGCCGTTTTCTGCAGAATTGCAGGCAATCGCATGCACACCGATTGATTTCTGTATTTTCTCAGCACTTACGCAAATTTTCCCACAAACCAAACAACGAACATGACAAAGGAAAAGATGACCAAAACCTATATTTGAAGACGACCGTTTTGGCCGCCTTTCCGGCGACGAACTCCTCCGCGATCCTCTTCTTGCCGGAAAGATTTTCCCTGCTTCATGGTTTCTTTCTTCTCCGATCTCAACTCTCGACTTCGTATTCTTCCCCCCCGATTGTACAGATAAATTGAACTCTGCATCAGCTTTCTGACTTGTTTGTCCACCATTACAGCGGATTCAGTTTTTTTTTTTTTCTTTCAGAAACTGGGGTTTGAAAGAACACAGATCAGTAACTTGGTTTGAGTTTATACATTGGCGACTCACTAATTTCAGGCCATAAACACAAGCGTAGCCATTTCCAATCATACTGGCAGTCAGCAGAAGCCATGATTTAGTACAATGATGAGTCAGCAGAAAATACTAGAATTTGGCTCAAGTCAAACGCCAAAGTGTCCAGGTGGCTGATCAGACGAGCCTGGGAGAAACCCACCGACAAAATACAATGTAAGACGACTTTATTGGCCGTAACTCATAAGGTTTGGCGTTTTGTCTTGTTTTTCTCTCTTTTTGGCAATTATGCAATTTGGAGTTTGCAGCTCCCCTTATGACAATCTATTAGTACACTTTCTGACATCCTCATCCCAACCCTCTCTCTCTCTCTCTCTCTCTCTCTCTCTCATTATTTGAAGGCCAGTATCAGCTCAAGAATCAAATACAATTACAAACCTGCAATCTGATCATCAAGACTGCAACTTTACATCGTATCTCACAAGTATCTGCAAATCAAAGCACATATAATCACAGGAATCACAAGAAATTTCACTCCAACAGGAGGAGAGCTGCAAATGGACGCTGCGACATCCAAACTCAAAATCAGTGGTAATGACGAGGTTCTGGACGGTTCCAATATTATGGAGTTGGTTGAGAACCAGGATATCTTTAACCCTTTCGTCGACCATAAGTTCCAAGAGTTGGATAGAGATAAAGACGGTAAGCTTTCTGTGAATGAACTCCAACCTGCTGTTGCTGATATCGGCGCCGCTCTCGGCCTTCCAGCTCAGGGTTCCTCGCCCGACTCCGATCGAATCTACTCCGAGGTTTTTACCCATTTCTCTATTTTTGTTCTTCTGTGATTTGCTCCTCTTTGTGATTGGATCTTCGTTGTTGCTTAAGCTTTGCACTGAAACTTAGCTGCGATTGCCTAGTGATTGCTAACTGTTTGCTTATATGCTTGCCCACTTATAATTATCATACAGATTGCTCTTTGATGATTAATTGTAAATTTCCCTCTTTTCAACATACCCAAATCTAGGAATTCTGTTTCTGGTCATAGGGATTTTGCAAGAACTTATGTGCGTTGTTTGGAGAGGTAGACATACTGCTTAGATTGAAGTCTAGCCTTTCGATGACGATAAGGTATTAAGTGCTTCTTTTGACATTTCCACATGACTGGACCCACCATTGATGTTTGAAGATGCTGATTCAAATTTTTGTTTAGTGTGATTAGTGAGTAAGCCTACCCTTTGTAAAGACATTAAAAACTTGTGAGGCGCTCGTTGTGATTACCCTTTTGGAAATTATCGAGAAAGAACAAGTTCTTACGATGCTACTTTTGTTGGTCAGTCTAGTGGAAATTTAACTTTTTTAAAAGTCTCAAGTTGGGATTTTCTTCCTCGTGCTTTAATATCCTTTTTTATGAGGAGGAATCTAGCAACTAAAGTTGTCGAAAGTCTCAACCTTTACTACGATAAAAGGTGAAGATTGTCCCTTTCTGCCCCAATTCGACAATGATGGACGATCATGAAACGTAGTGATCTTGCTTAAACATTGTATTAGTGGTGACAGGCACAAAGAGCTTTTTATTTATCAAACTACTTATTGTTAGTAAATTAAAGAAGATTCAAGTCTGAGTTATTGTGATCTCAGCTGGAAAAATACATTCCAAAGCTAAAATGGGGAGGACGAAAAGGTTAGTAGATGGGAATCTGGATAAATGAGTATGCAATTCAGTTCCAGTGCCTGTAGGCCGAAAGTGGATCGTCTACTTCAATATTTATTAAAAGAAAGTGATAGTTTTTTTGACTGTGGCGTGTGGAGAAACATTTGACCTTTTGCAGAACGGCCATTTCTTCGCTTTTTATGCAGGTGTTGAATGAATTTACCCATGGGAGGCAAGAAAAGGTGACCAAGACTGAGTTCAAGAAAGTGCTCTCAGACATCCTATTAGGCATGGCTGCAGGGTTGAAACGAGACCCGATCGTAATCTTACGCATCGACGGGGAAGACTTCTTGGAGTTCATCAACGGCTTAGGTTATGAATCTGAGATGGTGTCGATATTCTCAAGCATCGAAGAACCCAATGCATCGCTTCATGATTACATTATCAAAGCTCTGGATAAACTTACTGTTGATCAAGGAATGCCCCCTTCTTCTGATTCTTGGGTAAATACAGATGCAAATTCTTCTTTTTCTAGTCCTGAAGTTCGGCCAGTCTTTCTTTCGTTTTTCTTGGTTTTTGCATTCTTTTGTAGGTGATGAGCAACGTGATAAAGCCAACTTTGCATAATTGCGATACTCGAGATGGGAAGGATGTTGTTTCTCAAGAGACTTTCTTGGTGGAATTTAAAAGAGTTGGCCAGCAATTGGCTCAACGTCTTAAAGAAAATCCCGTGATTGTTGCGCATAGCGAAAACCTCTTTGACGGTAGTAGTATTCGAAGACTCTTGTCTAACAAGTTCGAGCTTGACAAGGTTTGTCTTATAAAATAATGAACAATTCCTTTGTTGGAATTCAATGAAAATTACGACGATGTTTTTGTCACAGACGCTCAACACTGCTCTTGAGAAGTGTCCCAAAAGATCGTCACGGAAAAATATCTAAAGAACATCTTCGAATCGTCCTAGATGTGCTGGCGCCATCAGCTGGCTTACCACCACTAGGCGCAGTGGATGAGGTAATCGTTAGTTTGCGCTTGAAAACTCCATTGTCATCGTGAATTTTGAGTTCTGATATCGAAAATATGCAGCTTGACAAGGTGATTGCCAATTCGATTAAGATGATCGAAGCCGACGACGGTAAGAAGGTAAAGGAGGATGAATTTAAGAAGCTAATGGCGGGGATTCTTGGAAGTGTGATGTTACAACTGGAGGGCAATCCAATAGCGGTGTCTTCAAACAGTGTTGTTCATGAGCCCTTGGCTTCTTCCTCTACACTTCTGCAGCCTTCTTCCTAGCTAAATGCATCACTGTTGTACCAAAGATATCAAGATATCTATTAGAAGTTGACAATAAATTTGTGAAGGAGAGACATTGGAAATGGTGGTTGAATAGAATTAGCTTATGCAAACTAGTAATCTGACCAAGTAACTCACACTTTCTTGCCTATTTCTTATGTGGGTTCTACCTACAATCATTCTTCGAAATTTTCACTTTTTTGACGTCAATAATTTTATTTATTTGGTAAATTTTTACGGATCATTTTTTTCGTTTAATTTGGTGTTTGAAACGAATCTCGGGATTCAATAGAAAATATTCCGAATTACTATTACGAATATAACGATTACACGGACTTTTCAAGAGATAGGTAAACTCTCTTGATACTTGATATTTCAAAATTACACAATGGTTCTATCTACTTCCTACACTTTCTAATAAGAACACTCTGTTGAGTTGTGGAGCCTACGCTGATTAAAGACCTTACGTAATCAGTAAATTCTCTTGATACTTGATATTTCAAAATTACACAATGACTCCATCTACTTCCCACACTTCCTAATAAGAACACTTCTGTTGAATTGTGGAGTTTACGCTGATTGAAGGCCCTACACAGATAAAGTCGCGGTTTAAAACCAAACCGAAATCGATGCATGAGCACCACTAGATGTACCTCTCCAATGACTCGACACAAACGGATACATGAAAAACAGGTGAATAGTCGATGACACGGTTTAGAAAGATTTTCCCTTCCTAAATCAAATCTCACATCAAAATTCTAAAATTAAAAAGAAATAAACGAACGTCAGAAGAATATACGTACCTTAATCCTTGAACTGTAAAAAAAAAATCACTGAATTTTCCAACAATCCGACAATTTCTGTCATCCACAATTTAGAAGGTCCAAAATTAAGTTTAAGTCCTTAATATTGTCTTTTATGTCACTCCTACCCATCATCACTCCCCACCCATCATCACTCAAATAAGTCCACGATGGCACGATCTATTTTTATAATTTTGGGAAAAATTTAATTTAGATCTTAACGTATGGGGTCAGTGACCATTTGGTACCTAACGTTTGTTTTGTACCCAATCAAACTCTAACGTATAAAATATTTGCAATTTAAACCCTACCGTCAATTTTTTAGTTAAATTTAACAGATTCTTTTTAAATTTCCCAAACTCTCTCTCTCTCTCTCTCTCTCTCTCTCTCTCTCTCTCTCTCTCTCTCTCTCTCTCTCTCTAGCATCACCTGAAGAAAATTCGTTCTTCAACTTTCCAAAAGTGTTCCTCACCAGGCCCCTCCAGGTACAATCCAGATGCTAGCCAGCTCAAAAAGCTTGTCAAGAACAGCCAAAGAAGAGGAAATCTGCGTTTTCGATGCGGAAAGATACTACAACATGAAACTGGAAGATGAAAGACTGGAAGAAACTCTAGAAAAAAATGGAGGAAGGGTTTTGAAAAGCGTGGATCAGAAAATCAGCAGCAGGCCGGGAACTCCGAGTGTTTGTTCTGAATCGAGTAGGCACAGCCAAACAGCTTTGGTCCCGAATTTAATGAAAAACCCTTCTCAGAAAGATCAAAATAAAGGAAAGGGAAGACGGTTTTTAGCTTCTCTCAGCTGCAGTGGGGTATTGTGCAAATGAAAAATCCGTTTGTGTACAGAAAAACCCGGAGCAAAGAGGTTTCGCCATTGTTGATGGAAAAAAGAAGCTTCATACCAGTACAACAATGGCGGAAACCAGGCGGAATTATTCTGGAGTATTGATGAGAGAAGAACATCATTTTGCTGCAAAATCACACGAGAGGGATGCAAAAATGGCGGAAGATGAAGATCAAGACCAGCGAAAATCACTGGACGTGTTCGGCTCTCAGAAAATGAATGAGGGAGAAGACACAGTCGCAATGAATCTAGAGAGAAAACTCTCCGCCGTTGAGAGAGAGAGAGAAGTTTGGGAAATTTAAAAAGAATATGTTAAATTTAGGGAAAAGTTCAATTTAGTCTCCAACGTATGAGGTCAGTGACCATTTGGTACCTAACGTTTTTTTTGTACCCAATCAAACCTTAACGTATAAAACTTTTGCAATTTAAATCCTACCGCTAATTTTTTAGTTAAATTTAACATATTCTTTTTAAATTTCTCAAACTACCTTCTCTCTCCCTCTCTCTCTTCCCGTCAACGGCAACGGCAGAGAGTTTTCTCTCTAGATTCATTGGACTGTGTCTTCTCCCTCATTCATTTTCTGAGAGCCGAACACGTCCAGTGATTTTCGCGGGTCTTGATCTTCATCTTCCGCCATTTTTGCATCCCTCTCGTGTGATTTTGCAGCAAAATGATGTTCTTCTCTCATCAATACTCCAGAATAATTCCGCCTGGTTTCCGCCATTGTTGTACTGGTATGAAGCTTCTTTTTTCCATCAACAATGGCGGAACCTCTTTGCTCCGTGTTTTTCTGTACACAAACGGATTTTTCATCTGCACAATACACCACTGCAGCTGAGAGAAGCTAAAAACCGTCTTCCCTTTCCTTTATTTTGATCTTTCTGAGAAGGGTTTTTCATTAAATTTGGGACCAAAGCTGTTTGGCTGTGCCTACTCGATTCAGAACAAACACTCGAAGTTCCAGACCTGCTGCTGATTTTCTGATCCACGCTTTTCAAAACCCTTCCTCCATTTTTTTCTAGAGTTTCTTCCAGTCTTTCATCTTCCAGTTTCATGTTGTAGTATCTTTCTGCATTGAAAACGCAGATTTCCTCTTCTTTGGCTGTTCTTAACAAGCTTTTTGAGCTGGCTAGCATCTGGATTGTACCTGGAGGGGCCTGGTGAGGAACAATTTTGGAAAGTTTAAGAACAAAATTTTCTTCAGGTGATGCTAGATGTGAGAGAGAGAGAGAGAGAGAGAGAGAGAGAGAGAGAGAGAGAGAGAGAGAGAGAGAGAGAGAGAGAGAGAGAGAGAGAGAGATTGGAAAATTTAAAAAGAATCTGTTAAATTTAACTAAAAAATTGACGGTAAGGTTTAAATTACAAATACTTTATACATTAGGGTTTGACTGGGTATAAAACAAATGTTAGGTACTAAATGGTCACTGACCTCATACGTTGGGATCTAAATTAAACTTTTCCCTTAAATTTAACTAAAAAATTGACAGTAGGGTTTAAATTGCAAACGTTTTATACGTTAGGGTTTGATTTGGTACAAAAAAAACGTTAGGTATCAAATGGTCACTGACCCCTATACGTTGGGGACTAAATTGAACTTTTTCCTATAATTTTTTAAATTTCCACAAAAAAAATTGAAAATCTTTGATTTTAAACCTCAAGAACATTTTTTTACCAACGTTTCAACCAATTCCAAAAAAGATCTTTTAATAATTAAAATACTACAACATCTATTAAAAACATCTAGCAAGTGATTTACCGAAACAAATAAATTAAGTTCTCAAATTTCATTTCTTTCTACTTGCATACGTGAGTCCAATACGAAGAATCCAAATGCTAAAGTTTAAATTGCATTTTGTATAAGTAACAATTTGGGTAAATTATAAATTAAACTCTAAACATTTGAGATTTATTCAACTTAAAGCTTGAATTTTTTTTTATTAACAAAATTAAACATTCAACTTCTATTGAACTTTTATTTAAATAAAATGAATCTTAAACTTTGCACCATGATAAAATGAACATCGAACTAGTTTTTTCGATTTTGCTTGGTTCAGTTTAAGATTTAGATGTTTTTGGTTTGCACTTGATTTGAGTCGATTTAGACTCAATTTTGAGTCTATTTTAGTTGCTTTATGCTCAGTTTGGGCCAATTTGATTTGGTTTTATTCGGTTTTAGTAGTTTTAAAAATTAAATTTAAAAATATATAAATATATAAATATTACAATATCGGTTCTCGATCACACCAAAATCAAACATGGTTTAATTTGTTCAGAAAAAAATTCAAGATTTAACTTGAACAAATTCTAAAATTTAAAGTTTATTTATTTATTTAAATAAAGTTCAGAATTCAAGTTGAAAATGGACCTCAAAATTTAGAAGTTTAATTTGTACTTTATCTTAGTAATTTCAACAAAAACAAAAAGACTCAAACTTTATTCTTCAAATAATGGAATGCATATTATTTGTGCAATTAATCACTAGAAAATTTATGAATAATGTTACGTTTATTTTATTATTCTACACTCTTAAAATATTTATTAACGTGTCAAACAATGATTGGTATAATTAATGTACTAAATTAATTATTTATACTTTATTAATTTAATTGTATATTAATTGCAACAATCATTGTTTGACACGTCAACGAGTATTTTATGATAGCAAAATAAGAGAGTAAAACGTATCATTTCACTATTACACTTCTTTGGAAAAACTAGGATGTTCATGTTAATTCGAGTCTCGTAAAGTTTGCTAACGAACAGACAGTAGAGCATTCTGTCTCAAAGATGCTATGAAGTTGATGAGAGTGACAACAACGGACTGTTACAAAATCTAAACTGCAAAATACACACACACTCCTGCTAAAATTCTGTTCGAACAAGCACCAACATGACAACCGGATTCCACCCCATGATTTAATTTTTTTTTTCAGATTTTGGTTTCATCGGAGTAGATGATTAGACGAGGGTAGGAATATGCTTGCCTGTTGGGTTTTTTTCTTAGTATGGAAGTACAGTGAAATCGGAGTTAAGTTCCAAAAATTCAGGATGTCTTTTGGTGTCTTGTTGATCTCCGTCACTGCCACGTCCATTTTCGATCCCGCGGACTTCTTCTACGAATCGCACATTCTTCGATATCTGGTTCGAACAGAGAGTGTACCCGTCGCTGTTCGCAGTCAAAGTGGGGAATGACGGGTAAGACAAGAGACGGCTTCTGATTAAACTCTGTTGTTTAGTCTGTTGGCAGGTTTCATAACTCATAAGCTTTTCCAATGGTTAGTCTTTTTTTTTTCTTTCTGAAATTCTCTACTAATACCAGGTTGATGTTTACTATGATTCTTGTTTTTTCCGACGTAGGATTGTAGAACACTTCCATTTATACATGAGTCAACGATGACCTTCGTTTTTCCTATGATTTCTTCCTGCTATCCTGCAAATCTTTATGGCACTAATTCTTTCTTATCTGTGGTCTTTTACACTGGTTTCGGCAATATCACTAACAAGTTGCATTTTATCAGGCGCCGTGCTTTTTTTTTTTTTTGTTTTTTATATCTTCAACTTCACTTCTTTGTTTTCTGTAAAGCTTCAACTGAGTTATCTGTCTATTTTGCAGATTGTTACGACCCTTTGGATCCAAATGGAAACATTACAGTTACTTTTGACATCCATTCATGGACACCAGGTGGCTATTTGGTTAGAACTCTGATTCCCGTGGCTGTGTAGTTTGAACTTTTTTAATTTAGAAGTTGAACACCAAATGTTTGATAAAATGCCTGACACACTTTTTGACGTCTTGTCTGTGTTTGGAGTCTGAAAAATGTCATAATTCTGACCCCATTTTCTTGCAGGCGAGAGTGACTATCCAGAATTACCATCTCTATCGACATGTCAACCAGCCCGGTTGGAAATTAGGATGGACATGGAGAAATCAGGAGATAATTTTGTCGATGAATGGTGCTTTTGCTACAAAGCAAGGGAATTGTTCATCTTTCAAGTTTGAGGAACCAGCACCACACTCCTGCGAGAAGAATCCTCAAGTACTTGATCTCTTGCCTGAAGCCTCTCCGGAAAATCAATCGGAGAACTGCTGTAGAGCCGGCCTTCTGTCTGCTTTGGCTACTGACCCTTCCAAGTCATTCTCGTCTTTTGAAATTAGAGTTGGCAACTTGGGTTCAAATAATTCAGAGCAACCTCCAGCTAATCTCACTTTACTTGCACCCAGTCGAGGTTACACTTGCAGCCCTCTCGTGGACACCGATCCATCTGTTTCTTCAGTCGTCGGAGGAAGAAGGAAAATTCAGGTTTACAGTAAGTACGGCATTTTTATCAGGTTTTCGACGATATCATATTTTCTTCCATTTAGCCATGATTTTGTTACTCTTTAAGCTGAATTCTAATCGAATGGGTAAGTTTTTTATTCTTCCAATTGCAGGAACATGGAAATCGACCTGCACTTACTCGAGCTTTTTGGCAAATAAAACACCCCTTTGTTGCGTTTCTCTCTCTACATTTTACAATCCGAAGGTCACTCCATGTCCGTTGTGTAGCTGCGGATGCAGAGACATTGATCAAACCACTGTTTCATGTATAAGGTTCGTTTTTTTTTCTCCCATAATGTTAATACAATTCATCTTATCGTATCCATTTTCACTGCATTTTTCCGTATTTTCAGGCCTTCGTCATCGATATCGTCATTATCGTCCTCGAGTTCTACTGATGGTCTGGACATGGTCCGATGCACAGACCATATGTGCCCAGGTTGGAGTCCATTGGCATATAAAGAACAATTATGTGGATCATTGGAGGGTTAAACTGACAGTTTCTAACTATAACTACGACAGGAACTACACAGATTGGAACATCCTGGTTCAACATCCTGGTTTTCGACAGCCAACAAGAACATTTAGCTTCAACAGTTCAGTTATTCCATCTGTTGCATATGAAGGTATTCACCCATTTTACTTCTGCAACATAGCTTAACATCTTATCTGCCGACCATCTCGAAATCGAGTTAGTTCTTTTGTTTAGATTTTTCAGTCCCGAGTCAAAGTGTTTACGCAAATTGTGAAACATCTGCAGATGCAGTAGCTGTATTTTGGGGGATAGAGTCGTATAATATCGAGCTAGTGCAGGCCTGATGCGGAGAAAGTTGGTTTTGTGACGACGGAGATACTGCTGAGGAAAGATCCGGAGTCTTTCACTCTGAGCAACGGCTGGGGTTTTCCTCGAAGAATATACTTCAATGGCGACGACTGTCAAATGTCTTTGCCGGATTCCTTTCCGACAGTTACCGAATTCTAGTTTTAAGAATCATCCTTCTTCTTTGATCTTCCTTCTGTTCTTTTTTGTCGTGTGCATGTAATTGTTTTAGTTTATTTTAAGGTTTTCCATTTAAGAATTAGTTTCTGTAAGTTGTACGAGGTATATTATTACATTTTGTCGGCCCTCATTTTTGTACACCAAATTTTAATCTTAGAGGCAGTACAATCTTACATCATTGATAAGTGTGTATTTTACACTATTGTATTTGTTTATACTTCATTCGATAAGTTTTTTCTCAAGTGTTTGAATGAATTGATATTTTTGGTGTAAGTGTACAGATACAATAATATACAACAGAATAAAGTTCACAAAAAAGGATTGAATGATTGTGAGGCAGAAAAGATATTAAAAATTGAAGACGCAGGAGAAGAAGACTGAGCTGATCGATCGGCCATTCCAGGCGATCAATCGGCCACCTCAGCTGATCGATCGGCCTATTGCGGAATTAAAATTTCAAATTTCAGATTTTAATCGTTTTAATCTCAACCGTTGATTATGGGCCGTGAATTACTTCAGAATTAGGGTTATAAGTAAAACCTATAAGCCAAAAGCGAAAGGGGATCTTTAAGACTTGGAGAGACATCGTTTGAAAGAAAAAAGACGGAGACCGGAACTGAGCGAGAGAAGCAAAAAGACGACTTCAGATTGACAAATCGAGTTTTTCTTTCTTTCTTTTCTTCTGAACCTATGAATTCTACTATTTATATTGTTGTTTCTCTTTACTCTATCATGAACTAATTTTCTTTTCTAGGGCTATGATATAGCCGGATGATATTTATTGATGGTTTCTTTGTTTAATTCAATTCACTCAATGTTTCTTTCAATATTGTTGATGCATTTGATCATATTCTTAATGCTTGTAAATTTTTTGACAATCTTTACATGATTTTGGTAGTGTTTTTAGACCGAAAGGTTATGAATGCTTGAGCAATAGAATTAATGTCATGAATATGTATATGCTAGAAATAGTTACGGTATTGATGTAGTCTTTGTGATTTCTCGAATTCATTGTGTTTGATTAATGTTAGGATTTGAGATCGAAACGTGAAAACCCATTAGTTAAATAAATTGAGCAATGCTGGAAAGAGATTGTTTGAGGTATTAGTGAAATCTGTAACACTCGACATTTCCGATCATGTAATCGTCCCTAAAATTCATTTGAACGAAAGAAATTCGCTATAAATGCAATGTATATTTAATGGAATTTGAACACCGAAAATTTAAGAGTTTACGAAAATAGAGCAAAAAGGAGGGAGTTAAAACGTACGAAATTTTAAGCAAAATTCGAATTAAATCACAAAGCTTCTTCAAGAAGCTACCTCTATCCATGTTGCCAAACACCTCAATCACCCACTCTCTCTCTCTCACGTTGAAACCCTTCAGCAGATTCACCTCCTTACTTATTTCTTCATTCCACTTCTTCATTTCTTCTTCTTCCTCCATCGACGACCGAAGCTCTCCTCACGCCGACGACAAAGTATCAAGCTCTCCTCTCCGTTTCTCCTCCTTTTTCATCACAAAGGTAAGTTTATACTTTGGTTAGTTAGTTTCGTCGATTTAGGCATTGATTTCATTAGAGATTTTTAGAGTTAGGGTTTTAAAAATTTGTCTAATTTATGCTAATTCATGATAGAACGTTGTTTAAGGGTTTGAATGAATAAACTAAACGAAAACTAAACACGTTCGATGAAAAATAGATTTTAGGTTGAGAAAAAAATCGATATACACAGAGCACCCACAAATTTTGGAGTTCTGGCTCTGTTTCTAATTTGTTTTCCATAAATTAATGATTTCATGTTAATCTTGACGTAATAAGTTTTCCAAAACATGTTGAATCGTCGAAAACAAATAAGTAACGAGGGAGTTACGTCAATTTGATTGTTAGCCTAAAAAGTTGTGAGAAATTTGAGATTTTAATCGAAACTGCTCGGGTTTGACGATTGATTAGGTTTAAGCTATTTGAATGGAGTATGGATTATGTTTTTTCTTAGTTTGTTAGTTAGCACCTATGTGTTGTAAATAACGGTTCGAATACGCATGTTATAGGTGTGTAAGACACCAAGGAAAACGCTCAAGGTTTGCTAACGTTCGACGGAACCACAGGTAAGTTCGTATGCATGTGTTTGGCCTTTAAGGCCTACATCACAGAGGTACTAGGCTTTTATGTTTTACTGGGATATGTTGATGGGTAGATAGGTTATCGAATGTGTCTTAGGTTAAAAATGTTTGTTTATGTTATCGTCTTGATGAACTGTCAATATTTGTGTTTCAAGGACCTATCTACCATTTATGTTATGTTTTATGCACAATGTATGTTCATGTATCACGTTTTTCAAGAAAGTCATGCAAAACGTTTTATGCACATAGTTTTGAAGTAAGAAAGATAAAAATGTAAATGTAAAGTACGGTTAAGTGTGAGACGGGAACTGACATTTATTTTTTTGTCCTTCTCTAGGGACTAATGTAAAACTGTCCTCGCCGCAGACAATATGTTATTTTATCCCTCCCTAGGACAAGGCAAAATTACTAACCCACATCACGTACGTAATGTCTCCCACTCCCTTATAAGCCCCACTTAACCAACATGTTCACTTCAACGTAAATGTAATGTATGTACATGTTTTGAAAAGTTCATGCATAGCACGTGTATTTTATTGTTTTAAATGATCTTACTGAGCTTTAGGCTCATTAGTTAAACTCTATGATGTAGGTACGGATCGTACGGATGAGGACTCAAAGCCTCAGGCCGATGTATAAGTGTGGTTGAAGGGACGTGCTTACGAGGTTGGTTGTGGCGGTTAGACGAAATTTTAACCCGTGGGTGAAGTCTTGAGGTATATGTTTATGTTTTTAAAGTCTTTTGGGATTTAGGTGAATGTTAAGTTTGTGTATATGTCTTAAGTCTTTTGGAATGTGTAGATAGTTTAAGATTTGAAAATATTCTGGAGATACTTTGGAATCTCATTTTGGCTAAAGGATATGTCCATTATTTAGAGCCCACCATGCGTTTTGTTTCTAGAATGTCTGCTGCATGTTTTCTACTCGGTTTTACGATTTATGCTACGAAGTTATGTTTTGAGAAAATGGGTGTATGTTTTGGAAGGTTTGCAAGTGGATTATAGGTTACGAAGTAAGGTAGAATGTTTGATGAGGTTGGTAGAGTGTTTTAAGGTAGAATTGGTTAAGTGTGGGAAAAAGAGAGTGGGGTGATAGGTATAATAAGGACGGTATTCTGCTTCCAAGTGTCGTCCTAGTCTCTAGAGGTGTCGACCGGTATGTACAAAGTATACAATGTGTTGACCACAGGATCGACCGATGGAAACAGAGAATAACAAGGTGTCGACTTGTATATATAGGTGTCGGCCGGTTAGTGTAAAAAACTGACAGAGTTTCGACCATAAAGATCAACCTGTGAGAACAGAGTCAATTGAAGTGTCGACCTGTCTGTGCAGGTGTCGACCGGTCTGCACAAGTGTCGACCTATTTGTGCAGGTGTCGGCCGGTATGAACAAAAGCGTAAAAGATGTCGTCCACCAGGATAGACCGGTGCAGGCAGAGCAGTCTGAAGTGTCGACCGGCAGACACTCTTTCTATTTGATTGTTTTCTTTAAAATTCTAATTTCGAACATAATTCAATCCTACCCTAAGGAGTCTTTCAAACACGTTTTCTGAGGATTACTAAAGTATTTAAGAGCTTTGAAACCGAGTTTATGTATTAATGAAAAGATCAAAAGAAAATTTATGTCAAAAATGTGTCCAAGTCTCTCGAGTCATGTCAAGTCACGTGGCGACCCGCGAGGGTCGTTACAAAATCGACCATCAACATAGAAAGGATATTGATGAATGGATAAGCAAAAACTTAAATAAAGATTGTCTTGGTGAAATTGTAGTGCCCAGACTTTTTATCCATTGAAGTTAATCACATTCTATTTAGTCATTTATTTTGCATTGGTTTAGTTTAATTATTTGAATCATTCTTTAGTTTAATTTGATTTCCATCACTTGATCTTTATTTGTTTGTCCAATTTACAATTAGGATTAATAAATTTGATAATTAATTAAAAAGTCCTCATGGGTTCGACATTCTACCTATCACTTTATTACTTGTTGCGACTCATACACTTGCGAAATATTCTGCACAACAAGTTTTTGGGCCGTTGCCAGGGACTTCATTATTAATATCGAATTAATTATTTTTAGTTTTATTTTGAATTCTATTTTTCTTATTTTTGCTTCCTTGTTATTGACAGGTGTATGCGTAAAGAAGGAGACACTAATCTTTTCTCTCTTGATCTTGAAATCGAGCATACTTGTCGACAAAATAGTAGAGAGAGAAGAGAAGCTATTCAACAAGCGTGTGACATCATGGGAGATAATGGAGAAGACAATGCAGAGAACTGGACATTGCTTGATTATGTCATACCTACCGTGTCCAATGTTCATTCTGCTATTCAAAAATCGACCATTGCTGCTAATTTTGAAATTAAGCCGGATACTTTGCAGATGATTCGACAGTCCCAGTTTAGTGGACGACCCTCTGAGGACCCCAAAGACCATATTGCTAATTTTTTGGAAGTCTGCGATACTTTCAAATTCTACAACGTGGGGGATGATGCAGTGAGGTTGTGATTTTTTTCGTTTTCATTACGAGATCACGCGAAGAATTGGCTTAACTCTCTGCCGGCTAACTTTATCACTACTTGGGAAGAATTATGTAAGAAGTTCCTTTCCAAGTTCTTTCCTTGTCAATTCGCTGGGGAAACTTTATATGAAGCATGGGTATGCTACAAGGATATGCTGAGAAATGTCCTAACCATGGCTTACCGAAGTGGATGCATATCCAAACCTTATATGTGGGACTTTCATCATCTACTAAAAATCTGGTGAATACAACTGCAAGTGGTGCTTTAATGAGAAAAACGGAAGAAGCTGTGTATGTTCTATTAGAGGAATTGGCACTAAACAATGACCAATGTTCTATGGAGCGTTCAATTATGAAGCGTACAACTGGTACCCCAGAGATTGAGGCTATGAAAGCCTTGTTGACTTAATTAGTGTTTAAGTCTAAATAATGTTTTTGATGATGTGCTTAGTTGAATGTTAAATATGTAATTTGATTATCGTTATCAAATGAGAATAATGATTTATGCATGTGTTTAAGTCTGTTGGAAATACCCTTGAAAAGGGTATTTTAGTTATCTAATGAATATGGTTAAGTATACAGGGCTGCATAGTTTTTAACAGGGCTGAAAGATCGATAAACAAAGAGTACATCCACCGGTGAAGTTGTGAAAATTACATACACCGCCAGCTAAACGACAAAGGCGGATGACTTCAAAGAAGAACTCCACCGTTCGCTAGACGACAAAGGCGGATGACTTCAAAGAAGAACTCCACCGCTCGCTAGATGACAAAGGCGGATGACTTCAAAGAAGAACTTCACCGCTCGCTAGACGACAAAGGCGGATGACTTCGAAGAAGAACTCCAACGCTCGCTAGACGACAAAGGCGGATGACTTCAAAGAAGAACTCAACCGCTCGCTAAACGACAAAGGCGGAAGACGTCTATGAATACATCTACCGACAGCGGTTCAGGTTTTTGAAGCTGTATCTACCGATGGCGGTTCAAGACTATAAAGAAACATTGTCTTCCGCCAGATCTGAATATAACCGCGAAGCTACAGTGACGTCGTTTAGAACTCAAACTCCAGAACATTAATGGCGACGAGCTAACAGCAACACCAGAGAGCAACGGCTAGCTACTTTGTACGGATGCTTCTCCAACGGTAATATTTTTCCATATCCAGTAAGAAACATTCAATTTTGGAGTCGATTTACAGATAGAGTATTTAAGCAAAGAAGATAGCTCGAAGATAATAACTTTTGCAAAAATTAGCTTTGTGCCCTAACGTGCGATTCATCATACTCTGTATTCTTCATCTACATCTCTCGATTCCAAAACTTGAGAATTTGTTTTGAGAGTTTGTAGTTTGTTGTGTTCATTCTCTCAAATCTGTAAAACCTAAAAGGCAGTGAATTGATGCCCATGAAGTTCAATCCAGAATTGTAAGGCTGTAGATCGACGCCCGTGAAGCTCGATCTGGAATTCTCGTTGAGGAGAAGGTTAAGGATCTTCAAGGGGGAACCTTGAAGCGTGGATGTAGGCAGGTTTTGGCCGAACCACGTAAAAACCCGTGTGTTGATTTTTTGTCTCTCTCTATTACTTTTACTGTTGTGTTTGTTTGCTATTAGATTAATAAATTAAAAAGAATCTAATTCACCCCCCTCTTAGACAATCTCGATCATACAATTGGTATCAGTGCAAGGTTAAACATTGTCTAAGTTGTGTTTAAATACTCTGTGATTTATATATTTACAATGTCATTCACACACGTAGAATGTCAAGTTGTTAATAGACCTCCCTTCTTTGATGGTAGTGATTATGTCTGCTGGAAGGCTAGAATGAGAATATTCGTTCAAGCCATGGATTATGAGATTTGGGGCATAATCGAAAACGGCCCTTTCAAGGCCATGAAAACTGTTGATGGGAAAAGTATCCCTAAGGACACTACTGAATTATCTGAGTATGATAAGAGAAATCTGAGCCTTAATGCCAAGGCAATAAACACTCTGTACTGTGCTCTAAATATAGATGAATTTAATAGAGTACTAGGGTGTGAGAGTGCTCAAGAAATTTGGCACTTATTAGAGATCATACACGAAGGCACAAACCAGGTTAAAAAGAGTAAATTGAGCATGTTAGTTCATGAATATGAACTGTTTTCTATGGAAAAAGAAGAAACCATTAGTTCTATGTTTACTCGATTTACTAACATCACTAATGGTCTTAAAGGTCTTGGTAAGATTTACTCAGGTGAAGAACAGGTAAGGAAAATTCTGAGATGCCTACCGAGAGCATGGCAACCAAAGGTGACAGCCATACAAGAGGCTAAGGATCTCAAAGCTCTCAAACTTGAAGAGCTCGTTGGCTCTCTGATGACTCATGAGATAACCATGAGAGCCAATGACAAGGAAGATCTCAAAGAAAAGGAGATCAGCAAAAAGAAGGATATAGCACTTAAGGCTTCCTCGAGCAAACAAGATGACTCTGAGGAAGAGGAGGAAGATGAGGACATTGCCCTTATTATCAGAAGATTTAGCAAGTTTCTTCGAAGGAAGAAGCTGCATGGGAGAAGTTTCCACAGGAATGAAAAACTACCTAAAGACAAGGAAATTACCTGCATTGTGTGTGGAAATCCAGGACACATGAAGGCCGATTGTCTTCAAATTAAAGGTCCCAAGAAGTTCAAGAAAAGGGCAATGAAGGCCACTTGGGACGATAGTGAAAGTGATACATCCTCTGAAGACGAGGAAGTTGCTAATCTATGCTTCATGGCACACGAAGATAAGGTTAGTTCTTTATCTTCTGGTACTTTGAGTGATAGTGAGAGTGATAATGATGATGGTGATCTGATTGATGCTTTTAATGACTTGGTTAAACAATTTGGTATGCTTAAGAATAAATATAACTTGTTGAAAAGAGAAAATGCAGGTCTATTAGAAAAGCATGCTAAAGAAGTGGACTTGCATGAAAAGGAGATCACTGAACTGAAAAAGAAAAATAAAACTTTGAATAATCTTGTTCAGAAATTTACCTATAGTAGTAAACAATTGAACATGCTGATTAGTGATCAAAGAATGACTTTTGATAGAGCAGGCATTGGATATAATGGGAGTAGTAAAAAGAAGGTATATAAAAATTTCTTTGTTAAATCTACTGTTTGTCATGCATGTAATGATGTAGGACATAAATCCTTTGAATGTCCTTTAAAAACAAACGATAAGAAAGCTGGCTGTAAATTACAATGGGTTCCTAAAGGAACCAGACCTAACGCTAGGACCCAAAAGATTTGGGTACCTAAGAAGACAACCTGATTTCTGTTTTGCAGGATGATGCGTCTCCATTAAGGAATCAATGGTACCTGGACAGTGGCTTTTCAAGGCACATGACTGGAGATGCATCTAAGTTTGTTGTTGTCAACAAGAAGAAATGAAGTGTTACTTTTGATGGAAACCAAAAGGGCAAAATTGTTGGCATTGGTAATATAGGTAATCTTTCTAATCCAATCATTGAAAATGTTTTATTAGTAGAAGGATTGAAACATAATCTGCTGAGCATAAGTCAATTGTGTGATAAAGGCTATAAAGTAACATTCAAATCAAATGCTTGTGTGATTAAAGACATTTCAAATAACAACGTACTATTTAAAGGTTTCAGAAAAGAAAATGTCTATATTATTGATCTGAATGATTTTGAGTATGTTAATGAGAAATGCTTTGCAGTTAATTCTTCCAATGATAGTTGGACTTGGCATAGGAGATTAGGACACGTAGGGATGGATACCTTAGCTAAGATTACTAAGGAGAATTTAGTTAGAGGGATCCCTAAGATATTCTTTGGGAAGGATAAGGTCTGTGAGGCCTGCCAAATGGGTAAGCAGATCAAAAGGTCCTTTACATCGAAGAATTCAATTTCCACTTCTAAGCCTCTCCAACTCCTTCACATGGACCTCTTCGGTCCTTCTAATATAGCCAGCTTAGGAGATAAATTTTATGCCTTTGTTATTATAGACGACTTCTCAAGATTTTCTTGGGTGTTCTTTCTGAAGTCTAAGAATGAGACCTTTGACACCTTTTCAAGCTTTAGCAAAAGAGTTCAAAATGAAAATGAGCTCACCATTGTTGCTATTCGTAGTGATCATGGTGGAGAATTTGAAAATGAAGGATTTGAACTCTTGTGTCTCAAATATGGAATTGAGCACAATTTCTCCTCTCCTAGAACCCCTCAGCAAAATGGTGTTGTTGAGAGGAAAAATAGGTCTCTTCAAGAACTAGCCCGAAGCATGCTAAATGAGAATTCACTTCCTAAGTACTTCTGGGCAGAAGCTGTCTCAACAGCTTGCTATGTGCTCAATCGGGTCTCAATAAGACCTATTCTTGAGAAAACTCCATATGAGCTCTGGAGTGGAAAAACTCATTTTGTTAAGTACTTTAGAGCCTTTGGTAGTAAATGCTTTATTCTCAACACTAAGGATAACTTAGGAAAATTCGATTCCAAATCTGATCTTGAAATTTTTCTTGGTTATTCTCTTACCAGTAAAGCATATAGGGTATACAATAAGAGAACTCTAGTTGTAGAAGAATCAGTTAATGTCAACTTTGATGAGACCCCTCAACCCACAATCAATGTGGATGAGGATGACACTTTGGAAAAACATCTGGACTCTCTTTCCTTATAAAAGGTTTCTGATCCCCTTCAAGTAGTAAAATCTTTAGAACCCTCTTCTACTTTTCTAGAAATTGTTCCTATAAAAGATGAATCTACTGCTCTTCCTAGAGATTGGAAATATGTCAAAAGTCATCCCTTAGATGAAAGTTTAGGAGATCCTTCATTAGGAGTTAAGACTAGATCCTCTCTTAGGAATCTCTGTGCCAATGTGACATTTATCTCTTAAGTAGAGCCTAAGAAATTTGAAGAGGCCGAGAGTGATGAAAATTGGATTTTAGCTATGCAAGAGGAGCTAAATCAATTTGAAAGGAGCAAGGTATGAGAACTTGTTCCACGGCCAAAGGATCATCCCATTATTGGAACTAAATGGGTTTACAAGAACAAATTGGATGAAAATGGGATTGTTGTAAGAAACAAAACCAGATTAGTTACTAAGGGTTACAATCAAGAAGAAGGAATTGATTTTGAGGAAACCTTTGCACCTGTTGCTATATTAGAATCAATTAGGATGCTCTTAGCCTATGCGTGCTACAAAAACTTCACACTCTTCCAAATGGATGTAAAGAGTGCATTCTTAAATTGTTATATTCAAGAATAAGTTTATGTAGAGCAGCCCTTATGAAGACTATGCAAAACCTGATCATGTGTATAGACTTAAAAAGGCCCTTTATGGACTTAAGCAGGCTTCTAGAGCGTGGTATGATAGATTGAGGAACTTCCTTGAGGAAAGGAATTTCAAAAAGGGTAACACCGACTCAACTCTATTTACCATGCAAAAGGATAAAGACATTCTGTTAGTTCAGATCTATGTAGATGACATTATATTTGGATCTACTAATGTCACAATGTGTAATGAATTTTCCTCCCTCATGCAAAGTGAATTTGAAATGAGTATGATGGGGGAGTTAAAATTCTTCTTAGGTTTTCAGATCAGTCAATCTCCTGATGGCATTTTCTTCTGCCAAGAAAAATACATTAAGGAGCTTCTTAAGAAATTTGGTCTAGAAACTGTTAAACCAGCTAGAACTCCCATGAGTACCACAACAAAATTGGACAAAGATGAAAATGGAATAAATGTAGATATCAAAAAGTATCGTGGTATGATTAGATCTTTGTTATATCTAACTGCAAGTAGACCAAATATTCTTTTTAGTATATGTCTATGTGCTAGATTTCAAGCTGACCCTAAGGAGTTTAATTTATCTGCTGTCAAAAGAATTTTCAAATATTTAAGTGGGACTTATGACTTAGGATTGTGGTATCCGAAAGGCACTTCTTTTGATCTAATTGGATACTCAGATTCTGATTATGCTGGCAGTCTAGTTGATAGGAAGAGCACTAGTGGCACCTGTCAGTTCTTAGGAGAATCTCTAGTGTCATGGTTTTCTAAGAAACAGAACTCTGTTGCATTATCAACTGCAGAAAGTGAATATACTGCTGCTGACAGTTGTTGTGCTCAAATGCTATGGATGAAACAGACCTTAGAAAATTACAATCTGTTTTATAATAGGATTCTCATTCGGTGTGACAACACTAGTGCTATCAATATCTCCAAGAATCCAATTCAGCATTCTAGAACCAAGCATATCGATATCAGATATCATTTCATAAGAGAGCATGTTCTAAGAGGTGATATCTCCTTAGAATTTGTCAATTCTGTAGACCAATTAGCTGACATTTTTACCAAGCCTTTGGATGAGAAAACCTTCAATAATATTAGAATAAGACTAGGTCTCATTCGGGTTGAGAAACACTAAGGCTATTTCTCTGTTGGAAATCCTTCTTGTGATAGAGTGATTGGTTTTAATGAAGGCATCGGTGGATATAGATAACCCGCTCTGTGCTACTCACCGGATGATATGTATCCTCCAATGACCGGATGATGTCTAGGCATCGGATGATGTATTTGTTTTTTTTTTAAATCTGCCGACACGTGTCACCCATCGGGCGATATCGATGTTACACGTGTGACCTCATTCCGTCGGGCGATGCCCTATTCTTTTTAAACTTAGTTTCTTTTCAGAAACGCTTCATCTTTCGCCCCCTTTCAGAAAATCTCTGCCTTCAACCTTTTCTCTCTAGGTTTTCTTCACAAAATCGTTCAAATGGCCTCATCGTCTCGTGCAGTTTTTGAACCAGCCAAGAAAAAAGTCAAAGTCTCCATTCATCAGTCTCGTGAGATTCCTCGAGCAAATAGTTGGCCATCGTTCTATTTTCTCAATCAGGCTGCCAAAGTCAGGTATCACAAAGACTTTAAAGATAAGAAGTTAATTCCAAGTCGTGGTATCATTCCAGAGGACTTAGTAGGTTTAAATTTAGTAGCACCCTTGACAGACATTGGATTAATGGGGTTGTTTGATGTCGAATCTTTCTTTTACCCCACTGCCGTTAAAATGTTTTATGCCAATCTTAGTTATCATACTGATCAATCTACCATTTCGAGCTATGTGTATGGAAAACACATAGTTCTAACCTCTCAATCCCTAAATGAGCTTCTGGAGAGTCCTCATCTAGATAAACATCCCAAAATCTATACTACAGGGCAAGAGCCCCCATTTTTTGGAACTCCCGATGGTCAACAATTTTTGAAAGAAATTGCTCTAAACCCACACAATATTCCCAATTCCTTAAAGAGCAAACATTTAACAATTAGAGCTCGACTTCTCCATCAGATGATCGGTTATAATGTTATTCCTAAGGGTGGTCATTATGATGATATTAGCAGCATGGAATTGGTTGTTCTTTTTGCCATCTATTAAAAGACCCCTTTTGATGTAGGATACATTATTCTGAGAAGGATGATTCAGAGTGTTTCTACAGAGACTACATCTTTTCCTTATAATCTCCTTCTCATGAAGATCTTTCAGATGTCTGAGGTAGAATTTCCCAAGGAAGAGGATCCTTCCTGTCTTAAACCATCCAGCTATTACTCTAAATCCACTTTGTCAAGAATGAGGATTAAGAAAACACAAAGAGGAGATTTTGTTTTGGATCAGTCCAAGCAAAGGGCTACTAAGGTCGTTGTTGTCAAAAAAGGAAAAAGAAAACTGATTTTGGGTGAAGAGTCATCAATTCAAGAAGGCGGTGGTGATTCAGAGATCCCTGCTTTTGATATTTCCCCTTCTCATTCTCTGGTATCAGGCCCCCACCTTCCTCCTCCAGTGCCAAGAAATCCTGCTCCATCCTCTCGAGCCCATTTCCTTGAGGCAATCTCAGTTCCTTTTCCTCCTAGCATTCCTCATCCATCTTCTCCACCTTCTCTTATTGTGGCACCCTCTGTTCTACCTTCATCTGTGCCCCTTCTAATTCCAGAGGATCTTTCTTCCCCTCCACCTGCACTTTTGTTGCACTCTCTGCCTCCTCCAGTCCATCCACCTCCTCCAGTCCAAACACCTCCTCCAGTCTAACTTTCTCCTCCAGTCCATCCACCTCCTCCAGTCCAACTTTCTCCACCTGTCCACCCACCTCCTCCAGTCCCAATGGTCCCTCTAGTCCCAACAGCGCCTATTGTCCAAGTCTCCTCACCAACTCTGCCACCTACTCCTGCAACCCCCAAGACCTATCAAAGGAGATTTACTCTAAGTGAGGAGCAGTACGCTGAGTTGAAGTCCTGCATTGAGAGTCTAGGGACAGCTCTCAGTCAGATTGACAAATCCATGGATGCAAAACTCGCCAAGAACAAACTGGACATGAGCATTGATTTGGATTCAGGTCTAACTCAGCTGTCTCAGAAAATGGATCGTCATAGAGAAATTGTCTCCCTGGATCTTCGAACTCTCCGGTCTCAAATTGAAGCTCTGCATCCCGAACCAGAACCTGAACCATCCAGTTCAGTCAATGTCACAGAGGCTTGCTATGAAGATCTCCTTCTTCCATTTTCTAGGCCTGTAGTTGATGAAGATGTGCGCTTCATGTCCTTGAATATTCATGAGGCTGAGCTCCAATTCACAACCCTTTCTGCTTCATCTGCTCCTGCATCTTCCTCTGTACCCGCATGTCCATTGGATACTTCCCTTGCTGCGCCTCTATTCTGTATGGACTTGGTGGTCTAGTATCCACCTTTCCCTCACAATATTGCTTCTCTTCGAGCTCTTGTGGATGCCTATTTCCTTCCACATCTTGAAGTGCCATCTTGGCTTAGCGAAGCTTTTTGGACACATTTTTTAGATTTCTTTAAATAGGTGATATTTGTTGTTGTTACTTTTCTTGATAGGCTATTGTAATACTCGCCACTTTTGTTTATCAGTTGTGTTGAATGAATTACCTTTTTCTGTTTCTCTGCTCATTTTTGATAATGTCAATGAGGGAGAAAGTATTTGATTGATGATGCAAAGTTTTGATTGATGATGCGTTGATGTTTTTTTTATTTTTTTTTTGAGCAATTAGATTGATTTGAACCAAGTATGCATGTTTGAAGCAAAACTAGATATGATCTGTGTTTGAATTTGGAAAGTATGCATCTGCTGTGGGGGAGCTAAGATTATGGGGGAGAGTTATCTTTAATCAAATTTATAGGTTGTCATCATCAAAAATAGGGAGATTGTTGACTTAATTAGTGTTTAAGTCTAAATGTGTTTTTGATGATGTGCTTAGTTGAATGTTAAATATGTAATTTGATTATCGTTATCAAATGAAAATAATGATTTGTGCATGTGTTTAAGTTTGTTGGAAATACCCTTGAAAATGGTATTTTAGTTATCTAATGAATATGGTTAAGTATACAGGGCTGCATAGTTTTTAACAGGGCTGAAAGATCGATAAACAAAGAGTACATCCACCGGTGAAGTTGTGAAAATTACATACACCGCCAGCTAAACGACAAAGGCGGATGACTTCAAAGAAGAACTCCACCGTTCCTAGACGACAAAGGCGGATGACTTCAAAGAAGAACTCCACCGCTCGCTAGATGACAAAGGCGGATGACTTCAAAGAAGAACTTCACCGCTCGCTAGACGACAAAGGCGGATGACTTCGAAGAAGAACTCCAACGCTCGCTAGACGACAAAGGCGGATGACTTCAAAGAAGAACTCAACCGCTCGCTAAACGACAAAGGCGGAAGACGTCTATGAATACATCTACCGACAGCGGTTCAGGTTTTTGAAGCTGTATCTACCGATGGCGGTTCAAGACTATAAAGAAACATTGTCTTCCGCCAGATCTGAATATAACCGCGAAGCTACAGTGACGTCGTTTAGAACTCAAACTCCAGAACATTAATGGCGACGAGCTAACAGCAACACCAGAGAGCAACGGCTAGCTACTTTGTACGGATGCTTCTCCAACGGTAATATTTTTCCATATCCAGTAAGAAACATTCAATTTTAGAGTCGATTTACAGACAGAGTATTTAAGCAAAGAAGATAGCTCGAAGATAATAACTTTTGCAAAAATTAGCTTTGTGCCCTAACGTGCGATTCATCATACTCTGTATTCTTCATCTACATCTCTCGATTCCAAAACTTGAGAATTTGTTTTGAGAGTTTGTAGTTTGTTGTGTTCATTCTCTCAAATCTGTAAAACCTGAAAGGCAGTGGATTGACGCCCGTGAAGTTTAATCCAGAATTGTAAGGCTGTAGATCGACGCCCGTGAAGCTCGATCTGGAATTCTCGTTGAGGAGAAGGTTAAGGATCTTCAAGGGGGAACCTTGAAGCGTGGATGTAGGCAGGTTTTGGCTGAACCACGTAAAAACTCGTGTGTTGATTTTTCTCTCTCTCTATTACTTTTACTATTGTGTTTGTTTGCTATTAGATTAATAAATTAAAAAGAGTCTAATTCACCCCCCTCTTAGACAATCTCGATCCTACAAGCCTTAACACTACAAGTTGCCTCATTGACTAAACAGTTACAGAATTCCCATATGGCAGCTAGTGTGGGGAAAGCGTCGATAGCTAATTGTCAATGCTATCAGGGACCACACTCGAGTGAAGAATGCCACGTGGGCAATCCTTTGCCGAGTGAATCTGTGGAACAAGCTAATTACATGAGGAACTTTAATCGGCAAGGTAATTTCAACTTCAACTCTTATAATCTAGGATGACACCAACATCCAAATTTCTCATGGCAAAATTCCCAACATGCTATGCAAATGCCTCAAGCATCTTAATCCTGTTCATCTCAACAAGTTGAGAAGGAAAATGATCTCGAGGCAGCTCTTATGCAATTTATGACCAAAACCAGTACTACGATGCAGAATAAATTGGCCCAAATTCGAAGTCTTGAGAATCAACTTGGTCAATTGATGTGCCTACGAACCCGATCCGTCGAGCACAAGTCAAGGTAAGTATTTATCTATTTTATCTATCTAATGGGCTAGTAGAATTTGTAGGTGAAAGACTTCTCAAGGCTTGAAAAAAAATCAACGAAGAAGAAATTTATTTTCTTTTATTTCTAATTATGTAACCAAACTTTGTATTTAATTTGCATATTTTAGGAAACTTTAATTTCGTTTAAAACTTTGTTAATTGGCAAACTTTAGCCTTGTTTCTTTTAGAATATATGTTTGTAATAATCTTTCAAAGGGCTTTGAAAGGTTAAGGCAAGGAGCAAGAAGCTGTTTTTCTTTGAGATATCCCTAGGTACGATTCTAAGGTTTTAGGAATGTTTATTTTGAGTTTTACGGAGTTTAAATAATTAGAGTTTAGTTAAAAATCGTGATTTAGGGCTCGAGATTTATAGGTTTATCATTTTGGTGAATATGATGAAGGTATTGAGCGTTATTAGATGAAGTTAATCGATTTAGGACGAACGTTAGGGATTTGACAAATTTTCGAGTTTTGGGGGAAAACTCGTTAATAGTGATTTCGGAGTATCGAGCGTAAATGTTGGATAAAAAAATGTCTCGTTGAACTAAGTTAGAATTTTAGAGAATTTCCTTAGTTAAGGTTTCGTTAAATTTGGACGTTTAATAGTTTAAACTCGTTTTAACGACAAAATTGTGAGATTGCCTTAGGTGAACAACGCTCGTGGACGGAGCTTGGACTGCAACGGACACGAGGTAAGTTCTTGTGACTTACTCTGGCCGATAGGCCTACACCGTACGTCGAAGTCGTCTCGAGGAGTTTTGGTGACGTGTTTATTTAATTGTTTCGGTTGGGTAGTTTAGGTTCGGTTGTTCTATAGGATGTTTGTTATAGTGTTTTGATGGTATTTGTCGAGTTTTAATGGTATAGTCTTCACGTATGTTTATATTGAACTGTTCATGCATCATGGTTTTAAAAATGTCATGAAAATGAATTTATGCACGGATTTCATGAAAAGAATATGCATGTAAAGGCAAGTAAAGTATCACAGTAAACAACCATGACATGGGGTTATCAGGGATGAGGTTCAGACCTGGCGTTCCGTGGTGAGCGGGTTTCCCTCCCTTCAGATGGTGTGGGCTGTCTAACCGCTGGACGTGCCCTATCTATCTGTCGAGCGTTTCCGATAACCATAGACTGACACGTACTGATATATGAAATGACATGGACGGTTTTCATAGCATTGAGCATACATGATCATGCATTAGCATTTACGTAGAGCTTACTGAGATTTTTATCTCATAGGTGTCTTTATGGTGTAGGTGACATAGATCCAGGTGAGGAGGAATTCCCTCTACCAGACGATCGTACAGATTGAAGGAGGATGGCATGTGGAAGTGCGCTGAGCAGTCGGTGCGTTTTGACCGGTGGGGAATCATGTAAAGGTATTTTGGGACACAGTAGTTAGATCGTAGGAAAAATTGTATAGTTAAAACATTTTAGGATGTTTGGTTCTGACTAGTTGATAGGTTTACGTTCTAAAGTTTTTAAACGTTTTAGAAACTTGTTTTGTAAAATGTTTGGTAATAGAGATATGTTCAGTTTTTAAACATATCCATGCAGTTCGTTTTCATGAAAATATATTTCGTTTTAAACGTGTTTCGAGTCGGTTTAAATGAGCTATGGAGGAGATACGAGTATTTGGGGTTTTACGTTAAATTGTATTTTGAAAATATATGATGTGTAGTGATAATTGGGGAAGGAGTGTTGTGTTAGGTGTTTGTAGGTATATCGTGCAAGGGAGGAAAGAAAAGAAAGAAAAAGAAAAAGAAAGAAAGAAAGAAATGGGGAGGGGGGGAGTTAGAGCACCTAGCGACCAATCGCCGGGAGTGGCGATCGGTCACCAGGGTGATCGCCACGCTCTGGAATTTTTCCAGAGCGTGTGGCGATCGATCGCCTGGTGAACGATCGCGAGGCGATCGATTGCCTGGTGAACGATCGCGAGGCGATCGTTCACCACAGCAAGGGGCGATCATGATCGCCCCTCCATTTTACAACCGGCGATCGATCGCCGGAAATGGGCGATCAATCGCCCCATCATTTTAGGGACAAACATCCCTTTTTGTCCCGCGACTTGTTTTAATTGTTTCTGTAGTACCCGGTTCTATTGAACCGAATTTAATTAGCCATTTATGATGATTAGGTTAACTAACAACTATGCAAGGACAAAAGAGTAATTAACCTTTTAAGAATGGATAACGTATTTAAGGAAAGATTTATTGAGGTTAGCCGCCACTGTTCCCTCATTTCTCCTTTCTCGGTATTCAGCTCAAACCCCGCGGAGCTCCAGGCGATTCTCCTCCCCGATCCTCATTTCTCAATCTAGGTGAGCTTTCTTTCCGTTTCTTGAAGATTTTAGTGTCTAGATAGCAGAGAGAGTACAATGTATGTATTCTGGTTTATGATGAGAGTGAGTCGAGTTTGATTTTAGTATTGAGCCGAGAATGTTCGACGACTAGAGTTTCCAACTGAACCTCTTAGGTTTCTGAGTGACATAGAATAAGATTAATGGTGACCTAATCAATATGCTGCTTATGATAATAGGTGAGCAAGGCTTCCGAGGTAGTTGAGACCGAGTGATTCCAAGGAAACCAGGTAAGTAGAGTTTGTTTGTGCCTTCGGGCCTACATCACAAAACAGTAGGATTTATGCATGTTTATGTGTTTTATTTCCAGTTGTCATGCATCATATTTTGAAATGTACGAAAATGAATTTACATGATTTTGAATCGGCAAGGAATGAACAGATTGAAACAGTACGAGAAGCAGATTTGCTGTTAAGGGAATTAATCCAACCCTTAATGAGCCAGTGGATTGAGGTTTTGGGGAAAGTGATCCACTTCCCAATCCTACAGGGGGATCGGAGGATGTGAATCAGAATTTACTGTTAAGGGAATTAATCCGCCCCTTAATGAGTCAGTGGATGAGTATACTTTGGGAGAGTTGATCCAACTCCCAATTTCACAGGGGGATCAGAACAGAAACGTTGAATGAGCAATTGAGATGAGAAAGTAGAAATTGCATATTTAGGAATTTGTGTTCCAGTATTTTCCCTTATTTACTGCTTTACTTACTTAGCATTAGGCTAATAGATGAGTTTTGTGATGTAGGTGTTGAGGATACCACAGGTGATTTTCCCTGAGAGCATAATCGAGTAGACGTGGTTGGGGAGCACATCCAGGCATCGGTTTGGCAATCTGATGGGGCAGTTTAACTGATGTCTATATGAATGAAGGTTTAGTGGCAAATGTTCGAATTAAATAGGTTGAATTTTTATAACAGTAGAGACTTCAATGTTTTGGATGCATATTGAGTTTTCTTTTCTGACAGTGGTATTTCCGATGGTTTTAATACCGGATTTTTACTGGAGTTGAGTAACATGAAGTTTTAAATTGTTTTTCTGAATGGTTTCAACAGAATAGACAAGTCTTTACCGCAGTTGTGTTGTTCAGGTATAGAATGTGAGAAGTTGAAATATTGTTCTGTTTTCTATCAGATGGAATCGCGAGTTTTGTCTACCGGAAGGTGTAGTTTTATTTTCTTTGATAGACATGGTGTTGTTTTCATCGGAAGATGAAGTTTCATTTCTATCGGAAGATGTCTTCAGTAAAGGCATCGGAAGGTGTAACCTTATTTCTATCGGCAGATGAAGTCATGTTGACTTCATCGGCAGGTGGAGTTGTATGTGCAGTCGTGTTGACTTTATCGGCAGGTGGAGTTGTATGTGCAGACGTGTTGACTTTATCGGCAGATGAAGTTGTGTTGACGTCATCGGTAGGTACAGCCCGCCGAGAAATGTCTCAGTTCCAAGTCTTCAGGTCCACGTCATCGGCAGGAGTCTTCTAGTTACCGTGTCAGCTTCTTCCGTTGATTTTCCACCGGCAGACGTGGTTGACTTTAGAGGTTTAACAGCGTTTTTGTGATTTAAACCTTTATTTCTTTTGGTCGATTATCTCGAACATTTTATCCGATTATCCAAAAACATTTTATGGTTTTGTTTAACTCTAAGTTATTTAAATTAATTCCGCTGCAAATTTAAAAATATGGATGAAGTTTTTAGTCATGTACGGGTTTTGTGTGACGAACCGGGTTCAGAGAACTCGAGGCGTTACAGTTTCAATTAATTGTTTTGAGTTTTATTTAGATTGTTTTTAAGTTTTGTCAATTGATTTAAAAGCATAAACTTCAACGACTCCGATTTTAAAAGTTTTATTTCCGCACGAACGTTAGGTTTAAGTTTTAAGTATAAAAAAAAAATAGTTACGGGAAATTAGAAATAGTTAAAGGGTCGTCACAAATTTGATTTCCATCACTTGATCTTTATTCGTTTGTTCAATTTAGAATTATAATTAATAAATTTGATAATTAATTAAAAAGTCTTCGTGGGTTCGACACTCTACTTATCACTTTATTACTTGTTGTGACTCGTACATTTTCGAAATATTCTGCACAACAATCATACAATAATTATAATAAATTTATAAAAATATAATTCATAACTAGTATTATTAAGTGGTAGTAGGCATGACCGAAAGAATCGAAAGGTAGGGATTTATAATGAAAAAGAACACTCATTGACTATCCAATTCTTTGTTTTAGATGCAAAAAGTGAATATAACAAAATCTAGAGATGATAAATAAGATGATCGAGCCTGAAAAGTTCGGCTTAGCAGACCTAACAGGTTAAACAAGTCGAGTCTAACTAACTTAGCACACCTAACAATCTCGCAAAAAAAAAAAAAAAAAAAAAAACCTTGAACTGATTCGCTAGCCACGAGTTAAATGAATCGAACTGAATTGGCTAAATGAGCCTAAGAACTGAGTATAAATAAATACTTTCAATTTATATCAATATAACATATATTCTTAAGAAATTTAATTATTAAAATTATAATGTCAAAATATAATAATTAATCGTAACAAATCCTAGTTCAATTGGTACCTGGGTGCGGGGCGAAGCCCGGCCCAAGAGGTGTGGGGGGTTGTTAGTTAAAATATAATAATTAATCGTAACAAATCCAAATTATTATCTAATCCAGTCGAAATCTGACCTCAAACTTATCTATTTTAATAAAATTAATTTTTATTTTTAATAGAACCATCTCTCCCAACTTTGTCGATTCCTCCAACTATTCAATTCTAGTTTCATATTGTTTTTAAATTTGATTCTCTAAAATAAATGAGGCGTAAACGTGACATGACATCAAACGTGTCTTATAATGTTGTTCTAATGTGACGTTTAGCTACCTTAAATTCATTAGTTTAAATCATATATCATATCATACGCACTTAATAAAAAATCTTATTTTATAAACTATTACAAAGTTTTGATGTCATACATCCACGTAACGCTGCCACCTCAGGTTACTTGCTAAGTCGTAACGTATCCAATTTCATTTCTAATTATCCAATTAGACCAATCTCCACGTCACTTACCAAAAATTAGATAAATATAGTTATTTGAGCCCACTCTGAAAGAAGACAGGCTTTCTTTTACATTCTCTGCCAGAGTGCCAGTTCCCCTCCGCCCCTGGATTTTCCTGGAAACTGGTAGAAATCGGAGCGATCTACCCCCGATGACTATGGCTCCGAACGGAGATCAGCCGGATGTTGCCGGGGAAACCATGGTTATCCAATCTCAGAAGCGTCCCATTTCCAATCTTCTTATCATCATCGGTGCCGCCTTCTTCCTCCATTTCATGCTCTATGCCCTCTTTGTTATGATTTTGATTTCGTGTTTTTTTTTTTGAAGTACAGCTATGCAGACCGAAGCACTTCCTTTGGTGAACAAGTTCCAGCTCGCCGAGGACGTTAATTCCGTGTGAGTCTCTTCTTCCGCTTAGATCTTCTTCGTCTATTCTTTTTTTGTACCATCATTACAAATAACTCCGTGTGAGTCTCTTCTGTCTTTAAGATCTTCCTGTCTTTTGCTACTATTTTGTTGGTACCCAAATTCTAACTCCCAGTGAGCTTCTTCTTTCGCTAAAACCCTCGTCCTGTTTTCATATCTTACCATTTTCATTATCATATTGTATATCGAACTTTTTATCAAATATGCTTCGAAGTACTTTCGAACTTTCCAATTGAAAACTTTAAGAGTATCTGGTCGTGTAAAGTAATCCATGTAATATTCGTTTTTGGGAATCCTGCTTTGAAGCGATTTTGTTATGGGTGGAAGTTTCTTTTTTGAACTTATTTATGACATCTATACTCCTAAGGCATTAAAACTAGTGGAACTTTTTTCCTGCTTTTATTTGATTAAAAAATGGACATTGTTGTAGGGGGTTAAATATTTTTTACTTTTATTCTGATTTGATGGAACTTTGGACATAAACATGTTTAGAGAATTTTACGCTGAACTGTCCATGCAACTCTGCAGGTTTCCGAAAGGAGTTCCTTGGGTCCGGTATCAAGGAACCTACAGAGATCTGCACCTTGATTTAGTTTGGCCTGGAAAAGATGTAGCCTTGGGTAAGAATTTGAGATTTTGGATATTGGCTGTCATTCGCAGTTTATGCCTAGTATGTTCTTTTAAGTTTTATGAATCTATCCCGTAAAGGTTATCATGATTGTCAGACGCTGGACTAATAGAAACTGTGACCCCTGTTGTTGATCATGTGACATCACCCTAAAAGCTTCACCCGGAAAACCTGCTTCAAATTTTTTTTTTTTATTTAATCATGGAAAATTCATCTTTAAAACAAATTCTCCATATATAATTCTATGAAAAGACATTTCTAGCCAAAAGAAACTTGCTGTTTTTGTTAGGTTCTTCGAAATTTACTTTGACCATGTGGCATGTTCAGTTGGTGTGTTTCTTTTACCTGGGTCTTTTAACGACTAAAATTGAAATTATCTAATCACCATATGTCCCGCACCAGTGATCAACCACTAACCAGTAATATGACCCCATTGAGATCGCATAGCAATCAGCATACTTTTAGTCTTACCATAGAAGACCAGCTGTGGAAGTGTGAATGATGTGAAATGCCATAGTTGATTGGAGAACATGATGTTTGGCTGTTAATGCATTGGCTTTTGTTGACATGCGTATACAATTTTGTTAAAAAAGGACACTGAATCTAATAAAATTTTCCTGATCTCCAAAATACTTCTCAGGAGTTGATAGTGTGGGTACAGTTTCTGCGTCTCTTCTAGCCTATGCTTCTATCCAAGCACTACAACCCGACTTAATAATAAATGCAGGAACTGCTGGTGGCTTCAAGGTATTTAGTTGAAGAAAAGTGACTTTTTTGCTCATCTTCTTTTGCATTATCTGCCCTTTACCTCTCTACGCCCTCTCTCAAAGAAACAATTACTGATCGGTGGCTGTAATGCGGAATAAGCTTAAGTTTAATTACTGCTTCTAGGATGTATTTAATAAGCATTAAGGATATAAATTTCTAATTTGTGTTTATAACTGATAACTGAGTGCTCTCAGGTAAAAGGTGCTTCCGTTGGTGATGTGTATCTTGCTTCTGATTGTGCTTTCCATGATAGAAGGATACCTATACCAGTAAGTGTCAACTTGCTAGCATAGTATAATGAGACAGACTTCTCTCTCTACATCTACATATATTCATATAATCATGAATACATTAAAATGACTGTTGTATACTCAAAATGGTTTGATATGTCACGTGTGAGGTCTTGCAATGGTAGTGACAAAAAGCAGGGAGTCTTATCTTCTTGTGGATGGGTTGATCATGTTCATTTGTTTTATGAATCATGTACTTTCTTTAGTTTTCCTGGCGAACTCCTATATACTTTTTTGCTTTTTGAATGTTTCTTGTTCATTCTTCCTCTTCATATGTTTCTACAGGTTTTTGATTTGTATGGAGTTGGTTTCCGTGAGGCACTCTCAACACCAAATATCGCAAAAGAACTTAACCTAAAGGTATGATGCTTCAGTTGAATTTAATATAAAGAATCTTAACATTTATATGCGAGTCCGACAAAAAAAGAATAGCAATTTCGACATAGTTTTTCCTTCATTTCTCAGGTTGGCAAGTTGTCTACAGGAGACTCTTTAGATATGTCTTCTCAAGATGAGGCATCAATTGTAGCAAATGATGCCACAATCAAAGACATGGAGGTAACAAAAACTCCTACTCATCAGAAAAATTACTGTTCATCCTCGCCTATCTATTTGCAATATTTTATTAGGTCTTTAGTTATTTCCTTGTCATCTTTAGCAAGAAACGCGGGTTTTAAGAGAAAAGAGCTAAATGATTAAATCACTTAAACTTCTCAACTCGGTATATGTCTTCTGTGAAATGAGTCATAGATGAACATTAGAAATCAATTACTTAGCTATATCAGTTAATAAAGTCTTCGTTGTGGAGCTGATCAAGTTATGATATACTACAAGTTACATGGGCTCCTTAAACTCAAAAGATAATTTTGATATACCTTTTAACCTGCTAAGATGTCTGATGGCATCCAGTATTTCCTAGAAATATGATATCAAACAAGAGGTTCTTACTAAGGAGTCAAATCAACCATTTGAAAAGGGCATGTCTTTAGATTGAGTTGGACCATTTTCTGAGCTTCTAATTCATTTCCTCTTTTATATTGGCTTAACTTTCTCTACGCATTATCAATGTACATATAGTACGGAAGTAATTCTCTGAATTCTTAGCTTGAATTGGGTTGAAACCTTTTTATATGCAAACTTTGATTTCAGGGAGCAGCTGTTGCGTATGTGGCCGATCTCTTCAAAGTTCCTGCAATATTCTTAAAAGCAATAACTGACATAGTCGACGGAGAGAAGCCTACTGCAGAGGAGTTTTTGGAGAATCTGGTGACGGTGGCTGCTGCACTGGATCAAGCAGTCACGCGAGTAATTGATTACATCAGTGGAAAGTGCATCTCTGATCTTTGAAGTTTCTTCAAGTCACTTGTCTAATATTGCTAATAACATGTAACATTATATGGTAGATGCAATTCATTCTATATAAATTCGATTCAACCATGTTATTCGTCATCAGTAGTACAAGTAAAATCCTACATATTGCTGTGAAGGTTCATATTATTTCTGGAATTTATTCTCATTGTATAAAGACTGTACTTTGATGTTCTTGGTTAATGGTTGTAGTGTTATGTATATGCGCAGACTATTTTTCTTAAACTTCAGATTAGCTGTGCTTTACCTGTAATTTTTAGTGCTGTTTTTGCTGTGTAGCTGGCTTGCCACTTCTCTAAAGTACACCAAACATCTACCTTATAATTAGCATGAATACCATGCTTCTCAACAGACCCTCGTTTCACATCTCTATATATTTAGTGTCAATCGTATTGCTGCTCATTTCAAGGGGGGGTGGCTCTCCAGCGCAGGTTTGTTTTGCAGGAATAGCAGGCGAAGGCAATTGAGAAACATGGGGAATGGAGATTTTGGTGAAGGAGGAGGAGGTTACAGTAGGAAAGCTAGCCCTGGTAAAGCAACCATTCTGGCTCTTGGCAAGGCTTTTCCCCACCAGCTTGTCATGCAGGAGTACCTCGTTGATGGCTACTTCAAAAACACCAACTGCGATGATCCTGACCTCAGGCAGAAGCTCACCCGACTCTGTACGTCCTCTTAACTCTCTCAAATTAATGGGCGTTGTTGGGTTTATCAAGTGGTGGTATGGCTTTCTAATGTTAAGTCAACAATGGATGATGCTTTAATCACGTTTTTGACGTATTGCAGGCAAAACGACAACAGTGAAAACCAGATACGTTGTGATGTCAGAGGAGATTCTAAAGCAATATCCAGAGCTCGCCATTGAAGGCCGACCAACAGTGAAGCAAAGGCTCGACATCTGCAATATCGCAGTCACGGAGATGGCCGTCGAAGCTTCAAAAGCTTGCATCAAGAACTGGGGAAGGCCAGTTTCAGAGATAACCCACCTAGTCTACGTCTCTTCCAGCGAAGTCCGACTACCCGGCGGCGATCTCTATTTAGCCACTGGCCTCGGCCTCAGTCCCGATACTCAACGGGTAATGCTATACTTTATGGGCTGCTCCGGTGGAGTCGCTGGCCTCCGACTGGCAAAAGATATCGCCGAGAATAATCCCGGCAGTCGAGTTCTCCTCACCACATCCGAAACCACCGTTATAGGGTACAAACCGCCGAGTGCTCAACGGCCTTATGATCTCGTCGGAGTGGCCCTCTTCGGCGATGGTGCCGGAGCAATGGTGATCGGTTCGGACCCGGTAGTAAATATCGAGCGTCCTCTTTTTGAACTTCACACCGCGATTCAGCAGTTCTTGCCGAACACGGAGAAAATTATAGACGGCCGACTGACGGAAGAGGGAATTAGTTTCAAGCTAGATAAGGAGCTTCCCCACATCATAGAAGACAACATCGAAAAATTCTGTGACGACTTAATGGGAGTGGTCGGGTTCAACGGAAAGGAATATAACGAGCTATTTTGGGCAGGTCCATCCGGGAGGGCCGGCGATATTGAACAGGTTGGAAAAGCGGCTGGATCTGTCGCCGGAAAAGCTGAACGCGAGTCGGCGGGCTCTGATGGACTACGGGAATGCGAGCAGCAATACGATTGTGTATGTGCTGGAGTACATGATAGAAGAGAGCTTGAAGATGAAGAAGGAAAGAGATGAAAATGGCGAGTGGGGATTGATTCTGGCTTTTGGACCTGGGATTTCGTTCGAGGGAATTCTGGCCAGAAACTTGGCCGTCTGTTTGTAATAACTCTGTTGGTTCATCTTCCATATCTGAACTCCAATAATTACTTCACTTACAAAAATGGCATTGAGAGTCAAACTGCGTGTAATTAGTTTGACTAAGGTTAAATATCAGGCCTAATAATTACGAAGATTCCATCAAATATCACCTTAAATACAGCAGCAATCACAGTCGACCATCCTCAACCGTTTGAGTTAATCACACCAAAAATCAACGGAGTATATTCCTCCAACGCAACTTTGTTCATCTTCTTTGCTATTTAAGCACCGACTCAGCGGACCCATTTGCCTTAACTACTCCCTCTTGAAGTTCTTGGAGGATATTCCTGAAGAAAGGTAGGAAGGACTCTGTACATTTGCTGTCTCTGTTTGTTTCTGATCTGCTCTGTCATTCCTGCATGATCTTCAACTTCATAAATGAAGGACTCTGTACATTTGCTGACTCTGTTTGTTTCTGATATGCTGTCATCCTTGCATCTGATCGTCAACTTCATAAATTGATCTTTTTTGTGGATTTAATAGTGTAAAAGTACAATGAGGATATCTCCGTACTCTGCTATGTGAATTTTGTTTTATTTACACAGTTACGACTGCAATGACTAATTACTTGGTTTCAAATCTCTAAACTTAATCGGAATTTGTCTGATATTTCAGTAACGGGTGATATCTTCGTTGACTGGTTTGCTAGCCACTCGAGGTAATATTGATGGATCTTCAAATTGGTTCACGAAGTGTTGATGGATTTTCGAATCGCCGCTCTTTTGTGTTAATATGTCGGAGGGGTCATTAAGTGATCTTTATTGAACTGTTCACTCAGCTCCAGTTTAGTGAGAATCAATTACATTAATCTTTTATTTGTTCAAGGTTGACAAGAAGTTGAATACTTCCCTTATTTATTTGATTTGCAGGAGCTAATATCAAATCCTAGTATGGTGATTTTAGGCTGTCAGTAGTTTATATACCTCCATCAACGTTGATAAAATGAAGATTCTCAGGTTGAGTTTAAGCCTCGATTTACCTATGTGCAGCCAGGAAATTTTGATCTTGTCGGCACCATTACTTCCGAGATCGACCAATATCCATACCGACCACATCTTTAATGGCACATTTGAAGTTGTTCAATCCGGGGCATCGAGTCAGTTTTCCCAAGTGTCCTTGGACATTCCCTCTTTGTCATGCTTAGGGGTTTGTGGTCGATTACAGCTTCTTTCCAAGGTATAGCAGCCAAAAATAATGCAGTTTGAAGATGCCTTTTACTGAATACACAAATGATCCACCTTAAAAATGAATGTTCTTGGAAAATGGTTGTTCACCAGTATTATTTACTCGGCCTTCATTATGAGTTCATATTTTGGACCATCTTGCATGTACCATGTGCCATTAAGATGGTGCTTCATTTTGATTTGTCATTTTCATGCTCGTTGAGAATTCTAATTTACCCTCTAGTGAGAAATCCACGAGGGCCTTCAAGCTCTCAGTTAGAGCTAATCCCTAAGTTAACTTAACTTTCTAGCAAAATCATAAGAGTTTTTACGCACTTATTTTATGATTATTAGCGTTCGGTTCTCGACAATAGTTAGAAATTGAATGATAACTAGAAAAAGAAAATACGATGTAGGGCATTAGAATTATGTGAAAAAAAAATTTTCGAAAAAAAAAAACCACGAACAGATGAACAAATCTAATATGAAGATCGAAATACAACTGCGAGTTTTTTGACTGTAATTTATATGAATTTATAAAAAAAATAAAATTCTAATGATATTTCTAACGTAGGTCTAATTGGCCTGACCAGAGCCATTTTTGAAGTAGAGCCTTGAGCTAGAAATTATACTATTTTTCTGCATAACTTCCTCGCATTTGAATTACGTATTCTTCATTTTTTGCGCTGAAATTTGCTCCGGTTGCGGTCTATATCGATAGCTAGTTAGCCATGTGAGCCTTGTTTAATCTTTTTGGTAGACTTTTCTCGATAGATTGGTATGATCACGAAGGACAGCCCACTTGAAAGAGTTTTAAACAGGTAAATGAAATCATCACCAACCTTCTTGATCATCCTTTACTTGTTTGATTTATGAGTTCCTCGTAGCAAACTGACCCTACACACAATTGAAACTAGTACGAAATAGTAGAAATTCATGTGCTTGTTTTTGAAATATCAACTTCCAGTGTCAGCTGGTAATGGCTGATGAGACTGAAACGAGTGATAATGAAGAGAAAGCTTAAAAGTTTGAACATTAATGGAGGTTTTAGAGAGATGGAGTGGTGGCATTGAGATTGCCACTAGATTACTTGTATCTGCTTCGTGTTATAAATCTCACTACCTACTATTGTTGCTTCATTAATACAGCCTTTATTACCTGCTTTCCAATGCAATTTGACATTGCTTTGGCTAATCATTTCTCTCCCAAAAACAATATCTTCCTCTTCTTCACCTCCTCGTCGATGTTTTCTACTGTTTGTTCAAGAGAAAATTCGCCTCCACCAGCAAGATTAGTGCTCTTTGACAGGAAAAACGTCGCAACATGTAAACGAAATTCAAGAATTAGGTTCTAAGATTTGACGTGAAATGTCCAAATGAGAAGCTAAGCTGGTGCACGAAAAGAAGATTTTGAGTTAAAATGGCAGCTTGTTCTAAATGGGGCCTGAACTTCACCGGTCTCTCCTGCTGATGCTGCTGATTTATGAAGGCTACATTTTCATTGTTTTCCTCAACTGTGATAAAAAAATAAATAAATAAGAATTACTTTCATGGGATTCATAGATTGATGAATTAGTATAAAATATGCTAATTTTATATTAATAAAATTCTGGAATAAATTTTGTGTATTATTCGTAATCAATTTGTTTCTTGTTAACTCGAACATTTGTAATTTGTTATCGTTAGACCAAGTGTGATTTTTTGATCAATTGATCAAATCGATAAATTAAACGTTACCGCGTGGTTGAAATTTTGAAACATAGTATTGGGTAGATTGAAATTTACATCATGTTCAATTTAGGATAACACTTAGATTTACGTGGAATCAGAATTCAAAGGAATATCGTTGATTCCAAGCTATGAAATCATTGGTGTAAATTTTTTGTCGTGATTTAGTGGAAAATCGTGGAAATCAGGGTTGTTTCGATGGGTGTCAAAAAAATACGGTTTAAGCATTGTAGCTTAGCTTGTGCTGAGCCGACGCACTAGCCTGATATGCATGGGCGAATGGGAGAGCGCTGGGGCGTGTGCCAGATGCTGATGCTCCATGTCGTGGAGCGACTTCTTTTGCGCCACTACACTGTGTCGGTTTTGAGCGCCGCAGCATTGACCTTCTGAAGCCGCAACCATTTATCGTTTCATTCATGATTGGGTTCCTAATTTTCTGTATAAAAACTGATTTATGAATTTCCAAAATGTTTTCGAGAGCATTATTACTGCTGGTCGAAAAGACAAACATCATTAAGATAATTGTTTCTTTTCTATATCACATATGCATCATGATTTTTAAAATTATTATTTTGTGATATATCACATATAAAACATGACATGTCATGTTTCACGGTATGTCAGTTTTTATAATTACATATGTACGTCAGTTTTACACATTTATTTATATATATAAATATATATATATATATATATATATATATATATATATATATATCTATATATATATATATATATATATATATATATATATCTATATATATATATATATATCTATATATATATATCTATATATATATATATATATATATATATCTATATATATATATATATCTATATATATATATATATATATATATATCTATATATATATATATATCTATATATATATATATATATCTATATATATATATCTATATATATATATCTATATATATATATATATATATCTATATATATATATCTATATATATATATATATATCTATATATATATATCTATATATATATATATCTATATATATATATATCTATATATATATATCTATATATATATATATCTATATATATATATATCTATATATATATATCTATATATATATATATATATATCTATATATATATATCTATATATATATATATCTATATATATATATATATATCTATATATATATATATATATATATATATATATATATATATATATATATATATATCAAACGAACATATAGATGTTTTGGATCGTGTTTTGGGGTCATTCATTTGTTACACAATAGAATAATGGGAAAGTAATGACGTGTAATTGGGTGCAAAATCATAAATCTGGTCAGGGTGATTTATGCAATTGATTGGTTTTCAGGCAATCGTTCTTGTTACCTTACATGATTGCTAGGTATTTAGATGGTCATTCTTTTGCTTTATGCGCCTGGAGCATTTGTTGTGCAAATCTCTGTGGGTGACCTTATTTAACTAGAAATGTTTTCTACATAAGACAGTGATGACACTATTTTTATATAGCGAATTATGTATATAACAATCTTTCCGTCATTTGCCTTACAAATGGTTCGTATAACTTGTTTTTTAAATTTGTTAAAAAGATTTTGATGAATGTAGTAAATTCATGCATTACAATTTTCTTCACTGAGTCATTGTTTTAAAAATGAAATGATAAAATCAATTTTTTACTGTAACATTGAGTATAGTATATGATTCATTATTTTGTTAATTGTTCATCCCAAAATACTCCTTATCTTTTTTTTTTTCCTAGGTGAGGATCTTGAAGTCAAGAGTAACTGATCGTTGAAGGTTGTTTCGTTATTTATTTTCTTTCAAGTGATATACTTTCCTTTATTTGGTGGACTTTTTTATTCATTTCATCCCTTATTTTTTTTATTTGTATAATTATATTGGGTATCGTACATTTTTATTCCTGCATGGTATTATTTGAATTGTATTTATGCATTATTTTATTATTCTAGGATTGCTACATGAACTCCACTCACATCTTGTGGGTAATGACTTAAGTCTTCTACTGCAAAACGAGCATTGGGTTGGGCGATCAGGTAGCATCGAGTCGTGGAGGGTTTATGAGTTCCGGAAAGATGATGAACAGGAGATTAAGTTATTTATGGCTATGGTAGTATGTTAAGGCATGGAGATAAAACATGCAGATTTTATAGGCTGTGTAGTTGAGCTCATTCAATGGTATTGGCATCTTCCTTATAGTTATTGAAATGGGTCCATTATCACATGCGAGTCCCTCGAGTTAGTGTCGGCCAAGTCTTAAGATCACTATATAATTGGGTTGATCAGACTCCGTTTATATCACATCGGGGAAGCTTTTATAGCTTAAGCCCTAACTTTTCTCTCTTCTTCCTCCTTTGGTTAACACGTTTCCCCATGCAGAGACAGAATCCTCCTTTTTGTCGACCGTTAGTTCTGTGCTTCCTTTTATCTTTCCTCTTTGCAGCAGGTTTCTGCCATGCCAATGATAAGTCTGTCGAGGTTGTTGGGGTCGGAGAATGTGCAGACTGCAAAGAAAGTAATTTCAAGACGAGCCATGCATTTGCAGGTAGAAAAGCCCTCCGCCTCCTGTCTACAAATACGAAAGCCCCCCTCCGCCTCCTGTCTACAAATACGAAAGCCCCCCTCCGCCTCCTGTTTACAAATACAAAAGCCCTCCGCCTCCTGTCTACAAATACAAAAGCCCTCCGCCTCCTGTTTACAAATACAAAAGCCCTCCGCCTCCTGTTTACAAATACAAAAGCCCTCCGCCTCCTGTTTACAAATACAAAAGCCCTCCGCCTCCTGTTTACAAATACAAAAGCCCTCCGCCTCCTGTCTACAAATACGAAAGCCCCCCTCCGCCTCCTGTTTACAAATACAAAAGCCCTCCGCCTCCTGTTTACAAATACAAAAGCCCTCCGCCTCCTGTTTACAAATACAAAAGCCCTCCGCCTCCTGTTTACAAATACAAAAGCCCTCCGCCTCCTGTCTACAAATACAAAAGCCCTCCGCCTCCTGTCTACAAATACGAAAGCCCCCCTCCGCCTCCTGTTTACAAATACAAAAGCCCTCCGCCTCCTGTTTACAAATACAAAAGCCCTCCGCCTCCTGTCTACAAATACAAAAGCCCTCCGCCTCCTGTCTACAAATACGAAAGCCCCCCTCCGCCTCCTGTTTACAAATACAAAAGCCCTCCGCCTCCTGTCTACAAATACAAAAGCCCTCCGCCTCCTGTTTACAAATACAAAAGCCCTCCGCCTCCTGTTTACAAATACAAAAGCCCTCCGCCTCCTGTTTACAAATACAAAAGCCCTCCGCCTCCTGTTTACAAATACAAAAGCCCTCCGCCTCCTGTTTACAAATACAAAAGCCCTCCGCCTCCTGTCTACAAATACAAAAGCCCTCCGCCTCCTGTTTACAAATACAAAAGCCCTCCGCCTCCTGTTTACAAATACAAAAGCCCTCCGCCTCCTGTTTACAAATACAAAAGCCCTCCGCCTCCTGTCTACAAATACGAAAGCCCCCCTCCGCCTCCTGTTTACAAATACAAAAGCCCTCCGCCTCCTGTTTACAAATACAAAAGCCCTCCGCCTCCTGTCTACAAATACAAAAGCCCTCCGCCTCCTGTCTACAAATACAAAAGCCCTCCGCCTCCTGTCTACAAATACGAAAGCCCCCCTCCGCCTCCTGTCTACAAATACAAAAGCCCTCCGCCTCCTGTTTACAAATACAAAAGCCCTCCGCCTCCTGTCTACAAATACGAAAGCCCCCCTCCGCCTCCTGTCTACAAATACAAAAGCCCTCCGCCTCCTGTCTACAAATACAAAAGCCCTCCGCCTCCTGTCTACAAATACAAAAGCCCTCCGCCTCCTGTTTACAAATACAAAAGCCCTCCGCCTCCTGTCTACAAATACGAAAGCCCCCCTCCGCCTCCTGTCTACAAATACAAAAGCCCTCCGCCTCCTGTTTACAAATACAAAAGCCCTCCGCCTCCTGTTTACAAATACAAAAGCCCTCCGCCTCCTGTCTACAAATACAAAAGCCCTCCGCCTCCTGTTTACAAATACAAAAGCCCTCCGCCTCCTGTCTACAAATACAAAAGCCCTCCGCCTCCTGTCTACAAATACAAAAGCCCTCCGCCTCCTGTCTACAAATACGAAAGCCCCCCTCCGCCTCCTGTCTACAAATACGAAAGCCCCCCTCCGCCTCCTGTCTACAAATACAAAAGCCCTCCGCCTCCTGTCTACAAATACGAAAGCCCCCCTCCGCCTCCTGTCTACAAATACGAAAGCCCCCCTCCGCCTCCTGTTTACAAATACAAAAGCCCTCCGCCTCCTGTCTACAAATACAAAAGCCCTCCGCCTCCTGTTTACAAATACAAAAGCCCTCCGCCTCCTGTCTACAAATACAAAAGCCCTCCGCCTCCTGTCTACAAATACAAAAGCCCTCCGCCTCCTGTTTACAAATACAAAAGCCCTCCGCCTCCTGTTTACAAATACAAAAGCCCTCCGCCTCCTGTCTACAAATACAAAAGCCCTCCGCCTCCTGTCTACAAATACGAAAGCCCCCCTCCGCCTCCTGTCTACAAATACGAAAGCCCCCCTCCGCCTCCTGTCTACAAATACGAAAGCCCCCCTCCGCCTCCTGTCTACAAATACAAAAGCCCTCCGCCTCCTGTTTACAAATACAAAAGCCCTCCGCCTCCTGTTTACAAATACAAAAGCCCTCCGCCTCCTGTCTACAAATACAAAAGCCCTCCGCCTCCTGTTTACAAATACAAAAGCCCTCCGCCTCCTGTCTACAAATACAAAAGCCCTCCGCCTCCTGTCTACAAATACAAAAGCCCTCCGCCTCCTGTCTACAAATACAAAAGCCCTCCGCCTCCTGTCTACAAATACGAAAGCCCCCCTCCGCCTCCTGTCTACAAATACGAAAGCCCCCCTCCGCCTCCTGTCTACAAATACGAAAGCCCCCCTCCGCCTCCTGTTTACAAATACAAAAGCCCTCCGCCTCCTGTTTACAAATACAAAAGCCCTCCGCCTCCTGTCTACAAATACAAAAGCCCTCCGCCTCCTGTCTACAAATACAAAAGCCCTCCGCCTCCTGTCTACAAATACAAAAGCCCTCCGCCTCCTGTCTACAAATACAAAAGCCCTCCGCCTCCTGTCTACAAATACAAAAGCCCTCCGCCTCCTGTCTACAAATACAAAAGCCCTCCGCCTCCTGTCTACAAATACAAAAGCCCTCCGCCTCCTGTCTACAAATACAAAAGCCCTCCGCCTCCTGTCTACAAATACGAAAGCCCCCCTCCGCCTCCTGTCTACAAATACAAAAGCCCTCCGCCTCCTGTCTACAAATACAAAAGCCCTCCGCCTCCTGTCTACAAATACGAAAGCCCCCCTCCGCCTCCTGTCTACAAATACAAAAGCCCCCCTCTGCCTCCTCTGGTAGCATCGAGTCGTGGAGGGTTTAGAGTTCCGGAAAGATGATGAACAGGAGATTAAGTATTTATGGCTATGGTAGTATGTTAAGGCATGGAGATAAAACATGCAGATTTTATAGGCTGTGTAGTTGAGCTCATTCAATGGTATTGGCATCTTCCTTATAGTTATTGAAATGGGTCCATTATCACATGCGAGTCCCTCGAGTTAGTGTCGGCCAAGTCTTAAGATCACTATATAATTGGGTTGATCAGACTCCGTTTATATCACATCGGGGAAGCTTTTATAGCTTAAGCCCTAACTTTTCTCTCTTCTTCCTCCTTTGGTTAACACGTTTCCCCATGCAGAGACAGAATCCTCCTTTTTGTCGACCGTTAGTTCTGTGCTTCCTTTTATCTTTCCTCTTTGCAGCAGGTTTCTGCCATGCCAATGATAAGTCTGTCGAGGTTGTTGGGGTCGGAGAATGTGCAGACTGCAAAGAAAGTAATTTCAAGACGAGCCATGCATTTGCAGGTAGAATTAGCTTTCCTTTTTGAACGATAATTAAAGTTCCTGGCAGAAAAAACTGACGAGGGTTTTGCTTGAATTTATTGTCCATGCAGGGCTTCGAGTAACCATAGACTGCAAAACTAATGGAGATTTGCAGACGAGAGGGTCGGGACAGCTCGATGCAGAAGGAAATTTCAGAGTGAGGCTGTCGGATGAGATAGTTGAAGATGGAAAACTGAAGGAAGATTGTTATGCTAAGCTTCACAGCGCTGCAGCCAAGCCTTGTCCTACTCTGAACGACGTAGAATCCTCTAAAATGGTACTCAAAACAGATAAAGATGGTAAACAGACGTTGGGCCTTGTGGGGAAGATCAAATTTTCCCCCTCCACCTGCGCTTCGGCTTTCTTCTGGTTTTTCTTCCACCACCTGCCTCCCTACCACGAGCCCGTTCTTCCCCCTCTGCCTCCTCTCTACCACAAGCCGCCTCATCCTCCGGTATACAAAAGCCCCCCTCTGCCTCCTGTCTACGAATACGAAAGCCCCCCTCCGCCTCCTGTCTACAAATACGAAGCCCCCTCCGCCTCCTGTCTACAAATACGAAAGCCCCCTCCGCCTCCTTCTACAAATACAAAAGCCCGCCGCCGCCTGTCTACAATACGAAAGCCCCCCTCCGCCTCCTGTTTACAAATACAAAAGCCCTCCGCCTCCTGTCTACAATACGAAAGCCCCCCTCCGCCTCCTGTCTACAATACAAAAGCCCTCCGCCTCCTGTCTACAAATACGAAAGCCCTCCGCCTCCTGTCTACAAATAGAAAGCCCCCCTCCGCCTCCTGTTTACAAATACAAAGCCCTCCGCCTCCTGTCTACAAATACGAAAGCCCCCCTCCGCCTCCATGTCTACAAATACAAAAGCCCTCACGCCTCCTGTCTACAAATACGAAAGCCCCCCTCCGCCTCCCTGTCTACAAATACAAAAGCCCCCCTCCGCCTCCTGTCTACCATACGAAAGCCCCCCTCCGCTCCTGTCTATCACAAGCCGCCTCCTTCGATTCCGATTTGTAAACACAAGCATCCATTTTGCTACCATCTTCCTCCTCACCCCATCGGAACTTTCCCTCCTCACCCCAAATATGGAGCCTTTCCTCCCCTTCCACCTTACTCTTCCCACCCTTAATGGTTCGCCTGTAAAATTTGTAAGCGTTTGTGTTCGTTGATTTGAATTTCTACCGCTGTAATAATAATGGAAGTGTGCAAAAAAGCAGAGAAAAGCAAAGAATCAAATGAAGTGAGAAAGGAAAGACGGTTTGTATAATATATAATATTATATGAGTGAAATATTTGTCACTACGTGCACTCTCTTAGCTTAGTTGATCATACTCTAATGGAATTATCACATCATCTATTGAAATAACACTTTATAGTATATCGCAAAATAGACATTTGTCCGTACCATACCAGGTTTACGAAAAATTAAATTAAATTAAATTAAATTAAATTAAATTAAATTAAATTAAATTAAATTAAATTAAATTAAATTAAATTAAATTAAATTAAATTAAATTAAATTAAATTAAATTAAATTAAATTAAATTAAATTAAATTAAATTAAATTAAATTAAATTAAATTAAATTAAATTAAATTAAATTAAATTAAATTAAATTAAATTAAATTAAATTAAATTAAATTAAATTAAATTAAATTAAATTAAATTAAATTAAATTAAATTAAATTAAATTAAATTAAATTAAATTAAATTAAATTAAATTAAATTAAATTAAATTAAATTAAATTAAATTAAATTAAATTAAATTAAATTAAATTAAATTAAATTAAATTAAATTAAATTAAATTAAATTAAATTAAATTAAATTAAATTAAATTAAATTAAATTAAATTAAATTAAATTAAATTAAATTAAATTAAATTAAATTAAATTAAATTAAATTAAATTAAATTAAATTAAATTAAATTAAATTAAATTAAATTAAATTAAATTAAATTAAATTAAATTAAATTAAATTAAATTAAATTAAATTAAATTAAATTAAATTAAATTAAATTAAATTAAATTAAATTAAATTAAATTAAATTAAATTAAATTAAATTAAATTAAATTAAATTAAATTAAATTAAATTAAATTAAATTAAATTAAATTAAATTAAATTAAATTAAATTAAATTAAATTAAATTAAATTAAATTAAATTAAATTAAATTAAATTAAATTAAATTAAATTAAATTAAATTAAATTAAATTAAATTAAATTAAATTAAATTAAATTAAATTAAATTAAATTAAATTAAATTAAATTAAATTAAATTAAATTAAATTAAATTAAATTAAATTAAATTAAATTAAATTAAATTAAATTAAATTAAATTAAATTAAATTAAATTAAATTAAATTAAATTAAATTAAATTAAATTAAATTAAATTAAATTAAATTAAATTAAATTAAATTAAATTGGAGATTAATTCGATTTTGATAAAGATTAAAGGTGATAATCCTATGGGCAGAAGGAAAGAAGAGAATTTCAATCTTCTACCGTTGATTTCTCCGAATCTTTTATCTCGCCGTTCGATTGGAATCTCGCAGCTTCTCCCTCTATAAGAGCTCCTTTCGTTTCCAATTTCCATATCTCTACTATTCAACGCAATTCGACCGACGCAGGCAGAAAAATCTAGAGAGAGACAGAGAGAGAAACATGGCGGCAAAAGTGTCTCCATGGGCAAAGCCTGGTGCTTGGGCTCTCGATTCGGAAGAGCACGAAGCCGAACTTCTTGCAGAAACTCAACAAAACCAGAACGGTCACCCTACCGCTGATTTTCCCTCTCTAGCCGCGGCCGCCGCCAAACCGAAGAAGAAGAAAGGCCAAACCATCTCCTTAGCCGAGTTCACTACCTATGGAGGTCCCAAGCCTCCAGCTGTCTCCACCCAGCCAGCGGGTCTCACCCACGAAGATCTCCTGATTCTCCCCACTGGCCCTCGTGAGAGAACTGCTGAGGAGCTTGACCGGAGTCGGCTCGGCGGTGGGTTCAGGAATTACGGCTCGAATGGTTCTTATGATCGGAGCAATAGATACTCCACTGGCGATGATTCGTCTAATTCGAGATGGGGTTCGTCTAGGGTTTCTGATGAGACGAGGAGGAGCAACGGTGGTTTTGGAAAGGAATTTGCGAGGGAAGCGGCTCCATCTAGGGCTGATGAGATAGACAACTGGGCTGCGGGGAAAAGGCCAATTGTGAGCAATGGGTTTGAAAAGAGGGACAAAGGATGGTTTTCTGATACCGCGTCCTCAAAAGCAGACGAATCTGATAGCTGGGTTTCTAGCAAGAGCTTTATACCTTCGGAGACTCGGAAATTCAGTAGCAATGGAAGTTTTGACCGAGAGCGGAGAGGGGGGTTCACCTCTAATGGGGCTGGTGTTGATTCGGATAAGTGGGGGAAGAAGGAGGGTATTATTGCTAGAAGCGTAGGTGAGAGACCGAGGCTGAATTTGCAACCTCGTACTGTGCCTTTAAGCAATGATGGAAAGCCAGAGGTTTTAGAGAACATGGCAAAGCCTAAAGGTTCCAATCCGTTCGGAGAGGCGAGGCCAAGAGAGGAGGTTTTGGCGGGAAAGGGACAAGATTGGAAGAAGATTGATGAGCAGTTTGGGTTGATGAAGGTTAAGGATGCGGAGAATGTGGAAAAGCTTAATGGAGATTCTCATTGGAAAAAAAGTTCCGACAATGGGATTAGCAGGCTCTCTGAAGACCGAGCTGAGAGAACATGGAGGAAGCCTGATTCCGTAGAGACTCGTCCCAAAAGGTTGGTTCATCTAGTTTCTTGAATTACCAGTCATTAAATTGTAGAAAGGAGAATAATGTGATTGCCCAAGTATTATATTTGTTTTGGTATCTACACATAATTCATGGTTTTTTTTTTTTTAAATTCAAATTACATTTGATTCACTGCTCTTCGCAGACAATCTTTGTGATTGATGTTTTTTTTTTTTGACATGTCTGGTCAGTGACTTGTATTTTTGGTAATTTAAGGTAAATAGTGTCAGTGTGTTGTGTCCATAGAATATTTTAGTTGTGAATCTCACATATTAGTTCTGTGATAAGAAATTCTATGTTTGAATTGCTATGACTTCAAACCTCTACTTTTAAAACTATCATATTCGAATTCGGATTGTTTCTGTACTTGAATCACTGGAGGAGGATGTAGCCTCAATATTTTGTGGAAATTGAGCTAGTGATGATGCTATGTTGTATGATTTTTACCAATATTCAAATAAACTCTGTCCAGTTGTGATAGTCTTTTCCTTCATCACCATAGCTGCTTTAATACTGGTACCTCTACAGTGATTGCTATTGTTTTTCTGCAATACAGATGTTAAATCCAAAGCCATGCATATTTTCCTTTTGTTTTCCTTGAAAACTACGGTGGCTTTTGATTTTCCCTATTGTAATATTGTTTTACTATCAAGAGCTAGCAAATTTTACGCTTCTACGGCTCCTGATCTCTCTCTCTCTCTCTCTCTCTCTCTCATACTGAAAAGAAGTTGCTTTATGTTTATGGAAATCTGGTCTTGAGTCTCATCAATGTTTTTCTTGTGTGCAGTGCTGAAAATACTGAAGATGAAGCTGCCGAAGAAAACTGAAGATAGACACTAAATTAGTGTGCTACTGCGGTCATTCAATGTGTCGTTTACTTGCCTTTTTACTGTTTTTTTTTTTTTATAAAATACATTGGTATTATTAATTTTTGTTGTTTCATTATTGTGCAACAGCAAACTCGATAGGAGGGAGTACAATTTTGTAGAAAATAACTAAGTTTGATTGTGTTATCCATTGATTTACTCTCCAACTGTGCTCATGTATGTATGCTTTTAGTGCTGCCATGTATGGTAGCACTCTGGGTAGGGACAGAGACTGATGGTTTAACCATATGCCCGGCTAGGCTAGTTTTAATTCGCTCACAAGACGGTATGCTATTGGGTATGCATGTGGTACTGAGTTGAATCTTCTTCCTTTAGGCTTTGGTGAAATAGGCCTATCTTGAGGACTGTATAAGATGGTGTTATACATTTGGTGGCCATTGTAGGTTTGGACTGCAAGGATGAATCAACAAGAGAAGCTACCAAGTATAGAGATCTCTAAGGGAGCTTTCTTTTAACTTCTCATTGCACAGGGGCTCGCAAAACCAGACCTTGATAGTTGTTCAAACTGGAACTATGGGTATGGTTTGGTTTGGTTTGGTTTGGGTCTACTTTACACCTTTATAATTGGTTTTTTATATAGAAGAATTGTCTTTCCCGGTTTGGTTCACAATTAAACCGCATCATAGATCTAAAATCTAACCCAAACTCGGTTCAACCTCAAAATTAATTCATGATGTGGTCCAAATCAATGACACAAACCTAGTAAAACTCGTTTAAACTTGTGTATTTTAATAAAATTGATTTTAATTTAATTTTGACGCCGATCCAAAAACAAACTGGTCTCATGAACAGGTCCGGTTTCAATTTTAAAACTTTAAGAAGTATTAGATCACGGTGTGCTTTGGTTTGGGCTCGATCGTGACCATCCCTGTAAGACTCCACAGCAAGAAAATATCCAAAGCAGTGGCTAAGTCAAGATTGTGCTCAACCTAACATTTTACTGAGTTTGATAACATTCCATCACGATGAAGGAGAAGACCTCCATTGAACCTAACAGCGAGTGGATAAGCCATTGCCCTACTACCCGAGTTCAAACTGGCACTTGCGAGCTGATGTTTATCTCGTGCAAATCTTGGCTGTTGCAATAACACTAAACGACAAAAACCTGGAAACTGGCACTTGGATTCAGAGGCAAAGCTGACAAAAAATACTAAATGGGGTATGAGGAATCTGAAGAAAGATTAGACAGCTTCCGTCTTTCAAACCATAAACTTGGTATGGATGGATTAATAATAAAAAAAAATCGGGTTTATTTTCGGGAAATTTTGAGCAAATTCCAAAATAAACTTGATCTCTTCGAAAGTGGTCATCGTTCCATCACGTTCATGCTTTGATAGTGCGGAAACGGCTCCACTTTTCTCATCTTCTTGTCTCCGCAACTTCCTTTTACTTCTATGGTTGCCAATGATTTTTCTGTTGCTCTCGCTGGATCACAATTCTGAAGGTGCAGACTACCCGAGTTAACTCAGCCACCTCCGACTTCACCACGCATGGGAATTCCTTTTTCACTGACTGCGTGCGTCGTGGAGCTTCTGATTCACCTACTCTCATCGTCATTTGCGGTTGATACAATCGCGAAACATGATTTCTCATTCAAAGAAGCCACTGTTTCTGATTTCCAACTCGCCTTCCGCGCCAATCAACTCACCTCGATGCAGCTTGTGGAGCTCTACCTCGCAGAAATCAAGAAACTCAACCCTCTGTTAAAAGGGGTCATCGAGGTCAACCCAGAGGCGCTGCATTTGGCTGAAAGGCCGACCTTGAGCGGAAAAACAAGTCCCCGAAAATCTTTCCGATTTGCACGGATCCCGATTCTACTCAAAGATAATATCGCAACTAGGGACAAACTCAACACAACGGCCGGCTCGCTCGCGTTGCAGGGATCGGTCGTGGCTCAAGACGCTGGCGTTGTGAGGAAACTGAGAGAAGCTGGGGCCATTATTTTAGGGAAGGCTAGCTTGAGCGAGTGGGCTCATTTCAGATCGTTCAACGCACCTAGCGGTTGGTGCGCCAGAAGTGGCCAAGGGAAGGTTAGGCTGTTGGCAACACATAAATTGTTTGATCAGATCTGAGATTTTCCTCTTTATAAGCTCCGATGACATTTTATTTGGCAGAATCCTTATGTTCTACGAGCAGATCCTTGTGGTTCGAGCAGTGGTTCGGCCATTTCAGTAGCTGCAAACATGGTAGCTGTGTCTCTTGGCACAGAAACTGATGGCTCCATTTTATGTCCATCCAGTTACAATTCAGTGGTGGGTATCAAGCCAACGGTTGGCCTGACCAGCCGCTCTGGTGTAGTTCCGATTTCTCTCAGGCAGGACTCAGTTGGGTAACTACTTTTTTCACCATCTTTAATCTTTGAACGCAGAAAATTTCTGTTTTTCCCGATGGATTCATTTGACACCGTTTTATGATTTGAACGTTGCATGCGGTTAATGTTCACGTGGTAGCGTATGTTTTTGGCAAACATATTTTAAGAAAATTAATATATTTTTTATTGTGATTCTCAAGATTTATGTTACGAGATATTTGCAATATAAGTAACCATATCAATCAAAGATTATATTTCTAGAGTGCTCGGATTTGGTGTGATTGTTTGTGTGATTCCTTTCTAAAATATGATACATGATGTCACACGCGCAAAACAGGAAAGTTTTGTTTACTTTATTCATGCAAATATATTTTAAATATGGTATTCTGAATTACTCCTCATATAAAAAAATTGCATATCATATAACAACCATCCTTCTATTAGAGGGGTGCGCGGAACAAATATTATGATCTCGGGTGGGGCACGCCGTGGTTTTCATGTTATCTTATTCATTCGATCGTTGATTGAATGTATTCACACTCTATTCGTGAGCTGATCTGATTATCTTCAGAGTGTATTGGTTTGATACAACCGTAGACAACGACGAGTGTCATCGACGATGTACCAGGTGCAATTCTGTTTCTTTCATTGAAGCCGAGTCTCAGGCGGAGGTTACTTGGAACTCGGGAGGAGTTCTGATCGTGGGCAAGGAGATCTTGCCATACACGGATTTCAAGAGGAGTCATCAATGACAAGGGGAGCTTGTTATCTTTAGATTCCAGGAGGGTTCAATTACAAGTCAAGAGGAGCTCGCAAAAACAGATTCACTGAGGAAATTAACTAGAGGCGCGACAAAGATAAGAGGGAATCTTTAATTGTATAAGTCCGATTGTCTTGTAACTTCAAAGACTCTGAAATGTTTTAATTCTAGGCATGGCCCCGCAAACGTAGACAATTGCCGAACTGCGTTAACAATCTTCTGTCTTATTATTTTATGCACTTCACAATTGTTCATTATTATGATAATTAATTGGTGTCCCACTGAGTGTTTCACGTAAACTAGGGTATCAGGGTATCAATTAACTAACATTGATTTTTCACAGACCCATGTGCAGGACAGTATCAGACGCTGTAAGGGTCCTTGAGGCCATTGTAGGCTATGACGAGGAAGATAAAGAACTCAAAAAGCATCGAAATTTATTCCAGTTGGTGGTTATAAGCAGTTTCTAAACAAAGATGGACTCCGAGGGAAGAGAATAGGAATAGTGAGAGACCCATTCTTCAGTTTTGGCCATGCCACTCTCCTCGAGAAAATGTTCGAGGATCATTTCAATACACTGAGGTAAACGTTCAAACCCAGAACCCATTTTCTGAATAGCTTGGGGATTAGTTTAACCTATGTAAATCCTGCATTTTGAAGGAAAAAAGGGGCTGTTTGGTGGATCATCTCGAGATTAAGAACATCGATATTATTCTTCATTCCATAGAAAGTGGGGACAGACAGCTTTGCTATCAGAGTTTAAAACAGAGTTGAATGCATATCTTAAGAAGCTTGTGGCTTCACCAGTTAGATCTTTGGCCGACGTGATTGCCTTTAACAACAAACACTTGAAGTCGGTAAGTAGAGAAAAATAGCAAAACTATCGCAAACCATAAATCAATCATCGAACTAACGATATTTCTCGATGAAAACTGCAGGAAATGATCAGAGAGTTTGGACAGGGCGTCTTCCTAGACGCGCAAGCCACAAATGGGATTGGGAAGAAAGAGAAGGAAGCTCTGCTGAAAATGGGGAGGCTAACCAGAGATGGGTTTGAGAGGTTAGTCATGGAGAAGAAGTTGGATGCTATTGTGACGCCTGCTTCTGAAGTCACTCCTGTTCTTGCCATTGGAGGCTTTCCGGGAATTAGTGTTCCGGCTGGATATGAGGAAAGAGGCGTGCCCGTTGGGATATGCTTTGGTGGGCTCAAGGGATCAGAGCCGAAGCTCATCCAGATCGCTTATGGCTTCGAGCAGCTACCAGGATTCGAAAGCCTCCGTCATTTAGAACGTGAAGATTTGTAACAGCTTACACATTCAAACCTTATAATAACTTTTCTTGTGTAAGTGATGGTGTGAGAGATATGGCAAAACTAATGAAGCTCCGATATTCATCTCTTTAGTAGGAACCATTAACATGGCTTAGAGCTTCAAAGCAGACTTGATGGGCAGCCAATGACAAGCCTCCAGTTCCATTTCCACCCCACACTCAGTGCAAAAACCAATGTGCAGTCTACAGCTCATTGGAACCGAAGACAATCGGTTCGGTCCTCGATCTACAGCTCGAATTCCCGAAGAGTCGGGACGGGACCTAGGACCTAACTTAAAGCCAAATTGCAAATTCGTGTCGACAACTGAACAGTCTTCACTCTTCAGTTCAGTCTTTCTAAATCCTAACAGGCGAACACCCAAGTTCCGACCTCCGAACACCAGACCTCCAGACACCCGACCTGCTAGTTGCAGTCCCCGGTTTCAGTCTCCCCTGCTCCGAAACCCTGACCTCCGACCCCCGACCTCCCCAGTTCGGTCTCCCTTGCTCCCTGCTCCGACTGTCGAGTTTCGACTTGTCGAGCTTTAGAATTTCCGAACACCCGACCTCCGACTTGCGAGTTGCGACCTCCAAAGTCCGAACTCCGAACACCCAACCTCCTACATCAGAACAACAGACCTCACTGCTCTGTGCTCCCTGCTACGATTCGGCTTACCTCTGTAGCTTAATGTTTAATTTGTGTTGGGTAAAATGTTTAATCTTAATTCTGAGTAAAAATTACATACACTCTTCTAGGTGTTCAATGATACTTGGGCGTAACGGGACCGTTCGCGTTCGGATTAAAATCATAAAATCATTCGGGGGTATCCGATCTCGTGACCCACCGAACCATCCGGCCCACCTCTAGCTCACTGTGGTGCTTTGGTTTGGGCTCGATTGTGACCATCCCACTCCACACACAAGAAAATCTCCAAAGTCTACGCAGTGGCTAAGTCAAGATTTTGCCTAACTCACTTTTACTTATTTGATAACATTCCCATCCCGATGAGGAGAAGACCTCCATGAACCTAACAGCGAGTGGATAAGCCATTGCCCTACCACCCGAGTTCAAACTGGCACTTGCGAGCTGATGTTTATCTTGTCCAAATCTTGGCAGATGTAAACGACAAAAACCTGGAAACTGGCACTTGGATTCAGAGGCAAGCTGATAAAAAAATAGCAAAGTGGGTATGAGGAATCTGAAGAAAGATTAGACAGCTTCCGTCTTTCAAACCATAAACTTGGTATGGATGGATTAATAATAAAAAAATCGGGTTTATTTTCGGGAAATTTTGAGCAAATTCCAAAATAAACTTGATCTCTTCGAAAGTGGTCATCGTTCCATCACGTTCATGCTTTGATAGTGCGGAAACGGCTCCACTTTTCTCATCTTCTTGTCTCCGCAACTTCCTTTTACTTCTATGGTTGCCAATGATTTTTCTGTTGCTCTCGCTGGATCACAATTCTGAAGGTGCAGACTACCCGAGTTAACTCAGCCACCTCCGACTTCACCACGCATGGGAATTCCTTTTTCACTGACTGCGTGCGTCGTGGAGCTTCTGATTCACCTACTCTCATCGTCATTTGCGGTTGATACAATCGCGAAACATGATTTCTCATTCAAAGAAGCCACTGTTTCTGATTTCCAACTCGCCTTCCGCGCCAATCAACTCACCTCGATGCAGCTTGTGGAGCTCTACCTCGCAGAAATCAAGAAACTCAACCCTCTGTTAAAAGGGGTCATCGAGGTCAACCCAGAGGCGCTGCATTTGGCTGAAAAGGCCGACCTTGAGCGGAAAAACAAGTCCCCGGAAAATCTTTCCGATTTGCACGGGATCCCGATTCTACTCAAAGATAATATCGCAACTAGGGACAAACTCAACACAACGGCCGGCTCGCTCGCGTTGCAGGGATCGGTCGTGGCTCAAGACGCTGGCGTTGTGAGGAAACTGAGAGAAGCTGGGGCCATTATTTTAGGGAAGGCTAGCTTGAGCGAGTGGGCTCATTTCAGATCGTTCAACGCACCTAGCGGTTGGTGCGCCAGAAGTGGCCAAGGGAAGGTTAGGCTGTTGGCAACACATAAATTGTTTGATCAGATCTGAGATTTTCCTCTTTATAAGCTCCGATGACATTTTATTTGGCAGAATCCTTATGTTCTACGAGCAGATCCTTGTGGTTCGAGCAGTGGTTCGGCCATTTCAGTAGCTGCAAACATGGTAGCTGTGTCTCTTGGCACAGAAACTGATGGCTCCATTTTATGTCCATCCAGTTACAATTCAGTGGTGGGTATCAAGCCAACGGTTGGCCTGACCAGCCGCTCTGGTGTAGTTCCGATTTCTCTCAGGCAGGACTCAGTTGGGTAACTACTTTTTTCACCATCTTTAATCTTTGAACGCAGAAAATTTCTGTTTTTCCCGATGGATTCATTTGACACCGTTTTATGATTTGAACGTTGCATGCGGTTAATGTTCACGTGGTAGCGTATGTTTTTGGCAAACATATTTTAAGAAAATTAATATATTTTTTATTGTGATTCTCAAGATTTATGTTACGAGATATTTGCAATATAAGTAACCATATCAATCAAAGATTATATTTCTAGAGTGCTCGGATTTGGTGTGATTGTTTGTGTGATTCCTTTCTAAAATATGATACATGATGTCACACGCGCAAAACAGGAAAGTTTTGTTTACTTTATTCATGCAAATATATTTTAAATATGGTATTCTGAATTACTCCTCATATAAAAAAATTGCATATCATATAACAACCATCCTTCTATTAGAGGGGTGCGCGGAACAAATATTATGATCTCGGGTGGGGCACGCCGTGGTTTTCATGTTATCTTATTCATTCGATCGTTGATTGAATGTATTCACACTCTATTCGTGAGCTGATCTGATTATCTTCAGAGTGTATTGGTTTGATACAACCGTAGACAACGACGAGTGTCATCGACGATGTACCAGGTGCAATTCTGTTTCTTTCATTGAAGCCGAGTCTCAGGCGGAGGTTACTTGGAACTCGGGAGGAGTTCTGATCGTGGGCAAGGAGATCTTGCCATACACGGATTTCAAGAGGAGTCATCAATGACAAGGGGAGCTTGTTATCTTTAGATTCCAGGAGGGTTCAATTACAAGTCAAGAGGAGCTCGCAAAAAACAGATTCACTGAGGAAATTAACTAGAGGCGGCGACAAAGATAAGAGGGAATCTTTAATTGTATAAGTCCGATTGTCTTGTAACTTCAAAGACTCTGAAATGTTTTTAATTCTAGGCATGGCCCCGCAAACGTAGACAATTGCCGAACTGCGTTAACAATCTTCTGTCTTATTATTTTATGCACTTCACAATTGTTCATTATTATGATAATTAATTGGTGTCCCACTGAGTGTTTCACGTACACTAGGGTATCAGGGTATCAATTAACTAACATTGATTTTTCACAGACCCATGTGCAGGACAGTATCAGACGCTGTAAGGGTCCTTGAGGCCATTGTAGGCTATGACGAGGAAGATAAAGAAACTCAAAAAGCATCGAAATTTATTCCAGTTGGTGGTTATAAGCAGTTTCTAAACAAAGATGGACTCCGAGGGAAGAGAATAGGAATAGTGAGAGACCCATTCTTCAGTTTTGGCCATGCCACTCTCCTCGAGAAAATGTTCGAGGATCATTTCAATACACTGAGGTAAACGTTCAAACCCAGAACCCATTTTCTGAATAGCTTGGGGATTAGTTTAACCTATGTAAATCCTGCATTTTGAAGGAAAAAAGGGGCTGTTTTGGTGGATCATCTCGAGATTAAGAACATCGATATTATTCTTCATTCCATAGAAAGTGGGGAGCAGACAGCTTTGCTATCAGAGTTTAAAACAGAGTTGAATGCATATCTTAAGAAGCTCGTGGCTTCACCAGTTAGATCTTTGGCCGACGTGATTGCCTTTAACAACAAACACTTGAAGTCGGTAAGTAGAGAAAAATAGCAAAACTATCGCAAACCATAAATCAATCATCGAACTAACGATATTTCTCGATGAAAACTGCAGGAAATGATCAGAGAGTTTGGACAGGGCGTCTTCCTAGACGCGCAAGCCACAAATGGGATTGGGAAGAAAGAGAAGGAAGCTCTGCTGAAAATGGGGAGGCTAACCAGAGATGGGTTTGAGAGGTTAGTCATGGAGAAGAAGTTGGATGCTATTGTGACGCCTGCTTCTGAAGTCACTCCTGTTCTTGCCATTGGAGGCTTTCCGGGAATTAGTGTTCCGGCTGGATATGATGAAAGAGGCGTGCCCGTTGGGATATGCTTTGGTGGGCTCAAGGGATCAGAGCCGAAGCTCATCCAGATCGCTTATGGCTTCGAGCAAGCTACCAGGATTCGAAAGCCTCCGTCATTTAGAACGTGAAGATTTGTAACAGCTTACACATTCAAACCTTATAATAACTTTTCTTGTGTAAGTGATGGTTGTGAGAGATATGGCAAAACTTAATGAAGCTCCGATATTCATCTCTTTAGTAGGAACCATTAACAATGGCTTAGAGCTTCAAAGCAGACTTGATGGGCAGCCAATGACAAGCCTCCAGTTCCATTTCCACCCCACACTCAGTGGCAAAAACCAATGTGCAGTCTACAGCTCATTGGAACCGAAGACAATCGGTTCGGTCCTCGATCTACAGCTCGAATTCCCGAAGAGTCGGGACGGGACCTAGGACCTAACTTAAAGCCAAATTGCAAATTCGTTCGACAACTGAACAAGTCTTCACTCTTCAGTTCAGTCTTTCTAAATCCCTAACAGGCGAACACCCAAGTTCCGACCTCCGAACACCAGACCTCCAGACACCCGACCTGCTAGTTGCAGTCCCCGGTTTCGGTCTCCCCTGCTCCGAAACCCTGACCTCCGACCCCCGACCTCCCCAGTTTCGGTCTCCCTTGCTCCCTGCTCCGACTGTCGAGTTTCGACTTGTCGAGCTTTAGAATTTCCGAACACCCGACCTCCGACTTGCGAGTTGCGACCTCTAAAGTCCGAACTCCGAACACCCAACCTCCTACATCAGAACAACAGACCTCACTGCTCTGTGCTCCCTGCTACGATTCGGCTTACCTCTGTAGCTTAATGTTTAATTTTGTTTGGGTAAAATGTTTAATCTTAATTCTGAGTAAAAATTACATACGCTTCTAGGTGTTCAATATAACTTGGGCGGAACCGGGACCGGTTTCGCTTTCGGGATTAAAATCATAAAATCATTCGGTCCGATCTCGGGACCAGACCGAACCAGTCCGTGCCCACCTCTAGATCACTGTGTGCTTTGGTTTGGGCTCGATTGTGACCATCCCAGACTCCACAACAAGAAAATCTCCAAAAGTCTACGCAGTGGCTAAGTCAAGATTTTGCCTAACCTAACATTGTACTTAGTTTGATAACATTCCATCCCGATGAAGGAGAAGACCTCCATTGAACCTAACAGCGAGTGGATAAGCCATTGCCCTACCACCCGAGTTCAAACTGGCACTTGCGAGCTGATGTTTATCTTGGCCAAATCTTGGCAGATGTAAACGACAAAAACCTGGAAACTGGCACTTGGATTCAGAGGCAAAGCTGATAAAAAATAGCAAAGTGGGTATGAGGAATCTGAAGAAAGATTAGAAAGCTTCCGTTCAACCATAAACTTGGTATGGATGGATTAATAATAAAAAAAATAGGGGGTTTATTTTCGGGAAATTTTGAGCAATTTCCAGAGTAAACTTGATCTCTTCGAAAGTGGTCATCATATTCATGCCTTGATAGTGTGGAAACGGCTCCACTTTTCTCATCTTCTTGTCTCTGCCGATGATTTTTCTGTTGCTCTCGCTGGATCGCAATTTTGAAGGTGCAGACTACCCGAGTTAACTCGGCCACCTCCGACTCCACCACGCATGGGAATTCCTTTTTCACTGACTGCGTGCGTCGTGGAGCTTCTGATTCGCCTACTTTCATCGTCATTTTCGGTTGATACAATCGCAACACATGATTTCTCATTCAAAGAAGCCACTGTTTCTGATTTCCAACTCGCCTTCCGCGCCAATCAACTCACCTCGAGGCAGCTTGTGGAGCTCTACCTCGCAGAAATCAAGAAACTCAACCCTCTGTTAAAAGGGGTCATCGAGGTCAACCCAGAGGCGCTGCATTTGGCTGAAAAGGCCGACCTTGAGCGGAAAAACAAGTCCCCTGAAAATCTTTCCGATTTGCACGGGATCCCGATTCTACTCAAAGATAATATCGCAACTAGGGACAAACTCAACACAACGGCCGGCTCGCTCGCGTTGCAGGGATCGGTCGTGGCTCAAGACGCCGGCGTCGTGAGGAAACTGAGAGAAGCTGGGGCCATTATTTTAGGGAAGGCTAGCTTGAGCGAGTGGGCTCATTATTGGATATAATTATCTTCTTTACGGTTTGGTTTAATAAATACAATTAAATATAAAATAAAATAAAATAACATGTATGTAACTACCTATATCGTGGGTTTCTCTATGATGGTTAGAGGATATTAAGGAAACGTAAAAACGGTTTGGGTCCCTAAGCCACAATCTGGATTCATTCTGTGAAACACCATCGATAGAGAGAGAAGTTGGTTTAGAAGAACCAAAATCAGAAGCTTGAAACAGGAATGGCCAGAGGTATGTTCGATCTTTAATTCCGCATTAGTTCTAATCATTTAATTGAAATATGATTAGATTGTTTGTATTTACTTACATTTGGTATCAGAGTGTGTTAGTAACCTCTGCCTTCTTCGTTAATGGAGATTTTAAAATTAGGGCATTGATCTTTTATGTTTTGTTTTGAATTTTAATGTTTGAAATCCTGATGTAATTTGATTTCTATAATGTCTGGGTTAATTTGGCATGCTTTTGTTGAGATTTCGGTGGAAAAATCGTCGGGTTTTTCATTCGGGTCGTAACCGGGTCGTCTGGATCTGCTGAAGTTGAAGACGACACTGTACATGTTTTTGGTTTTCACGAATAAAATATTTTTTTTTTTAAAATGCTTTAAAAGCATGTTTTCATTCTGGAGAAAGTAGACCAATGCTTTTGACTTTTATAAGTAAAATATTTTTTTTTAATGCCTATAAAGAATGATTTTCAACTGGAGAGAAGACCAAAATTGATGACCAAAAAACATTGGTAACAGTGAAGACATAAATAGTGAAACATGTGTGAAATTGCATGTTTCAACGTAAAGGCATTGAAACATCAATGCATTTAATTATTTTTATGCATTTAATTTAATTTTGATAATTCATGTTATTTATATTTTTTGAGCATATTATATAAATATTATTGTGAATTAAAATTAATGTCAAATGATTCATGTGATTTAGCTAATTAGAGAGTAGCCACAGCATTTTTAATTAGGCTAAATCAAATATAAGTATTTAGAATCATAAGACATCATTTGTAATTAATTTCATTTTACATGATAGATTTTATCCCACAGGAATTTCTATTATGTTTATGTGATTAATTAGGATGAAATATCATATCATATTTTCTAATTTACCCACAAGAGTTAGGAAAATGAACATGATTTGATAATTTTATCATAAAGTTATAAATGTATCTGACTGAATTAAATCTTTAGTCCACAGACAAGTTTTATGTCATTAGATGCATTTTAATTTAAGCATGATTTACGTTGGTAAAACATGATTTATGTTTATTTGTCTCATTTAAATATATAAGCATGTGTGATTGAATATTTTGCAATTATGATGACTGGTGGTATTTCTGATATTAAATATGAGATTCCCGAACTTGTGGGTGATAACTATAAGGTCTGGAAAGAGAGAATTCTTCTCCATTTGGGATGTTTAGACATTGATACTGCTATAAGGAAAGACGAACCAATCATTGATGATGAGAGTACTCTGGATGATTTAACTCTTCATGAACGATGGGAACGGTCAAACCGTCTCAGTATGATGTTCATAAAGACTAAAATATCTGAGAGTATTCATGGTTCGATTGAGGAGCATAAGAATGTCAAAGCATTACTGAAGGCGATTGATGAGCAGTTTGCAACTTCTGATAAAGCTCTTGCAAGTACTCTTATAATTAAGTTTACATCCACGAGGCTCACTACAGTAAGAGGTGTGCGTGAGCACATCATGAAGCTACGGGACATTGCGGCTCAACTTAAAAGACTTGAGGTTGAGATGTCAGAGTCTTTCTTGGTGCATTACATATTGGCGACCCTTCCATCAGCATATGGAGCCTTTAAGATCTCCTATAACACACATAAAGAGAAATGGTCAATTAATGAACTTATGACCATGTGTGTTCAGGAAGAGAATAGGTTGTCTATGGATTTAGGCGAGAGTGCACTTACAGTTACACATGAGAAGGACCATAAAGCTCGTAAGCCAAAGGGAAAAGGGAAAATACCGGCAACCGGAGGGATTAAGAAAGACCCGAAGGAGATAAGGTGCTTCTTTTGTAACAAAAAGGGGCACATTAAGAAAGATTGCCCGAAGTTTCCAATATGGCTTAAGAAGAAAGGTAACTTGATCTCTTTTGTCTGTTATGAATCTAATATGGTTGATATTAATTATAACACATGGTGGATTGATTCTGGTTCTACAATCCATGTTTCTAATACCTTACAGGGTATGCGAAACCTAAGGAAGCCAACTCCAAATGAAGAAGGCATCTATTCCGGAAATGGGATGCAATCACGTGTGGAGGCAATTGGAACATGTTGTTTACTTTTAAGCAGTGGTTTTAATTTGTGTTTGGAAAAGACTTTTTATGTTCCTAACTTTTCTAGGAATTTAATTTCTGTTTCAAAACTTGTACCGTTGGGATACTCTTTCAACTTTTATGGAACATCGTTTGATTTGTTTTATAAATCTAGTAATGTTGGGAGTGGTACTTTGTTGAATGGTCTTTTCTCTATTGATTTACAACATGACACTGCTTATAATGTTATACATGTTCAATCTGGTATAAAACGTTGTGTTATAAATGAGGATTCTTCTACTTTGTGGCACCGGAGATTAGGACATATCTCTATTGAGAGGATTAAGAGATTAGTAAAAAATGGAGTACTTAGTACTTTAGATTTTACTGATTTTGATACATGTGTGGACTGCATTAAGGGAAAGCAGACCAATAAATCCAAGAAAGGTGCTACGAGGAGTACAACCATTTTAGAGATCATCCATTTAGATATTTGTTGTCTTGATATGGATATGCATGGTCCGAAATACTTCATCTCTTTCATTGATGATTACTCACGATATATGTACATCTACTTTCTTCATTCTAAAAATGAAGCTTTAGACGCCTTTAAGATTTTCAAGGCGGAAGTAGAGAAACAGTGCGATAAGCAAATTAAGATTGTGAGAACAGATAGAGGTGGAGAATATTATGGTAGATACACCGAGAAGGGACAATTGGCTGGTCCATTTGCAAAGTTTCTTCAAGAGTATGGGATTGTGCCCCAATACACTATGCCTGGTTCTCCGGACCAGAATGGTGTTGCAGAAAGAAGAAACCGAACATTGATGGACATGATCCAGAGTATGCAGAGTAACTCCAACCTTCCAAAGTCATTATGGATTGATACTCTTAAGACGGCTGTGTATATATTAAACCGAGTTCCAACCAAGGCTGTCCCAAAGACGCCATTTGAGTTATGGAAAGGTTGGAAACCGAGTTTGCGTCATATACGTGTTTGGGGATGTCCGTGTGAAGTAAGAGTATATAATCCGCAAGAAAAGAAACTGGACCCAAGGACTATTAGTGGGTATTTCATTGGATATGCCGAAAGATCTAAGGGGTACAGATTCTATTGTCCTTCTCACAGCACTAGAATTGTGGAATCAAGAAATGCAAAATTTCTTGAGAATGACTTGATCAGTGGGAGCGATCGATCCTGGAACACCGTTCCAGATAATGATCATTTAGAAGCGCAACCATCGTGCTCAAGTGGTAGATTGATTGTTATTCACAACAACCCTCGAGACCAACCGGCTGTTGTGAGAACAATCGCTGAAATTCCACAAGTTGTTGATAATGAGCCAGTAGATCAGATTGCTCAGGAGTTACCTGAAATAGTTGTACAACCGGTTGATCAACAAATTCTACAAGATGATGTTGATCCGACATTAAGGAGATCTACTAGAGTAAAGAAGTCAGCAATTTCTAGTGATTATGTTGTGTATTTGCAAGAATCGGATTTTAATGTCGGAGCCGAAAATGATCCTGAAACGTTTTCACAAGCCATAAGTTGTGCAGAGTCAAGATTCTGGCATGACGCCATGAAGGATGAAATGGATTCTATGGCTGTTAATGAAGTCTGGGATCTTGTCACGTTGCCTGATGGTGTAAAAACTATAGGATGCAAATGGGTCTTTAAGACAAAGAAAGACTCAATGGGCAACATTGAAAGATATAAAGCTAGACTCGTTGCTAAAGGATTCACTCAAAGGGAAGGAATCGACTACAAGGAGACATTCTCTCCTGTATCTAAGAAAGATTCTCTTCGCATAATCATGGCATTAGTTGCACATTTTGATTTAGAGTTGCAACAAATGGATGTGAAAACGGCATTTCTTAATGGAGAATTAGAGGAAGAGGTATACATGAAACAACCTGAAGAATTTTCCTCTAGTAGTGGTGAGCATTTGGTGTGCAAGCTTAAGAAATCCATATATGGATTGAAGCAAGCTTCTCGTCAATGGTATTTGAAATTCCATGATGTTATCTCTTCGTTTGGTTTTGTAGAGAACGTTATGGATCATTGTATATACCAAAAGATCAGTGGGAGTAAGCTTTGTTTCCTTGTTCTGTATGTGGATGATATTTTACTTGCAGCTAACGACTTGTTATATGAGGTGAAACAATTTCTCTCTAAGAATTTCGACATGAAGGATATGTTGACTTAAATTGTGATTAAGTCTAAATTTGTTTTTGATGATGTGTTTGTATGACTAATATTGTAATTTGATTATGTTTAATGAGTGAAAATAATATATATGCAGTTGAGATTAATCTGTTGGAAATACCCTTGAAAAGGGTATTTTAGTTCTCTAATGATTTTGGTTAAGTGTTCTAGGAGTTATAATAAAACGGGGCTGAGAAAAGAAGTCCACCGGTCTAGTTGAAAAGAAGTCCACCGGTGAATTTAAATATTAATAAAATAATGAGTTCACCGGAGGCTGAAAGTAAAAGAAGAAGTCGTTCAGTGACTAAGTCCACCGTTCGCTAGTCGACAAGGCGGATCAGTAAATTGAAAAACTCCACCGCCCGCTAGACGACAAAAGCTGATGTCTTCGAAGATTAAGTCATCCGATGGTTTTAAGAACTGCTTCATCCGATGGCGTTTAACGCTGAGTCTACCGATAGGAAAACGACAAAAGGCGAAGCTATTAATGACTATGTCCTCCGATCGCTAAACGACAAAGGCGGATGACTCCAACAAATTCCTCTTCCGGTCACTAAACGACAAAGGCGGAAGACGTCTAAGATTTAATCATCCCGATGCCGGTTCAAGCGTTTAAAGCTTCATCATCCGATGCCGGTTCAAGCGTTTAAAGCTTCATCATCCGATGCCGGTTCAAGCGTTTAAAGCTTCATCATCCGATGCCGGTTCAAGCGTTTAAAGCTTCATCATCCGATGCCGGTTCAAGCGTTTAAAGCTTCATCATCCGATGCCGGTTCAAGCGTTTAAAGCTTCATCATCCGATGCCGGTTCAAGCGTTTAAAGCTTCATCATCCGATGCCGGTTCAAGCGTTTAAAGCTTCATCATCCGATGCCGGTTCAAGCGTTTAAAGCTTCATCATCCGATGCCGGTTCAAGCGTTTAAAGCTTCATCATCCGATGCCGGTTCAAGCGTTTAAAGCTTCATCATCCGATGCCGGTTCAAGCGTTTAAAGCTTCATCATCCGATGCCGGTTCAATATTTTTTTCAGTTGCATCATCCGATGCCGGTTCAAGCGTTTAAAGCTTCATCATCCGATGCCGGTTCAAGCGTTTAAAGCTTCATCATCCGATGCCGGTTCAAGCGTTTAAAGCTTCATCATCCGATGCCGGTTCAAGCGTTTAAAGCTTCATCATCCGATGCCGGTTCAAGCGTTTAAAGCTTCATCATCCGATGCCGGTTCAAGCGTTTAAAGCTTCATCATCCGATGCCGGTTCAAGCGTTTAAAGCTTCATCATCCGATGCCGGTTCAAGCGTTTAAAGCTTCATCATCCGATGCCGGTTCAAGCGTTTAAAGCTTCATCATCCGATGCCGGTTCAAGCGTTTAAAGCTTCATCATCCGATGCCGGTTCAAGCGTTTAAAGCTTCATCATCCGATGCCGGTTCAAGCGTTTAAAGCTTCATCATCCGATGCCGGTTCAAGCGTTTAAAGCTTCATCATCCGATGCCGGTTCAAGCGTTTAAAGCTTCATCATCCGATGCCGGTTCAAGCGTTTAAAGCTTCATCATCCGATGCCGGTTCAAGCGTTTAAAGTTTCATCATCCGATGCCGGTTCAATATTTTTTTCAGTTGCATCATCCGATGGCGGTTCAAGACTATAAATCAGCTTTGTCTTCCGCCAGAATTCAAATTAGCCGCGAAGCTACAGTGACGTCGTTTTCAGCATTAACTCCAGAACTTTAATGGTGACGACGAACAGCACTTTCCGGTGCAACAGATATCTGCTTCTGTACGGATGCTTCCCAACGGTAACAAAGTTTCTATTATTGGATAAGAAGCATTGAAGTCAAGCAGAATTAAAAAGAGACAGAGTATTTAAGCTAAGGTTAGAGCTCGAAGGACTAACTTTTGCAAATTGAATTGCTGAGCCCTAACTAGCGTAATTATCATACTCTGTCTACCTCTCTCTATTCGAACTTGAGATTCAGATCCTGTGAGAGAGTAGTTTTGTGCAAAACTTTACAAACTCAAAATTTGTGTAAGGCAGTAGATTGACGCCCGTAAAGTTCAATCCTGTATTGTGTAAAAGGCTTTGGATCGACGCCCGAAAGCTCGATCAGGATTTCTCGTTGAGGAGAAGTAAGGAATCTTCAAGGGGGAGCCTTGGAGTGTGGACGTAGGCAGTTTGGCCGAACCACGTAAAAATACTGGTGTCGAATTTCTCTCTCTCTCTCTTTACATTATTTGATTACTTGTGTTAAATCTATAAGTTTAATCAAGGAGAGAAATTAGGTTGACTCGTAATTAAAATTAAAAAGTCTAATTCATCCCCCTCTTAGACAATACCGATCATACAATTGGTATCAGAGCAAGGTTTATATTGTCTAAGTTGTTTATCTAGGAGATATTATAATATCTGAAATGGCATTCAACACACACTCTGCACAAATGGAAGGTCAGTCTACCACTAGACCTCCATTCTTCGATGGTATTGATTATGTGTACTTGAAGTCTAGAATGAGAATTTATATTCAAGCTATAAACTATGACATATGGAATAACATAGAAAATGGTCCATATATAGCTTTTAAAACAGAGAATGGTATTAGGATTCCCAAAGCGTTACATGAACTAAATGATACTGACAAGAAGAATTTGAGCCTGAATGCCAAGGCTATAAACACCCTATATTGTGCTCTGAACAGAGATGAGTTTAATAGAGTACAAGGGTGTGAGAGTGCACAAGAGATCTGACATTTACTTGAGGTCACACACGAGGGCACAAATCAGGTTAAAGAGAGTAAATTGAGCATGTTAGTTCATGAATATGAACTGTTCTCCATGGAAAAAGGAGAAACTATCAGTTCTATGTTTACTCGATTTACTAACATCACTAACGGTCTTAAAGCTCTTGGTAAGACTTACTCAGGTGAAGAACAGGTAAGGAAACTTCTTAGATGCCTACCGAGTGCATGGCAACCAAAAGTGACTGTCATTCAAGAAGCAAAGGATCTCAAAGCTTTAAAGCTTGAGGAGCTCATTGGATCTCCCATGACGCATGAGATCACAATGAGAGCAAACGAAAAGGAAGACCTCAAGGAGAAAGAGGTAACAAGGAAAAAGGACATTGCTCTAAAAGCTTCTTCAAGTAAGCAAGAGGAATCAGAAGAAGAAGAAGAAGAAGATGACGATATTGCACTCATCACTAGGAGATTCAGTAGATTCCTGCAACGGAAAAGGATGCAGGGAAAAAGATTTTCAAAGGGTGAGAAGTCCCAAAAGGACAAGGAAATCACCTGCTTTGGATGTGGAAAGCCTGGCCATATGAAGGCAGATTGTCCACAGACAAAGAAGTATCCCAAGAAGTTCAAAAAGAAGGCTATGAAGGCCACTTGGGATGACAGTGAAGGTGACACCTCCTCTTCAGAAGATGAGGAAGTTGCAAATCTGTGCTTCATGGCACACGAGGAAAAGGTTAGTACTCCTTCTTCAAATATTTTAAGTGATAGCGATAGTGATAATGAAGAAGATGAACTAATTGATGCTTTTAATGACTTAGTTAAACAGTTTGGGATGCTGAAAACTAAATACAATCTGTTGAAAAAGGATAATACAGATTTATTAGAAAAGCATGCTAAAGAAGTAGACCTGCATGAGAAGGCAATTATTGAACTTAAAAAGAAAAATGAGTCCTTGAATAAACTTGTTCTATGGTTCTCAAATGGTAGCAAGAACTTAACTTTACTAATAGGGAATCATAGAGCTACTTATGATAAAGCAGGTTTAGGCTATGACAAGTTCAATAAGAGAAAAGTTTTTAAGAATTTCTTTGTCAAACCGGCTACTTGCCATACATGTAATGAAGTAGGACATAAGTCCTTCATATGTCCTTTAAAAACAAACAGTATTAAACCAGGTAGCAAGTTACAGTGGGTTCCTAAAGGAACCAAGACTAACACTATGACCCAAAAGATTTGAGTACCTAAGAAGACCAATTAAATTCTGTCTTGCAGGTTGAGTGCTCTCCTGGAAAGAACCAGTGGTACCTCGACAGTGGATGTTCTAGGCATATGACAGGAGACTCAACCATGTTTGCTGCTGTCAACAAAAAGAAAGGAAGTGTCACTTTTGGTGGAAACCAAAAGGGCAAAATTGTTGGCATCGACAATATAGGTAACAGTTTTAATCCTACTATTGAAAATGTTCTATTAGTTGAGGGTTTAAAGCATAATCTGCTTAGTATTGGCCAGTTATGTGATAAAGGTTATGAGGTGATCTTTAAATCAAACTCATGTATAATTAAAGATGCATCTAATGACAAAACTCTGTTCACTGGCTATAGGAAAGAAAATATCTATATTATTGACATGGATGTTATTGAGCATGTGAATGAAAAATGCTTTGCTGTTAATTCTTCCCATGATTCTTGGATTTGGCATAGGAGATTAGGACATGTAGGGATGGATACTTTAGCTAAGATTACTAGGGAGAATTTAGTTAGAGGAATCCCTAAGATATCATTTGAAAAGAATAAAGTCTGTGAAGCTTGTCAAATGGGCAAGCAGATCAAAAGTTCTTTTGCCTCTAAGAATTCAATTTCAACTTCTAAGCCTATCCAACTTCTTCACATGGATCTCTTTGGTCCTTCCAATATAGCAAGCTTAGGTGGTAAATTCTATGCTTATGTCACTGTTGACGACTTCTCTAGATTTACTTGGGTATTCTTTCTAAAATCAAAGGATGAAACCTTTGATACTTTCTCTAGCTTTAGGAAAAGAGTTCAAAATGAAAAAGAGCTCACCTATTGTTGCTATTCGTAGTGATCATGGTGGAGAGTTTGAAAATGAAAAATTTGAACTCTTGTGTCTCAAATATGGAATTGAGCACAATTTCTCTTCTCCTAGGACCCCTCAGCAAAATGGTGTTGTTGAGAGGAAGAATAGATCTATCCAAGAGCTTGCTAGGACTATGCTTAATGAGAATTCTCTTCCTAAGTATTTCTGGGCTGAAGCTGTAGCAACAGCCTGTTATGTGCTTAATCAGGTCTCCATAAGACTTATTCTAGAGAAAACTCCATATGAGCTCTGGAGTGGAAAAACTCCTTCTATCAAGTATTTTAGAGCCTTTGGCAGTAAGTGCTTCATTCTAAATACTAAGGATAACTTAGGAAAATTCGATTCCAAATCTGATATTGGAATTTTTCTTGGTTATTCTCTGACCAGTAAAGCTTATAGAGTTTTCAATAGGAGAACTCTAGTTGTAGAGGAATCCGTTCATGTCAACTTTGATGAGTCCCCTCAGCCCACAATTAATGTGGATGAGGATGATGTTTTGAATTATCAACTGGATTCTCTTTCCTTAGAAAAACCTTCTGATCCCTCTCAAGCAGAAAAATTGTTAGAACCATTTTCTAATTCTCATGAAATAGTTCCTGTAAAAGATGAATCCACAGCCCTTCCTAGAGATTGGAAATATGTTAGAAATCATCCATTAGATAAGTTTTAGGTGATCCATCATTAGGTGTTAAGACTAGAGCCTCACTTAGGAATCTCTATGCCAATGTGGCATTTATCTCTCAAATAGAGCGTAAGAAATTTGAGGAGGCCGAGAATGATGAAAATTGGATTTTAGCTATGCAAGAGGAGCTAAATCAATTTGAATGGAGCAATGTATGGGAACTTGTTCCACGGCCAAAGGATTATCCCATTATTGGTACTAAGTGGGTCTTTAAAAATAAATTGGACGAGAATGGGATTGTTGTCAGAAATAAGGCTAGACTAGTTACCAAGGGATACTCTGAGGAAGAGGGTATTGATTTTGAGGAATCTTTTGCCCCTGTAGCACGTTTGGAATCTATTAGAATACTTTTAGCTTTTGCCTGCTACAAGAACTTCACACTCTTTCAAATGGATGTAAAGAGTGCCTTTTTAAATGGATATATTTTGGAAGAAGTTTATGTAGAGCAGCCCTTAGGTTTTGAATCCTTTGATAAACCTGATCATGTGTTCAAACTTAGGAAAGCTCTCTATGGTCTTAAGCAGGCTCCTAGAGCTTGGTATGATAGGTTGAAGAATTTCCTTGAGGAAAGAAATTTCAAAAAGGGTAATTCTGATTCAATTCTATTTACCATGCAAAAGGATGCAGACATTTTGATAGTTCAAATCTATGTCGATGACATTATTTTTGGATCAACAAATGTCAGTTTGCGCAATGAGTTTTCCTCCCTCATGCAAAGTGAATTTGAAATGAGTATGATGGGAGAGTTAAAGTTTTTCTTAGGATTTCAGATCTGTCAATCTCCTGATGGTATTTTCTTCTATCAAGAAAAATACATTAAGGAGCTTCTTAAGAAATTCGGATTAGAATCTGTCAAATCTTCTAAAACTCCCATGAGTACCACTACTAAATTGGATAAGGATGAAAATGGTATAAATGTGGATATCAAGAAATATCGTGGTATGATTGGTTCTCTGCTATATCTGACTGCAAGTAGGCCAGATATACTCTTTAGTGTATGTTTATGTGCTAGGTTTCAAGCTGCTCCCAAAGAATCCCACTTAAATGCTGTCAAGAGAATTTTTAAATATCTAAGTGGGACTCATGATTTAGGACTATGGTATCCAAAGGGCACATCTTTTGATCTAATTAGATATTCAGATTCTGACTATGCTGGTAGTCTAATTGATAGAAAAAGCACTAGTGACACTTGTCAATTCTTAGGTGAATCTTTAGTATCTTGGTATTCTAAGAAGCAGAATTCTGTTGCATTGTCAACTGCTGAAAGCGAATACATTGCTGCTGGCAGTTGTTGTGCACAAATGTTATGGATGAAACAGACTTTGGAAGATTTCAATCTGTTTTATGATAGGATTCCTATTCGGTGTGATAACACCAGTGCCATAAACTATCTCTAAAAATCTTATTCAACACTCTAGAACAAAACACATAGATGTCAGATATCACTTCATTCGTGATCATGTTCAAAGAGGTGACATATCTTTAGAGTTTGTCAATTCCGAAGATCAATTGGCAGATATCTTCACAAAGCCTTTAGATGAGAAAACCTTCTGTGGTATTAGAATCAGATTAGGTCTTCTCAAGTATGAGAAAAGTTAAGGTTATCCTCTCTGTTTCTGCTTTGGCTATTCATGTCATCCGGTTCATTTACTATTCACCGGTGGATATACATTATTCACTTATCGGATGATATATTTTCTTATCTGATGACACGTGTGCTCTATCAAGTTCTATCCGACTTCCACGTTTGTCTCTTCCTATCGGGCGATGCCCTAACTTATTTAAATTTCTCTTCTTACAAAGACGCTTCATCTTTCGCGCTCTTTCATCTTGCTCTGACAGACGCAGTTCGTCTTTCCAAAACCCTACTCTTCTTACAGATTCTCACTCAGCAAACTTCTTCAATCCGTACTATGGAATCTTCTTCTAGAACTGGGAAGGCACCCGCTGCTATGAAAGCCAAATCCACTGCTCGTCCTCCTCGAGTGATTCCTCGTTCGATAAGCTGGCCATCGTACTTTTTCCTCACTCAGGCAGCCGAAATAAGGTATCATGAAGAATTTCAATTTAAGAAATTGATTCCTAGTAGAGGAATTATGGCTGATGAGTTAGTTGGTTTGAATCTCATTGAGCCTTTGGATGACATCGGACTTCTAGGCTTATTCTTTGTGGAATCTTTCTATTACGCAGAAGCCATTAGAATGTTTTATATCAACATGAGTTTTTCTCCTGATTTATCTATAATCAAAAGTTATGTGTACGGAAAGTACATAACTCTTACCTCCTCTTCGATAAATGAGATTCTGGAAAGCCCTCACTTAGATGGTTGTCCCAAATTCTATACCTCAGGGCAGGAGTCCCCTTCTTTTGATACAGAAGATGGTCGTCTTCTGTTGAAATCCATAGCTCTTGACCCAAACATCACTCCCCACGTTTTAAAGAGCAAGGACTTGAACATAAGGCCTAAGCTTTTTCATCAGATGATCGGGTACAACATCCTTCCTAAAGGGGGTCATTATGATGAAGTAAGTACTATGGAGGTCTTTATCCTAATGGGATTATACCAGAAGACCCCTTTCGATATTGGATTCATGATCCTGAGAAGGATGATTCAGGCTATCACCTCCAGAGCTCCTTCTCTTCCCTACAACCTGCTTTTGATGAAAATCTTTCAGAAGAATGATATCTGCTTTCCTGAAGATGCTGAGCTCACCAGTCTCAAGAAGGGTAACTACTACTCCAAGGGTACTCTGAACAGAATGAGGATTAAGAAAAACAGAAAATAAGAATTCTATCTGGATCAATCTAAGCAAAGGTTAGCTTAGGCAGCCGTAACCAGAAAAGGGAAAAGGAAACTTGAATTGGTTGATGAGTCCTCAATTCAAGAGGGTGCTGGTGATTCCGAGATTCCTGCTCTCTTTGATTCTCCTCCTCCCTCAAAAGTACCTCGTGTACTGCCCCCTCCTCCAAGGCCTAGACAACCTGCTTCATTAGCTTCAGCGCATCCCTTTGAGGCTATTTATGCTCCTTCTGCACCTAGCATTCCTTCTCCTACTTCCCCTCCACCCTCTCTCCTACTGCCTTCTCAGCCTGCTCTTCCCTCCATCTCTCCGGTGTTTCGAGCAATTTCTTCTATAATCAAACATGGTCCTCCAGTTCAATCCACCTTACCAACTCTGCCTCCACCTGCCTCAACTGTGCATCCTCTGCCTGCAGCCAATATGGAAACTGCTCAGGCAACTGTTGTTTAAAGGGGGAAAAGAAAACTTATCCTAGCAGAGGAGTCTGATCAGGATGATGTAGATGAGACTGCAATCTCAGCTCATGGTATTTCTCCTTCACCTTCACTTCCAGTCTCACTTTCTCCTGTTACTCAATCTTTTCCTCCACCATCTATTTTGATTCCCACTCTGCCTGCCCCTGCCCCTGCCCCTCTATCTCCTGTTCTTCCATCTGTCCCTTTACCATCCTTTTTGGTTCCTTCCTTGCCTCCTCCAGTCCAACCATCTGCTCCAATCACTCCTGCCACTCCAAAAACTTATCAGAGACGTTTCGTTATGAGTGAAGAGCAGTTCAATACAATGCAGTCCAGCATTGACAGTCTCGGGACAGCTTTCTGCTCAATTCAAAGTCTGATTGAGACTTCTATAGATAGTAAGCTAGCCCAGCATGCATTGGACTTGGGCATCACGATGGATGAGAAGATCAAACAGCTCAAACTGGATGTTGCTGTGGAATTAGCTAAACTGGGTCAAACCATGACTCTAAACCATACACTTTTTACTCGGACCCTCCAGTCTCTTCAGTCTCAAATTGAAGCTCTTCAACCTGCACGGTCTCCACCTCCTCCGTATTCTTCTGAGCCGTGTGATGCAGATTTTCTCCCTCCAGTTTTCAGGCCAATAGTTGCTGATGCACGTCTGATGCCATTGGATTCTCCATCAGCCGATCTTCCAATCTGTACTCCTACTGTTGTTCCACTTACTCCTGAGTCTTCATCTGAGGCTATGTGTCCGATGAATATCTCTCCTGCTGATGAAGTTTCTCCATGTATGGATCTGGTCGTCTATCAAGAACTGACTGTGTTTCCATCATGTATGGACGTGGTGGCCTTACTTGCACATGTTCAGCAGTATATTCCTACCCTGCACCTCGAGCTCTACCTGCTCCCCCCCCATTATTGATATCCATCGGTCTAGTTGAAAAGAAGTCCACCGGTCTAGTTGAAAAGAAGTCCACCGGTCTAGTTGAAAAGAAGTCCACCGGTCTAGTTGAAAAGAAGTCCACCGGTCTAGTTGAAAAGAAGTCCACCGGTCTAGTTGAAAAGAAGTCCACCGGTCTAGTTGAAAAGAAGTCCACCGGTCTAGTTGAAAAGAAGTCCACCGGTCTAGTTGAAAAGAAGTCCACCGGTCTAGTTGAAAAGAAGTCCACCGGTCTAGTTGAAAAGAAGTCCACCGGTCTAGTTGAAAAGAAGTCCACCGGTCTAGTTGAAAAGAAGTCCACCGGTCTAGTTGAAAAGAAGTCCACCGGTCTAGTTGAAAAGAAGTCCACCGGTCTAGTTGAAAAGAAGTCCACCGGTCTAGTTGAAAAGAAGTCCACCGGTCTAGTTGAAAAGAAGTCCACCGGTCTAGTTGAAAAGAAGTCCACCGGTCTAGTTGAAAAGAAGTCCACCGGTCTAGTTGAAAAGAAGTCCACCGGTCTAGTTGAAAAGAAGTCCACCGGTCTAGTTGAAAAGAAGTCCACCGGTCTAGTTGAAAAGAAGTCCACCGGTCTAGTTGAAAAGAAGTCCACCGGTCTAGTTGAAAAGAAGTCCACCGGTCTAGTTGAAAAGAAGTCCACCGGTCTAGTTGAAAAGAAGTCCACCGGTCTAGTTGAAAAGAAGTCCACCGGTCTAGTTGAAAAGAAGTCCACCGGTCTAGTTGAAAAGAAGTCCACCGGTCTAGTTGAAAAGAAGTCCACCGGTCTAGTTGAAAAGAAGTCCACCGGTCTAGTTGAAAAGAAGTCCACCGGTCTAGTTGAAAAGAAGTCCACCGGTCTAGTTGAAAAGAAGTCCACCGGTCTAGTTGAAAAGAAGTCCACCGGTCTAGTTGAAAAGAAGTCCACCGGTCTAGTTGAAAAGAAGTCCACCGGTCTAGTTGAAAAGAAGTCCACCGGTCTAGTTGAAAAGAAGTCCACCGGTCTAGTTGAAAAGAAGTCCACCGGTCTAGTTGAAAAGAAGTCCACCGGTCTAGTTGAAAAGAAGTCCACCGGTCTAGTTGAAAAGAAGTCCACCGGTCTAGTTGAAAAGAAGTCCACCGGTCTAGTTGAAAAGAAGTCCACCGGTCTAGTTGAAAAGAAGTCCACCGGTCTAGTTGAAAAGAAGTCCACCGGTCTAGTTGAAAAGAAGTCCACCGGTCTAGTTGAAAAGAAGTCCACCGGTCTAGTTGAAAAGAAGTCCACCGGTCTAGTTGAAAAGAAGTCCACCGGTCTAGTTGAAAAGAAGTCCACCGGTCTAGTTGAAAAGAAGTCCACCGGTCTAGTTGAAAAGAAGTCCACCGGTCTAGTTGAAAAGAAGTCCACCGGTCTAGTTGAAAAGAAGTCCACCGGTCTAGTTGAAAAGAAGTCCACCGGTCTAGTTGAAAAGAAGTCCACCGGTCTAGTTGAAAAGAAGTCCACCGGTCTAGTTGAAAAGAAGTCCACCGGTCTAGTTGAAAAGAAGTCCACCGGTCTAGTTGAAAAGAAGTCCACCGGTCTAGTTGAAAAGAAGTCCACCGGTCTAGTTGAAAAGAAGTCCACCGGTCTAGTTGAAAAGAAGTCCACCGGTCTAGTTGAAAAGAAGTCCACCGGTCTAGTTGAAAAGAAGTCCACCGGTCTAGTTGAAAAGAAGTCCACCGGTCTAGTTGAAAAGAAGTCCACCGGTCTAGTTGAAAAGAAGTCCACCGGTCTAGTTGAAAAGAAGTCCACCGGTCTAGTTGAAAAGAAGTCCACCGGTCTAGTTGAAAAGAAGTCCACCGGTCTAGTTGAAAAGAAGTCCACCGGTCTAGTTGAAAAGAAGTCCACCGGTCTAGTTGAAAAGAAGTCCACCGGTCTAGTTGAAAAGAAGTCCACCGGTCTAGTTGAAAAGAAGTCCACCGGTCTAGTTGAAAAGAAGTCCACCGGTCTAGTTGAAAAGAAGTCCACCGGTCTAGTTGAAAAGAAGTCCACCGGTCTAGTTGAAAAGAAGTCCACCGGTCTAGTTGAAAAGAAGTCCACCGGTCTAGTTGAAAAGAAGTCCACCGGTCTAGTTGAAAAGAAGTCCACCGGTCTAGTTGAAAAGAAGTCCACCGGTCTAGTTGAAAAGAAGTCCACCGGTCTAGTTGAAAAGAAGTCCACCGGTCTAGTTGAAAAGAAGTCCACCGGTCTAGTTGAAAAGAAGTCCACCGGTCTAGTTGAAAAGAAGTCCACCGGTCTAGTTGAAAAGAAGTCCACCGGTCTAGTTGAAAAGAAGTCCACCGGTCTAGTTGAAAAGAAGTCCACCGGTCTAGTTGAAAAGAAGTCCACCGGTCTAGTTGAAAAGAAGTCCACCGGTCTAGTTGAAAAGAAGTCCACCGGTGAATTTAAATATTAATAAAATAATGAGTTCACCGGAGGCTGAAAGTAAAAGAAGAAGTCGTTCAGTGACTAAGTCCACCGTTCGCTAGTCGACAAGGCGGATCAGCAAATTGAAGAACTCCACCGCCCGCTAGACGACAAAAAGCTGATGTCTTCGAGATTAGTCATCCGATGGTTTTAAGAACTAGCTCATCCGATGGCGTTTAACGCTGGTCTACCGATAGGAAAACGACAAAAGGCGAAGCTATTAATGACTATGTCCTCCGATCGCTAACGACAAAGGCGATGACTCCAACAAATTCTTCTTCCAGTCACTAAACGACAAAGGCGAAAGACGTCTAAGATTTATTCATCTGACAGCATTTTTAAAGCTTCATCATCTGATGCCAGTTCAAGCGTTTAAAGCTTCATCATCCGATGCCGGTTCAAGCATTTAAAGTTTCATCATTCCGATGCCGGTTCATATTTTTTTTCATTGCATCTCTGATGGGCGGTTTCAAGACTATAACATCACGTGTCTTCCGCCAGAATTCAAATTAGGCCGCGAAGCTACAGTGACGTCGTTTTCAGCATTAACTCTAGAACTTTAATGGCGACGACGAACAGCACTTTCCGGTGCAACGGATATCTGCTTCTGTACGGATGATTCCCAACGGTAACAAAGTTTCTATTATTGGATAAGAAGCATTGAAGTCAAGCAGAATTAAAAAGAGACAGAGTATTTAAGCTAAGATTAGAGCTCGAAGGACTAACTTTTGCAAATTGAATTGCTGAGGCCCTACTAGCGTAATTATCATACTCTGTCTACCTCTCTCTATTCGAACTTGAGATTCAGATCCTGTGAGAGAGTAGTTTTGTGCAAAACTTACAAACTCAAAATTTGTGTAAGGCAGTGGATTGACGCCCGTAAAGTTCAATCCTCTCTCTCTCTCTCTCTCTCTCTCTCTCTCTCTCTCTCTCTCTCTCTCTCTCTCTCTCTCTCTCTCTCTCTCTCTCTCTCTCTCTCTCTCTCTCTCTCTCTCTCTCTCTCTCTCTCTCTCTCTCTCTCTCTCTCTCTCTCTCTCTCTCTCTCTCTCTCTCTCTCTCTCTCTCTCTCTCTCTCTCTCTCTCTCTCTCTCTCTCTCTCTCTCTCTCTCTCTCTCTCTCTCTCTCTCTCTCTCTCTCTCTCTCTCTCTCTCTCTCTCTCTCTCTCTCTCTCTCTCTCTCTCTCTCTCTCTCTCTCTCTCTCTCTCTCTCTCTCTCTCTCTCTCTCTCTCTCTCTCTCTCTCTCTCTCTCTCTCTCTCTCTCTCTCTCTCTCTCTCTCTCTCTCTCTCTCTCTCTCTCTCTCTCTCTCTCTCTCTCTCTCTCTCTCTCTCTCTCTCTCTCTCTCTCTCTCTCTCTCTCTCTCTCTCTCTCTCTCTCTCTCTCTCTCTCTCTCTCTCTCTCTCTCTCTCTCTCTCTCTCTCTCTCTCTCTCTCTCTCTCTCTCTCTCTCTCTCTCTCTCTCTCTCTCTCTCTCTCTCTCTCTCTCTCTCTCTCTCTCTCTCTCTCTCTCTCTCTCTCTCTCTCTCTCTCTCTCTCTCTCTCTCTCTCTCTCTCTCTCTCTCTCTCTCTCTCTCTCTCTCTCTCTCTCTCTCTCTCTCTCTCTCTCTCTCTCTCTCTCTCTCTCTCTCTCTCTCTCTCTCTCTCTCTCTCTCTCTCTCTCTCTCTCTCTCTCTCTCTCTCTCTCTCTCTCTCTCTCTCTCTCTCTCTCTCTCTCTCTCTCTCTCTCTCTCTCTCTCTCTCTCTCTCTCTCTCTCTCTCTCTCTCTCTCTCTCTCTCTCTCTCTCTCTCTCTCTCTCTCTCTCTCTCTCTCTCTCTCTCTCTCTCTCTCTCTCTCTCTCTCTCTCTCTCTCTCTCTCTCTCTCTCTCTCTCTCTCTCTCTCTCTCTCTCTCTCTCTCTCTTTACATTATTTGATTACTTGTGTTAAATCTATAAGTTTAATCAAGGAGAGAAATTAGGTTGACTCGTAATTAAAATTAAAAAGTCTAATTCACCCCCCTCTTAGACAATACCGATCCTATAGGATATGGGTGATGCGTCTTATGTCATTGGCATTAAGATACATAGAGACAGAGATAGAGGTGTTTTGGGTCTGTCTCAAGAAACCTATATCAATAAGGTTTTAGAGAGATTTCGGATGAAAGATTGTTCACCAAGTGTAGCTCCCGTTGTTAAGGGTGATAAGTTTGGTTTGGACCAATGCCCAAGGAATGATCTCGAAAGAGAACAAATGAAAAACATTCCATATGCTTCTGCTGTTGGAAGCCTGATGTATGCTCAGGTCTGCACAAGACCTGACATTGCATTTGTTGTTGGGGGTATGGGAAGATATCAGAGTAATCCAGGTTTGGACCATTGGAAGGCTGCAAAGAAAGTGATGAGATACCTTCAAGGAACGAAGGATTACATGCTTATGTTCAAACGGACTGATACTGTAACGCCCCTAATATTGTACCCATTTTACCCGTACTATTTTTTTTTATCCCAATAAACCGTAATCTATTTTATAATAAAACAAAACACAAATCAATTTAAATAAACATTTAACAAATTAAAACAATTAAATAAAACCATTAAAACAAATATTTTTAGGTTTATATTATTTTTATTTTCGGTGAACAGTGTCCGTGAACAGTGAACAGTGCGTGAACAGTGCGTGAAATTAGTGTTAGGCCAAAACAGAAGCAGCGACCAGTCGTCTGCATGTTGCAGCGCACGATCGCTGCAATGGCAGCGCACGATCGCTGCAATGGCAGCGCACGATCGCTGCAATGGCAGCGCACGATCGCTGCAATGGCAGCGCACGATCGCTGCAATGGCAGCGCACGATCGCTGCAATGGCAGCGCACGATCGCTGCAATGGCAGCGCACGATCGCTGCAATGGCAGCGCACGATCGCTGCAATGGCAGCGCACGATCGCTGCAATGGCAGCGCACGATCGCTGCAATGGCAGCGCACGATCGCTGCAATGGCAGCGCACGATCGCTGCAATGGCAGCGCACGATCGCTGCAATGGCAGCGCACGATCGCTGCAATGGCAGCGCACGATCGCTGCAATGGCAGCGCACGATCGCTGCAATGGCAGCGCACGATCGCTGCAATGGCAGCGCACGATCGCTGCAATGGCAGCGCACGATCGCTGCAATGGCAGCGCACGATCGCTGCAATGGCAGCGCACGATCGCTGCAATGGCAGCGCACGATCGCTGCAATGGCAGCGCACGATCGCTGCAATGGCAGCGCACGATCGCTGCAATGGCAGCGCACGATCGCTGCAATGGCAGCGCACGATCGCTGCAATGGCAGCGCACGATCGCTGCAATGGCAGCGCACGATCGCTGCAATGGCAGCGCACGATCGCTGCAATGGCAGCGCACGATCGCTGCAATGGCAGCGCACGATCGCTGCAATGGCAGCGCACGATCGCTGCAATGGCAGCGCACGATCGCTGCAATGGCAGCGCACGATCGCTGCAATGGCAGCGCACGATCGCTGCAATGGCAGCGCACGATCGCTGCAATGGCAGCGCACGATCGCTGCAATGGCAGCGCACGATCGCTGCAATGGCAGCGCACGATCGCTGCAATGGCAGCGCACGATCGCTGCAATGGCAGCGCACGATCGCTGCAATGGCAGCGCACGATCGCTGCAATGGCAGCGCACGATCGCTGCAATGGCAGCGCACGATCGCTGCAATGGCAGCGCACGATCGCTGCAATGGCAGCGCACGATCGCTGCAATGGCAGCGCACGATCGCTGCAATGGCAGCGCACGATCGCTGCAATGGCAGCGCACGATCGCTGCAATGGCAGCGCACGATCGCTGCAATGGCAGCGCACGATCGCTGCAATGGCAGCGCACGATCGCTGCAATGGCAGCGCACGATCGCTGCAATGGCAGCGCACGATCGCTGCAATGGCAGCGCACGATCGCTGCAATGGCAGCGCACGATCGCTGCAATGGCAGCGCACGATCGCTGCAATGGCAGCGCACGATCGCTGCAATGGCAGCGCACGATCGCTGCAATGGCAGCGCACGATCGCTGCAATGGCAGCGCACGATCGCTGCAATGGCAGCGCACGATCGCTGCAATGGCAGCGCACGATCGCTGCAATGGCAGCGCACGATCGCTGCAATGGCAGCGCACGATCGCTGCAATGGCAGCGCACGATCGCTGCAATGGCAGCGCACGATCGCTGCAATGGCAGCGCACGATCGCTGCAATGGCAGCGCACGATCGCTGCAATGGCAGCGCACGATCGCTGCAATGGCAGCGCACGATCGCTGCAATGGCAGCGCACGATCGCTGCAATGGCAGCGCACGATCGCTGCAATGGCAGCGCACGATCGCTGCAATGGCAGCGCACGATCGCTGCAATGGCAGCGCACGATCGCTGCAATGGCAGCGCACGATCGCTGCAATGGCAGCGCACGATCGCTGCAATGGCAGCGCACGATCGCTGCAATGGCAGCGCACGATCGCTGCAATGGCAGCGCACGATCGCTGCAATGGCAGCGCACGATCGCTGCAATGGCAGCGCACGATCGCTGCAATGGCAGCGCACGATCGCTGCAATGGCAGCGCACGATCGCTGCAATGGCAGCGCACGATCGCTGCAATGGCAGCGCACGATCGCTGCAATGGCAGCGCACGATCGCTGCAATGGCAGCGCACGATCGCTGCAATGGCAGCGCACGATCGCTGCAATCGCTCCACCCTTCTTCTTATTTCTTCTCTTCTCTTTAACACAAAATACTCTCTGGAATACGTGATTCAGAGAGCAATCCAGAGAGCGAAACACTCATAAAAATGCTCTCTGTAATCTAAAATTATAACAACCTAACAGACATTAACTTTCGTAAAAACACTGCATGGATACGTTTAAAAATCGTCTAATCCTCCTGTTTTAAATTCCAAGCAGTTCCAGTAAAAACTATAGAAACACGGCTTATAAACAGATTTCCACAGATTTCCAAAAACGTTTAAACCCTCAACATAAATCTAACTTCTAGCCGATCCAAACATGTTCATCTATACATTTGTTAAATCCCCCAAAATACTTACGCAGACATCCCCACGGGTCAAAACGCACCGACTGCGCCAGCACACCACCGCAACCGTCCTTCGTCAACTGCCATCACTCCTCAGGTGGAGGGATCTCGTAGTCACCTGTATCGGGATCACCTACACCATACAGACACCTATGAGATAAAAATCTCAGTAAGCTCTAGTAAATGCAAATGCGTGCTATGCATATGAATCTATAAATCATGCATTGTTTTCTTTACTTTGCTTTGCTTTACTTTGCTTTGCTTTGCTTTGCTATAAACTGTATACCGAAGGGCCATTTAAACTATATACCGAAGGGTCATTTAAACTGTATACCGTAGGGATATCATTTCTTTGCATTCACTTTAAAACGTCGTGCGGAAATTCGTTTTCATGACATTTGAAATACTTGATGCATGAACAGATATGAACATAAAATAAACAATCAACATGCATACCATCAAGACCGAAATGGAATAACCTATAACGATTATAAACCTATCTACCCGACCAAAGCAATTTAAACAAACAATCCATTGAGATCCTCGACGCTACATCGAAGTACGGTGTAGGCCAATCGGCCAGAGAAGATCACGAGAACTTACCTCGCGTCCGTTGCAGCTCAAGCTCCGTCCACGAGCGTTGTTTGTCTGAGGCAAAACACAACGACCATCAATATCACGTGTTTAAACTTCTAATCGTCCGAATTCAACAAAACCTTAACTAAGGAACTTCCTAAAGTTCTAATTCAATTCATTGAGCTATTTATTCGAGCAAATTTACGCTCGGCACCTCAATTCACAATTTACGAGTTTTTTTAGAGAAAAACCCGAAAATCCCCAATTTTTAACTTTTTCACAATTCGGTTTAAACTCGTCCAATGACGTTCAATATATCCTTTATATCCTTAAACACGATAAACCTATTAATTACGAACCCTAAATCGACATTTTAAATCGAAACCTAAACGAAACCCTAATTGTTTATACTTCGTAAAATTCAAAATAAACGCTCTAAGAACGTAGATTCATACCTAGGATTGCGAGAGGAGGAGAAAACGTGAAGAACGGAGATCGGTCGGAGGAGAAATGGAGGTTGGAAGTCGATCGGCCGTGAGGGAGGAAGTCGCCACTCTCTGGCGTTCGCGAGGAGCAGAGAACAAAATGAAGAAGAGAAAGAGCTTTCTCTTATTTTATAAATTTACTTTGGCAAATTACCGTTTTGCCCTTCCTTTGTTTTATATTCGATTCGTCATTCGTTTCGTTAATCGGCTAACCATTCGGTTTCACCAAATCTCCTTATTTCACCAATAAGTCCAACTCATTATCAGGTCCCAATAAAACTGTCCGTTCACAAATCGGACCACGTTTACTATTTTTATTCAAAAGTCCTTTATATTACGAGAAACGTAATTACTCGGAATTAAGCGTTACTGCTCCGGAAATTCTCGTAAATTTCTTAAAATCCATATTAATAATTAGGATCCCAACGAAACCTTCTGTTCGTAAAACGGGCTTGCTACTTCCACCATGGAGGCCGAGTTTGTATCATGTTTTGAGGCTACTTCGCATGGTGTATGGATGAAGAGTTTCATTGCTGGGCTTAGAATTGTTGATTCCATCTCTAGGCCATTGAAGTTGTTCTGTGACAACTCAGCTGCGATTTTTATGGCTAAGAACAATAAGAGTGGTAGTCGAAGTAAACACATCGACATTGAGTACTTAGCCATTAGAGAACGTGTTAAGAAAAGAAAGTGGTCATTGAGCACATTAGCACTGAGTTGATGATTGCAGATCATTTGACTAAAGGCATGCCACCAAAGAAATTCAAGGATCATGTAGAACGAATGGGACTTGGTTCCATTTTGTGATTTTATTTCGTTGTAAGAACGAATGATTTAGTGAAACTCTATTAGTGATGATTTCTCATATGCATTGGTTCTTATTATGCGCATATTGATTATTTGAGAAATATCGTTAAAGTTTGGACCTAGAATAAACATATGGTTTATTCATTAAGTTTTATGGGTTATTGTTGAGAAATGTGATGCATTGTGATACATGGAAGATAATACTCATTTTTAGAGGACTTATCGCTATGATTCATGTGTCATATTTCTCATTGTGATACATGTTTGGATTTATTAACCAAGTGGGAGAATATTGGATATAATTATCTTCTTTACGGTTTGGTTTAATAAATACAATTAAATATAAAATAAAATAAAATAACATGTATGTAACTACCCATATCGTGGGTTTCTCTATGATGGTTAGAGGATATTAAGGAAACGTAAAAACGGTTTGGGTCCCTAAGCCACAATCTCGATTCATTCTGTGAAACACCATCGACAGAGAGAGAAGTTGGTTTAGAAGAACCAAAACCAGAAGCTTGAAACGGGAATGGCCGGAGGTATGTTCGATCTTTAATTCCGCATTAGTTCTAATCATTTAATTGAAATATGATTAGATTGTTTGTATTTACTTACACTCATTTCAGATCGTTCAACGCCCCTAGCGGTTGGTGCGCCAGAAGTGGCCAAGGGAAGGTTAGGCTGTTGGCAACACATAAATTGTTTGATCAGATCTGAGATTTTCCTCTTTATAAGCTCCGATGACATTTTATTTGGCAGAATCCTTATGTTCTACGAGCAGATCCTTGTGGTTCGAGCAGTGGTTCGGCCATTTCAGTAGCTGCAAACATGGTAGCTGTGTCTCTTGGCACAGAAACTGATGGCTCCATTTTATGTCCATCCAGTTACAATTCAGTGGTGGGTATCAAGCCAACGGTTGGCCTGACCAGCCGCTCTGGTGTAGTTCCGATTTCTCTCAGGCAGGACTCAGTTGGGTAACTACTTTTTTCACCATCTTTAATCTTTGAACGCAGAAAATTTCTGTTTTTCCCGATGGATTCATTTGACACCGTTTTATGATTTGAACGTTGCATGCGGTTAATGTTCACGTGGTGGCGTATGTTTTTGGCAAACATATTTTAAGAAAATTAATATATTTTTTATTGTGATTCTCAATATTCATGTTATGAGATATTTGCAATATAAGTAACCATATCAATCAAAGATTATATTTCTGGAGTGCTCGGATTTGGTGTGATTGTGTGATTCCTTTCTAAAATATGATACATGATGTCACACGCGCAAAACAGGAAAGTTTTGTTTACTTTATTCATGCAAATATATTTTAAATATGGTATTCTGAATTACTCCTCATATAAAAAAATTGCATATCATATAACAACCATCCTTCTATTAGAGGGGTGCACGGAACAAATATTATGATCTCGGGTGGGGCACGCCGTGGTTTTCATGTTATCTTATTCATTCGATCGTTGATTGAATGTATTCACACTCTATTCGTGAGCTGATCTGATTATCTTCAGAGTGTATTGGTTTGATACAACGGTAGACAACGACGAGTGTCATCGACGGTGTCCCAGGTGCAATTCTGTTTCTTTCATTGAAGCCGAGTCTCAGGCGGAGGTTACTTGGAACTCGGGAGGAGTTCTGATCGTGAGCAAGGGGATCTTGCCATACATGGATTTCAAGGGGAGTCATCAATGACAAGGGGAGCTTGTTATCTTTAGATTCCGGGAGGGTTCAATTACAAGTCAAGAGGAGCTCGCAAAAAACAGATTCACTGAGGAAATTAGCTAGAGGCGGCGACAAAGATAAGAGGGAATCTTTAATTGTATAAGTCCGATTGTCTTGTAACTTCAAAGACTCGTGAAATGTTTTTAATTCTAGGCATGGCCCCGCAGACGTAGACAATTGTCGAACTGCTTTAACAATCTTCTGTCTTATTATTTTATGCACTTCACAATTGTTCATTATTATGATAATTAATTGGTGTCCCACTGAGTGTTTCACGTACACTAGGGTATCAGTGTATCAATTAACTAACATTGATTTTTTACAGACCCATGTGCAGGACAGTATCAGACGCTGTAAGGGTCCTTGAGGCCATTGTAGGCTATGACGAGGAAGATAAAGAAACTCAAAAAGCATCGAAATTTATTCCAGTTGGTGGTTATAAGCAGTTTCTAAACAAAGATGGACTCCGAGGGAAGAGAATAGGAATAGTGAGAGACCCATTCTTCAGTTTTGGCCATGCCACTCTCCTCGAGAAAATGTTCGAGGATCATTTCAATACACTGAGGTAAACGTTCAAACCCAGAACCCATTTTCTGAATAGCTTGGGGATTAGTTTAACCTATGTAAATCCTGCATTTTGAAGGAAAAAAGGGGCTGTTTTGGTGGATCATCTCGAGATTAAGAACATCGATATTATTCTTCATTCCATAGAAAGTGGGGAGCAGACAGCTTTGCTATCAGAGTTTAAAACAGAGTTGAATGCATATCTTAAGAAGCTCGTGGCTTCACCAGTTAGATCTTTGGCCGACGTGATTGCCTTTAACAATAAACAGTTGAAGTCGGTAAGTAGAGAAAAATAGCAAAACTATCGCAAACCATAAATCAATCATCGAACTAACGATATTTCTCGATGAAAACTGCAGGAAATGATCAGAGAGTTTGGACAGGGCGTCTTCCTAGACGCGCAAGCCACAAATGGGATTGGGAAGAAAGAGAAGGAAGCTCTGCTGAAAATGGGGAGGCTAACCAGAGATGGGTTTGAGAGGTTAGTCATGGAGAAGAAGTTGGATGCTATTGTGACGCCTGCTTCTGAAGTCACTCCTGTTCTTGCCATTGGAGGCTTTCCGGGAATTAGTGTTCCGGCTGGATATGATGAAAGAGGCGTGCCCATTGGGATATGCTTTGGTGGGCTCAAGGGATCAGAGCCGAAGCTCATCCAGATCGCTTATGGCTTCGAGCAAGCTACCAGGATTCGAAAGCCTCCGTCATTTAGAACGTGAAGATTTGTAACAGCTTACACATTCAAACCTTATAATAACTTTTCTTGTGTAAGTGATGGTTGTGAGAGATATGGCAAAACTTAATGAAGATCCGATATTCATCTCTTTAGTAGGAACCATTAACAATGGCTCAGAGCTTCAAAGCAGACTTGATGGGCAGCCAATGACAAGCCTCCAGTTCTATTTCCACCCCACACTCAGTGGCAAAAACCCATGTGCAGTCTAGGGGTAGGCAGGGGCCTGGCCGGTTTGGTTCCCCAGGAACAGGCACCAAACTGTGGCCAACGGTTCCAACTCCAAATTGTTGGAACCGGAACCGGAAGGAGCTGTTAGGTCCTGCCCATTGAATTATTATACTCCAAAATCATTTCTAATAGGGGTAAACCCATGGCCACTGAATTTAGATCAATTAGGGATTGTGACAGATGCAGATGAAGATGAAGATGAAGCCGCAAGGCAACGACCATCCTCCTCGTGGACTCAAAAGCTTACTTGCCCACTTGGGAAGATTACCTTTCCTATCTTCTACTCTCACTTGGGTACACCCCTTCTTCGCAGGAATAGGCATGAGATGAAATTATTATTTGACAAGACAGAGCTGTCCTTTATGAAACAAATTTTGTCTTGTAATTCATACTTCGTTAGTATTTTTTTCAATAATTGTCGCAAAAAGAAAAAAAAGGCAAATCCTAAACAAGTACTGTAATTTTCTACAAAGTTTAGGAAATCTTAGCATGGCACATCATCATCAGCAGGAGGACTCACTTGGGTATTGTCTTTGGATTCGAATTCCATCATCCATTGCATATAGCTCAGAATTTACCGATAAGATTACCGGTCGTTTCAGCGGACGAGTCAACTTGATTGTTCAAATCAGCTGAAAACCACACCATTTGCTTCATAAATGAAGCCTTGCTTTGTTTTGACCATAAAACTTGCCGGCATTTGATCAGATAATCGACCTTTGTTTTCAAAGGACATAGTTTGTATTTATCCACAACACCAACGATTCTCTCTTATATTGAAACAAAAGGAACGCTGCCTGAATCTGCATAATCGAGCTGTTGCCCGGAGTCAGAATTAGAGCAGCCATGCAAATCAAAAGGAAACCGTATAACAAGCATATAGTATCCATTTTACAGGTTTCTGAAAAGCGTATACAGAATGATAGAGTCAGGAAGAGAAATAACCGATAAAGAAAAATATTGTTAGCCAGTGCCAGCACCAGCACCAAGGGTAAACTACACAAACTTTGAGAAAGCTAAAAGACCAACACTTCCTCTAATACAAGTAAATTCATACCCATAAAGATTAGATTTTAGGCTATGATATTTGACAAGATGAAGATGGGTTTAATAGCTCAGTGAGAACAAAAACAAAATACCTGTATCTAACAAAGAACTTACAAGCAGCGAGCACTACCACCAATGGCAAAAACTTTTAATTGCTCTTCGATGTTGACCAGATTTCATACCTGAAGGTTTTCTCTTTTCCTTTTATTTTCCATTATCATAAAAAATGCCACTGCATCTATGAACTGAACAGCTCAATTACAAAACTACTGCTGAGGATAACCAAGAATCTTTTTCACGAGAGGAACAATACCAATTAATGCTATTTGAAGCTGTTCTGAGCTGTTTAAGCGCATGCTTACTTGCCCTGCCCCTTTATTATTCAAATTGGCACGACCGATCAAAGTTGTTGATCGTCCAACAGGAATTTGAGACTGTATATTGCATCCAATGGCAAGATCTCCATGCCAATCCATAACAGATAACCCAAGAGTTGATAGTGATCGACCCAAAGGATAATCTGCGTCTCTCAATTGGGCCTCAAGACTGCCTCCATAAGCAACATCTCCCCGACTAGCCATTCCACCTCCAGTTATAACCAATCTGAATCTTTTACTGGCAACCAATTTGTTTTCTACTTTCACTCCAGCAGACAAGGTATCACCCAAGAGAGTGGCCGAAATACCTGCAATAGCCTTATTCTTCCAAAAATTACAAAATATTCTGTCACCACGTAAAGTATAAGCCAAGTCCTTCCCAACAGTCTGCATATCGAAACCAAAAGAAGTCGCTTTCCCTTTTCCGTGCTTTATTGAACTGGTCATTTCCATCTGAACATTAGCATCCTTCTTATCCTTGGTAACCTGGCCCGAAAAAGATAAGGGAATTTTTTCTTTAAAGACGAACAGTTTTTCAACATTTATACCTTCATAACCAACATCATGATCCCAACCATGTGTTTCTAGTACTGGCCTTACCAGCCATTGGTTAGACGAATCAAGATAACGATATCGATGAGTAGGATTATCAGAATCAAAGGAAGCAGGTAGTGCTAAATCTGGCATGGGAACTGGTACTGATGCTGCACCATTACTTTCTTCTTCTATGTGCTCAGTGTGGTCAGTTGGCAGATCCTTTATCTGAGCTGCCATTTTCTTCATCATTCTTCGTCGACTTTTCTCTTCTTTCAGTTGTTTCTTCATAAATAGCTTTTCCCGATATTCTAATTCGTCAAAATATGCCTTCTTTTGTGATTTGGAAAGTTTTGCAACTTGAGCCCTCGTCAATCGTTTAAATGGTGGCAACTCCTCATATTCTGATTCGTCTTCAGAATCTGAGGTTCCATCCATTTCATCCTCAAGATCATCCCCGTCGACAAACTGCTCCTCAGGAAGTTTCACCAATGGTCTTGATTGAAGGAGGGATGAGAGCAGAAAAGGTAAAGGAGGGGTCCTTGATCGAGCTATGAAAGGCCTTCCAGGAGGACTGTCTTGAAGCTTCAACAGTGCATTTGCTTCGGCCAGAATCTTTGATGCAAAAGACAGAAGCAACAAATGAGGCTTCCATACCTGACCATTTGGCAAAACTCTTTGCCCAGCTCTGTTTGTTCTGCATGCAGAGTGGTTCTCCACCAGTGACACAGGGTTCATGAGGCGCATATCCCCAGCTGCCTGACGAATAGCTTGCTGGACAACATGAGAGCGTTGAGTAACAAACATATCATAGCTAGAAGCTGTACCATTTGGGCCATCAGGTGGAGCTGAGGCTGCATGAGTGAAAACCACGATCGCGTTAAACCAAAAGGACGGCCCAAATATTTCCGTGATGGTTTGCAAGAGTGGCATGTCACTAAAATCCCTGTTCTGCACGTCCAACCTGTCAAGATACAATACAATATCTGGAGGTGTTTTCTTGATAAAGCGTTTAACAGAAAGGAGAATCTTTTCATTCTGGCGCTGATCAGACCACGAGGACAGAAGGCCTGGTGTGTCAATAACACGCACTTTAATACCCTGCACGGTACCCACAACATCCTGAACTTTCTTGGTACCCATTTGAAAAGCATCTGTGCTGAACTTAACTTCATCAAAAATGGAATTGATAGTTGCACTTTTGCCAACGCCTGTCTTTCCCAAAACCATAATTGTACAAGAAAAATCAAGTGGCTCTTGCCCAGCTGCCTCAAGTTGCTCTGCCATGGCACTGGCGCGATCAAAACTGAAGGCACCAACCCGGCCTCCATTTCTTCCTCGCAATTGCTCGGCTAAACCCAGACGATATAAAACCTGTGCTACAACGACATTATGTGGAGTTTGACCAAGCCTGTATGCAAGACGCAGAAATTTTACCCTTATCATTTGGAGCTTTTCAGGAGTCTCATCGTTCTCCTCTGCCTCTCCTTTAGAAGATTCCTCAATTTTTTGAGTCTGCATATGGGAAACAGTACCATTTACTCGAGGCTGCTGGGCAGTCATTGTTGCGGGCTCTAATAATGGAGCAGCAAACCCAAGGCCAGCAGGACGAGCAGGAGATGGGGGAGGATTTGAAACCTTTTCGGATGATGAAGGTAAATTAGGTGAAGGTTGGATTCCTGCATCTGTATTTGGGCAAGTGCCCTTATTTTCTTCCTGAACCTTACCCTCTTCCTTTTCAACTTTCTCAATGCCAATATCATCAAGTTGCTGACCTTTGTCAAGTTGGTTATCCATTGCAATCAAACCAGTTTTATCATCCTGAATCTTAGCTACCTTTTTGTCCTTTACCTTCGCAGGAGATAGAGTTCGGTTTTGGACCTCATCTTCCCAATCATTCAAAATTTTGTCCAGATCAGCTGCACTATTTTTCTCTCCTGGCGTTTCCCCATTATGTTCTAAATCCACTCTCGAGTCACTTGTGTGCCCATTATTCCCTGAATCTACCACAACTGAAGCATTGTTATTTTCCTTGACATTGTAATCAAAACTCAAATCTTCACCTTCATACCTTGAACCAGAACCGGCAATGGAATCTCCATGTTCCTCTCTTTCTTTATCTAGGAATTTTGCATCAATGTCAGTAAGATTATAGTTAACACTGAGTTCTGCATTTTTACTGTCTAGAAGCTCTAGATCATGGCCACTCTTGCCATTTCTTAACTCGCCCGTTGGTGCTTCATGACCTTCCAAAGTCGCTTTGTTTTTGCTGACATCATTTACATTATCACTTTGATCAATAATCTCACTGTTAGACTCAATAACTCGATGAGTATAAAGACTGACCTCCCCTTCAATGCCTGTATTCATACTATTTATAGTCTCATCCATTGTTTCTGGCTTCTCAATCCTTACACCAGGTTTAACATCCTCAATCTTATCCACATCATCCAAACTTTCACTCTCATTCCTAGCAGCTGCTTGAGAAAACTCTTTGCCCCGATATTCGCTCCTGCTTAATTCATTGTGTGACTCATTGAGCTCAGACTTTTCGTCCTTCTCGGGGCCTTCCTCATCAACCATACTAGTCACTAAGGGCACTAAAACAGAACTTCCACCATCCACATCTTTCCCCTTCATGGCAATTAAGGTGGGTTCCTCTTCATTATTGACCTCCTCCGTACTTTCCCCTGCCAAAATCAAAGTTTCTATTACAGCATCAAATTTATCAACCGCATTAGAAAAATACGGACTCTCCAAAGCCACGCCAGCTTCAGAATCACAAGCCGGTTCCTCCTCTACTACTTCATGAACAACGCTGTCTGCAGAGTCAGATTTCATCCTCTGTTCCAGAAAATGCTCTTCTGCATTCACAGAATCCTCAAATACTACTCTCTCCTTCACCCTCTCCTCAGGAGCATTCAGACTCTCTGTCCGGCAAGCCATCGACAATTTCAACTCCAGTTTTCATAAAAAAAAAAAAAAAAAAATCCTCAGCTTTTGCTTCCAACCTTCTAGATACACAGACGAATTTAGTCGCACGAACGTAATCCACAAAAAGGCACTTACAATCACATAGCAAACTAAAGACTACAACAGAAAACTAAACTTTACGTTTTACATGGAAAAACCCAAACCGAAACGGACGATTTTCTCACATTTTCAAAACGAAATTCAATCTTAACGCAATAATCAAGCTTTAGCCTACGCAATAATCAAGCTTTAGCCTTTCTGGTCATTGATAAATATTCGGCCACAAGCCTTTCTGGTCATTGATAAATATTCGGCCACACCCACCAGATCCTGACATTGATTGCGCAGTTTTTCTTAGGGTTTTTTCATCTTACAGCGAGCAAATAACATAAAAAGAATGACCAAGAAAAGTCAAAACTCACCCGGTGAATAAAAAGCGCAGAGAATAAACAGAGGGGCCCTGAGAGAGAGAGAAGCTCTGTGATAGTCCAAGTAGAATAAGAGAGGAATCTTCTATCACATGCTTCCTTTCTGTGCAGATGAAAAATGGTGGATAAGAGCTTTAATCGACGGCTAAGATCGCCAAAAGTCTTCCAATCCAAAGGTGGAAACGGTGTCATCGAAATCATCGTGAAAAATTTCAACGGTGATGAATTGGACATCAAAATCGTCTGTTTCAAGTTTCAACAACCAACTTGAGGAGGATTTAGGACCGTCCGATGCAAAGGTTGATCTATGATCATGGTGATCTGTCACAGTAACATCTTAAATTTATGTAATTGTTTGGTTGTGGACAAACATGTGACAACTCCAAACCTTCACTGCAATACTCCAACTAGTAATGACCAAATCTTAGGTACAATAATGTTGATCTTCATTGTATGATGTATCAAAGGCTATGCCTCGAACCACACAAAAAACTACTAATCACGTGGAGCACCAATTTCAATTTAGCGTGTCACGATAACGATACATGGATACAAGTGAGAATTGACGATTTTGATAATACTAGTAGTATAATCTTATCTACTTCATCGTTGTTTGTGTTATTTTATTAAAAAAGGCGTGAAATTAGAAAAAATCTATACTTTATCAGTACTTCTTGATTGTTTTTCCATTCCTTTTACCCCATTCAAGATAGTTATAATTGTTTGATTGCCTCGTGAGCCCAATAAAACGAGTAATTTCATCGGAGCAAGCGTCAATGGCTATATGGTGAGTTTTTCATCTTTTCCCATGGTTTCCCTTTTGAGATTTCGGCGAAGATCTTGTCTTAATGGCTTAAGGACATTATGGTTTGTTCTTTTTATACAAGTGGAGTTTCAAAGATGATTTCATCGTAGCTTATGGTCAATGTAGAGGCAGTGGTTAGAGGGATCACTTATGTTGATAGTTATTTCATCTAGTGTGTAACGTTTTATAAAATAATGCAACGAAGGGTGTAGATATTCAATCGTTGATGATCTCGAACACTAAGATGAGAAGTGTAGCACAATTGTTAGGATGTGGAGTTGTGCGACGTCGTTTTTTTATCAAACCCTTGGATGTGAGGTGACGATATGTCACTATATGATCACGTACAAGCGAAAGTAATTTCATAATATAACTTAAAAATAATTTTTTAATATGTAATTCGAGATTAGTTAATTATGTTATGATTATTATATTAGATCAAACACTCGGTATGTTTTTATTTGTGTAATACTATGATTATTTTTTTATTATAATATCTAAACATTTACTGATGTGTTTAATAATGATTGGTGCAATTAAAGTACTAATGTAATAAATTAACTATTTATAATTTATTACACTAATTGTTTTTTAATTGTACCAATTATTATATGTCATATAAGCCTGTATGTGTAGAAAATAAATGTAACATTATTCTTTTTATTTATCTCCTGTTTACTTAGAAAAAAGTTAAGATTTTTTTATAAGAAACATTGCTATAATTTAGAATATCACAACTATCGATTTGACTCGACTACAAGTTTTAGAAACTATATTATAAGATGATTTCAAAATTTAAATATATTTTGTGACGATTATCACGTAACAATTAGAATGTTGGGCATTTAAAATATAAAGTATACTAGTTTTAATGTAATATTAAATAGAAGAGTAACTTACGGTTACTCTGTATTCTTATATTGAAATTCATTAATTTGTACTGTTAATATTATAAATAATTAAAATAAATAAGGGTAATTATCAATTTTAATTATGTATTATGCATCTTATTTCAGTTAGCCCCTATATTAAAAAAATCAGCAAACAAAACCATGTATTTTGATTATGTTATCAGTTTTGACATTTCATCAATAATTTCGTTAAACCATCATTTAAAAAATTACCAAACGATATTGGATTCAGTTGTAATTTTTACCACATGTTCACTGCTTAATTAGAAGATAATCTGAAAAATTTCGTAATTTTTTAACATATGTACGATTTATTGTAATTTTATTTTAGTATTTTATAAAAATATTATAATAAATCATACAAAGTTTTTGAAAATCATGAATTTTTTTTTTATTATCTACTCATGATATGTTGAACATGTAGAAAAAATTTCAAATAAATCTAATATTTTTGATATTTTTTTAAAATTAATTTCAGTTTCTTCTTTATTTTATAAATTAATTTTTAAAAAATATAAAACAATATTGAATTTATTTGAAAGAATTTTCACATGTTTACCATATTATGGGTAGATAATAGAAATATTTTCGTAATTTTCTAAAACTTGTATGATTTATTATAATATTTTTATAAATTACAATAAATCGTACATGTGTTAAAAAATTACGAAAATTTTTAGATTATCTTCTCATTAAGTAGTGAACATGTAGTAAAAATTTCAAGTGAATCCAATATTGTTTGGTAATTTTTTAAATAAGAGTTTAACGAAATTGTTGATGGAAGGTCAAAATTGATAACAGAATTAAAGTACATGGTTTGGTTTGTCAATTTTTTTAGTACAGAGAGCTAATTGAAATAAAATGCATAGTACAGAATTAAAATCGATAATTACCTTATAAACAATTAACATGGGTAGGGGTGTTCAAACCGAACCGGAACCGGTAAACCGAACCGGAACCGATGAAATAGGTTCGGTTCGGACCGGTTTTGACCATTTGAAAACCGATCTTCGGTTTCATTTTGTAGAAACCGATTAATTAGGTTCGGTTTTCGGTTTGGATCGGTCAAAACCAATACAAACCGAACCGAACCGGACCTGGAAATGAAAACCAAAAAGTTTTTGATTTTTTGAAATTTCATGGATTTCGAACTGGAATTTTTCAACTTCAGGTACACAGGGAAAGCAGTGATGCTTGATGAAATCATAACCTATGTCCAGTCGTTGCAGCGCCAAGTAGAATTTCTTTCTATGAAATTAGCTACTACCAGTCCAAGGATGGATTCAACAATGGAGGGTCTACTTCCGCCGTTTTCGTCTGGTTATCAATCTCTTCAATTGCAGACCATTCATGGCGGTGTTTCTTCCGGGACAGAGTTGAATCTTCCGATAAACAATCTGGGTCGTGTATATGGGGAATCTTCACGCCAAGTAATTGAAGACAACTAAGTTCGTCCTTTAATTCTTGTCAACTAGTTTAAGCTGATGCTTTAAATTGATTCCAGGTTGCAGAATCCTGGGCAGATGACCTCCAAAGTGTAGTTCAAATGGTCATGATCCGAATCAGCAAAAGCACTTTCATGGTGAGAAATTCGTTCACTCTCAGTGAATCTATTCTAAAATATTTCGAGTTTTCAAATCAAATTTAAATTTATTGCACGTGCCACCGAAGTTTATTCTTCGAGTAAAGAAAGACGTACAATTTCGAGTGATAAATTGACTATATATCTAATTGTTTTTTATCTCATTCAATTTAAATTTAAATTATTTAGTTTTTTGAAAAATAGGGTGTAGAACCGAAACCGAACCGGAACCGAACCGAAACTTTCGGTTCGGTTTAGGTTCGGTTTTGGTATGGTAAAAGGCCGGTTTCGGTTCGGTAAATCCAAAACCGAAACCGATCGGTTCGGTTCGATTCCTCTTCAAAACCGAACCGAAACCGGTTTTGAACACCCCTAAACATTGGGATTGATATAAGATTACTCTGAAATGTGAATAGAATTAAAAGTTCGGCGATTCTTTGAAGGGTGGTCGCCTCTGTCTCGGTAAAGGCCCTCACAATGGACAACGGTCTGATGCAATGTCAAAGCAAAGCTAGGATTGCAGTGTCTGGCCCGCCTCAATTTTTCTCCTTTATCACGCCTGCTGATGCTACTCGACCGAAAGCCGCCGCCGCCTCCACCACATTCGGCGCTAATTTCGATAGATGAAGGGTTCCATTTCACATGGTGTTCCTCTGCAATGCCCTCAAAATCTCCCCCGCATTTCGTATACGGCCTAAGAGACGCAAACTTTCCAAGCTCCCCTGCGTGGGGGAGGCCCTCGTCAACCTCGCTTCCAGAGGTGATCTCTCAAGGGCTCTCTCTCATCTGGACTTATTAGCGAGCAAAGGTATTCGGTTGCCCTTTCGAGTGATTGCTCAACTCTTGCAACGCTGCGGCAACTCGAGATCTCTTAGAGAAGGAAAATGGATTCACCTTCATCTGAAACTTACGGGGTTCAAACACCCCTCAATTTTTATATCCAACCATTTGATTAATATGTATTTTAGTTGCGGAAACGACGCAGAGGGACGCAGGGTGTTCGATAAAATGGCTTCTAAAAACTTGTATTCTTGGAACAATATGCTTTCTGGGTATGCGAAATTGGGGAGAATAAAACCAGCTAGGAAGTTATTTGATCAAATGCCAGAAAAGGACGTTGTTTCGTGGAATACGATGGTGATTGCCCATGCAAAGATGGGGCACTATCACGAGGCTTTAAGACTTTACAGCGAATTTCGAAGAAAATCAATTGGGTTTAATGCATTCAGTTTTGCTGGTGTTTTAACTCTTTGTGTAAAGTTCAAGGCTTTGCAGCTTACTAGACAAGTTCATGGGCAGGTATTGGTTGCTGGTTTCCGGTCTAATGTAGTACTTTTGAGTTCAATTCTCGATGCTTATGCAAAATGCGAGGAGATGGAAGAGGCAAAGAGATTATTTGAAAAAATGCCTGTGAGGGACGTCCTTGCTTGGACCACCATGGTATCTGCCTATGCTAAATTTGGTGATATGGAATCTGCTAGTAAATTGTTCGATCAAATGCCTGAAAAGAACTCTGTCTCATGGACAGCTTTGATAGCAGGCTATGCTAGAAACTGTTTGGGGCATGAAGCCCTCGAATTGTTTAAGGACATGATGATTTTACGGATCAGACCTGACCAATATACATTCAGTAGTAGCCTCTGTGCTTGTGCAACAATATCTGCACTGAAGCATGGAAAACAAATCCATGGATATTTGACGAGAACTAACTTTAACTCCAACACAATAGTTGTTAGCTCTCTAATTGACATGTATTCAAAATGTGGGAGTGTAGAAGCTGGCTGGCGAGTATTCAGTCTCACCAGCTGCAAGCACGATTCTGTTCTATGGAATACGATGATGTCTGCTCTAGCGCAGCATGGCTTAGGTAAAAGCGCTATTCAGCTGTTCAATAAGATGGTGAAATCAGGGGTGAAGCCTGACAGAATCACCTTCATCGTAATTCTTAGTGGGTGTAGTCATGCAGGGATGGTACAGGATGGTCTAATGTTTTTCAGATCAATGGGTAGCAATCTTGGCGTTCTTCCAGATCAAGAACATTATGCTTGCTTGATTGACGTTTTGGGTCGAGGTGGATATTTCATAGAACTGATGAATCAGCTGGAGAGGATGTCATGTAAGCCTGATGATAGTGTGCGTAACGCCTTACTGGGTGTCTGTGGAATTCACGGGAATATCGAGCTGGGAAAGAAAGTGGCTGAACACATCATTAATCTGCAGCCGGAATCCTCCTCAGCTTATGTGTTACTCGCTGGTATGTATGCTACTCATGGGCAGTGGGAGTCAATGGAGAAAGTAAGAGAAGTTATGAACGATAGATATGTGAAAAAAGAGCGTGCTATTAGTTGGATAGAAATTGAAAACAAAGTACATTCTTTCATTGTTTCGGATAGACTGCACCCATTGAAAGAAGATATATACAATATTTTGAATCAGATCGCTGGGCATATGGAACAGAATGCCTCAATCTCTTACTGAAAAATAGGAGTAACGAGTCTGCAGGCTGATTTGAGGAAGAACAACTACTCCAGCCGCTTCCTTTATCCACAGAATAGGCTGGTATAGAAAACCCTTTGAAGTTTTGCTCTGGAATTTTTATTGTTCTATTCTTTTCATAAGATTATTCATCGGTGTACTGTTTTCTAGAATCACCATGTCTAAATTTTTGCCTTCCAGCCAATAAATAGTTGGGTGAATCAATGGAAGGCTCTGTTATTGTGTTCTGACCTTTAAGCAGTATTAATTTAGGGTAACTTGCTTCTTGGTCACGATCATCCAATAAGTTTGGTTGGAGTTATATTATTTGTTTTCTGACTGTTTCTATGCATTCTTATTTGTGATTTATGTCTAGTGCCTGAGCTGATGAACTTAGCTTTAGTTCCATAGTTGAGTTTCTTAGGCTTAGAATGAGAGGATAGCTGGGGATGATGGCTTGGTTTGAACTGAAGGCGTCGACAGTCCAACGCCATTCTTGCATGCATCTTTCAACTTCAATTTTACCTGTTAAAAATGCTAATTTTTTGTTAAAACCTATGAATATCGTCCTTAGTTTATAAACCGAATTAGGATTTTTTCCATAATTATATATTGTGGCGGCCTCTTTTAATGTTTCATTACTTTATAGCTGCGCAGAATGATTGTGACTGCTTAGCGCTCAAAGTATCTTGTTATATAATACTAGTGGATACTGAATTTATCTACTTCTTTTGTTGTATCTTGCTTGAGTAGTTTGGTCTTTTGCAGGTTGGAAATGGAGAGGGCATGCCCTATGAATGATTTTCATACGAAGGTGGGAAACCCAGTACTCATAGACAGTCATAGATCTCAAACATTGTTTCCAGCTCATTTACAGAGAATCTGATTGTTTTCCATGATAGCTCTAGTCAAATATGCATGAATTTGTCCTGGAGAGTATTAGAACTACCCATGTGTTTGGAAAAGATCATAGCATAATTCCTACCTAAAAAGAAAAGTCTTTGTTTGGAAGCTGAGAAAATCACCAGAGTCAAAAGCTAGCAACCGATTATGGGCTGCGGCGTACTTGAGGGATGACTTGATAGACATCGACTTAGCATTGACAATGTTTGAGAGAAATCTCTGGTTTCGTTGCTGTGTGAACACAGTTACCCCTCTGACCGACGATCCATTTGAGCATGTTAAACCTGTCATGCAAAGGGAGCACAAATTTGTGAGGTTGTTCATAGCTCAGTGCATGTGCAAGGGATGCATACAAATTGCAAGGATAGATGATTCTGAGTCGTTGCCTGTGGAATGATGCTGTGGATTGGGTATGAATAATTGGACTATTACTGTCAAAATGGGTTATGCCCAAACTAAAGAAACAACAGAAACAGAGTGAACTAAGAAGTGGAGGGCAAACAATTTTGTTTATGGAAAAACTGGCAACAGTCTATGCCAATGTGACAATGAAGTAAAAGATCCATAGACAAGATGAAAGTGCCGTGTAGATCTCAAGTCGAAAACATATATAATGGAAATTACATTATTAGGGAGGCAAAAAATGATCTAATGATCTGATTTACTGTACCTTTGCTCTACAAAATTTCACTTTTAAAACTTCCTCTAATTGTTGAAATATCGAAAAGAAGTGCCCTGCAACGAATCAACAGGAAAAACCCATTTCATTTTAGCCGATTTGAGGGGCAAAGGTTGATTTTCTTAGTCTAATTATCTTTAAGTCAGTGCTGTGACATCAGGGGAAATAGCCAAAAAAGAACCTGAATCTGAAGTTTCCTTATGCTGTAAAGAGCCTTTCACGAGTAATGTCCCTGGAATCTGCTGAAAAACCTGTCATAATCAACATTCAATGACAACCATAAGCATAAGCTTACCATTTACAAGTCATTCCATTAAAAAATGAAGAAAAGTAGTCTGCACACCGAAAATCGGAGCCATAGATTAGTTTGGGGCAGATCCAAAGAGTTGGAATTGTCCATACTTTCTCCACCTTGTTTGTTGCTGGCTGCTTCATCATAGTGTGGCACCCCATTTTTGAGGATTGACTCAGATTGTTCGTCCGATAAATTAACCTACAAATAATTTTGATTGCATGTGAGTAAACAATAAACATCACCTGCCCACATTGAAGACAAAAAAAAAAGAAAAAAGAAAAAAAAAAAAACAGAACAAGATCATACATCAACTGTAAATGAAGAGGTGCTCAGTTTACAGGATGCGTCATGAGTAGAGAAAAAAGACTCAATTGATTGCAATACGCTCAAGGCACTGACTTGGCTTTGCAGACCCTGAAGAGGCATCAAATTAGCCAGAATGAAATTGGCAAAATAAACAAATGAAATGATGAAACTAAGGGAAAACCAGACCTCGAGCATGAAAGATAAGGCGCGCTTCTCTGCTGACGCAGTAGATATTATCCTCTTCACAGGGGGCACAAAAGACCAGGCAAGACCCCAACGACATGTTTGACCTTGTACAAATTCAGTTGTCTTTACAATTGTTACTCCAACCTCACGTAGCTTCAATATAAGAAATTTCAGATTTGATTTCCTCCCAATCATTGAAGTGTACCACCTACGAGAATAATTGAAAAGGGTAAGCCAAAAAAAAGATGTTAAAGTGGGTAAGGATGCGATATGGAGATAGATGATACCGAATAGACTGCTTCAACGCGACACTATCATCAATTATACGAGTTATAAATGCTTTCTCCCCGCCAGGACAAACCATCTCTTCCTGAGTTCCACCACAAGAAGTTTTTGGGTTTGATCCTGCTTCATTCATGCTTTCAAAAAATGGAGGATTACACATGCAGAAGTCAAACTTCTCGCCATCCCTGACAACCCCGAGAAGTATAGGAGGCCCACTATATTGCTGATTCACCTCAATTAGTAGATTGGATGAAGAAGAGGCTAAAGGCCATACCTTCCCGCCTACATTCTCACTCACATTCGAGCATTCACCTTCAACCTTTCTAATTTCAATGAGGTCTTTAATGTTCGAATTATTCTTTACATTTCTTTCTGCCCACTCCAAAGCTATATCAGTCACATCTGTGATCAGTTCATTGGATCTAAAATCAAAATCAAAATCAAAATAAACATTCAAAATTAGAGATTTGAAAGCATCTGTTGCACAAAGACGAGCTACCTGAACCAACAAAACTCCACCCACAGAGGGATGCCCCTAGGAGAGGGTAAATGCAGTTTGCCCCAGTTCCAATATCGAAACCTTTCACTCTCCCTCCACTTTCGTTAACATTCGGAATGATGTCAAGTGAAAGAAGGTCTTCAATCCAATGGATGTAATTTGATCTGTTGGGAACTGTAGGGCAGAGTTGTCCATCAGGAATCCACCTACAAATTGATTGAAATCTTCCCAGGAAGTCAATGACAAAATTTTATAAGTTTCTCACCAATATAATATAAGTAGAAGCTCAAACTGAAGACTTATTTAACTACCCAAAAAGGAAAGTGAGATGACCAACAAAAAACCTGATCACTCCAAACTAAAGACTTACATTTCAACAAAACAGCTCGAAATACATGACATGAATAAATAAGTGCAAGCAAAATCTGAGAATAAGATGGCCTAAGGGTTTTCTTTACCCCAGATTGAAAACTAACCCACCAGCAATGATGAAACAGAATGTTTTTTCATATGATATTAAGTCAAAGTATCCATAAGCAGCCAGGATTTCGCTAGTCCTCTCCACGATATATTGTTGCTCTAGGCTTATACAAACAATGAAGTGGAAATTCTATAACGGAATGTGCTCAGAAACCGAAGTTATGTGCCATTAACTCCCTTAAAATAAATGTTTTCACAAACAACGAAATAAGATTGACCTGTAAGTTAAAAGCTAAGAAGATACAAATGCAACACTAAGGAAAGAAAAGGATAATATTCAAAAGAGAGTCTATTCAAAAAATGCCCAAGAGAATCTGTCGAAAACAGCTGCAAATCATACAATATAAGAAAAATGGAATGCCCAGGACGAGGTAGAACGAAACTCAATGACCATATGAAACTTTCAAAATCAGATGAAAAGATAACCATACCAATCTAGCCCATGGTCATGGAGTAGCAAAACTCGGGTAAGCTCCCGGGTCGAGTTGTAGTCGGTCCAATCAATTAAGGGGCGACCATTGCGTGAGTAGAAGACGAAGGGTTCGAAGGACGGATATAGTGAAGCTAAAAGAGCAAAATTGGGCGGGTTTTCAGAGTATTTGTTTTTTGGGTGGATAGTGGGACGGTCTCTTGTCTTTCTCTTTTTGGACGGCATCCGACAACAGAGTTTAGCCGGTGAATAATAATGTTATATGCAGCACTATTAAGAGACAAGAAGAGATGAAAAAAATAAAAAAACTACATTAAATTCTGCAGTCCCCAAAACACAGAGTAACAGTATTTTGGAACAAATTTCACAGAAGAAACAATACCAGATTCCAAAGCCTGGGTGAAGATTCCAATCTCAAATGGTTGTTTATCTCCCTCTACAGTGCAATTCGAGAGAACGTTTCACTGAATGTTATCAATTTTGTATTTCAAGACTTACCAAATCGACTCTGCGGGAGAAATTGATAGCCCTAACTGCGAAAATAGATTAAGCGACCAACAGAGATTTACGAAAACCATAAATGTAAATCGCAAAATCTAAATCGCAGATATGGAAGCCCCGGCTAGCGATTTACCTCCGCAAATCGCAAAATCAAAGCCCTAGCAGGAGTTACAAGCGTTGTTCTTCGTCCTCTTTGTAAAATCGAAGCCCTAGCTTCAGTTTACCTCTTTCGTCGCACATTATCAGTCTTCAGTCGCAGATTATAGGTCTTCCTCTTCCTCTTAGTCCTCTTTCGATGTCTCCATCGCAATTCAAGCCAAGCCAAGCCCTAACTCAGATAAAAAATAGTAGAAAACGTAACGCCGAGGTTACAAACCCTAACGGTCGCTAACGGTCTATTTAGGTTTAAAAATGTCAGAAAAACATAATGTAGGATGTCCATAGTCAAACACGCAAAATACAGCGTCTAAATTCTTAATACCTTAAAATATAAATCTGCTAAAAGTGAAAATTGACATTGTTATAGTCTATAATATAGTATTTCTAATTTATTAGTTTATATAATATAATGTAAATAATTTTTAATAATATATCAAAGACACAGTAATCAAAGGCTTAGTCATATCACTAATCAATTACAATATTATTTTCATATAACTTAATGCCCACTATTCAAAAAGTTTGGGATTAAAATGATTGAATTTATTATTTATTTATATTAATAGTCGTCCTGTATCTTGATATGTTTTTTAAGATATCTACTTATACTTATAATTACCTTGAATTAAATTAAAAAAAATTATAATGATTATCTCAAAAAACATATCAAACGATATCATCTCTCTCATCTTTCTCTTTTTGGACAGCATTCGACAATAGAGTTTAGCCGGTGAATCAGCAACTTGCACGAACGGAGAAGGAAGATTCTGTAATGATAGATCTCTGAAAGTAGACGAGCCGTAAGAACTGCAGTATAAATTGGGTCACTGTGTTGAATCATGAGGAGGAAGATGGAGTAGAAACAGCTTTCGTAGCCGCCGTGGTCGCAGTGACGGTGAGACTGGAGCTCTCTATTCTAGAATAAGAATAATCTTACTAAAACTTATTTATGAAAGTTAAATATTAACATAATTAAAATACTTAATTACTGTTGTAGCATCGAAAATTCTAGAACAAATATAACCTATGTTGTTTTTATCCTCTTATTTTGTCATTTTAAAATATTCGTTGACGTGCTAAATAATGATCAGTGCAATTAAAGTATAATTAATATACTAAATTATAAATAGTTTATTTATTACATTAAGTGTATCAATAATTACTTTATATGTCAGCAAGTATTTTAAGAAAATGGAATAAGAAGATAAACATAATATTATTCTATCAATAATTATTTGGTATTCTCCTAAATTAAATTTAAGGAATATTCATTTTAAACTTCAAAGTATGTAGTATTTAACAAAAACCACCCTAAGTAATTTCTTAAATAATTTCAATGTCAAATTATGAAAAACATTTAATTTAAACATTGTCGACCTTCCGTTCGCATATAAAAAAAAATACCAAATTATATCATAATTTTTTATAATTTTTACTACATATTCAACATATAATAGGAAGATAATTTAAAAGATTTCGTAATTTTTTAAAAATTGTACGATTTATTATAATTTTTTACATTTATTTTATAGAATATTGTTTAAAAAATTATAATGAATCGTACAACTGTTGAAAAATCACAAAAATTTTCAGACTGTCTTCTCATGATAGGCTGAATATGTGATAAATCTTTCAAGAAAATATGATATCGTTTGATATGTTTTTGAGATAACTACTATGAATTTTTTTAAATTTAATTTATGGTAATTATAGCCGCTAGTTGATATCTTAAAAAACATACCAAAAATATCGGATTTTCTTGATTTTTTTTTACATATTCAACATAACATGGGAAGATAATTTGAAAAGTTTCAAATTTTTTTAATACTTGTACGATTTATTATAATTTTATAAATAATCATCTATAAATATAGACATCAAAATATATAATAAATCGTACAAGTGTTGTAAAATATCGAAACCTTCCAGGTTATCTTCTCATGATATGTTGAACATGTATTAAAATTTTTAAAAAAATCTGATCTTGTTTAGTATTTTTTTTGTCAAAAACGAGAGATCACCACCACCGATCTCACTTGAACGTGTCAAGTGAGATCAGAGGATCATTCTTTAAGAACGGCCACCGATGTTGGAGATCAGCCCCTTGATCTTTGAGAACAAGGGGTGATAGGGTTGACATTAAATATTTTTCATACTTCGAGGTTGAAATTGTTTAAGAAATTACTTATGGTGGTTTTTGTTAAATATACCATACTTAGAAGTTTAAAATAAATATTACCTAAAATTTGATTAACAAAACTTCAAATGAGATAAAATATTTAAAAAACTAATAAGAAAAAGGATAATGCTAATTTTTATCTTTTAATTCTTACAAAGGTGTAGTTTATTGATTAATGTAATTAATAACTTATTTTAACTTTTTAAAATTTATCATTAAATCATCCGTTAATGAGTGTTCCATCAAAACATAAAAATTAAAAGGTAAAAATAATGGAGAAAAGTAGTATTACTAGTAAAAAAAATAGAAAATTTTAAATTGAAGCATAATACAAGCAACTAGGAAAAAAAAAAGAAGTTCAAATTATCAAAAAAATTTCTAAGTTAAATTGAGGTTATAGTTTTATTTACAAATTATTATATAGGGTATATCAATTTGAATCATTAAATATTTTTCATACTTCGAGGTTGAAATTGTTTAAGAAATTACTTATGGTGGTTTTTGTTAAATATACCATACTTAGAAGTTTAAAATAAATATTACCTAAAATTTGATTAACAAAACTTCAAATGAGATAAAATATTTAAAAAACTAATAAGAAAAGGATAATGCTAATTTTTATCTTTTAATTCTTACAAAGGTGTAGTTTATTGATTAATGTAATTAATAACTTATTTTAACTTTTTAAAATTTATCATTAAATCATCCGTTAATGAGTGTTCCATCAAAACATAAAAATTAAAAGGTAAAAATAATGGAGAAAAGTAGTATTACTAGTAAAAAAAATAGAAAATTTTAAATTGAAGCATAATACAAGCAACTAGGAAAAAAAAAAGAAGTTCAAATTATCAAAAAAATTTCTAGAATTATGTACTATGTACTTTATGTAATATGTACTTTATCATGTACTATGTACTTTATTTGAATTATGTACTATGTATTAAAAAAATCGACAAATCAAACCATGTACTTTGATTCTGGTATCAGTTTTGACCTTCTATCAACAATTTCGTTAAACTCTCATTTAAATAATTACCAAATGATATTGGATTCACTTGAAATTTTTATCACATGTTCACTATTTAATGAGAAGATAATCTAAAAATTTTCGTGATTTTTTAACAGATGTACGATTTATTGTAATTTATAAAAGGGTAAAGTACAATTTGGCCCCTACAACTAGGTGAAATGGACAATTTACACTGTAAACTTGGGTAAAGTGCAATTTGGCCCCTACAACTAGGTGAAATGGGTAATTTACACCGTAAACTTGAATAATAGGCAAGAACAACCTTAATGTATTGATAATGGGCAATATGGCCCCAATCGTCATATTTTTCATCAAAAAGTAACATTTTTTCACTTGTTCATTTTTTTTCCCGAAATGCCCCTCATTGGACCGAACCGGACCAGACAGGCTCATTTAATTCTACTTTTATTTATTATTCTTTTTAAATCTTATTTTTCGGAAAAGAGAAGACGGATGAATATAATTAAAAAAAATAAAAAATCAAAGTACAATTAACCGAACCGGTCCGGTTCGGTTCGGTCCAGTGGGGGGCATTTCGAGAAAAAAAAAATGAACAAGTGAAAAAATGTTATTTTTTGACGAAAATTATGACGGTAGGGGCCATATTGCCCATTATCAATACATTAAGGTTGTTCTTGCCTATTATCCAAGTTTACGGTGTAAATTGTCCATTTCACCTAGTTGTAGGGGCCAAATTGCACTTTATTCAAGTTTACGGTGTAAATTGCTCATTTCATCTAGTTTTAGGGGCCAAATTGCACTTTACCCTTTATAAAAATATTATAATAGATTATACAAGTCTTAAAAAATCATGAAACTTTTTTTATTATCTACCCATGATGTGGTAAACATGTGAAAAAATGTTCAAATAAATTCAATATCGTTTGTTATTTTTAAAAAAAATTAATTTAAAAAATATTGATCTATTTTCAAACACTGCCTAGCGATTTACATAATTTGAAGTCTAATTAAAAATCATAAAAGATGATAGAATTGAGACTAAAGCGCTGATTAAATGAAATACTTAGTATACATATGTCAAAATTAACAGTAAATTAACAATATCTAAATTACTTATAGCTGAATGATAAAGATTTAATTTGCCAAAAAATAATGACCTCTAACAGTAGAGCTTAAATTAATTTTTATTTTATTTTTTTCACTTGCTAAACAGAGATAACGTTTTTAATAGAGATGTTAAACGAGCGAGTCAAGCCGAGAAAGTCCCGGCTCACCGAGCTTGCTGAGCCAAACGAGCCGAGCCTAACGAGCTGATCAAAAAAATTTCCAACCCGAGCCGACTCACGAGCCACAAGCCTAATGTGTAACGGCCCAGACCCCGTTCCCGCGGGCCCTGTAACACCCGGCCTTTTTGTATGTAATTATTTCCTGAACCATTTCTCGGGATTAATTTAATATAAGTGCAATATGTGTTTTGTTGGAAAACCAAACTAATGTTTAACTAAGCATTTCACTAAGTTAAAATGCATGGAAGGGTAAATCGGGGAGAAATTAAGGTTGGTGGGAGATAGCCAATGGTTGAGTGGCATCTGACAACTTGGTGAAGAAGCTAAGTTCTCCCTCCTGCGTGAAACCCTCTTCATTTCACTTCTCTGCTCTCTCTCCATTTCTCTTCTCGACATTCTCTCATCCTGTCGACAAAACAACCATCGAAGCTACTTCGATCTCCTCGGTTCCTTTCTGTTTCCCCGCTAAGGTAAGCATCTTTTATTGTTAACAAGTTTGGACAAGTTTAACGTGAGTTTTTACTGAAGTTAGGGTTATGGTATTTGGAGAAAACTCACTGTCTTTGGATGAAAACACACCGGTTTGTTTTCTAAGGGTTTGAATGAGTTTGGAACAGGCTCTTCTAACTTATTTGTTAGCATTTGCAGTTTGTTTATTTTCTGAACGTACATGTACAGGTTCGAGCATTTCCGAGACTTTCCAGCTGACTGCATCGATGATAACAGGTAAGTTCATACCCGTAGGCTGGCCCTTAAGGTCCTACATCTCGGAGGTACTAGGTTTTTCACTCTGTTGTCTAGTTTCGGGTAGAAGGGTTAGAGTTAAGTTCTGTGGTTTCTGTTTAGGTTTCTGTTGTTTTATCTTCTTGTACTCTGCTGTATCAACTGTAAGCACTGTAAATGTCCATGCATACACGATTTTTCTGAAAGTTCATGCAAAACTGTTTTCTGTACACGGTTTGAAGTTAAGCAAGATAAAAAAAAAAAATCTGACTGAAATGTACCGGTTAAGTGCGGGACGGGGACTGGCCCTCTGGTTTTATCCCTCCCTGGGAATCTGAAAATTTATTGTCCCTAGCAAGGACCCTCTGGTTTTATCCCTCCCTGGGACTCTGAAAACTGCTGTGCCTGATAGTGTACCCTCTGTTTGCCAGTTCCCCTATAAGCCCCACTTATACCCCTCTACCACTGTAACGTAAAGTTCTGTTCTGCCACTGTATTCTGAAAACTGCATACATAGCATTTTGCATCACTGCATTTATAATATGTTCTTACTGAGTTTTAGACTCATAGGTGAACTCCCTGATGTAGGTACTGAACCTGAAAATGAGGACTTTGTACCTCAATCTGATGACTAGATGGCTGGTGGCTCGAGCTCTCGGGGTGGTTGTTGCAGTCAGACACAATTTTCTGTCCCGAGGTTTAAGTCTTAGTCTTTTAAGAAATGTTCATATCTATAAACTTTTCTGAAATTCTGGTGTATTTGTTTTAAAAACTCTGTAGGAGATTCTGTTGGATATATATATAATGTATCAATTCTGATGTCCAAGTTTTAATCTCCTTCGACAGTTGATAGTTGTCCCTTGAAATATTCTGTATTAATGCCTTGAAATGTTTTGAAAACATTCTGGAACTGCTTGAGTTCTCCCTTTTCAGGTCATGCATGGATGGTCTCAAATTTTAGAGCTATCCATGCAGTTTGTTTTCTTGAAATCTGTCATTTGTAATGAAGGTCTGAAACCTGCAGGCCTTCTCTTGTGCTCGAGGACCATGTTTTGACGTGAGTTGAGAATCTGAAACGTTTAAGTCTTCTGTTTTTATGCCCTCTGTCTGTATGCTTTCCTGTCAAAAGTTGTAAATTCTGCCTTTAAAACTATGTCTTCCGATTACATCTACCGGTAGGAATTTTGCCTGTATCTACCGCCAAACAGTGTTTCTGCCTTAGGTTTTCATCTTCCGATGACGTCAGAACATCTTCCGGCTGACATCATCACCTTCTGCAGATTACGTTCACTACCTGTATCTGCCGATGACGTCATCACATCTTCCGATGACGTCATCACACATCCCGCTTTCATCTGCCTGCCTTCATCTTCCGATGACGTCAGAACATCTTCTGACTGACGTCATACGATGAGTTCTGCCTATATCTTCCGCTCAGTTTTACTCGTCTTCAGTTTCTTTTCTTCTGCCGATTACATTTAATGTCTGCATCTTCCGGTGACGTCATCCATCTTCCGGCTGACGTCATCACACATTCCGATTATGTTAACTGTTTTTCCCATTTGAAGTAGCATCTACCGATTGACGTCACCCTTACTTCTGTCTTTGCATATGCATCTTCCGTCTGACGTCAGCTCACATCTTCCGCCAATCTTCCGATAGTCTTCCGCTATTGCTCTGCCATTAATGTAGACTGATTCTCGCTGCCTCAGTCTTCTGATTTTATATTCTGTTTTCTGCCCTTACCACCTTCTTCTATTATTTGTTCTTCCTTTCGATTGTAAATCTGTTCACGGTGTTTTTTCCGTTTTGCTTCCGAACACAGGGAATGTTTTTCCCTTCTTCCGAAAAGTTTATGAGTCACTTTAAAAGCTCATCCTGTCAATTGCATTTTTCAAATATGGTTTATATTTAAATTTTTTCAGTTTATCTCATTTCATTTCCGATTTCTGTGGAGTTCTAAAAGTCCAGTCGGTTTTGTTTTAAAAGTCTAATGTTCAAAAAAAAAATAGTCACCGTTTTCTGTTAACTGCCCCGGATTGACGGCTCCGATCCCGAACCCCGATCGGGTTGGGTTTCGGGTTGTCATAGGCCCGAACCGTGCAGGTCCCATCGATGGGCTGCTGCCACGTGGCGGACTCAGTCCCTACCACATGTACTCACGATCTTCCCTCTCGCGGGCCCAAACCGTGCAGTTCCCACCGATAGGCTGCTGTCACGTGGCGGACTCAGTCACAACCACGTGTACTCACGATCTTCCCTCTCCCTACAGAGGGTTTTTGCCTTCCCCCCACTCGAACTCAGGACCTCCAGGACATAGTCCAAGGGCTACAAGTGAAGAGTATCACTGAGCCAGCTAGCTTAGTAGTACTCTTCACTTGTAGCCCTTGGACTATGTCCTGGAGGTCAGGGGTTCGAGTGGGGGGAAGGCAAAAACTCCCTTTCCAGGGGAGAGAAGATCGTGAGTACACGTGGTAGGGACTGAGTCCGCCATGTGGCAGCAGCCCATCGATGGGACCTGCACGACTTTGGCCTGCAAGAACGGGGTCCAGGCTGTTACATAAAGAGCCGAGCCGAGTCGGCCCAACGAGCGTAACGAGCCGAGCTTAAAAAGCTGAACTTACATAAATAAAGATACTAAACACCAAAATAAAATTAAGTGCACACTAGTAATTTGTGTACAAGAAGTTCCAACTCACAAAATATAAAGAAAATTATCAATTTTTAAAACTTAGAATTCTCATAGACATTTCATCGAACAAGTGGTATGCACAGTTATAAAACTTCGCTCACAATTGTTTTTGTATTCTAAACAAACCTCAGCAATCAAAATCAAACAATGCACACCAAATTCGACAACAAAAGTAAAAAATTTCATTTCAATATAAAGAAAATTTCAATTAATATTAAATTATCAAATTTGCTTTAATATTCTCTCAAATTAAACTATTAAAATTAAAGCAACAATATTTTGTTTTATTTAATATCTAATTTCTAAAGACTATAAGTCTAAAACGTCTGAACTCTCTGAAGAAGACCAACAGGCGATGGCGAGGCGACGCGTTCTCTGTGGGTCAGTGGGTGAAGACTGAAGAACGACGAACGATAGCTTGGCATGCGGCAACGGAGTGTAAACGGAGGTTCAGATCTGTCGGCGATCTCTTCTTCACGGTCGGAGAAAGCAAATCGGCGAACAATGCAAGGTAGAGACTCTGAGGTTCAGCGATCTGTGAACGGAAGACGACTGTCTTCACCGGAGGAGGCTGAGACGTGATTGCCCAGCACCTTCAGCGCAGAAGAACGGGGACGCGCGACGGTCTCTTCTCCCTTCGTCGACGGTCGGGCAGTGGGTGAGGCAGGGCTGGGGAGAACTGGGAAAGGGAGGAGCAGGCTGGGGGCGGGCTGGCTCGCCGAGCTAACGAGCCGGCCCGTTAGCCCACTCGTTTGGCCCAGTTCCTAGCGGGCTCGCGAACCGAAATTTTGGGCTCAGCTCGGCCTGCCTAATGGGATCGAGCCAGACTCGGCCCTCTACAGTCTCAGCTCGCTACTGTAGCGGGCCGAGCGGGGGGGCTGACGACACCTATATAGTACGGGATTATTGTTAATATAAATAAATAAATAAATAATAAATCCAATTATTTTAATCCCAAACTTTTTGAATTTTCATACCAAGATACAGAGTGGGCATTAAGTTATTAATAACCACACGACTCTTAATTAAAAATAATAAACATTAAATGAAAATAATCTTGTAATTGATTAGTGATGTGACTCAGCCTTTGATTACTGTGTCATTCATATATTATTAAAATTTATTTACATTATATTATATAAACTAATAAACTACAAATACTATATTATAGACTATAAGAATGTCAATTTTCATTTTTAGCAGATTTATATATTAAGGTATTAATAATTTAGACCCTGTATTTTGCGTGTTTGACTGTTGACATCCTATATTATGTTTTCTTACACTTAAAAACTCTAATGTAGACCGTTAGCGACCGTTAGGATTTGTAACCTCGGTGTTACGTTTTTTACTATTTTTGATCTGAGTTAGGGCTTGGCCTGGTGCGAATTGCGATGGAGACAGCGTAAGAGGACTAAGAGGAAGAGGAAGACCTATAATCTTGCGACTGAAGACCGATAATGTGCGGCGAAAGAGGTAAACTGAAGCTAGGGCTTCGATTTTACAAAGAAGACGAAGAACAACGCTTGTAACTCCGGCTAGGGCTTTGATTTTGCGATTTGCGGAGGTAAATCGCAAGCTGGGGCTTCCATGTCTGCGATTTTGATTTTGCGATTTACACTTCTGGTTTTCGTAAATCTCTGTTGGTCGCTTAATCTATTTTCGCAGTTAGGGCTATTAATTTCTCCCGCAGAGTCGATTTGGTAAGTCTTGAAATACAAAATTGATAACATTCGGTGAAACGTTCTCTCGAATTGCAATGTAGAGGGAGATAAACAACCATTTGAGATTGGAATCTTCACCCAGGCTTTGGAATCTGGTATTGTTTCTTCTGTGAAATTTGTTCCAAAATACATTATTCTAAGTTCATGAGATCAGTGGGCTTGATTTTCCCATCAATTTTTTCCACCATGGCTGCCAAACTGTTCTTGCGATTGGATCAATGACACTTGAATTTGAGCTAGAGTCTATTGACCCGATCCCTTAGCTAGTGTTAAATTTGAGTAACCAAATTCTAATTTTTTTTTTTTTTTTTTATTATTAAGATGTCATCTAATTATCAACCTAGATTACTCAGGTTCAGCTTTCACATGGACCACCTACGTCGGACCATACTATGTTGTCAAATATGACATCTTTATCCACATTAGTGGTCTTATGTGTCCACACTACAGACATTAAATAACTATACAATATAAATTATGAAATGCAAATCAAACCTTAAAGAAGTGGAAACAGATCTGAACCCCGCAAAGACTGACAGCAACTAGATGGGGAGATTTCGGACAGAAGAGGAAGTCTATCCACAAGAACAGTAAGCTGAGTCAGCACGGGACAGGATCCTATGGATAAGGCCGAATTCCCAGTTATTTAACCATGGTTATCTTTCGTTATCTCTCTTTATATAATCTCCACTTCCAATTGTCTTCTTCAACTCGAGCTCTGCAACTTCTTTCCAAGCTTCTGCTTTGTTTAATGTCTTCTCCTTTGCATTACTCGTTTCTTCAGCTTCCGATCCACCCTGCTTCTTCTAAGATATCGGCGAGTAAGCCTTTCTGCGTAGGATTTCGTAAAGGAAGCTCAATTGTTTCGGCCGTTTCTTCGACGGAGACGAAGAGGACGAACGGCTTTGGCGTTCAAATCCAAATGGGTAGTTCTTCTTTGTCGTTGTATGAAGTTCTGGGTATTCCTGCGAGTGCGAGTTGCTGCGAAATCAAAACGGCTTACCGGAGATTAGCTAGAACGTGTCACCCCGACGCCGTCGCTTTGAACCGGAAGGAAACGTCGGCGAACGAGTTTATGAAAATTCACGCAGCTTATTCAACATTATCAGACCCAGATAAAAGAGCAACTTACGATTTAGGCCTTTTCCGACATCGGACCCCCTTCGATTCATCAGTGAAAGTGGCATTTCGCTCATCGCCGGCGACTGGTTTTTCCGGTCATACCAGCAGGAATTGGGAAACAGATCAATGTTGGTAGATTAAAAAAACCAACTTTTTTTTTCTTAATTTTTCCACTGTGTATGCTAAAACAGAGTAGATAGAACGGGGGTAGAAAGACCTTTTTTGTAAATATATTACTTCAGATCATCATATTTCTTCTTTGAATCTCTGGTCTCTTTCGTTAGTACACCATTAACAGTTTCATTTACTTTCTTGGGCTCCATTTCTGTTCTTCACGAGATATTACGAGTTAAATCAGAAGTTGATTTTCTAATTTTACACAAGGAAGATAAGATTAAGCAGTGGGTAATCAATAATTATGTCTACAAACAAAGAAACAGAGAATCAATCTTATCCATAAAAGTCCAAATTAGCGTATGAACAATACGAAAAAACGAGGAAGCTGCTGACTAGTCTCCTCCACCACAGGCTATTCGCAATTATTCCTTCTGATAATTTCGATTTCTGTAGCCGGCCATGGCGGTGCAAAATTATACACTGCAAATTATTGCTAAAAAAAAGTAAAGTAGAAAATTCAAAGCATTTAACACTGCATTTAGACGCGTTTGATTGATCTTAATTGAGGTTGACCATTTGACAAGTGTTTTTTTAATGAACTGTAGACGAAGCACCTGCGATTGAGGATTGAGGAGCACGTGGTGGGGACGAAGTGCCACTGCCATGAGTTAATCAATGACACCTGTCGAATCAAGTAGTTTAGTATTGTTTTATCCTCTACTTCTCTTACGTACGTTCTACTTTTAATATTCATTGTTTGGAATTTGGAGTGGAGAACCCAGAGTCGACGGGCCTGGGCTCGAATGGGCCGACTTGGTCCGGCCTAGACAAGGTCTGTTGAGCCTTAAGTGGGACAAGTCCAGACCCTGTTCTATGGGGTCATGGCGCGAGATTAGAAATCCGATTGCCAAAGGCTTTTATGGCTATTGCCAACCATTTTTTAGTAAGTGCTTTGTGGTCGCGACACTATACATCATCGGCATGCCGATAATAGGGTTGTGACCATGGACTTTACGTCGGAGCACCGCACAAGAATGTCAAGATTCTAATATCAACTATACAACACATCTTTACGAAGGCGACAAATTTATTGTCATCTTACCGTGAGTGATAATGAGTTAGAGTGCTAGTTCTATGTCAGCACGTCAGATAAAATCCACAAGTCTACCATTGTGACAGTCTGTCCTATAAATACAATGACGAACTAAGATTTTTGTTTGATTATGAGGTTTCAGTCCATACCAGTGAAGATGCATAATATCTCATCACTTAGAAGAGTGAAAATTAAGTGCTTTATAAGTAGACTTCTCATTCTTATTTAGTACAACGCGTTTTGGACTAACTCCAATAATACATTTGTGCAGGATTCAACTCAAAGTAAATAATATTATACTAGAAGTCTCGAAAGACTTAGATAAGACTCCGGTGGGCATGGCAATTGCAGGACAAGCTTGCCAACCTTGGGCCAGATGAGCAAAGTAATGTTGCTAGTGATAGAGAGGCTTTTGTTTTGTGTGATATCATGTAAAAGTTGAAGTTTGATAAGCGGGTATGCAACGGGACAAATACGAAGAGCAACAAATTGAGGAGAATTTGGCACAAATTCGAAGCAAATCCAGGTGGTTGGTTTGGGTCTAAACTGCAAGAGACCAGCCATCACTTGCTTTGCATTTGTCAGAGAGTAGTAAATGTCCTCCCAGTTTGACCAGTCTTCCCCTGCTCTTATACGTCTTGTCTTCACTAGGCCCCCCTAATTATTTAATCATTTTGCAATTACGAATTGATTTCGAGGATCATTAGGGAAACCTTGATTCCACTTCTCCAGACGATCCAACGGTGACAGTCCATTTGCATTGCATGGTCACGCCCTGTCCGTCAGATCACACGAACGATCAAGAAACGACAATCGTCTCACACAAAGTGGGTCCCACGTGAAACGACAGAAAAGTAAACTGGTTGGGCTCATGAACTAGGTTTTGTTTTTTGCCTCTTGGGTATAATTATTACCATCTTCCGCTGCAACCGAAGAAAGTGAAGTTTCATAGCAGTAGCAGTGGGAGAACTAGGGTTTTCAGGGGGGTGTACGAAGAAAGGAGTTGAGAATGAGCACCAGAGTGACTGGAAAGGTTAAGTGGTTCAGCGACGTCAAGGGCTACGGGTTCATCACCCCTGACGAAGGCGGCGAGGATTTGTTTGTTCATCAGTCTTCCATCCGATCTGAGGGCTTCCGGAGTCTTGGCGAAGGCGAGGAGGTCGAATTTGTTGTCGATTCCGAAAATGACGGTCGTTCCAAGGCCGTAGATGTGACTGGACCTGGCGAGGCTCCCGTTCAGGGCACCCGTGGTGACGTAAGTGGCGGTGGAGGCGGGGGTAGAGGCCGGCGTGGCGGTGACGGAGGAGGGTATGGGTTTGGTGGAGAACGCGGAGGTGGAAGAGGAGGAGGATACGGGGGTGGATACGGCGGCGGTGGATACGGTGGCGGGGGTGGGGGTAATGGTTGCTTTAAGTGTGGGGAAAGCGGGCATATGGCTAGGGACTGCTATCAGGTGGCGGCGGTGGTGGAGGAAGGTACGGAGGTGGAGGTGGAGGAAGGTACGGAGGTGGAGGTGGAGGAAGGTATGGAGGTGGAGGTGGAGGAAGGTACGGAGGTGGAGGTGGAGGAAGGTACGGAGGTGGAGGTGGAGGAAGGTACGGAGGTGGAGGTGGAGGAAGGTATGGAGGTGGAGGTGGAGGAAGGTACGGAGGTGGAGGTGGAGGAAGGTATGGAGGTGGAGGTGGAGGAAGGTACGGAGGTGGAGGTGGAGGAAGGTATGGAGGTGGAGGTGGAGGAAGGTATGGAGGTGGAGGTGGAGGAAGGTACGGAGGTGGAGGTGGAGGAAGGTATGGAGGTGGAGGTGGAGGTGGAGGTGGAGGAAGGTACGGAGGTGGAGGTGGAGGTGGAGGAAGGTACGGAGGTGGAGGTGGAGGTGGAGGAAGGTATGGAGGTGGAGGTGGAGGAAGGTACGGAGGTGGAGGTGGAGGAAGGTACGGAGGTGGAGGTGGAGGTGGAGGTGGAGGTGGAGGAAGGTATGGAGGGCATATGGCTAGGGACTGCTATCAGGGTGGCGGCGGTGGTGGAGGAAGGTACGGAGGTGGAGGTGGAGGAAGGTACGGAGGTGGAGGTGGAGGTGGAGGAAGGTATGGAGGTGGAGGTGGAGGTGGAGGTGGCGGTGGAAGCTGCTACAATTGTGGCGAGTCAGGGCATTTTGCTCGGGACTGTTCCATTGGAGGCGGCCGTTGATCGTAGTTCTGGGTGATTGAAATCTATTTATATGTTTTATGGGTTGTGTTCTAAGGGTTGGTTGTTTTGTTTCTAGCATGATTGACTGGCTTAAATAACTTTTTTTGGGATCTCTTATGGATGTTTAAATGGTGTTATCTGATTATCGTTTGGATCGTTTCTTTTTCGGGTGACACTGGTGTTTGATGCTTGACTTTGACACAGTAGGAGAAGGAATTTTCACTGAGTTTTCGATTGTGGTCAACTGAACTTATGTTGGAGCCATTGTCTATGCTTCTGCTTTCTTTCTTTCCTAGATTGCTGAATTGAAACTGTGATCAAAGTGCAACCTTTAATCGATGAATTCCATTGCCTTAGTCAAGTTGAAATTTTCTTCAACCATGCGAGGAGGTTTTGACTTTCAAGAGCAATTATTTCGAGAAATTAAACGCAAAATCTACTCACTTTTCATATATTTTGTTCTCTTTTTACCAATGCATAGTAACAAGTCTCCTGAGTTTGACGAGAGAGAGTAGATCACGGCAATTCGGGTATTTGCTCTGACGCTGGAGATAGCAGAAGGGAAGTCGGAGGAGTCAGAGATAGCGAGTCAGACGGTGAAGCGGAGGAGCTGCGGCTGCTGTTGTGGAATTTAGAAGGTGGGGGGGTGATAACGACGGAGAAAGGGCCGGTGAAGACGGAGAAAGAGCCGGTGATGGTGGGCACTGGTAACATTTGGTGAACAGCCCAAAAGTGTCGATCTGCTGTACGAAGTTTGTCATACTCGCCCATCCGCCAAATCCGAACCCCACCACCACCACCCACACCACCACGAACACGTTGATCATGTAGCTTCCGACCCATCTCCCCACCCACTTGGGCGGTTGTTCCACCGCATTCTGCATCCCAACCGTCCATTAAGATCATCAGCAGCAGTCCACCGGTCAGTGGAAAAGAATAAAGCGAAAGCAAAAAAGGCAATTTAAGAAGGTAAATCTCATGATCAGTGTAGTGTGTACGGCAGATATTCTGTCGCGTAAATGCAGAACGAATCTCACGCTTGCAGAAAAAAAAAAAACAGACAATTAAAAGCAGAGTGAGAGAAGATAATTACCTCTCTGGCAGTGGATGATCGGAAGGTAAAAATATGGGCAAGAGCGGGTATAATGTAGACGGTGAAGCTGACCAGGAGAGATCCGACGGTGGAGTTAATAGGGCCGAAGAACGGGAAGACGATGGCCAAAAACCATATCGGAATAACCACCGGCAGTCTGGTGGCTGCGCGCTTGCAGAGGCTCTTGCACTCGTGCATTCCAATGGCTTTCTCCCACACAAAATACAACGGCGTACAGGCAAACCCAAATGTTATGAACTGCACAAATCATTTGATTAAACCCAAATCAAAATCGGCAAAAATCTGTAAAATATCACTTCTGGGTTGTCTGTAAATCGACGTGCCTGATGGATGAGCATGAGAATGACAGCCAAGTCTCGAAAGGGCGACTTCGGGAGAAGAGAAAAGGCGTTGGAGTGATTAAGCAGTAAATCTCCAAAAGCCCAATACACTGCCGAAGCGGAAGGCAGCGTCAGTGTCAGCACATAGACCGTAGCTACCAAGTATATGGCCTTGAACTTCTCAGGCTTCCACATTGCGTGCATTATCTCCCTGCGCCGTTTAACCCAAACAGTTCGATCATTTTCATAGCCTCTCACTTTTGAATCAATCAAGCTAAAATCACAGGCTTTTGCAGGCCAAAAAAGTAGAACATCGACTAAACGGAAGCTAATCGACGAGGATGGGTCATAGACCCATTGTCAGATGTTGTCCAAACATAAGATATATTGAAAGACTACAAAGTATTTGTGAAAGAAGTCGATGAATTTGGTCTTACACAGTAACAGCATGGCCTCCAAATGTGTACAGAATGTTTGTGGCCCCTGTAAAGTATGGAACCAACTTGGCCGGACCCGAATGCTTAACTCCCTCAATCTGCATAGGATTAACTCAAAAAATGAGAATCTGATGAGAACTCTTAACATTTGTTTAATCTGAAATGGGTCGTTTTTCTTGATCTTTTACCTGGCCGTGGAGAAGGGAGGCGACGGTGAGGTACCAAGCAGTGTAGGTGGTCATTATGAGGCCTAAAAAAGACCAGATCCTGTAGTTGTGGAACGAAGGAATGAAGACTGTCGTGGCGCAGCAAGCTCCGAAGATGTATGTCCATGTCCTCTTGTCTAGATTGTCGTTTATGTAGTATATATTGCTGTAAAATTAACCAGAAAGAACCAAGTAAATTCCTGTTATACAACCCTGCAAATGGGCTCCTCCATTAGAGTATTACCTTGCACAAGCGATGAGTTGAATGACAGATCCAAAGAGAAGAAAAGTGCAGTTAAAAGCTAAACCCACGTTTCTCCAGTGTTTTCCAAGCAGCCCATCAAGAACCTCAAACCACTACAAAGATTCAAACCCATTTGAGAAAACTAGCTAAACTTCTGAAAGAAATCCAGAAAGCTTGTATTTTTTTTGGGTTTTTGAGTAAGACCTGAATAACATGGTTTCTGAAATCAACTTTCTCTCTTTCTTTTCTGGTTCTGTATTCCATATAGAGAATGCTGATGAGATAGGCCGTCCAGCTACCCATTATCCCGTAGACGAGCTGAAACAGTACGCCGGAAAGCATACCCAGCTGTGAAAATGAGTAAGGCAAAGTGAGCAGAACTTGAGCAACCTGTTGGACACAAAGTAAACACTTCCATAAATCATCGAGACAAAATAGAACACCATTCTAGCAAAAAAATAGACAGCCCCTTCGAGTAATAATGGAGGAATAGAGACCTGGTTCGATGCGCAGCTGAACCAAGCATCGTATACAGAACCGCCATGCCAGAAGAGCTTGGAAAGTTCGGTTTTAACGTCCTTTGCCTTCCCTTCCCTCTCCATTTCTACATAGCTTCCTGCTATCACTGTCTCCACCACCTTCTCCGACGCCATCTCTCTATCTCTCTCTATCTTTCTCTCTCTGTTCTGCACTGGTGCAGCTACACACCCTTGAAGAAAGCGTTGTTGATTGTTGGTGGGTATATATACAAGACAGAAGGAATTCCAGATGCAAAAAGAAAGGATTTTTTTAATTAGATTTATCTATAAATACATAAAAATGAACTGCTAAGAACAGCTATTATAATCTTGTAGACACCCCAGAGAGCGTGAATAAACTTGTCCGCACGAGTGGCTCTCTTCCCCTCCCATGCCAATTACTAGTTAATTAATTTTCTCTTCAAAGTTCGTAACTTTAAAGCACATCTACAAAGACAGATTCCCTTTTTTAATCACATAGTTACAAATAAAAGCCACCATTTTCCCCTGATAGGCAACCCATTTCGAAAGCTGGTCTAAGCGGATGATCGTGTCGTGGAAACAGTAGACATCTCACTTTCCCATGGGAATAGAGGGCGATTTTCTTTTACTTAGAAAATTTTATTTGTGTGTTCAGCAAATGGTTGTGAAGGGAAATCATAAGAAAGTAGACCGCATGATTGCAGCCAAACGGGCGTGGTCTCTTTTCCATGGAGAATGAGAAGAAAGAAGCTGCTTTTCTCACATGGGCTTGCTTGAGCTTTGTAAAATGCAAAACTTGATGAGAATCCTCCGCCAATTTTAGATTTCAACACTCAGTAATGGGTGTTAGGGACAACTGAACCAAAAGGGTGTTCTTAGAATCCCTCCTTTCAGGCTCTTGTGCCTTTGTAAAGGGTCTCTCTCGCTCTCTCCCTTCAAATCTTTTGGCAAAGTTTCAATCCTTGCAGTGCTCTTTTATTCTGTTCTTCAAATTTAGTTTTAGAACGAAGTTTATGGAGATGTTATTGACGAGTGTGTTAATGTTGGAACACATGCTTTATAGTCTCTAAAACCAGAAACATTCTCTGGTCTTTGTCTCCTCCGCTGCAGCCATTGCAGTGCAGGCCGCTGAACTCCATTATTAAGAGTTAAAATCAAAGGAAGAATTCAGCCCATTTCAACATTCTGTTTAATGGATTGTAATGATCCTTCGCATCTGCTTTCATTCCAAGCCTATGTTATACAGATGGGCTGAGTTCTGTCTAGTGTGGTCTCAGTCCTCTGTGCCTGGTATGGCCGATACGGTCATCTTTTCCTGACAATCTAATGGCTTTTTCCAGAGACTAAGGAAGAAAACAAGTAAGTTTGCAGAAAAGACGAGGCTCTATCACTGGATTCAAACCATGAAAAAGCCATACAAGTTATTAATAATCAAGCATGCCAATTTTTGGGCACGCTAAGAATAAGATGATGCTCGAACACCTTGTGATTTGAAAGCACCCCAAAAGCCACGTCATTTTGAGGTTGATAATAACGTCGTTAACTTTTAAGACTAGAAAATTAATGTGTCATCAACTTTAGGATTAGATGAACATGGGTTTGTGGTATTTACACATCAGCTCAGGACAGACCTGGCCCATATTTGTGACAATTTTATAATTTTAACTATTTTGAAGAGAAGGGCGATACAAAAGTAACCTATAGCCGCTAACCATGGTACGTTGTTGAAAATAAACTTAATTATATAAAATATTTGTTAATTATGTTTATGTGTCAGTGAAGAGTCACCTAAAGAGAGTGATGTTTCATGTATATGAAAGTATATTAACATAGATGATTCATGTATGTTTAATAAGTTGATGTATTATACATGTCGTTTAGAATCTTATAAATTATGTGTCTCTTGTTAAGGAAATTCTGTGTACCAAAATACCAAAACACAAAATTCAAGTTAGTTTCTTGAACTATGTTTTTCCATCTGTATTCTCTGTTGTTGGGATGTAAATCGACGTCGTAGAAAGAGAAGATTCAATAAATGCAACTAACTCGGACCTTTTACAATTTTATTGATTTCTCAAAATACTTGACTAGATTCGACGACTCAGCTGAGTGAGAAATGTAGCTCCAATGGCAGGAATCGAGAACAAAAAGAGGACTGGCTCATGTTGAGTTATGGAGCCTAATTTAGGTTTGAGGGTATTTTGGTAATTAAGTACCCTGTTATTCTGTAACCTTAAATCGTCTATTATATAAAGACGTGTTTAGGTTATGGAGTGTATTACAGATTATCACTGTTGTAACTCGTTTGTTCGATCTTAGTGAAATCTATCAGCGGCCAGTGGACGTAGCTCTTGCAACGAGAGTGAACCACTATAAATCTGTGTGTTATTTCTTTTTCGTATTCCTAATCGTTCGTTACAGGTGGATTAGGGCGTCTAATCCCAACAACTGTTATCAGAGCTTCAGGTTGAAGTGGTTTTTCGAAAATCAGGGTTTGATTCTTCGAAGGGTATCGATCAATTTGAGGTTTGTAATTTTGGAAATTGAAATTACAATCTTGGAAGAAAAAGAAATTATTTGAAGGAAATAAAAAAAGAAAAAAAAAGGATTTTTGTGTTCTATTCTCCAACGCGAAGAACAGATAAGCCCACGCGAAGAGCAGCAGAAGAAGAGGGCCGCCCCTCGCGAAGAAGTCGCCGTCGCCGCACGGAGAGGAAAGCTGTCGCGCCGTCCAACGAGAACAGAGGTGCCCTAGCTGCTGCCCACAGTCGCACGCAAAAGGAGGAGAAGAAGCCGCCGATTTCGCATAGAAGAAGACTCTTCTGTCGCTGCTGTCGTAGCCGTCGCTATCCCCGAGCATCAAACAGAACCGATCGCCGTCCTTGCTCAGTCACACATCGCCGTTCTTGCTCCATCGCACATCGCCGTCGACGTCCTCCGATCAGAAGCCCTAGGTGAGGGCTTGGCCAAAGAAGAACAGAGGTTCAGTTCAGTTCTCTGCCCGAGCAGCGACGAACAACAAATTTTTGAAATATTTTTGGAAATAAAATTATCTGTTTTTGGGCGGATCTACTGATATTGTGAAGATTGATTGTAGGGTTGAAAATTCTGAAATCTTTTTGGGTTTGAATATCTATTTTTTGGGTATTGGTTATTGATAATAATGATAGGCGATGATAGTACATGACACAGTATTAAAAAATTCGATGGAACAGATTTTGCGTTTTGGAGAATGCAAATTGAGGACTATTTATGTGACGACCCTAATACTGTACCTATTTTTTTACCGTACAAATTTTTCTTTTTAAATTCTATGTTTATCCTATAACGTAAAAGCGAAAATTTAAAACATTGACAGAATTAAAAACCATTGTAAACTATTTAAATAAAGTTAAAACAATTATTTAAAACAAATTTAAAACAATTAAAATAACAGAAAATGTTTCGAGGACAAAAAGGGACTTTTGTCCCTAAAACGTGGTGGCGATCGATTGCCCATCGGCGATCGCTGGTTTTGCCAGCGATCGTGTGACACCCCGAGTTACCTAAACCCGGTTCGTCACATTTGCTGTTCATGTGTCTAACTGTACTCGAAAATCCATAAAAATTTAAAATTTTGCCCATCGTTTAAAACGACATCGTTAAAACATTAAATGTTTGCAGCGGAAAGAAAAGATTACTTTATACAAGACTCATTATAAAATCTTTGAACTAAATGAAATAAGAGAATGAAATATTGCTTTACATTCACTATCGTTAAAAAAAAAAACGACAATATAACGTTTAAAACTATAAAACCAAAACCTGCAATGTGAAACTAGATTTCTAATATAATTTCCAAAATATATTCATACATCAAAATAGACACTACCGTTTAAAGACAACTAAACTTGTCATTTACATACTAATCTGCAACTTCAAAACCTTTTGTTGATACATTATCCCAAAATTACCTATGCATTCGCCCACAGGTCAAAATCACCCTAGCGGCTACAAGCACACCCCATGGACGTCCTCCACCAACTGCTCCATCAACCTTCTTGAGGATCAAGGCCCTCACCTGTATTAAATTCACCTACACCACAAAATAAACTAATGAGCCTGATGCTCAGTAAGTGATGTAGAGTAAAATAAAATGCATGCTCATGATTATGCTATGCTGTTCGTAAAAGCATGTACTGAGCCTTCTTTATTTTTCTTGCATGACATGAGTTATTGGGGTACTGCTTCTAGAGAAGAGATGGCCTAACTGATTGTCCACCTGGCGGGACGACCAACTCGCTCTAGGGGAAGTGCAATGACATATATGACAGTCCCTCTGACGGAACCGGTTCCTCTGGCGGAACTACCAAACTCAGTTCCCTACCCACAACAACTATTACGTATTTTACTGTTATATATTCTGTTACTCTTGTTTACATGAAAACTATGTATAAAAATCATTTTCTCTGCTTTAGGAAAACCATGATGCATGATTACATGTTGCACACACATTCAATTCTATAACATAATATAAACTAATAAGCAAATCATTCATTAAACAAACAACTAGCATAATTAACTCACTCACAACCTAAGAGTTCTACCCAACCAACTCTCAAAACTACATTCACCAAATCCTCAATCTCATAATCTTTTGTGGTGTAGGCCAATCGGCCAAAACACATGCATACATACACTTACCTCGTCTCTTGAATTTGGTTTTGTTAATGTGCTCAAGTTCCTTCTTGACTTGTATACCTAAAGCATGCCAATCAATAAGATTCATAACAATTCACTTAACAACCTAATTTTCGGAATTCCCTTCAAATAAACAACAAATTTCAAAATCTCATAACTTTTGCTATACATAACCAAATTCGATAATTCTTGAGGCTATGGAATCTTTAAGGAGTCTACTTTAACATGGTAAAGTCAATTTATCAAGATAAACTAGCTCAATGAACCGAAATTACAGATTTCCAATCTACCCTGTATTTTACTATTTTCAACTATTCATGCATTACTTGATGTTTTTCTTTCATTTCCAACCATAAGCAACCATTACAATTCATTCAAACCCTAAAACATCAAGAAATTAGGGAGGGAAAACCAAATTTTCGTGCAGCCATCTAGGGTTTATCAACTTCTCCATAATCTCAAGAAAACTCCAATTTTATCAACCTATAACTAGTATTTTACATGAACATAACCTAAAATCTAACTTACCTTGATTCTTCTTACAAAAGACCGAGCTTTGAGAGAAGGGAGAGCTCTGAAAATGGAGGAGAAATTTCGTGGCTCTTGGTCATACTAAGAGTTACCTTAAAGATGAGTAGGAGGTGAGGTGTCGTTTTTAGGTTTAAAGGAGAAATTTTGACTTTTCTTCATGTTTATCCTTCTTTTCTCTCTTCACTTCTTCCTTTGATTTCCAGCATGGTTTCCTTCTCCCTTTGTCTTTTGAAAATTTGACTCCTTCATACCTCCCCTCCATTGGTTCTTCATTGTTGACTATTCAAACTCAACACTATTATTCGTTCCTATTTGTCCTTATTTTCTTTTGACTTTTGAAACTCTCTTCAATTGGTTCATCATTCTTCTTTAGATGTTAAAATTAATTGCTATTGGTCTAATACTTGTTGACTTCTCAATATTCCATTGCTTCTATTTATTTCTAAAATTGAGAAGTTTTAACTCATAAAACACTATGCACGAGTAATAGGGTGTACGATGAAATTTTTGGTTATTACAGATCGCCTATGTGAAGTGATCACGGTCACGACGACCAACACGAGGGGCGATCGATCGCCCAAAAGGGGCGATCGATCGCCATATCCTCTGGATTTTTCTAGAGGACAGATGTTCTTCCCTTCCTCTTTTCTCTTCTTTTCTTTTTCTCATTTCCCTGCACACACATCTAACTCAACTTCTTTAACACATTTTCACTTACATCAACATGCTTCATAATTCCTTCAATAAATTTCATCTAAAACAATGACTCAAAACATGTTTAAAAACATAACCCGATTTCATAAAAACAAACCGCGTGGATACGTTTAAAAACCGAACATTTCCTTAAAACCAAACATTTACAAATACATTTTCAAAACGTTTAGAAATTCAAAACACATCCTATCCACTATCCAGAACCAAACATCCTAAAATGTTTATAACTATACTATAATCCACTATACAATCCAAATTTGCACAAAACTCTCAAAATACCTAACCATTTTCTCCCCACGGGTCAGAATACGCGTCGACTGCCCATGCACACCACCGCAGCCGTTCTTCTTTAACCATCCTATCCATCAGGTGGAGGAACGTCGTCCTCACCTGCTTCTATATCACCTACACCATACAGACACACTATGAGCTAAAGGCTCAGTAAGCTTCGTAAATATAAATGCATGCAGTGCGTATGAGTTTCAGAAATCATGTTCATTTTCTTTTCATTACGTCGCAGACAGAATGTCACCGAGGTCTCAGCTTATTAGATGAAGAGGACACATCCTGCGGTCGGACTGCCTTCTTCACCTAACGGGCCGGGGGGGGGGAGGTACACGCTCGCACCCATAACAGCCATGCCTCAGCCCCACCTCGAGTAACCAGATAACAGATTATATGGATTCATTACATTCGTTCATTTCATTTTCTTAAACACGTGCAGAAATTCGTTTTCATGCTATTTTAAAATACGTGATGCATGAACAATTATAGGCATAAAGTAAACAAACATCATATATACCATCAAGACTATAAAAAAATAACCTATATAAAAGAACTAACCCTATCTACCCAACCAAAGTATATAAACAAACAACTCTTCAGAGATCCTCGATGCGACATCGACATACAGTGTAGGCCACTCGGCCAAGTAAGTCACGAGAACTTACCTCGTGCGTGCTGAACTTCGAGCTCCGTCTACGAGCGTTGTTCGTCTGAGGCAAAACACAACAATTGTCGTTAAACGAGATTTAACCGTTAAACGTCCAAATTTAACGAACCTTAACTAAGGAAATTTTCCTAAAATTCTAACATAGCTCAATGTGGCATTTTACCGTGAAATTCACGCTTGTAAATTTCTAAACTCCATTGACGAAGATTTTCAAACCTAAAAATCTGGTCTTTCAACCTAAACACCGAACACACACTAGATTTCGTCTAATAACGTTTAATACGTTCAATATACTCACTAACACGTCAAACCTATAAATTTCTAACTTTAAACTATGTTTTTCACAAAACCTAAACGAAACCCTAACTATCGAACCTCGTAAAAACTGACATACAACGCCCTAAAACCATAGATTCATACCTAGGGTTGCGAGATGAGGAGGAAACACGAAGAAAACGAAGCTATCGGAGGATAAACCGCCGTTGGAGAGGAGGAAGTCGTGAATCGCCGGAGGAAATCGCACAGGAGAAGAAAAGTGGCGTGGAGAAGAAGAAGAGAAATAGTTTTAATTGAAATTTTGACTTTACAAATTACCATTTTGCCCTTCCTTTGATTTTTTATTTGTCTCGTCCTTCGTTTCTTTAATTAACCGGCAATTCGGTTTCTCCAAATTTTCTTACTTCTCCAATAACTTCAACTTACTACCAGGGTTCCATTAAAACTGTCCGTTCGCAATTCGGACCTCGTTTACTATTTTTACCAAAGTATCTTTTATATTACGAGAAATGTAATTCTCGTAAAATTAGCGTTAAACTCCTAAAATTCCCGAAATTTTCTTAAAATCCATATCAATTATTAGGATCATAATAACGCTTTCTTTTTGTAAAATAGACTTGATTTGACATAATTATAAAAATACCATTATATTATTTATTTACAAAATTCTGAAAATCCGGGTGTTACATTCTATCCACCTTATTTAAAATTTTGTCCTCAAAATTTGCTTATACAAACAACTCGGGATACTTAGCCATCATATCTTGCTGTCGCTCCCAAGTCGCTTCTTCAACCTCGTGGTTCCGCCATAGGACTTTAACTAGCGGAATCTCTTTGTTGCGTAATACTTTGATGGAGGACTCCAAAATACATACAGATTTCTCCACATATGTCAAGGTAGGCTGTACCTCGATCTCTCTCGCCTCCATAATATGTGATGGATCGCGCAAACATTTCTGAAGCATAGAGACATGAAACACATCGTGGATGCCTTCCATTGGAGCTGGAAGCTGTAGTCGATAAGCTATCTTTCCGATCTTCAAAATAAGGAAGGGCCCCACATACCGAGGGTTCAGCTTGCCCTTCCTTCCAAATCGCATCACACCTTTAAACGGAGAAACTTTCAAATAAACCTCATCACCTTTTTCGAATTCCAGTTCCCTCCGTCTCGTGTTAGCATAGCTCTTCTGTCGACACTGAGCTATCTCGATACACTGTTGGATAATAGCAATCTTCTCTGCCGTTTGCTGTAGAATCTCGGGACCAACAATACTGGCTTCACCAACCTCGTCCCAATACAATGGAGATCTACATTTTTGCCCATACAAAGCTTCGTATGGAGCCATACCAATGGTAGCCTAGAAGCTGTTGTTATAAGAGAACTCGATCAGTGGCAAATACCTGCTCCACGATCCCTGAAATTCCAACAGACAAGCTCTGAGCATATCCTCCAGAATCTGATTCGTCCTCTCTGTCTGACCATCAGTCTGAGAATGAAAAGCTGTGCTAAAATTTAGCTTAGTTCCCATAGCTCTGTGCAAACTCTTCCAGAACTTCGATGTAAATCTCGGATCTCTGTCTGAGACAATCGAAACTGGTAGTCTGTGCAGTCTCACAACCTCTTGTACATAGAGCTCGGCGAGCTGGTCCATCGAAGACGTCATCTTCACAGATAAGAAGTGAGCCGACTTTGTCAATCGGTCCACAATCACCCAGATGCCATCATGACCCTTAGTCGTCCTCGGGAGCCCCACAATAAAATCCATGGAAATCTGCTCCAATTTTCACTCCGGAATAGGCAGTGGCTGTAATGTTCAGGCTGGCCTCTGGTGTTCTGCTTTCACCTGTTGACAAACTAAACAGGTTTCGACATATTTGGCGACCTCTCTCTTCATGTTTGGCCACCAGAAGTGTTGCTTTAAGTCCCGGTACATTTTGGTACTTCCCAGGTGCACATAATAAGCTGAAGAATGCGCCTCAGCCAAGATCTCCTTCTTTAGCTCCTCATCGTTAGGCATGTACCATCTATGCCTAAATTTTAGAATACCATCCTCTGATAAATGGAAATCCGATTAATCCTCGGATGTCACGCCTAACCGAAACTCCTTGCACTCTATATCATTCTGCTGAGCTTCACGTATTCTATCCAGAATAGTCAGCCTGAGAGAAATATTAGTGAGCATATTGAACAACTCTGCCACTATCTCCACATCAAAGCTCTCAATCTCAAACCGTAATGTAACCGACATAGCTGCAAGTGAAGGTTGACTCGCAGACGGCATTCGGCTTAAAGCATCAACGACCTTGTTCGCCTTTCCTGGATGGTACTTTATCTCAAACTCATAGTCTTTGACGAACTCGAGCCACCTTCTCTGTCGCATATTCAGTTCCTTCTGCGTAAACAAGTACTTCAAGCTCTTGTGGTCTGAAAATATCTTGCACCGCTACCCATATAAATAATGTCTCCAAATCTTTAGTGCGAAGACCACGGCTGCTAACTCTAGATCATGTGTAGGATAATTTTGCTCGTACGGCTTCAACTGTCTAGAAGCATAAGCAATCACCCTACCCTCCTGCATAAGCACGCATCCGAGCCCAACTCCGGACGCATCACAATATATACTGAATCTCATACCTTCGACAGGTAGCGTCAGAACTGGAGCTGTGGTCAACTTCTACTTCAACTCCATAAAACTATTGTCACAAGCAGCCGACCACACAAACTTCTCATTCTTCCGAGTCAAGCGCGAGAGGGGAACTGCAATCTTTGAAAATCCCTCTATAAACTTCCGATAGTAGCCAGCTAATCCGAGAAATCCACGTACTTCACGCACGTTTTTAGGCTGTGGCCAATCTCTGACCACCTGAATCTTGCTCGGATCTATAGAAACCCCTTCTTCTAATATGATGTGGCCAAGAAAACTGACCCTATCCAACCAAAACTCACACTTAGAGAACTTCGGATACAACTGGTGCTGGCATAGAATTCTCAGAACTATTCTCAAGTGCTCCTCGTGTTCTTCCTTCGTCTTTGAATAGATTAAGATGTCATCGATGAAAACAACCACAAACTGGTCCAAGTACTCCTTGAAGACTCGGTTCATCAAGTCCATAAACGCTGCAGGGGTATTAGTAAGTCCAAACGACATAACTAGGAACTCATAATGTAGCACCCGGTTTCAATAAATCAAAATAAGTTGTTAAACGGTGGTATATAATTTTTATGGTTAAAATTTAATGAAATGTTGATTAGGTTGTAAATGACTAGGCAGGGGCAAGATGGTAATTGCGAATTTATATTGTGGATAAGGTATTTAAGGAAAGGTTTAGTGAGGTTTAGCCGCCACTGTTTTATTACTCTTACCTCTCAGCTCAAGCAGACTACCTCTGGGCGATTTCCCCTCCGGTTTTCCCCAACCAAGGTGAGTTTTGAATCAACTACTTGCTGTTCTAGTGCTAGGGTAGCTGAAGGATTGCAATGTATGTATCTTCGATAAGCTGCGGGTGAGAGATTTGGGTTTTGGGGTTTAGTGATGTATCGGGAATGCTTAATCAGTAGAGCCCCAAACTGGCTTCCTTAGACTTCAATAGTTAGATAAAGTTTAGTGGAGATCTAATCCATAATCTGTCAATGGTTTTAGGTGAGCAGATTTTTGGAGTAGCATATAGCCGAGCGATTTCCAGGAGCCAGGTAAGTAAAGTAATGTGTGAGCCTTCGGGCCTACATCACAAAACAGTAGGTTTATGCATGTTTGAGTGTTTCTTTTCTTTATGTCATGCATTAAGTTTTTGAAGAATTACGAAAATGAATTTATGTGCAAGGTTATGATGAGTATGAATTGAATGAAACAGAGTAGCTGTTAAGGGAAGTAATCCGCCCCTTAACTGAGTAGAGGATTTATTACATTGGGAGAACCGATCCCACTCCCAAGGGAACTTAGGGATCAGACCAGTTTATGAACGATGCACAACTGAGTTGAGAAAATTAGAAACTGCATGATCAGGGTTTATGTTTCAGCATACATTTCATTAATGCTTTACTTGCTTAGCATTAGGCTAATAGATGAGTTTTGTGATGTAGGTGTTGAGGATACAGCAGGTGATTTCCCTGAGAGCATAACCGAGTAGATGAGGTTGGTGGAGCACGGCTGTGCAACGGTCAGGCATCTGATGGGGCGGTTTGACTGGTGTCATTGACTAACAAAGATTAATTGACAGTATTTCAAATTTATTATACTGAGCTTTCATGACAGTAGAAATTTTAATGTTTTGGAATTCGCTTTTGAGTTTCTTTTCTGATAACGATATTCTGTTGGGATTTCAAGATAGTACTTATGAGTTTCTAGTGACACAAAGGTTTGGATTGCCTCTGGTTAGTTTTAGTAAGAATGAGTTACTTGAAGTTTTCAAAAGTATTCTTAGTTTTCTCTGAATTTAGTATTCTGTTGGTTTATTACTGGATTTGCAAGTGAAGCGATTAGAGTTGTTGTTTTGCTCTCTATCGACAGATGATATCTGTCGGTAGATGTTGAGTAAATTTTAAATTCTATCGGAAGATGTCTTCAGAAAGCCATCGGAAGATGTAAATTTTATAGTCTATCAGTAGATGCTTTAAGGAGTTATGTGAGTAGCACGTGTCGGCAGATGTAGTCCATTCCATCGGAAGAGGGAGAAACCCGTTTGTCGTTTAGCGAATCGGAAGGCGTGGAGTCATATTGTTGTTATCGGAAGATGACGTGTGTTTGTCTATTGAGAGATGAAATTGCGCTGACTTCATCGGCAGATGAAGTGGTGTGTGAAGTTACCATGATTTCATCGGCAGATGAAGTTGTGGGTGAAGTTGTGTAGACGTCATCGGCAGAAGCCTTTGGTTTTCTGCTTCTGCTCCTTCCGTTGACTAGTCGTCGGCAGACGAGTTCAACTCGTGACGTCATCGGCAGGAACCTCGTTCCGTTTCCTTCCGTTGACTTTGTCGTCGGCAGATGAATTCGACTTTTGTAATTCCTTGAGTAGTCCATCATTTAAAACCTTATTTTCTCTTGACCGAATACTTTAAACATTTCCATTAATCTTTCCAACAATATTTTCACAGCTAGTTAAATCCCCATTGTAGTTTTAAATAATTTTCCGCTGCAAAGTTTTCAAATGTTTTGAACGTTTAGAAAATGTCAAATTTTGAATGTCGAATGAAGTTTTAAATTTATTCGAAATTTCTTAGTTATGATCAAGTAATGAGTAGCGAACCGGGTTCAGATAACTCGGGGCGTTACACATAATGCTCATACCTTGTTCGGAACGCTGTTTTCTGAATATCCTCTTTACGGACCTTCAACTGATAGTAACCCGAGCGTAGGTCAATCCTGGAAAATACTCGGGCACCCTGTAGTTGATCAAACAAATCATCGATCCGTGGCAGTGGATACTTATTCTTCACTGTAAACTTATTCAGCTCTCTGTAGTCTACACACATCTTGAGGGTCCCGTCTTTCTTTTTAACAAACAAAACAGGAGCACCCCAGGGTGAAAAACTGGGTCGTATAAAACCCTTGTCTAGCAACTCCTCCAACTGAGATTTCAACTCTTTCAACTCAGCAGGCGCCAATCTATATGCATTCTTTGACACTGGCGCCGAACTAGGATAAATGTCAATCACAAATTCAATCTCCCGGTCTGGTGGTAAACCAGGGAGATCGTCAAGGAAGATCTCAGAGAATTCTCTGACTATATGAATGTCACTCGGCTTTACTTCGCTGAGCAACTGAGTATCAAATACAGTGGCCAAAGAAATAGAGCACTCACCTTTAAACTGCTCGTTGACGTTCATTGAATAAGAAATAGGCGACCCACTCAATCAGTTTATCGCCTGATAAGAAAACTCTGCTTTACCCGGGGGTCAAAAGGTCACAATCTCGGATCGACAATCGATGGTGGCAAAGTGCTGCGACAGCCAGTCCATCCTTAAGATAAGATCGTACCGCTCTATGCTCAGAACTATCAGACAAGCATAAAGGGTAGCATCCCCCACTGAGACGACATTGCCCTGGAGAATACGATCCGACTGCATGTGCTCTCCCGAAGGCAGCATCACTCTATACTCGACCTCTGCTAACTCAGACGCTAATCCCAATCTAGCCATGCAAGCAGTTGAAATAAAGGAATGCGTAGCTCCCGTGTCTATCAACGAAAATACCGCTACGCCCATAATCAAAATGGTACCTGCTATCACGGAAGGCTGAGCCTCATCATCAATATCGCCAGGCTCGATAAAGGCAAAAATCCTGGGCATGACTCTCCTCTAATCCCCACCCAACTGATCTCGGCCGGGCTTTGGACAATCCCTGACGTAATGGCCGACTTCACCACATCTAAAACATTTGTTAGTGCCAACCCGGCACTCTCCACTATGCTCTCGCTGACACTTAGGGCACTAGGGTATCTGAGAAGTCCCCTGTACCTGTTTACCCTTGCCTCGATCATTGCCTCCCTCTAGAGGCCTCTTTACACCCCTTTGCTGCTGTTGGGGCTGTGGTGCTCTGGGTTGCCAACCCCGGTTCTGTGATTGAGGACGGATCTCACGGAAGAAGCCCTTAGCTGGCTCCCTCGGCCTAACACAAGTAGCTCTGGCAGCCTCGAAATCCAGAGCTCTAGCTGCAATGTCAGAATAAGGCACGTCGATAATACCTGACACAATAATGTTCATCCGGATCTCCGGATTCAGCCCCTCCATAAACTGATGCACTTTGTCTTCGTTGTCGCTGACAAGACGCAGTGTAAATCATGATAAAGCCTTGAACTTCCCAATATAATCAGTAACTGAACCTGTCTGCTTCAGCTGCGTAAATTCATTTCTCTTTGCCACTCTCACAGTGCGGCTGAAATACTTGTCGAGGAATACGGTCTTGAACCGTTTCCACGTCATAATCGATACATCCGTCGTTGCTTTGATCGAATCCTACAAGAAACGGGCATCCAACACCAAATGAAAGGTGACATAGGCCACCTTGCTCGCGTTTCCAACTTCTGCATAACCCAGCATGTCCTCCATCACCCTGATCCATTCCTCAGCAACTGTTGGATCAGATGATCGGCCGTCAAATACCAGAGATCGAAGACTTTGGAACTTCTGCATGCCCTGGCTGTTAGGAACCACCAACTCTTGGGCCCTTTGATTCTCTCGATTCACTAAACTCTCAATTTGTTGTGCCTGCTGGTCCATGTGCTGAGACTGACGGTCTAGCAATTCCGTAAGTCTGTCTAAGGCATCGTCTCTAGGATCTCTTCCTCGAGTCATATTGTATAAAGCCTATAAAAAGTTTAAACAGATAATCCTAAGAAACAAAAATAAAGAAATAAAACAGAACATACTTACAGTTGAAGAAGGACGTCCGCGTAGTGGCATGTGCAGTCGAGCAGTCTACAGAACCGTTTTAAACCCGGGGGCTTTGATACCATAACTTGGGACGACCCTAATACTGTAACCATTTAATCTTCCTCGAGTCATATTGTATAAAGCCTATAAAAGTTTAAACAGATAATCCTAAGAAACAAAAATAAAGAAATAAAACAGAACATACTTACAGTTGAAGAAGGACGTCCGCGTAGTGGCATGTGCAGTCGAGCAGTCTACAGAACCGTTTTTAAAACCCGGGGGCTTTGATACCATAACTTGGGACGACCCTAATACTGTAACCATTTTTTTACCGTACAAATTTTTCTTTTTAAATTCTATGTTTATCCTATAACGTAAAAGCGGAAATTTAAAACGTTGACAGAATTAAAAACCATTGTAAACTATTTAAATAAAGTTAAAACAATTATTTAAAACAAATTTAAAACAATTAAAATAACAGAAAACTTTTCGGGGACAAAAAGGGACTTTTAACCCTAAAACGTGGCGGCGATCGCTGGTTTTGCCAGCGATCGCCTAGGTGAAGCGATCACGGTAACGGGCGATCGATCGCCACACGCTCTGGAATTTTTCCAGAGCGTGTAACGCTTGGGCGATCGATCGCCATGTCCTCTGGATTTTTCCAGAGGACAGGCGTTCCTCCCTTCCTCTTTTCTCTTCTTTTCTTTTCCTCATTTCCCTGCACATACATCTAACTTAACTTCTTTAACACATTTTCACTTACATCAACATGCTTCATAATTCCTTCAATAAATTTCATCTAAAACAATGACTCAAAACACGTTTAAAAACATAACCTGATTTCATAAAAACAAACCGCGTGGATACGTTTAAAAACCGAACATTTCCCTAAAACCAAACATTTACAAATACATTTTCAAAACGTTTAGAAATTCAAAACACTTCCTATCCACTATCCAGAACCAAACATCGTAAAATGTTTTTAACTATACTATAATCCACTATACAATCCAAATTTGCCAAAACCTCTCAAAATACCTAACCATTTTCTCCCCGCGGGTCAGAATACGCGTCGACTTGCCCATGCAACACCACCACAGCCGTTCTTCTTCAACCATCCTGTCCATCAGGTGGAGGAACGTCGTCCTCACGTGCTTCTATATCACCCTAAACCATACAGACACACTATGAGCTAAAGGCTCAGTAAGTTTTGGTAAATATAAATGCATGCAGTGCGTAGGAGTTCAGAAATCATGCTCTTTCATTACGTCGCAGACAGAATGTCACCCGAGGTCTCAGCCTATTAGATTATGACACCCCCCCGATTCCCTGAACCCGTTTGTTACTCAAAACCCCGAATATTACTAAGAAACACTTGGGCCAAATTTAAAACTTCGTTGAAAATTTCAGAATTTGAAATTTGACAAAACATGAAAACTTGCAGCGGAAATCGTTTAAAACAAAAGTAAAATTAAACAAAGCCATGTTAAAAATAATCGTTGGCAATATTAAGAATCAATCAGTTGAGAAGCAAAGGTTTAACATCGTAAAATAATTTAAAGATTCAAAAGTCAATTTCATCGACCGCCGAACAAAGTCAACAAAGGAAAGGCTACCGAAGACATCCAGGTCACTAAACGACAAAACATAAAATTTGTCATCCGGTCACTAAACGACAAAGCACAAGATTTGTCATCCGGTCACTAAACGACAAAACATAAAATTTGTCATCCGGTCACTAAACGACAAAACATAAAATTTGTCATCCGGTCACTAAACGACAAAACATAAAATTTGTCATCCGGTCACTAAACGACAAAACATAAAATTTGTCATCCGGTCACTAAACGACAAAACATAAAATTTGTCATCCGGTCACTAAACGACAAAACATAAAATTTGTCATCCGGTCACTAAACGACAAAACATAAAATTTGTCATCCGGTCACTAAACGACAAAACATAAAATTTGTCATCCGGTCACTAAACGACAAAACATAAAATTTGTCATCGGTCACTAAACGACAAAACATAAAATTTGTCATCCGGTCACTAAACGACAAAACATAAAATTTGTCATCCGGTCACTAAACGACAAAACATAAAATTTGTCATCCGGTCACTAAACGATTTTTAACTATACTATAATCCACTATACAATCCAAATTTGCCAAAACTCTCAAAATACCTAACCATTTTCTCCCCGCGGGTCAGAATACGCGTCGACTGCCCATGCACACCACCACAGCCGTTCTTCTTCAACCATCCTGTCCATCAGGTGGAGGAACGTCGTCCTCACTTGCTTCTATATCACCTAAACCATACAGACACACTATGAGCTAAAGGCTCAGTAAGTTTTGTAAATATAAATGCATGCAGTGCGTATGAGTTTCAGAAATCATGCTCATTTTCTTTTCATTACGTCGCAGACAGAATGTCACCGAGGTCTCAGCCTATTAGATTATGACACCCCGATTCCCTGAACCCGGTTTGTTACTCAAAACCCCGAATATTACTAAGAAACACTTGGGCCAAATTTAAAACTTCGTTGAAAATTTCAGAATTTGAAATTTGACAAAACATGAAAACTTGCAGCGGAAATCGTTTAAACAAAAGTAAAATTAAACAAAGCCATGTTAAAATAATCGTTGGCAATATTAAGAATCAATCAGTTGAGAAGCAAAGGTTTAACTCGTAAAATAATTTAAAGATTTCAAAAGTCAATTTCATCGACCGCCGAACAAAGTCAACAAAAGGGAAAGGCTACTCGAAGACATCCACCGGTGACTAAACGACAAAACATAAAATTGTCATCCGGTCACTAAACGACAAAACATAAAATTTGTCATCCGGTCACTAAACGACAAAACATAAAATTTGTCATCCGGTCACTAAACGACAAAACATAAAATTTGTCATCCGGTCACTAAACGACAAAACATAAAATTTGTCATCCGGTCACTAAACGACAAAACATAAAATTTGTCATCCGGTCACTAAACGACAAAACATAAAATTTGTCATCCGGTCACTAAACGACAAAACATAAAATTTGTCATCCGGTCACTAAACGACAAAACATAAAATTTGTCATCCGGTCACTAAACGACAAAACATAAAATTTGTCATCCGGTCACTAAACGACAAAACATAAAATTTGTCATCCGGTCACTAAACGACAAAACATAAAATTTGTCATCCGGTCACTAAACGACAAAACATAAAATTTGTCATCCGGTCACTAAACGACAAAACATAAAATTTGTCATCCGGTCACTAAACGACAAAACATAAAATTTGTCATCCGGTCACTAAACGACAAAACATAAAATTTGTCATCCGGTCACTAAACGACAAAACATAAAATTTGTCATCCGGTCACTAAACGACAAAACATAAAATTTGTCATCCGGTCACTAAACGACAAAACATAAAATTTGTCATCCGGTCACTAAACGACAAAACATAAAATTTGTCATCCGGTCACTAAACGACAAAACATAAAATTTGTCATCCGGTCACTAAACGACAAAACATAAAATTTGTCATCCGGTCACTAAACGACAAAACATAAAATTCACTAAACGACAAAACATAAAATTTGTCATCCGGTCACTAAACGACAAAACATAAAATTTGTCATCCGGTCACTAAACGACAAAACATAAAATTTGTCATCCGGTCACTAAACGACAAAACATAAAATTTGTCATCCGGTCACTAAGCGACAAAATATATCCTTCATCTACCGGTGACGTCAGCTGGATGATCTCTCTCATCCGATCGACTTTACCCTACATCTATCGGTGACGTCAGCCGGATGATCCCTCTCATCCGGGCACTAGACGACAAACAAAACACCTATATCATCCGACAACAAAACACTCGACATCATCCGGTAGAAAAGAAACACAACACTATCCACAGAAAAGAATTTACTTACTTCCCAAAGACCATTCAGGAACGACTCAAGCCATAGCATTAATCAAATCCGATAAAAACCAACATTTAAAACTCAACAGACTGCTAAAATCAGTAAATTTCAAAACGTATTCAAAATGCTAAAATTCCTACTGTCATGAGAACTCAACATACTCAGACTGAATCCTTGACTACTAGTCCTCCACACTGACAGACATCAGTTAAACCGCCCCGTCAGCTGCCAGAACATTGAATAAGTGTACTCCTCCAACCCGACTAGTCCTCAGTGAACTCAGTAAACACACCTGCTGTCACTTCTTCACCTACATCACAAAACTCATCTATTAGCCTAATGCTAAGTAAGTAATGCAAAATGAAATGAATTACTGAAACATAAACTCCTAATCATGCAATTTCTACTTTCTCCTCTCAGTTGCTCATTCATCGTTTCTAATTCAGATCCCCCTGTGAAATTGGGAGTCGGATCAACTCTCCCAAAGTATGTATCCACTGACTCATTAAGGGGCGGATTAATTCCCTTAACAGTAAATCTGATTCACATGTTCAGATCCCCCTGTGAAATTGGAAGTTGGATCAGCTCTTCCAAAGTATATATCCACTGTCTCATTAAGGGGCAGATTAATTCCCTTAACAGTAAATCTGATTCACTTTGCTGTTTCATCACATTCAATCCTCTCCATACCAATGTGTATTCAAATTCATTTTCGTATACATTTTGAAAATATGATGCATGGCATACAAACATATCCAAGTAAATACAAACCTAACGTTTTGTGATGTAGGCCCGAAGGCACAAGCAAACATTACTTACTTGGATCTCCTGGAATTGTCTGGGTAGCTAACCACTTCGGGTATTGATCAACCTAAAACCGTAGACAGAGCATATATTAAATTCCCTCTAATCTTCATTCTAGACCACTATAAATCTAAGGGAAACTCTAGTCATTGTGCATTCTCGATTTCGACTTAAACCGAACTAACCCTCACTTACTGTATTCTCCAAAACCTCAATATCATCCCTCCCACCAACAATAGATACAATGTAGCTAGAAATAGAGGCAAAACTCACCAAGTTCGGAAGAAGTCGCTGGAGAAAGTCGAAGGGGGGTCTCCTATCGTGCTCTGCTAGGCTGAGGAGCTGAGAATGGGGAGGAAATGGAATAAAACAGTGGCGGCTACTTCAATAATGGTTTCCTTAAATACGTTATCCACCTTTAGATTTCTAATTACCCTTATACCCTTGCCTAGTCATCCACTAACCCTACATTTAATATTGTCATTAGTTTTAAAAAAAAGAATAGAGAAACGGTTTAACAGGACCGGGTATTACATAGATGGAGAGGAAACATCCCGCGGTTGGACTGCCCTTTTCACCTAACGTATGGGGGGGGGGGGGGTACACACTCACACCCATAATAGCCGTGCCTGAGCCCCACCTCGCGTAACCAGATAACAGATTACATGGATTCATTACATTCGTTCATTTCATTTTCTTAAACACGTGCAGAAATTCATTTTCATGCTATTTTAAAATACGTGATGCATGAACAATTATAGGCATAAAGTAAACAAGCATCATACATACCATCAAGACTATAAAAAAATAACCTATATAAAAGAACTAACTTTATCTACCCAACCAAAGCATATAAACAAACAACTCTTCAGAGATCCTCGACGCGACATCGACATACGGTGTAGGCCACTCGGCCAAATAAGTCACGAGAACTTACCTCGTGAATGCTGAACTTCGAGCTCCGTCCACGAGCATTGTTTGTCTGAGGCAAAACACAACAATTGTCGTTAAACGAGATTTAAACCGTTAAACGTCCAAATTTAACGAACCTTAACTAAGGAAATTTTCCTAAAATTCTAACTTAGCTCAATGTGGCATTTTACCGTGAAATTCACGCTCGTAAATTTCTAAACTCCATTGATAGAGATTTTCAAACCTAAAAATCCGATTTTTCAACCTAAACACCGAACACACACTAGATTTCGTCTAATAACGTTTAATACGTTCAATATACTCACTAACACGTCAAACCTATAAATTTCTAACTTTAAACTATGTTTTTCACAAAACCTAAACGAAACCCTAACTATCGAACCTCGCAAAAATTGACATACAACGCCCTAAAACCATAGATTCATACCTAGGGTCGCAAGAGGAGGAGGAAACACGAAGAAAACGAAGCGATCGGAGGATAAACCGCCATTGGAGAGGAGGAAGCCGTGAATCGCCAGAGGAAATCGCACAGGAGAAGAAAAGTGGCGTGGAGAAGAAGAAGAGAAATAGTTTTAATTGAAATTTTGACTTTGCAAATTACCATTTTGCCCTTCCTTTGATTTTCTATTTGTTTCGTCCTTCATTTCTTTAATTAACCGGCGATTTGATTTTTCTAAATTTTCTTACTTTGTCAATAACTTCAGCTTACTACCAGGGTTTCATTAAAACTGTCCGTTAGTAATTCGGACCTCGTTTACTATTTTTACCAAAGTATCTTTTATATTACGAGAAATGTAATTCTCGTAAAATTAGCGTTAAACTCCTAAAATCCCCAAAATTTTCTTAAAATCTATATTAATTATTAGGATCATAATAACGCTTTCTTTTTGTAAAATAGACTTGATTTGACATAATTATAAAAATACCATTATATTATTTATTTACAAAATCCCGAAAATCCAGGTGTTACAATTTATACAGGAAAGATCTTCAACTTCCATTGAGTACAAAACCAGAAAAAATGGACGACGTTGAATGGAATCACTTTGACAGAAAAGTTTTGGGAGTCGTCAGATTGACGCTGACTAAAAGCGTTGCTCACAACGTGGCAAAGGAGAAAAATACAGCGAGTCTGATGGAGGCTCTATCTGATATGTACGAGAAACTCTCTGCGAACAACAAGGTGCATCTGATGAAAAAATTGTTTAATCTGAAAATGGGTGAAGGTACTTTTGTAGCTGCACATCTAAATGAATTTAATACTGTTGTAAATCAATTGCGATATGTAGAAATTGATTTTGGGGATGAAGTTCGTGCCCTAATTTTATTGGCGTCTCTTCCGAATAGCTGGGAGCCTATGAGGGCAGCAGTCAGCGACTCAGTTGGAAACTCGAAATTAGTGTTTACTGATGTGAGAGATCGCTTTCCTGCCGAGGAGGTTAGAAAGATTGATTCTGGTGAAACATCAAAAGGTTCAGCTCTCCATGTTGAAAATAGAGGAAGAAATAGTGAGTGAAACTCCAATCGGGGTAGGGGCAGATCCAGATCCAAGTCGAAAAATGGAAGGGGTCAGTCTAAATCCCGGCGAACACTTGAGTGCTAGAATTGTGGCAAACAGGATCACATGAAGAAGGATTGCAGAGCACCTAAGAAGAACGGAATGATAAAGATGATGGAGCAAATGCAGTAACGACAGACATCATTGATGCTTTGCTTCTTTCAGTCGACAGCCCGATAGACTCTTGGGTCTTGGACTCGGGAGTGTCATTTCATACCACCGCACACAAGGAATTAATGGAGAATTATATGGCTGGAAACTATGGGAAAGTCTACCTTGCAGATGGTGAGCCACTGGATATTGTGGGCATCAGTGACATCAAACTGAAAATAGCAAACGGTTCTGTTTGGAAGATTAGTAAAGTGAGACACGTGCCAGGGTTGATGCGAAATTTGATTTCAGTTGGACAACTTGATAGTGAAGGTCATAATGTCAGTTTCAGAACCAATACTTTGAAGGTAACTAAAGGAGCGATGGTCGTCGCTCGAGGTCAGAAAACAGGAACCTTATCTATGACTTCTACATGTAGAGACACAATTGCCGTTATTGATAGCTCGAAGAATACAGAGTTGTGGCATTGTAGATTGGGCCACATGAGCGAGAAAGGAATGAAAATTCTTGTCAAGAATGGTCAGATTCCGGAGCTAAGTCTGTTGAGCATAAGTTATGTGAAAGTTACATTTTTGGGAAACAGAAATGTGTCAGTTTTCTAAAGGTTGGGAAGGAGCTGAAGCAGAAAAAACTGGAATTAGTGCACACTGACGTGTGGGGACCCGCACCCGTTTCTTCTGTTGGTGGATCATACTACTACGTGACGTTTATAGATGATTCAACAAGAAAGGTTTGAGTCTACTTCATGAAGAACAAGTCTGATGTCTTCAGTGTTTTCAAGAAGTGGAAGACCCTGGTTGAAAATGAAACGAATCTAAAAGTGAAGGGTTTGAGGTCCAACAATGGAGGCAAGTATATCAGTGCAGATTTCAGTGAGTATTGTGTTATGAATAGAATCAAGATGCAGAAAACTATTCCTTGAACACCTCAAGAAAATGGAGTAGTTGAAAGGATGAACAGAACGCTGAATGAACGTGCAAGGAGCATGAGATTGCATGTCGGGCTGCCTAAAACCTTTTGGGCAGATGTAGTTAGCACAGCAGCCTACCTGATCAATAGAGGACCATCTGTACCTCTAGAGTTCTAAGTTCCAGAAGAAGTTTGGAGCGGCAAAAAGGTAAACTTTTCTTTTGTGAAAGTTTTTGGTTGCTTATCATATGTTCATATTGATGATTCTGATAGAAGTAAGCTTGATTCGAAATCTAATAAGTGTTTTCTTATTGGTTATGGTGACGCCGAGTTTGATTATTGTTTCTGGGATAATCAAAATCAGAAGATCATTCACAGCAGGAACGTCATCTTCAACGAACAAGTTCTTTACAAGGATGCTGTTGGTAAGACTTCTGATAGTGAGAGTTCTGTATTGAAAGAGTCTACTGTGGTCAACTTCAGAGATTTTTCAGCTAACAATAGTCCGACTACTGAAGAAAATCGGGGTATTGTTGAAGAAGAAGTTGATGAGAATGTGGCTCCAAAGGTAAATCTGCAAACGCCGATTGCAGAACTGAGACGATCATCCAGAATTAGCAAACCAGTCCATAGATGTGTAGGATCATTATTGTCTAAGAGGGGGGGTGAATTAGACTTTTTAAATTTGTTTTCTTAATCTAATTGCTTTCTCTCTTTTGTGCAATTACTAAATTTACAGCAAATACACAGGCAAAAATAAAGCAAGAGAAGAGAGAAAATTGACACCGTAGTTTTTAACGTGGTTTGGCCAAACTGCCTACGTCAACGCTCCAAGGCTCCCCCTTGAAGATCCTTAACTTCTCCTCAACGAGAATTCCAGATCAAGCTTCACGGGCGTCGATCTACAGCCTTACAATTCTAGATTGAACTTCACGGGCGTCAATCCACTGCCTTTAAGATTTTACAGATTTGAATAGATGAGCACAATAAGCTACACTCTCTCAAAGCAGAATCTCAAGTTTAAGGGTCGAGAGATGTAGAAGAAAATACAGAGTAGTTCAAGTATTTGCTCGTAAGGATTCCAAGATAATTTCAGCAAAAAAAATTGTTCTTCCGAGCTTCTTTCTCCCCTTTATACTCTGTCTGTAATAGGCTTCAGATCTGGAAAGCTTCTCATCTGAATAGGGAAATTTTATGACCGTTGGAGAAACATCCGTACATAGATATCTAGCCGTTGCGTTCTGAAGTCGCTTTTGTTCGTCGCCATTAATGGTCTGGAGTTAAAGCTCTGGACGAGTGTCTGTAGCGACCCTAACACTGCACCCTTACTTTCTCGTATATATATTTTTTTTATCCTTATAAATTTTGTAACGTTTGAGCGGAATTTAGATCGGAAACTAAATTGTTAAAAACGTTCGAATCGATTTTTAAGACCACTTAATTACAACTTAAAACAATTGAAATAAAGCTTAAAATAATTATTTAAAGCAGTTAAAACAGAGGAGAAACAATCGGCCAACAATTTGAGGGCAAAAGGGACATTCGTCCCCAAAAGTATAGGGGCGATCGATCGCCAGTCAGAAAAAGGGAGGGGCGATCGTTCGCCCCTCCCAGTGGCGAACGATCGCCACTATGAGGGGCAAGAGGTGATCGATCGCCCCATTTCTGGCGATTGATCGCCAGTCAGAAAAAGGGAGGGGCGATCGTTCGCCCCTTACAGTGGCGAACGATCGCCACACCCTCTGGATTTTCCAGAGGGGCGATCAGCCACAAGGCGATCGATCGCCCATATGTGGCGATCTATCGCCACACCCTCTGGATTTTTTTCCAGAGGGTAGTGACCAAAATTGCTCCACTCTTTTCTTTATTCCTTCCCCTGCGTATACATACCTCAGTACTTCTAACTGCTTCCTCAAATATCATTACACACCACATACATCTTCACAATACAATTTGACATAGAACCACCCGATACTCGTACATTCTCCGTAATCTTACTCGAAACCGACTTGATACTCATCTAACACGAAATACGTTTTCACGAAAATAAACTGCGTGGATCCGTTTAAAAAATAAATGTTTCCTCCTGTTAAAATCACCAAGCAGTTCCATAAAACTTAGAGAAAAGCCTTAACAAAACGTTTTATAAAATTAGTTTACCAAAACATCTATACATCACTTTATCAGCTAACTAGAACCAAACATCCTAATATGTTCAACTATACAATTTTTCCTACGATCTAACTATAGTGTCCCAAAATACCTTTACATCATTCCCCACGGGTCAAATACGCGTCGACTGCCCAGCACACTCCCACGGGCCATCATTCGTCAACCGGTTCATACGTCAGGCAGAAGAACTTCTTTCTCACCTGTTTCAAAACCACCTACACCATAGAAAACAGTCCGTGAGCTAAAGGCTCAGTAAATCTACATGAATGACAATGCATGCGATGCGTATGTAGTTCATAAAACCGTGACATTCTTTTATCCTTTTCGTTTACCTTTTTGTTTATCTTTTCATTTTCCTTTTCGTTTACCTTTTCGTTTTCCTTTTCATTTTCCTTTTCGTTTACCTTTTCGTTTACCTTTTCGTTTACCTTTTCGTTTACCTTTTCGTTTTCTTTTTCGTTTACCTTTTCGTTTACCTTTTCGTTTACCCTTTTCGTTTACCCTTTTCCTTTTTGTTTATCTTTTTGTTTACCTTTTCGTTTTCCCTTTCGTTTTCCTTTTCGTTTACCTTTTCATTTACCCTTTTCGTTTATCATGAAAACATGCATGGAAATACCTTTTCCCAGAAACCATGATGCATGAATATGTACGATGCGATAATTAAAACCGAAGCATAAGCAAACAACAACTTAAACATTCAACAACTTAACTAAAACTAACTACCCAACCTATTACCCAACACATTCTACATCTCAAAGATCCTCAATCAACATTAAATCTTATGGTGTAGGGCAAATCGGACAAAAGAGTCATGAAGACTTACCTGTTGTCCGTAGAAATTTAAGCTCCGTCCACGAGCGTTGTTCACCTAAGGCAATTCACAATATTTATCGTTAAAACGAGTTTAAACTGTTAAACGTCCAATTTAACGAAACCCTTAATTAAGGAAATTTCCTAAAACTCTAATTCAACTCTCTCGGGCATTTCATCGAGCAGCTTATGTTCACCAATAACCCTAAACTCCATTAATGGGGATTTCTCATAGCTTCAAACCCGACTTTTCAACCCAAACTTCGAATACACCCTATATTTCACCAAATAACGCTCAATAATCGTAAATACAACTCTATCTAACGTTTTCTAACCAAACCCGAATATTTTCATGAAATTTCTACGAAACCCTAACGGTTTATCAAGCTAGAACTCGAGAATAACGGTCGAGAAATACTAGAAACTTACCTAGAATCATGATAGGAGAGGAAAACGTGAAGAAACTTGACGATCAGAGGAGCGGTTGATGAAGAACCGTGGAGAGGCTTAAAGTCGCCAAAGGGGAAAGCTCTCTGGAGCTTCGTGGAAGAAGAGAGAAAATGAGGGAGGGAGAGAAGAAATGTGTTTTTAATAATTTGGCTTGGCAAATTACCGTTTTGTCCTTCCTTTGATTTTCTATTTGTTTCGTCATTTGTTTCGTTAATTAGCTAACGATTTAGTTTCTCTAAATTTCCTTAATTCGCCAATAACTCTAACTTATAAACAGGGCTTTATTAAAACTATCCGTTCGCAAAACGGACCTCGTTTACTATTTTTATCAAAACGTCCTTTATATTACGAGAAATGTAATTCTCGTAATTTAACATCACAACTCCGAAAATTCCCATAATTTTCCTAAAATCCATATTAATAATTAGGATTCTAATAACGCTTTTTTCTCATAAAATGGATTTGATTTGACATATTTACAAAAATATCATTTATATTAAAATATTAATATCCCGTAAAGTCGGGTGTTACATTCCATCCACCTTATTTAAAATTTTGTCCTCAAAATTTGCTATAGCTTATAGTCCTTGATATTAACGTCTCATGTCTTGCAGTCTTATACTTTGATTTACAATACTCTGTTCTCTTCGAGTCTTCTCCCCTCATCTTTTTTTTTTTAAAAAATTGAATTCCACTTTTTAAGAACTTCGATTCTATCTATACTTAGGGTAAATTCCTATAATCCTAAACCAAAATTCTGAAACCCAATGGTGCAACCCTAACCGTTAACCCCATTGGCTACCCTCGACTTAGCTTATTAAGCCCCAAATTAGCATCGCGTGCTTATAATTTCCTAATCCAAGTCCTCACTATGAAGCAACCTTAGAGTCTTCTCCCATCGAAGTTTTTCTTAGTCGTTTCTTTAGATCACATCTATGCCCATACTTCCTAACGTCCGTTAGATCAAATTTCGTCTATAAAATTCTTCGAATTCCTGGGATGTAACCCAAACTTCTACAGGCGTTCATCGACTTTGGCCGTAGTCGGAATGCACGCCCACTCAATTTTCTACCCTTTTTTCTAAATTATTCATGGGCCTCGACTTGTTGAATACAAGTCAACTCTTGGCATTTTCTAGTCTAATTTCTCTTCTAAGTTTACTTATATCATTTATGTGCAAATCCTAATTCTCCTTCTTTGAAAATCCATGAGTTCCTCACATCATACTACACTAAGTATTGAGCTAAACTTTCAAATCTTAACCCTTCATCTAATTTTAACGACCTTTTTCACTTACTCTTAACATCACACAGGGATCTCCTCGAAGTCTACTAACTAGTCTATGCTCTTTCGTTCCTCCTAGTCAGTTCTGAGTATTCTACTTGGCTCCCTTATAACGATTTATGCAACGATCTTCTTGTTAGCAAACTTGTTGCAGATAAGTTTACATCCTTAATCCACGTCTCCTCAAGTTCTACAATCTTACCCTTTTATTTTCTAATAACTTAGAATATCTCTTCATTAAGGTTATTCTTCCTAGTTCTTTGAACATAGATGTCCCTACTTCCATCCCAGTGGTAAGCTTCACGTTGTGGCTCTCAACTTAAACCGCACCAACCATACACTAATTCTAGTTGAACCACCATCCTTTCTATGGTCATACCAGTTACTTTAAACCTCAAAACACGACTTCTAATTTAGAGTGACAAACTTTCTTCCAGTAGTTATCGCATTGGGTTCCTAAATCCTTTCTAACTCTTATGCTTTTACTTACTAACCTCTAACCTTTAATCAAGCAACACCAAATAGCTGACGTGTCTACAACTCATTAATCACTCTTAACTTCACTAAGTCTCCTTTATTTTTTCCTCTCTTCATTAGTCGACACCAACACTCCTTTACCAAAGAAATCTAAACTCTGCGTGCCCTTTTAGCAATCTACTTAAAATAAACTATCGGATGCTATCTTTGTCCAGATACTCTCAACTTCTAAGGGATCTAGGTTAATTAAATCTCTTTTATATCTTCTTATTTGTTTATGCACACTAATAGTATCTCAACGATCTAGAGTGTCCTTCAGAAGGTCTTACATCTAAGCTCCAGATCTCTCTTTGAGCGATCATATTTCAGAACCCCAAAGGTTCGTCAACCAAGGTTTAGTTTCTATACATCTAAATCATATATCTCATAAGTTGTATCCTTCTAGGGGTAATTAAATTTCAAGTGCACAATCATACCCTCAAATCCATACCCCAACCTACACCTTTATTCTAACACTTTCTATTTCACTAATTGCAATTTAGTATCATACCTGCAATATCGGAAGGCTGGGCTCCGTCATCAACGTCACCAGACTCGATAAATGCAAAGACCCTTGGGGTAACTCTTTTCTGGTCACCGCCCTGTTGGTTTCGGCCTAGTAGTGGGCAATTTCTAACATAATGGCCTGTTCCTCCGCATCTATAGCATCTATCCGTGCCCTTTCTGCAATCATCGAAGTGTTCTTTCTGACATATAGGACACATGGGCTTTTGAGTAGCTCTTTGCACTTATTTCCCCTTGCCCTGGTCATTGTTTCCCGCATACGGCCTTTTAATGCCTCCTTGTTGTTGCTGTGGTTGTCCTTGTGGCTGCCAAGTCTCCGTTTCGAGGTCGAGGCTGGATCTCCCGAAAGAACCTTCTTGCTAGATCTCTTGGTTTGACGTAAGTTGGTTCAACGGCCTCAATCTCTAGAGCTCTTGCCACAATCTCTGTATAGGGCACATTCCGCACCCCTGATATGATGACATTTTTTCGGATTTCTTGACCGAGCCCTTGCACAAACTTACGCACCTTGTCCTCATTAACACTAACCTGACGTGGTGCGAACCGGGATAGGTCCTCAAACTTCCTGACGTATTCGGCAACTGAGCCAGTCTGTCTCAATTGCATGAACTCCATCATTTTTGCCTCTTGTACCGTATGGCTAAAGTACTTGTCATAAAATATGGCTTTAAACCGTTCCCAAGTCATTACCGTCACATCAGTTGTTGCTTTGATGGAGTCCCACCAAAACCGAGCATCTAACGCTAAATGAAAAGTGACGTAGGCCACTTTATTCCCATTCTCTATCCCTGCATACTCTAGCATGTCCTCCATAGTTCGGATCCACTCCTCGGCTAAAGTGGGATCCGATGATTGTCCGTTGAATACTGGAGGTTGTAATTTCTGAAATCTCTCCATGCCTTGATGGTTTGGAACGACCACCTCTTGGGCCTGACGATCCTCACGGTTTACAAAACGCTCTATTTATTGTGCTTGCCTGTCCATGTGCTGAGCCTGACGGTCCAGCAAATCCGTAAGTCTGTCTAGGGCCTCGTCCCTAGCGTCTCTACCTCGAACCATTTTTATATAACTCCTATAAAAGTTAAAACAAATAACCCTAAGAAACAAAAACAAAGAAATAAAATAGAACGCACTTACAGTTGATGAAGGATGTCCGCGTAGTGGCTGTGCAGTCGAGCAGTCTACATAACCGATTTTAAAACCCGAGGGCTTTGATACCATAAATTGTAGCGACCCTAACACTGTACCCTTGTTTTTCAGTATATAAATATTTTCTTATCCTTATAAATTTCGTAACGTTTGAGCGAAATTTAGATCGGAAACTAAATTGTTAAAAACGTTCAAATCGATTTTTAAGACCACTTAATTACAACTTAAAACAATTGAAATAAATCTTAAAATAATTATTTAAAGCAGTTAAAACAGAGGAGAAACAATCGGCCAACAATTTGAGGGCAAAAGGGACATTCGTCCCCAAAAGCATAGGGGCAATCGATCGCCCATTTCTGGCGATCGATCGCCAGTTAGAAAAAGGGAGGGTTGATCGTTCGCCCCTCACAGTGGCGAACGATCGCCACACCCTCTGGATTTTCCAGAGGGGCGATCAGCCACCAGGCGATTGATCGCCCATATGTGGCGATCGATCGCCACACCCTCTGTATTTTTTTCCAAGGAAAAGTGACCAAAATTGCTCCACCCTTTTCTTTATTCCTTCCCCTGCATATACATACCTCAATACTTCTAACTGCTTCCTCAATTATCACTACACACCACATACATCTTCACAATACAATTGGACATAGAACCACCCGATACTCGTACATTCTCCGTAATCTTACTCGAAACCGACTTGATATGCATCTAACACGAAATACGTTTTCACGAAAATAAACTGCGTAGATTCGTTTAAAAAATAAATGTTTCCTCCTGTTAAAATCACCAAGCAGTTCCATAAAACTTAGATAAAAGCCTTAACAAAACGTTTTATAAAATCAATTTACCAAAACATCTATACATCACTCTATCAGCTAACCAGAACCAAACATCCTAATATGTTCAACTATACAATTTTTCCTACGATCTAACTATAGTGTTCCAAAATACCTTTACATCATTCCCCACGGGTCAAATACGCGTCGACTACCCAGCACACTCCCACGGGCCATCATTCGCCAACCGGTTCATACGTCAGGCAGAAGAACTTCTTTCTCACCTGTTTCAAAACCACCTACACCATAGAAAACAGTCCGTGAGCTAAAGGCTCAGTAAATCTACATGAATGACAATGAATGCGATGCGTATGTAGTTCATAAAACTGTGACATTCTTTTATCCTTTTCGTTTACCTTTTCGTTTATCTTTTCGTTTTCCTTTTTGTTTACCTTTTCGTTTTCCTTTTCGTTTACCTTTTCGTTTACCTTTTCGTTTACTTTTTCGTTTACCTTTTCGTTTATCCTTTTTGTTTTCCTTTTCTTTTTCGTTTACCTTTTCGTTTTCCCTTTCGTTTTCCTTTTCGTTTACCTTTTCGTTTACCCTTTTTGTTTATCATGAAAACATGCATGGAAATACCTTTTCCCAGAAACCATGATGCATGAATATGTACGATGCAATAATTAAAACCGAAGCATAAACAAGCAACAACTTAAACATTCAACAACTTAACTAAAACTAACTACCCAACCTATTACCCAATACATTCTACATCTCCAAGATCCTCAATCAACATTAAATCTTATGGTGTAGGCCAAATCGGACAAAAGAGTCACGAAGACTTACCTATCGTCCGTAGAAATTTAAGCTCCGTCCACGAGCGTTGTTCACCTAAGGCAATTCACAACATTTATCGTTAAAACGAGTTTAAACTGTTAAACGTCCAATTTAACGAAACCCTTAACTAAGGAAATTTCCTAAAACTCTAATTCAACTCTCTCGGGCATTTCGCTGAGCAGCTTATGTTCTCAAATAACCCTAAACTCCATTAATGGGGATTTCTCATAGCTTCAAACCCGACTTTTCAACCCAAACTTCGAACACACCTTATATTTCACCAAATAATGCTCAATAATCGTAAATACAACCCTATCTAACGTTTTCTAACTAAACCCGAATATTTTCATGAAATTTCTACGAAACCCTAACAGTTTATCAAGCTAGAACTCGAGAATAACGGTCGGCAAATACTAGAAACTTACCTAGAATCACGATAGGAGAGGAAAACGTGAAAAAACTTGACGATCGGAGGAGCGGTTGATGAAGAACCTTGGAGAGGCTTGAAGTCGCCGAAAGGGAAAGCTCTCTGGAGCTTCGTGGAAGAAGAGAGAAAATGAGGGAGGGAGAGAAAAATTGTGTTTTTAATAATTTGGCTTGGCAAATTACCTTTTTGCTCTTCCTTTGATTTTCTATTTATTTCGTCCTTTGTTTCGTTAATTAGCTAACGATTCAGTTTCTCCAAATTTCCTTAATTCGCCAATAACTCTAATTTATAAACATGGCTTTATTAAAACTATCCGTTTGCAAAACGGACCTCGTTTACTATTTTTATCACAACGTCCTTTATATTACGAGAAACGTAATTCTCGTAATTTAACATCACAACTCCGAAAATTCTCATAATTTTCCCAAAATCCATATTAATAATTAGGATTCTAATAACGCTTTCTTGTCGTTTTGCTATGGGTAGAAGTAAACTTAGGAAGACTCTGCCAGCGGTAGATGTAAACTTTGTCGTTTTGTTAGCGGTAGAAATCTTCTCTTCTACTTCGGTAGATATGCAATATATTATCAGTTTTAGCCCTGTTTTGCTATCACACCCTGAACACTTAACCAGATTTGTTAAACAACTAAAATACCCTTTTCAAAGGGCATTTTCACTTAAAAGCTAGAGAAAAATATAATAAGGTCAATATTTAATTTATTAATCAACTTATTAATCTCATCAACATAATTCATTAATCTCATATATTTACCTTAATCAAATTACACTTCTTAAAACACATCATCAAAAATATCGTTAGACTTAAACATTATTTAAGTCAATAATCTCCCCCTTTTTGATGATGACAAACTATAAGTATAAATTGATTAAATATCTCTCTCCCATAATCCTAGCTCCCCCACAACATGTGTATTCAATCCAATTTAATTTTCAAACAAAGTTCACAGTGTTGAGCTCAAACAAGTATACTATCAATGCCATATCAAATCTACTTTCGTATCAGCACAAGCAAACACATTTCATACTATCAATTAGTGATGTCCTACTTTCTCCCCCTTTGACATTATAAAAAAAAAGGAAAAGTACAAAAAAAAAATCAACGACACAACATTTGTATATTGAAACAATTATAAGATCCGAGTACCAAACAAAAACTGGTACAACTCGTGAATCTGTAACATTGTGCACCAAAAAAAAAATTCTCCTATTTAATCTAAGTCCAGAAAGCGCTTCCATAACTCCTTCCTAATTGAAGGAGGCACTGTATAGTTCATAGTGGTATTAGAAACTATCAGTGGTTCAAGATCCGAAGTAGAAGCATAAGGAGCAGAAAGCTGAAAAGGACTTCGATACACCACCAAGTCCATACAAGGTGGAGGCGCTATCGGTAGATCAGCCATGGAACGTGGTAGCTTAGATGAGGACTCGGTGACAAAGGAACCAAAAGGAGCAATGAACCTAAGCTCAGCATCCTGAATATTCAAGGGCGTGAAGTTCACTTCCATGTCAACCTCTGGTCGGATGATCGGAGGGAGTAAGTCTGCAGAACAAGCCTTTGAGAAACAAAGAGGGCTAAATTGTTCTGGTTGAAGAGCTTGGATGTCTGACTGCATAGACCGAAGGACCCGTGTGAGAGAGCCTTCAAGTCTATCCATCCTAGAAGCCAACCGATCTTGAACAGAGTCAAGGTCCTTGCTCAAGTCCACAAATGACGCCTGCATTTGATCCTTAACTGAACTGAGAGCAGTTCCTAAACTTTCCATGCAAGCCATCAACCCAGATATTTGATCCTCACTAATGGAAAGTCTCCTCTGATAGGTTTTTGGAGTTTGAGGAGCATTTGGTGGGTTTGGTGAGGAGGTTTGGATTTGAGGAGCAATAAGTGGTGAAAGAGAAGTAGGAATTTCTAGAATCTCGGGAAGGGATGGTGTAGGGTGTATTGGAACAAGAGGAGCAAGAGACAGGCAAGGAGGTTGAGAGCGTGACACCTGAGAGGATGAAGGTGAATTAACGAAGGCAGGGATTTCAGATTCATCCACTCCTTTGTGAGTTGACTCCTCCTGCAGGATAAGCTTCCTCTTCCCCAACTTGGCAGAAGGTGCCTTAGAAACCTTCGTGCGGGTCTCATCTAAGAAAAACTCCCCTTTTCTTGTTCTTTTTATCCCCATTCTCTTCAGAGTGGAGAGTGAGTAGTAGCTTGAAGGTTGAAGACGGAAGGGGTCATCTTTCTCTGGATATTCCACTTCAAACTTTTCAAAGATTTTCATGAGAAGTAGATTGTATTGAAGCGAGGTAGCCTTGGATGTGACAATCTGAATCATCCTTCTCAAAACAATAAATCCTATGTTGAAGGGGGTCTGTTGGTAGAGTGCAAACAGAACAAATAATTCCATTCCACTCACTTGATCATAATGACCACCCTTGGGAATAATGTTGTACCTAATCATTTGATGAAAGAGCCGAGCCCGGATGGTGAGGTGCTTGCTCTTTAATTGATTAGAGATGTGATTCAGGTCTAGAGCAATTATCCTTAAAAACTGATGACCCTCAGAAGAGTTAAGGAGTGGGGGCTCATGCCCTGACTCAAAGAATTTGACATGGTTATCTAAATGTGGACTCTCCAGAAGTGCATTGATTGTTTGGGATGTTATAACTATGTGTTTTCCATACACATAGCTCGAGATTGTTGAGAAGTCCGAAGAGTAGCCAAGATTAGCATAAAACATCTTAATCGCGATGGGGTAATAGAATGATTCAACATCGAATAACCCCAATAATCCGAGATGCTTCAAGGGTTCGACTATATCCAAGCCAGCTAAATCCTCAAAGGCTATACAACGACTTGGAATCAAGGATTTAAGCTTAAATTCGTCATGATACCTTTCTTCTGCAGCATGACTGAGGAAGTAGAGAGACGGCCACTGAGTTGCACGAGGAAGCTCTCGTGGCTGACGAACTGAAGTTTTGGCCTTCTTCTTGGCCGGTTCCTGAACCGCTCGAGATGAAGATGCCATTTAGACGGTTGAAGAACTTTCTGAGTGAAAACTCGAAAGAGAAGAAGATTTTGTAGAAGGGAGCCGACGGATAGGGCAAGAGCTTTTGAAAGAGCGCGAAAAGATGAAGCGTCTTAAACAAACAAGTTTAAATGCTTTAGGGTTTTGCCCGACTATAAGAATATAGACTTGAAAATAGGATATCGCCTAATGGTGACACGTGTCACCAGATAGATGCATATATCTTCCGATACACAGTGGACGATGCACATCTTCCGATGCACAGTGGACGATGCACATCTTCCGATGCTAATGGAAAGAATGGTCGATGTAAACACTCAAAACTTAGGTTTTTCTAAAACTTTCAATTCTAATTAGACCCAACCGAATTCTTATATCATTGAAAGTCTTCTCATCCAATGGTTTTGTAAAAATATCTGCTAATTGAACTGATGAGGTGACAAATTCTAACGTGATATCCCCTTTTTGTACATGGTCTCTAATGAAGTGATACCTAACCTCGATTAGCTTTGTTCTAGAATGCTGGATGAGATTCTTGGAAATATTTATGGCACTGGTGTTGTCACACCGAATATGAATCCTACCATAGAAAAGATTATAATCTTCAAGAGTTTGCTTCATCCAAAACATTTGAGCACATTAACTACCAGCAACAATATATTCACTCTCGGCAGTTGAAAGTGCTACAAAATTCTGTTTCTTAGAATACCAGGACACTAGAGATTCTCTCCTAAGAATTGACAAGTTCCACTTGTGCTTTTCCTATCTACCAGACTCTCAGCATAATCAGAATCTGAGTATCCTATCAGATTAAAAGAAGTACCCTTCGGCTACCATAAACCTAAGTCATATGTCCCACTTAAATATTTGAAAATTCGTTTGACAGCAGTTAAGTGAGATTCTTTAGGGGATGCTTGGAACCTAGCACAGAGACAGATACTAAAGAGAATATCTGGCTTACTAGCTGTCAGATATAATAGAGATCCAATCATACCATGATATTTTTTAATATCAACACTTATTCCATTTTCATCTTTGTCCAATTTGGTAGTGGTGCTCATGGGAGTCCTGGAGGACTTAGAGGATTCTAATACAAATCTTTTTAAGAGGTCTTTGATGTATTTTTCTTGACAGAAGAAAATACCATCAGATTTTTGGTTAATTTGGAATCCTAAGAAGAATTTTAGCTCCCTCATCATACTCATTTCAAACTCACTTTGCATATTAGAGGCAAATTTATCACAAAGTGAAACATTTGTAGACCCGAATATGATATCATCAACATAGATTTGAACAAGGAGAATATCATTGTCCTTTTGCAAGGTAAAAAGAGTTGAATTGGTATTACCCTTTTTGAACTTCCTTTTCTCAAGAAAATTCTTCAACCTATCATACCAAGCTCTAGGAGCCTGTTTAAGTCCATAGAGAGCTTTCCTAAGTTTGTAAACAAGGTCAGGTTTTTCATAGTTTTCAAATCCTAAGGGCTGCTCTACATAAACTTCTTCCATGATATAACCATTTAAAAAAGCACTCTTTACATCCATTTGAAAGAGTGTGAAGTTTTTGTAGCAAGTATATGCTAAGAACATCCTAATAGACTCTAATCTAGCTACGGGTGTAAAGGTTTCCTCAAAATCTATTCATTCTTCTTGGTTGTACCCTTTAGCAACTAATCTAGCTTTGTTTCTAATAACTAAGCCACTTTCATCGATCTTGTTTTTAAACACCCATTTTGTTCCTATAATTGGATGATCAACTGGTTTTGGAACAAGTTCCCAAACATTGTTCCTTTCAAATTGGTTTAACTCTTCCTGCATAGCCATAATCCAGTTTTCATCTTGCTCTGCTTCCTCGAATTTCTTAGGTTCAACTTGTGAAATAAATGCCACATTGGCACAGAGATTCCTAAGAGAGGATCTAGTCTTTACTCCTAACGAAGGATCACCTAAAACTTTATCTAAAGGATGATTTCTTACATACTTCTAATCTCTAGGCAGAGCTGCTAATTCATCATTGACAGGAACAATATCTAGAGAGTTTTCTCCTTGAAGGACTACAGTAGATTTATCTAAGGAAAGAGAATCCATTTGATTTCCTAAGGTATTCTCCTCATCCACAATGATTGTAAGTTGAGGAGTCTCATCGAAATCGACATGCACAGATTCTTCTACAATTAGAGTTCTCTTATTGAACACTCTATAAGCCTTACTGGAGAAAGAATAGCCAAGAAAGATTCCAAGATCAGATTTGGAATCAAATTTTTCTAGATTATCCTTAGTGTTACGAATGAAACATCTACAACCGAAGGCTCTAAGGTACCTAACAGAAAGAGTTTTTCCATTCCAAAGCTCATAAGGTGTTTTCTCAATAATATGTCTTATTGAGACCCGATTAAGCACATAACAAGCTGTTGAAACATCTCCTGCCCCAGAAATACTTTGGAAGGGAGTTCTCATTGAGCATGGTCCTAGTAAGCTCTTGGAGAGACCTATTTTTCCTCTCGACAACACTATTTTGTTGAGGGATTCTATGAGAGGAAAAGTTATGCTCAATTCCATACTTGAGGCACAAGAATTTAAATTTTTCATTTTCAAATTCTCCACCATGATCACTACGAATAGCAACTATGGTGAGTTCCTTTTCATTTTGAACTCTTTTTCTAAAGCTAGAGAAAGTTTCAATGGTTTCATCTTTGGACTTAAGAAAGAAAACCCATGTGAACCTAGAGAAATCATCTACAATGACAAAAGCATAGAATTTATCTCATAAGCTGGCTACATTAGAAGGACCGAAGAGATCCATGTGAAGAAGTTGGATAGACTTAGAAGTAGAGATTGCATTTTTTGATGCAAAGGAGCTTTTGATCTGCTTACCTATTTGACAAGCTTCACAGACCTTATCCTTCTCAAAGGATATCTTGGAAATCCCTCTAACTAAATTATTCTTAGTAATCTTAGCCAAGGTATCCATCCCTACGTGTCCTAGTCTCCTATGCCAAGTCCAACTATCTACCAACAGATTCACAGCAAGGTTCCATAGACATCAGTTCGTTCAAAATTTTCTAAATCAATAATATAAACATTTTTTTTCTATAGCCTTTGAACAGAATTTTGCTATTCAGACTATCTTTAATCACACAAGCATTACATTTAAATGATACTTTATATCCCTTATCACATAGCTGACTGATACTTAACAGATTGTGCTTTAACCCTTCAACTAATAAAACATTTTCAATGATGGGGTTAGAGCAGTTACCTATGCTACCGATACCAACAATCTTACCCTTTTGGTTTCCACCAAAAGTGACATTTCCTTTCTTCTTGTTGACAACAGCAAATTTGGTTGAGTCTCCCGTCATATGCCTCGAGCATTCACTGTCAAGGTACCACTGGTTTTTCCCGGGAGAACAGTCAACCTGCAAAACAGAAGATCAAGTTGTCTTCTTTGGTACCCAAACCTTTTGGGTCCTAGAGTTAGGTCAGGTTCCCTTAGAAACCCATTGAAGTTTACTGCTTGATTTCTTGCTAAATTTCAAAGAACATTCATATGATTTATGTCCTATTTCATTACATGCATGACAAGTAGTTGATTTAACAAAGAAATTTTTATATGCTTTCTTTTTATTAAATTTTTCATATCCCAGGCCTGCTCTATCAAAAGTTACCCTCTGACTACCTAGCAGCATGTTCAAGTTTTTGCTGCCATTAGTAAACTTCAGAACAATATTATTCAAACTCTCATTTCTATTTTTCAGATCATCTATCTCTCTTACATGCAGATTTAACTCTTTGACATCCTTTTCAATTAGATCAGAATTCTCCTTTTTCAATAGGTTGTGTTTAGATTTAAGCATACCAAATTGTTTAACTAAATCATTAAAAGCATCAATCATATCACCATCATCATCAGCTTTCACTATCACTTAAGGAAATGCTAACCTCATTATCATGTGCCATGAAGCACAGGTTGGCTACTTCCTCATCTTCTGAGGAAGTGTCACTCTCACTGTCGTCCCATGTGGCCTTCATTGCCCTCTTCTTAAATTTCTTGGGGCCTTTCTTTGCTTGAGGACATTCAGCCTTGATATGTCCTGGCTTCCCGCATTCATAACAGGTTATCTCCTCCTTTTGAGGCTTTTCTCCTCTAGAGAATTTCCTCCCATGCATCTTTTTTCTCTGGATGAACTTGCTGAACCTTCTGGTAATAAAAGCTATGTCCCCATTTGTAGGATCGTATTGTCTAAGAGGGGGGTGAATTAGACTTATTAAAAAATTATTAACTTAATCTAAACCTTTTCTCTCTTCTATGCAATTACCAAATTAACAGCAAACACACAGGCAATAAACAAAGTAAAAGATAGAGAGAAATTTGACACCGTAGTTTTTAACGTGGACCAAACTTGTCTACGTCCACTCTCCAAGGCTCCCCCTTGAAGATTCTTTTCTTCTTCTCACGAGAAAATAAGATTGAACTTCCCGGGCTTCGATCTACAACCTTACAACTCTCGATTGAACTTCACGAGCGTCAATCCACTGCCTTACACTTTGATTAATCTTCACGGGTGTCAATCACAGCCTTTTACAATTTTACAAATAAGAATATTGAGCACAAATGCTACACTCTCTCAAAGAGATAAATCTCAAGTTCTAGGGCAGAGAGAGAAGTGTATGAGAAAATACAGAGTAGTGCTGAGTATTTGCTTGTAAGGATTTCGAGAGAGTTTTTCGGCAAAGAGTTCAAACGTTATCATTTTTCTCCCAAGCTTCTTTTTCTCCTTTTATACTCTGTCTAAAAATCGACTTCAATTCTTGAGGGCTTCTCATCTGAATATGGAAATATAGCCATTGGAGAAACATCCGTACTTAGATAGCTAACCGTTGCGTTCTGAAGTTGCTATCGTTTATCGCCATTAATGGTCTGGAGTTAAAGCTCTGGGTCACTATCGCTATCGCTTCGCGGTCTTTTTAAATTTCTGTCGGAAGATACTGTTCACCGGTAGAAGTTGTTTTACAATGCTTGAACCGCCATCGGTAGATGTAAGTTTACAATGCTTGAAAGAGATACTGTTCACCGGTAGAAGTCTTCGAAAGATAATGCCAGCGGTGGATGTAGAACTTTGTCGTTTTGCTGGCGGTAAAAGTCTTCTTTGAAATGCCAGCGGTGGATGTCTTTATCGTTTTGGTAGCGGTATAAGTCTTCTTTGAAATGCTAGTGGTGGATGTACATTTTGTCGTTTAGCTAGCGGTGGATGTAGTCTTTTGTCGTTTAGCTAGCGGTGGATGTAGTCTTTTTGTCGTTTAGCGAGCGGTGGATGTAGTCTTTTTGCTAGCGGTAGAAGTGTTCTGAAGACTCAGCCAGCGGTGGATGTACATTTTGTCGTTTAGCTAGCGGTGGATGTAGTCTTTTTGTCGTTTAGCTAGCGGTGGATGTACGCTTTTCTTCACCATCGGTGGATATACAGTATTTTATCAATTTTAGCCCTGTTTTGCTATCACACCCTGAACACTTAATCAGATTTGTTAAACAACTAAAATACCCTTTTCAAAGGGCATTTCCACGTAAAAGCTAGAGAAAAATATAATGAGTTCAATATTTAATTTATTAAACAACTTATTATTTTCATCAACATAATTCATTAAACTCAGATATTTAACTCAATCAAATTATACTTCTTAAAACACATCATCAAAAACATCGTTAGACTTAAACACTATTTAAGTCAACAATCTCCCTCTTTTTGATGATGACAAACTATAAGTATAAATTGATTAAATAACTCTCCCCCTTAATCCTAGCTCTCCCACAGCATGTGCATGCAATCCAATTTATTTTTCAAACACAGTTCTTACACAGCTTTCTCCCCCTTTGACATTATAAAAAAAAAATAGTATAAAGTAATCAACAACTCAACATTTGTATATTAATGAAATTTTAAAATTGTTCACAAAAAAAAAAATCTCCTATTAATCTAAATCCAAAAATCGTTTCCATAACTCTTTCCTAATTGAAGGAGGCACTGCATAGTTCATAAATGCATCAGGAACTATCAGTGGTGCAAGATCAGGAGTAGAAGCAGAAGGAGAAGAGGGCTGAAATGGACTTCTATACACCACCAAGGCCATACATGGTGGAGGCTGAAATGGACCGCGATACACTACCAAATGTAGACATGGTGGTGGCTCTATCGGTGGACCAGCCAGAAGAGCAGCCGTTGAACATTGTAGCACAGATGTGGACTCGGTGATGGAGGAAGCAAAAGGATCAACAAATCTAAGCTCAGCATCCTGAATATCCAAGGGCATGAAATTCACTTCGTTGACAACCTTTGTTCGGATGATTGGAGGGAGGAAGTCAGCAGAACAAGCTGCAGAATAACAGAAAGGACTAAGCCGTTCTAGATGAAGAGCTTGGATGTCAGACCGTTGAGACCGAAGGTCCCTGTTGAGAGAGTCCTCAAGTCTATTAACCCTGGAAACTAATCGATCCTGAACTGTGTTAAGGTCCTTGCTCAAGTCCATTCTGCTCTGAGTTAGCTTGGCATCTAATGACGCCTGCACTTGATCCTTAACAGAAGTGAGAACGGTTCCAAAACTAGCGACGCAGGTCATCAACTCAGTGAACTGATCTTCAATGATGGATGATCTCCTCTGATAGGTTTTAGGAGTTTGAGGAGCATTTATTTGGATTGGTGAGGAGGTTTGGATTTGAGGAGCAGGTGGTTGAACTGGAGAAATGAGTGGTGGAGCAGCCAGAGAAGGCAACATAAGAATAGGTGGAGGAGAAGCAGGACCCTCTGGAAGTGGAAGAGGCACAGAGGAGTGAGTTGAGGGTGCTCCAAAAGTATGTGTTGGAAGAGATTGAATAGGGTGTTTGGGAACCGGAGGATGAGGTTGAGATCGTGACACCTGAGATGAAGAAGGTGAATTAACAAAGGCTGGGATTTCAGACTCATCCACACCTTCATGAGTAGACTCATCCTCCTGTAGGATAAGCTTCCTTTTCCCCAACCGAGTATAAGATGCTTTAGAGACCTTCTTGCGAGCCTCATCCAAAACAAAATCCCTTTTTTTTGTCCTTTTGATCCCCATTTTCTTCAGAGTGGAGATCGAGTAATAACTTGAAGGCTGAAGACGGAAGGGGTCATCTTCCTCTGGAAATTCAACTTCAAACTTCTCAAAAATTTTCATGAGAAGTAGATTATAGGGAAGTGATGTAGTCCTGGTGGAGACACTCTGAATCATCCTTCTCAACACAATGAATCCCATATTGAAGGGGGTCTATTTGTAGAGTGCAAAAAGAACAAACAATTCTATGCCACTCACATCATCATATTGACCACCCTTAGGAATGATATTGTACCCGATCATTTGGTAAAAGAGCCAAGCCCTGATGTTGAGATGCTTGCTCTTTAAGGGATTAAGGATGAGATTTGGGTCTAGAGCAATAGACTTAAAAAAATGACGACCCTCAGGAGAGTTAAGGATGGGGGGCTCAGTCCCTGTCTCATAGAACTTGACATGATTATCCAAATGAGGGCTCTCCAAAAGCTCATTAATAGATTGGGATGTTATAACTATGTATTTTCCATACACATAGCTCGAAATAGTAGAGAAGTCAGAAAGGTAGCTAAGATTGGCATAAAACATTTGGACCGCAACGAGGTAATAGAATGATTCAACATTAAATAACCCAAGACTCTTCAGGGGTTCAACTATATCCAAGCCATCTAAATCCTCAAATATTACACCTCGACTTGGAATCAGGGATTTAAGCTTAAAGTCGTCATGATACCTGTCTTCGGCAACATGACTGAGGAAGAAGAGAGATGGCCACTGAGTCGCACGAGGAAGCTCGCGTGACTGACGAACTGAGGTTTTGGTCTTCTTCTTGGCCGGTTCTGGAACTGCTCGTGATGAAGATGCCATTTCGACAGATGAAGAACTTTCTAAGCGAAAACGCGAAAGAGAGGAAAAACTAGGGAGAGGGGAACCGACGGAAAGGGCAGAGGCTTTTGAAAGAGCGCGAAAAGATGAAGCGTATTAAACAAGTTTGAATGACTTAGGGTTTCGCCCTACGAATAATATAAACTTAAAAAAAGAATATCGCCCGATGGTGACACGTGTCACCAGATAGATGCATACATCTTCCGATGCACAGTGGATGATGTACATCTTCCGACGGACAGTGGATGATACACATCTTCCTACGGAAAATGAATTCTTATTTCATTGAAAGTCTTAAACAGGGAGGAAAAAGAACCTTAATTTTTCTCACACTTAATGAGCCCTAACCTTATTATAATATTACAGAAGGTTTTCTCATCTAAAGGTTTTGTAAATATATCAGCTAATTGATCAGCAGAATTGACAAATTCTAAAAAAATATCTCCTTTCTGAACATGATCTCTAATGAAGTGATACCTAACCTCGATGTGCTTGGTTCTAGAATTCTGTATGAGATTTTTGTAAATATTGATGAAATTCCTTTAACTAAATTCTTCTTAGTAATCTTAACTAAGGTGACCATTCCTATATGACCTAGCCTTCTAAGCCAAGACAACTATCATTGGAAGAATTTATAGCAAAAACATTCTTTATCAACATGCTCAAAATCATTCAGATAAAAAATATAACCATTTTCTTTCCTATCTCCTTTAAACAGAATATTGATATTCGAAATCTCTTTAATCACACATTCATTTGATTTAAATATCAATTTAAAAACACTTATCACACAGATGACTTATACTAAGTAGATTATGCTTTAACCCTTTTTTCAGCAAAACATATTTTCAATAGCAGGGTTGGCAGGTTTATCTTTGTTGCCAAAGTCAACGATTTTACCTTTTTGGTTTTCACCAAGAGTGACATTTCCTTTCTTCTAGTTGACAACAGCAAACTTAGTTGAGTCTCCCGTCATTTGTCTCGAACAACCACTGTCGAGATACCATTTATTTTCCTGGGGAGAACAATCTACCTGCAAAACAGAAATCAAGTGTTCTTCTTTGCTACCCAAATCTTTTGGGACCTAGTGTTAGTTTTAGTTCCTTTAGGAACCCACTATAATTTACTACCCGGTTTCTTACTAAACTTTAAAGGACATTCATATGACTTGTGTCCTATCTCATTACAAGCGTGACAGGTAGTTGGTGTGATGACCCCAACCCCGTAGGGCCGCCACGGACTTGCGTGACATAACCATTACCTAAGCCCTCGTATTTTCGCATAAACTTTTTCATTCTTACTTAACACTTTAAAAGAAAACGGACTTAGACAATTGACCCACCTCTAACAACCTTTAGGGTCTAACCTTGTCTTAAACTTTTAAGCGTAAAACATTTCGATTTTTAAAACATTTAACTAGACTAAAACCAACTGACAATTAAAGTAAGATTAATTAAAACAAAACGCTCATACGTCGATCATCAAAACACGACACTAATAGTACCTATAATTTCGAAAGACTCAAGAAAACAAACTGCGTGGATCGCTCTAAAAATCGAGCATATCCTTACCTGTTTTAAAATAACCCAAACAGTTCCAGTATATTTCTAAAATTAAGACTCCACATTCTAAACAATCTACTACCACTACATATACATCAAAACTCGACTATTCATACATTTTTTTCCTATCAAAACATCCGATCCACATACTTAAACATTTTCATACATTCACAAACAAAACCGACACGTAGACCTGCTAATGTAAGATTATCAAACAAAACCAAACAAAACCAAACAAATCCTCGAAACAAACATCGAACATAAACATGGAATTTCCTAAGACATCACCAAAGACAGACATTATCAAATCATTCAGAATAGAACAACGTCCAGCCTATATTCATTATACAATTCCCAAAATATCAAACCTCCCCACATATTCTAAAATCTTCCACATCTTTAACATCAACACAATTTCACATTAATTACCTAAAATAACTCGCGGTCATCGAACCTTGCCAAAACACACCCCGTCGCCACGAGCACCATCCGTCAACCATCTATTCTTTGTCATCGAGAGGAACTCTCACCTTCAATCTGTCACCTACATCGTACAACATATACATTAAGCGTAGTAAGGGAATGCACTATATGAATTTAAAACATTTTACTTAACATATGCAGTTTCTACAGTTTCATCGTACATAATCATTTCGTTTCGTTTCATCGTTCATATTCATTTCGTTTCGTTTCATCATACATATTCATTTCATTTCGTTTCATCATACATATTCATTTCATTTCCATCGTACATACATGTAATCCTCTACCAATGGAGGGCGGATTAGTTTCTCCATCTCTAGACGTTCCACATATAAATCTTTATCTGAAGGGTGAACCACTTCCCTCAGATATCATACATTTTCTGGACGTTCCACAACTTTACATCTGAAGGGTGAACCACTTCCCTCAGACACTATACATTTTCGTTTTACATCGTTGTCGTTTCTACGTTTAAATCGTGAAATCATATGCTAAAACATTTTCGTACTTTTCTTTTAAAACATGATGCATGAGAAATCTATGTACGACATATCATCAAAACATATCATCAAACAATTCACTACGTACATGTACATATACTATTCTTAACGAACTTCACAAACAACTAACATTCTAAGCTACCCGACTCATTAATCCCCACAATCAGAAAATCATCATCAAAACAGAAAAACCTAACGTTGACACGATGTAGGGCCTTAAGGGCCGGAAGCCTAACATCCACTTACCTGGCGTCCTGGCTATGCCGAGCACCGTCCTTGAAGAGCTTGGATTACCTAAGGCATTTCATAGCACGTCATTAGTATTAATCTAAATCATCCATTTCAAAGCTAAACGATCTCGAGCTAAGACAATTTCTTCAAAAACTCTAACTCATTTCGTTCGGGCATAACTAGACTCTTATTTTCGTGAAAACATCTCAAATTACTATTTCTAGCCTAATCCAACTAAAACCTAATTAAATGGGCCACTAATTTGGGTTCGGTAAAAACCGACCCAAAACTTCAAACGCGCGTAACTTTTTGCGTCGGTTATCGGAATCGAACGATTCCAGCGGCCACGTACTCCTTTAATAACCTATTTTAATCTGCCAAAAGGAATTTTAAAACAAACGACCGGAGCTAGGTCAATTTATCAAAAACCCGAAACTGCCCTTAATCAGAAATTTTCCCTTTTTCGATTTTTCATCAAATTCCATCAATCTCTTCACCAATCGATCACATATACACTCAATTAACAATATCTAACCACAAATCAAAGCTACACTCATCAAAACCGAAGTGCCCTAAATCGGCCTCACTGATTTTCGCTCAAATTGAGCAATCCACGGCCAAGCAACAATAGCCGGCCCAATATCCGACAATCCAGAGCCAAGACCAACCAAAAACGGCCGGTGATCGGAGCTCAATCGAGCTCGTCACCCTCGGCCATAAACCGAACAAAACAGGGCCAAAATGCTTACCGTTTGGTTTTGTGCGCGGAGGCAGGCCGGAAACCGCACGTCGTCGTCGTCTGGCCGGAGAGGGTCGGAAACCGCCAGCGTTCGTCGATCGTTGCCCTCCTCTTCTCCCCTGCGCGCTCTCGACCTTCGGCGTTCGGGGCTGGAGCTCGAACAACAGAATGGCCTTCGGGCCATTCTGTTGTTTTATGTTATTAATAATAATAATAATAATAATAATAATAATAATAATAAAACAATATAAAACTAATCATTAATTAATCCTCATTTATCGTTTTGCTCTCCCGTAAATTCCGTTAAATCCCGTTCTTAATTATGACCCATGACTTAATCTCACTGGAAGTGCCCGAATCTAAATTAATTAACTAATTAGGTTAACCAAAATTATTCACTTTTATCTTAAATTACTTCAAACAATTATTTTATTTTTCTTTTATTTTCTCTCCAAATTTTTCCCTTTTAAAAATTCTCGGGCGTTACAGTTGGTTTAACAAAGAAGTTCTTAAAAACTTTCCTTTTATTGAACTTATCATAACCAAAACTTGTTTTATCATGAGTAGCTCTCTGATTTCCTATCAGCAAGGTTAAGTTCTTGGTACCATTTGTGAACTTAAGAACAAGATTATTCAAGTTTTCATTTCTACACCTAAGGTCCACTATTTCCTTTTCATGCAGATTACATTTCTTAGCGTGCTCATCGATTAAGTTTCCATTTTCTTTCTTCACGGAATTATATTTAGCTTTGAGCATACTATACTGTTTAACTAAGTCATTGAAGGCATCTATTAGATCACCCTCATCATTATCACTGTCATAGGGAGAATGACTTACCTCATCTTCGTGTGCCATGAAACACAGATTGGCAACTTCCTCGTCTTCTGAGGAAGTGTCACTCTCACTATCATCCCATGTAGCTTTCATGGCCCTTTTCTTGAATCGCTTGGGATTCTCCTTTGCTTGTGGACACTCGGCCTTGATGTGTCCAGGCTTCCCACATTCGTAGCAGGTAATCTCCTTATCCTTTTGAGGCTTTTCTCCCTTTGAGAATATCCTCCCATTCAATCTTTTTCGTTGGAGAAATCTGCTGAACCTTCTTGTTATGAATGCAATCTCCTCATCATCCTCTTCTTGTTCGGATTCATCTTGTTTACTGGAGGAGACTTTGAGTGCAATATCCTTTCTTTTGGTGATCCCCTTGTCTTTAAGATCCTCATTCTCGTTTGCTCTCATGGTGATCTCATGTGTCATGAGAGAGCCAATGAGTTCTTCAAGTTTGAGAACCTTGAGATCTCGAGCTTCTAGTATGACAGTCACTTTCGGTTGCCAGGCTCTTGGCAGGCACCGAAGGATCTTTCTTACTAATTCTTCACCTGAATAAATCTTACCAAGCACTTTTAAACCATTAGTAATATTAGTAAATCGTGTAAACATAGAGTTAATTGTTTCATCCTTTTCCATAGAGAATAATTCGTACTCATGGACTAACATACTCATTTTACTCTCTTTAACTTGATTAGTTCCTTCATGAGTAATCTCAACAATCTCCATATCTCATATGCACTATCACACCCTTGTACCCAATTAAAGTCATCTCTATTTAAGGCACAATATAGAGTGTTAATTGCCTTAGCATTCAAACTCAAATTTTTCTTATCGGAGTCTGTTAATTCGTGAGGGGCCTTAGGAACTCTCATGTCATTCTCTGTTTTCATGGCTTTAAATGAATCATTTTCTATAATATTCCACAGTTCATAATCCATAGCCTGAACAAAAATTCTCATCCTAGACTTCCAATAAACATAGTTATTCTCATCAAAGAATGGAGGTCTAGTGATTGATTGGCCCTCTACTTGTGTAGTGTTAAATGCCATTTCAAATATATCACAAAATATTTCAAAAATGCAACTTAGACAATGTTAAACCTCGCTCTGATACCAATTGTAGGATCGTATTGTCTAAGAAGGGGGTGAATTAGACTTATTAAAAAATTATTAACTTAATCTAAACTTTTTCTCTCTCCTATGCAATTACCAAATTAACAGCAAACACACATGCAATAAACAAAGTAAAAGATAGAAAGAAATTTGACACCGTAGTTTTTAACGTGGTTCGGCCAAACTTGCTTACGTCCATGCTCCAAGGCTCCCCCTTGAAGATTCTTTTCTTCTCCTCACGAGAAAATAAGATCGAACTTCCTGGGCGTCGATCTACAGCTTTACAACTCTGGATTGAACTTCACGGGAATCAATCCACTACCTTACACTTTGATTGATCTTCACGGGCGTAAATCACAGCCTTTTACAATTTTACAAATAAGAATATTGAGCACAAATGCTACACTCTCTCAAAGAGATAAATCTCAAGTTCTAGGGCAGAGAGAGAGGTGTATGAGAAAATACAGAGTAGTGCTGAGTATTTGCTTGTAAGGATTCCGAGAGAGTTTTTTGGCAAAGAGTTCAAAAGTTATTATTTTTCTCCCGAGCTTCTTTTTCTCCTTTTATACTCTGTCTAAAACTCGACTTCAGTTCTTGAGGGCTTCTCATCTGAATATGGAAATATAGCCGTTGGAGAAACATCTTTACTTAGATAGCTAACCGTTGCATTCTGAAGTCACCATCCTTCATCGCCATTAATGGTCTGGAGTTAAAGCTATAGGTGACTATCGCTATCGCTTCGCGGTCTTTTTAAATTTCTGGCGGAAGATACTGTTCACCGGTAGAAGTTGCTTTATAATGCTTGAACCGCCATCGGTAGATGTAAGTTTACAATGCTTGAAAGAGATACTGTTCACCGGTGGAAGTCTTCGAAAGATAATGCTAGCGGGGGATGTAGAACTTTGTCGTTTTGTTGGCGGTAGAAGTCTTCTTTGAAATGCCAGCGGTGGATGTCTTTATCGTTTTGCTAGCAGTAGAAGTCTTCTTTGAAATGCCAGCGGTGGATGTACATTTTGTCGTTTAGCTAGCGGTGGATGTAGTCTTTTTGTCATTTAGCTAGCGGTGGATGTAGTCTTTTTGCTAGCGGTAGAAGTGTTCTGAAGACTTAGCCAGCGGTGGATGTACATTTTGTCGTTTAGCTAGCGGTGAATGTAGTCTTTTTGTCGTTTAGCTAGCGGTGGATGTACGCTTTTCTTCACCATCGGTGGATATGCAGTATTTTATCAATTTTAGCCTGTTTTGCTATCACACCCTGAACACTTAATCAGATTTGTTAAACAACTAAAATACCCTTTTCAAAGGGCATTTCCACGTAAAGCTAGAGAAAATATAATAAGTTCAATATTAATTTATTAAACAACTTATTATTCTAAAAAGATAGAAAGAAATTTGACACCGTAGTTTTTAACGTGGTTCGGCCAAACTTGCTTACGTCCATGCTCCAAGGCTCCCCCTTGAAGATTCTTTTCTTCTCCTCACGAGAAAATAAGATCGAACTTCCTGGGCGTCGATCTACAGCTTTACAACTCTGGATTGAACTTCACGGGCATCAATCCACTACCTTACACTTTGATTGATCTTCACGGGCGTAAATCACAGCCTTTTACAATTTTACAAATAAGAATATTGAGCACAAATGCTACACTCTCTCAAAGAGATAAATCTCAAGTTCTAGGGCAGAGAGAGAGGTGTATGAGAAAATACAGAGTAGTGCTGAGTATTTGCTTGTAAGGATTCCGAGAGAGTTTTTTGGCAAAGAGTTCAAAAGTTATTATTTTTCTCCCGAGCTTCTTTTTCTCCTTTTATACTCTGTCTAAAACTCGACTTCAGTTCTTGAGGGCTTCTCATCTGAATATGGAAATATAGCCGTTGACATTTTGTCGTTTAGCTAGCGGTGAATGTAGTCTTTTTGTCGTTTAGCTAGCGGTGGATGTACGCTTTTCTTCACCATCGGTGGATATGCAGTATTTTATCAATTTTAGCTCTGTTTTGCTATCACACCCTGAACACTTAATCAGATTTGTTAAACAACTAAAATACCCTTTTCAAAGGGCATTTCCACGTAAAAGCTAGAGAAAAATATAATAAGTTCAATATTTAATTTATTAAACAACTTATTATTCTCATCAACATAATTCATTAAACTCAGATATTTAACTCAATCAAATTATACTTCTTAAAACACATCATCAAAAACATCGTTAGACTTAAACACTATTTAAGTCAACATCATCTTCATCTTCTTCCTCAGAGTCATCTTGTTTGCTCGAGGAAGCCTTAAGTGCTATATCCTTCTTTTTGCTGATCTCTTTCTCTTTGAGATCTTCCTTGTCAATAGCTCTTATGGTTATCTCATGAGTCATTAGAGAGTCAATGAGCTCTTCAAGCTTGAGCACTTTGAGATCCCTAGCCTCTTGTATGGCTGTCACTTTTGGTTGCCATGCTCTCGGTAGGCATCTCAGAATTTTCCTTACCTGTTCTTCGCTGGAATAAATCTTACCAAGTACTTTTAAGCCATTAGTAATGTTAGTAAATCTAGTAAACATTGAACTAATGGTTTCTTCTTTTTCCATAGAAAATAATTCATAATCGTGTACAAGCATGCTTAGTTTATTCTCTTTAACCTGGTTGGTTCCCTCATGTGTGACTTCCAACAAATGCCATATCTCCTATGCACTGTCACACCCCTGAACTCTATTAAACTCATCTCTATTCAAAGCATAATATAGTGTATTTATTGCTTTAGCATTTAGGCTCAAATTTTTCTTGTCTGATTCGGTTAGTTCATTAGCCAATTTTGGGATACTAACCCCATTATCAGTTTTCATGGCTTTAAATGGACCATATTCTATAATATTCCATATATCATAGTCTATAGTCTGAACAAAAATTCTCATCCTAGACTTCCAATAAACATAATCATTCCCATCAAAGAATGAAGGTCTAGTAGTAGATTGACCCTCTACATGTGTTGTGTTGGTGTTGAAAGCCATTTCGAATTTTATCACACTACAGACAATATTAACCTCGCTTTGATACAAATTGTAGGATCGTTATTGTCTAAGAGGGGGGTGAATTAGACTTTTTAAATTTGTTTTCTTAATCTAATTGCTTTCTCTCTTTTGTGCAATTACTAAATTTACAGCAAACACACAGGCAAAAATAAAGCAAGAGAAGAGAGAAAATTGACACCGTAGTTTTTAACGTGGTTCGGCCAAATTGCCTACGTCCACGCTCCAAGGCTCCCTCTTGAAGATCCTTAACTTCTTCTCAACGAGAATTCCAGATCGAGCTTCACGGGTGTCGATCTACAGCCTTACAATTCTGGATTGAACTTTACGGGCGTCAATCCACTGCCTTTAAGATTTTACAGATTTGAATAGATGAGCACAATGAGCTACACTCTCTCAAAGCAGAATCTCAAGTTTAAGGGTCGAGAGATGTAGAAGAAAATACAGAGTAGTTCAAGTATTTTCTCGTAAGGATTCGAAGATAATTTCAGCAAAAAAAATTATTCTTTCGAGCTTCTTTCTCCCCTTTATACTCTGTCTGTAATCGGTTTCAGATCTGGAAAGTTTCTCATCTGAATATGGAAATTTTATGATCGTTGGAGAAACATCCGTACATAGACAGCTAGCCGTTGCGTTCTGAAGTCACTTTTGTTCGTCGCCATTAATGGTCTGGAGTAAAAGTTTTGGACAAGTGTCACTGTTGCTTCGCGGTATTTTGAATATCAGTGTTGGCGGAAAAAGTAAGTGAACCGCCATCGGTAGATGTATCTTTATAGGTAGATGTAACTTTACAATGCTTGAACTGCCATCGGTAAATGTACGTGGTCAACGTCATTTTCTTCTGCAGGTAGATGACATTCTTTGCTATGCAGCCGAAAGATACTGTTCAGCGGTGGATGTTGCCTTTGAAGTACCAGCGGTGGATGTTGCCTTTGTCATTTTGCTATCGGTAGAAGTAAACTTAAGAAGACTCTGACTTTGTCATTTTGCTATCGGTAGAAGTAAACTTAGGAAGACTCTGACTTTGTCGTTTTGCTATCGGTAGAAGTAAACTTATGAAGACTCTGACTTTGTCGTTTTGCTATCGGTAGAAGTAAACTTAGGAAGACTCTGCCAGCGGTAGATGTAAACTTTGTCGTTTTGTTAGCGGTAGAAATATTCTCTTCTACTTCGGTAGATATGCAATACATTATCAGTTTTAGCCATGTTTTGCTATCACACTCTGAACACTTAACCAGATTTGTTAAACAACTAAAATACCATTTTCAAAGGGCATTTCCACTTAAAAGCTAGAGAAAAATATAATAAGGTCAATATTTAATTTATTAATCAACTTATTAATCTCATCAACATAATTCATTAATCTCATATATTTACCTTAATCAAATTACACTTCTTAAAACACATCATCAAAAATATCGTTAGACTTAAACATTATTTAAGTCAACAATCTCCCCTAAATCGTACCTTGTTATTTTGTAACCCTAAATCGTCTATTATATAAAGACGTGTTTAGGTTATGGAGTGTATTACAGATTATCAGAGTATCTGAGAGTGTGAGGCAAAACTGTTGTAACTCGTTTGTTCGATCTTAGTGAAATCTATCAGCGGCCAGTGGACGTAGCTCTCGCAACGAGAGTGAACCACTATAAATCTGTGTTATTTATTTTTCGTATTCCTAATCGTTCGTTACAGGTAGATTAGGGCGTCTAATCCCAACAGCTCGACCATTGGACATAGTCTATCGAATTTCAGCAAATATGTGTGTGTGTTGTGTATATTTAAAAATATTTTTACATTTTAGTATGAAGATCTCGTGTAGGATGAGTAAGCAAAGAGTCTCTCTATATAAAACCATTAATGTTTTATCTTAGTTATTTATGATTATTATACTAATAATTGAACATAATGTCATAAAGTAATATTCGAATGTAGAATTTGATCATAAATTTAACGTTACTCGAAATATATTTTAATATTTTTGACAATCATTGAATTATAATTAATCAAAAACATAAAAGTCTTGTGATGTTCTCAAAAAGCAAAAAAAAAAAAAAGTGATGTGCAAAGTGGGATGATAGAGAAAGAATCTTCAATCTTATTTGAGAAACCAAAGTTTGAGTGGAAACCAACAAGTAAAAGCAGTCACATGTTTTAGAGATATGAATGAATTTAACGTTACTTGTTTTCTTCCTTAGTCTCTATAACATGTGCAACACGCGTATTACACGAAGTGCCGAGCTAAATAGAACGTTCTAACGTTCTCTTCGGGGTAGACACAAGGGTGTAAAACCCCTCACGCACGTGCAACTGTGTTTTTTTTTTTCTTTTCAATAAAATAACTGGGGTTACAACTTGAGGAGTAAAATCGGCGAGTTGCATATATTATGTCAATGTTGTGTGCACAAAAAATAGTTGAAAAAACGTGAAAATTAAAAAAAAAAAATTCTCAAGAATAAATATCCAAACGAAAGTCACTTTGATTTTCGTGAAGCCCAACCCAATTCATTGTTGAGGTTGAATGAACTCTGTGGATGGTGGAATAATATATCATACCATTTTTAATAGAATACTTGTAAAGGTAGATAAATATGAATTTATTAATTATTTTGCTCCGATGGAGCAATGCAATTACCAATAATATATTTTAGTTTATAAGTATAGAGGGTGAAAACGACTTTTCAATCAGTGAAAAAGCTTATTATTCTCATTGGACGGATTTGGGTACTATTTTTTTTTTTTAAAAAAAAAAAGAACTTTCAATTTTCATCGTGGGCAATGGCGACGACGGGAACGCTGGAATGAAGCTAAGGTCGGTTGATCGGAGCTCTGGTTGGCGTTAACATTGACGTTAAAGAACATATTTTACACAACCGAAAAGAGCCTTATTCCTTTATAAAAACACCCATTCCCTTCTCGTTTTAGTTTCTACAACTTCCAGACCTAATCCTCAACTAATAGCGGCGTGTAATATGTTATCCATGATTTTCTCAGTAACTTGTTTTGAATGGCTTGTAAGTCTTCAAATCAAGCACAACTCCGGCGAAAGACCCGACTGCAGCGGCCAACGAGACGAGGAGACATGTCATACTTAGCATCTGTAGCCCAATCCATTGACTGCTCCATCTGCTTATTCTCTTCTGTGAAATGTACATTTCCACCGGAAAATACACCGTCAGCGGCCAGAAGCCGAATGCGCCGAGTATTCCGACGACATCGTTGAAGAAAGGCATTAGCATGGCTATCAGAGTTGTCAGAATCACAAAAATCGTCCGCCATACGAGGCGGAAGAAGTTGAGCTGATATATCCCGAAGAATGGGATTGGGACGTCGTATTCCGCCGTCACAAAGTCGCTCTTCGGCCACCTTTTGGCGCTCCATTTCTCAACAAAAGCAAACAGTGGCTGACAATATACCTGAAAAGGAAGATTGAACGATTTGTCGATTAATTTTTCACCCATAATAATTGCGTCAATCAAACTCGACAGCTTACTGTTTTAACCGGGGAGCTTTTAGCTCGATGTACCTGATAGGCTCCGATGAGGTGCACAACAATGGCGATATTAGCTATATCGAGAAGCCAATAAGGATCGTAGAATCCAAAACCGGTTAAGAGATTCCCCGGAGCGTCGTCGCCGAAGGCTGCGTAACCGAAGCATCCGCAGAGCAAATAGAAGATAGTCGTAACTGCGATGCTGAAAGAAGTAGCCTTCTTCATCGTCTTGTGCTCTGCGGGAGGAGATCTAATCGTATCCTACAAATACCCAAATAGAAAAAATGAATTTTTATTACTTTTTGATGTTTGAATCGCTGATTTCCGGCATCTGTTTGTTTTACTCACCTGGATTTCGATGAGGATGATGGAGAAAGAGTAAGCAAAGGCAATGGCTCCAAGAGCCTGTAAACTCCTCCAGAGCTTCTCCGTCGCAGTTACTGTTTTACCATTTTTCAGAACAGTTCCTATGCTGATACCCAGCAGGCTACCTTTGAAATTCCCATTTTCTGCAAATTAAACAACACAAATCAACTTAATCTTCTGTATTCTCAACAATCCATTACCAATCATGTTCTTCAAGAGGGGGAGGACGAGGAAGAAGGACCTGCAGTTTTAGCTATGCCGAGACCAAGGCCGACGGAGGAGTAGGTGAAGGACATAATAGCAGCTACAATGGAGAGCCACCATACTTGATCGAAGTCGGGGATCTGAGAAAATATGATTTCTGTAATTCCAAATGTTATCATGTACCCATTGCTGGACATGTGGCATGGATCTTTCCCTCCACTCTTATGGAAACAATTAGCTCTCTTAATTGCCCTGATTAAGCCAAGAGATCGAATCAAGAACAGAACAACTTGAATAAAAAAAGCTTGAATTCCTCAGAAAACTCACATCATGCTGACTGAAGCAGCAATGGTGTAGCCAATGGCAACGCCAAACAAGTTCACGTACTGAATCAAGCCACACATGATCACTTTCTTTCCTCCTGAAAATCACCCAAATGTGGAAGAGAATCAAAACCCATCAAGATTGGGAAATTGGAGAGTCTAGATGTACCTAAGTTGGCCTTGACAGCCTCCATGTAGGTGTAGTTTCTCTGGCCTGTGCTTGGGTCTCCAGCTCGATAGCACTGTGCCAAGAGATTGGAAGTGTAGAGATTGACAACGGCGAAGAGAATCATCACGGCTGGTCCAGAAATCCAACCAAGTTGTCCAATTGCCCATGCTAGTGAAAGAACTCCTGACCCTATCACTGCTGTGATTATATGCGATGTTGCTGTCCAGAAGTTCCCTGCAAGAATCAAAAACCTTATGGTTAAGTTGATTGTTGACGTCAAAACTCAATCTCCACTACTTAGTAGTAAAATATCGCCCGCTTTGAGCATAGATCTCCACAATTTTTTGTTCTTGAGATTCACTGTAAAAAGTCTTGTAATAGTTGAAGGTATCTCACTTATTAATCATTTATCTCAATCACACCAAAACCAGATCACATTCTTCATCATCCTGCTCTAGGGTAGATGCTCACAAATTACCCTTATCTTGTGATATTCTAGCCTACAATAGATGAACCACTACAATGAATCCTCCCTCGGGAAGGCCTGACGTTCTCGTCAACTACAATTCCAGTTAAGTTAAAAAAAACTCAATTTTTTATCAACTAGTATAATATGGTTCACTTTAGTTCTAAGGTTTCGCTTTATTTAGAGATGAGATCCTATTTATGAACTACTCAACTTAATCACACCTAAACAATATGATGCTCCAGCTCTAGGCTAAACCCTCACCCTAATCTTGGTTCATTCTGGCACAGAACTGGGCAGGTTGCAACAGTTAACGTGTTTTCTCTAAATCAAGTTACTTAGTTTGAGACCAAAAAAAAGGAATCCGTTACTGATTCAATAAAGAGGAAGATTGATCTTAAAAATTATGCTCCTTTCAACAATTCTATTAACATTTGTTCCTGATCTTATCATGTCAGATTTTGCCAATCGAACCACAACCCAGCTGGTAAAATCTAGAATCATACCAGACCAACCAGAAAAACTATTGGTTAAGACTATTTTGGTCCTTTGTCCTACCTATGGTTTTGAGCCCTGTTATTTTAATTAAAGTTGGACAACAACAGTATATTCGTTTCCTACGAGGGTTTCTAAGAAATATGTAATCTTGTGTCTCCAAATCTATAAAATAATGTTCTTACTAAAACAAGTCACCTTTATGATGCCATCAGCAGGTTTTCGAGTTGTTGGAAAGTAGAAAATTTATGAATAACCTGTTCTCTTCAGACGGCCATCATCGTCAAAGCATTTTGAGTAATTGGAGTGAGGATTAATGGCTTCAGCCTCACTGTTGGGTTTGGGTTGGACGTCAACTTGCAGGTAGTGTCTGATATCATGCCTTTCTTCTACCTAAAACAGCTCAACCGTAATATGAATGAGTGAAAACATAATCAAATGAAAATTATGTCGTATATGAAAAGAACTTGTTGTGTTCTTACGGCGCCGTGGTGGATTCTGCTGGGAAGAGTTCGGCTTCTCGGCAACATAGCTCGGTGAGCTTAGAAGAACTGTTGAATAAAGTGGCTGATCAGTCAGACCCTTTTGATCGTTGTAAAAGTAGAAAGAGAATGAAGAAGAGAGAGAGAAAGAGAGAGAGAGAGAGAGAGAGAGAGAGAGAGAGAGTTGAGGAGGAAATATTCTGTTGTTGGTGATGATTTGAATTTCTAGAAAATAATAAAGAGGGTTTTGTAGGCAAAGGAAGTTGTGTGACGTGCTTCGTTGCTACATTCAAAAATGTACTCTTTTTGTATCGAAGTTCCATAATTAGTAAAAGAGTCTATGCATTTAATGATTACGATAGAGAATTTTGTTGATTGTGAGAACCTAATACATACTAGTGAGAGTATACAATTTCACATCGCTTGAGATAGTGAAAATTGACTGGTTTATAAATAAAATTTTCCTCCATACTTAGTATAATGTATTTTGGGTTAACCTCGTGTTGACTCAGATATAAAGTAAACAATATTGTATTAGCAGTATCAGAAGACTCCACAAATACCTTTATATCGAACTATCGAAGAACATACATTGATTTACATGAAAAAAATTAATTCAATAAGTAGTAATTAAACTATACAGAAGAATTTATTTCTAACAAATCATAAAACTTGGAAACCCTAAAACAAATACGATCTAGTGGGTCCGATCCCTCTGCAATTCCACAAGTCATCCTGAAAAGGTCTATTTTCGTCATTTTCTTCCACATACTTTGGGCTTTTTTTGACCGTATCCAATTATAATATGAGTAATCGATCACTCACAAGTTCCATACTACAACTATAGTATAAAATTATGAGAGATGAAAGTTAATAAAATAATATGTTGGTGATATGATGACGTGTACACAATATTTTGATCCAACCAGTTTGGAGATCCTCCATCATCTTCAATGAATACACGCAGAGTGAAGAGTGATGAAGTTAAAGCAACCAGAATGATCAACAATCTTTAACCATGGACGGCAAAGCAGCTTGGCAAAGCAAGAACACCAATTAACCACACAGCTCAATTCACTAAAACATATGAAAGGTTTTCTTTTCGAGCTAGGAATCCAAAACTGTGGAGTGCTCTGGTGTTTCTAATACAATATCAGTCCGCTTTTTGGCCAGAGCTCGCATGAATTTGCTCTTTAAGTTAGCCCAAAATGCGTTATATTAGGTAGAGAGAAGTGAAGGGAATGATTGTAAAGATGAAGATTACTATTGATGAAAATGAGTATAAATGCTACTGTGAGTAATTACAATAATACTCAAATAATAATGACCAGAATAATAATAATAGCTTTAATATGTCCCCTCAAGATGATGATCCATCAGAGACACCATTGGAGCATAAGCTGAGAAGAAGAGGACTGCGGAAGCAGTTTCATGAGTGCATCAACAAGTTGGTCATTACTTGAGATATGGGCAACACGAAGCTGCTGGTGCTGAACCAAGTCACGAACAAAGTGATGATCCATAGCAAGGTGCTTCATCTTGGAGTGAAACACCAGATTCGCACAAAGATAGGTTGCACCAATATTATCAAAGTATAGAACTGACGAAATGAAAAGAGAGACACCAAGTTCCTTGAGCAAAGACTTGACCCACTCCAGTTCTGCAGCGGCAGAGGCAATAGCACGATACTCGGCCTCGGTGGAAGAGCGAGCAACAGTGTGTTGTTTTGTGGAGCTTCAAGCAATCGGATTTTCAACAAGGAATACAACATAGGCCCTGGTTGATGTCAGGTCATCCGGATTCACCACCCCGTCGACATCGAAATAAGCATGAAGAGATGGCAGGGTGCGGCCACATGAGATTGATGTCAAGATCTCTTGTACCATTTAAGTACCGGAGCATGCGTTTTACTGGTCCCCAGTGTGTAGTAGATGGGGAATGCATAAACTGTGACAACTTATTCATAGCAAAAGCAATGTCAGGCCAATGTCATGCGAAGGTGTTGTAGCCCACCAACAACCTAACGATAGAGAGTAGCATCGGCCGGAGGTGACCCATCCTGCACCGATAGGAGGGTGTCCACTGTTAACGAGGTAGACATTGATTTTGACGAAAGCATGTTGTGTTTACCAAGCAAGTGAATAACATACTGTCGCTGAGATAGAAGCAATCCCGTTGACGTGGGTAGAACCTCAATACCGCAGAAAAATGACAAATCACCAAGGTGTTTTGTAGAGAAAGTGGAATCAAGTTGTTGAATGATCTGTGAGACAATAGTAGGGTCGCTACCAGTAATAATCAGATCATCAACATACACAAGGAAATAAACAGGGAATTGTGGGCGAGGGAGGATAAAAAGTGACGTATATGCGCGCGACGTAGTGAAGCCAATGGTCATTAAGAATGATACCAAAGCATCATACCAAGCACGAGGAGCCTGTTTGAGGTCGTAGATGACTTTACGAAGTCAAAACACATGACAAGATATCTCGTATCACACATATCCTGTTGTTGCTTCATGTAAACCTCCTCTTGAAGAGTGTTGATAATCTTTAGGATCTGCAAAAGAAAGGTTATGCAAGAAAACACCGCAAGGAGGTGTTCTCGGCTAAATCCGAGAGCACCTCTAAATAAGCACCCAAAAAATATATTAAATGACGTTCAATTTAAATGAAGTTTTGGGGGAAAATTACTTGATAATAATGATTATAACCTGCAAATTTCATGTTAGAAATAAATCAAACAAAGAACTTAAGAAACAATAACCCGTAACCAGCCCGAGAGCAACTTAGGCACTTTCGGGTGAATGTAATTTTCCTAAGAAAATTACAACGGCACAAGGCTTGGTTGGCTTAACTTTTCTTACATATCTAAGGTCTTAGATAGCGTGAAGAGAATATGAGAAATAAGAGTCACCAAGTAACCACAGCCTTGGCAACAATTAGAGTCTCAATCTCCACCCGAATTGATGAACAATTCAAGGACTAACCTTTAAAGATGATGAAAATGATGATTCGAGGCTAAGAGAAAGGTCTACTTGTTCTCATTCCAAAAGTAATCTGAAAATCACAAACTGCAATAGCCATGATTAAATGCAATCCTAAGGTGGTTTAAGGTCATTTCAACAAGGAGTTGATTTCGGTCGTGCATGCTTTGGATCTTCTATCTTCAATCGACGGTGGAGATGGTTTCTTCTTCAACAAGGCTGATTTTCATCCCATGAGAATAGCATTCTAGCTAATAACTTCTTCAAACTTGAATTTTGAATGTTGAAAGGTGGTGCCATACTCCTCTTTTGACTCGACTTTAAGTTGATGATGTATGTGGGCCCCTTTTATCTAATCAGTTAAGCCATCTTTTGGGCCCCCAAATTATGTGGATCCTTCCTTTAAGTTGTGGGTTGGAGTAGCCTTCATTAGTAAGTGGATTGGGCTTAGTATCTTCATGTGTGTGCGCGACTAGCTTCTTAGTGGGCGCACTTATTGGATCTTCTTTGTTCTTCAAACCTCTGCGTGTCATACCTTGACCACTACTAACCTAACATTCATCTAATCTAACCATTCAATCTAATGCATGCATGCAACTATAGAGTAAATAACAAGAAAGACCAATGTTTGCCACATTCAAATGCAAAAAAAAAAGAAAAGAAATGACATAAATTACTCCCGGGAAGACAAATTCTCGTTTGACTTTGAGTTGACCTTCCTTTGATGTCCCATGTCAGCATGTTGGTTGGCTTGTCCATGTCTTGAGAGGTTGGCTTCCCTTCCAATTGATCCAATAGGCCTTCACCTGCAAAAAGAGTGCAATAGTCAATAAAAGGATTAGTTAGATTTTTAACTTTGCCTTGAGAGCGCGTCATTGGTCTCCTAGATGTATCAAGTGTCATTCAGAAAAAGCATTGTTCACATCGAGTTTTCGTAGCCCAATGTCGCGGCAAAGCAAGACTGAAGGACCGTGCAAACAGTAGTGGGCTTGACAACGGGATTAAAGGTATCCAAGAAGTGAATTCCTGGTCGCTGGTGAAAACCTTCCACGACAAGTTGCGCTGTGTATCTGTCAATCGATCCATCGGGATTGCATTTAATACAGAACACCTATTTGTTCTCAACAATATTTTGCACTGGATAGGCAGGGACAAGGTCCCACGTGTCATTTCAAAGTAAAGCAGTGTGTTGATCAACCATGGTTTGCCGCCACTTCAAATCACGCAAGGCTTGGGTAACACTGAGTGGTTCAGTAGGTGTGGTGATAGAGGTAATGAGGGTGTACTTGGGGTTGGGTTTAACAATGTTATTTTGGGAGCGGGTTGTCATTGAGTGAGTTTGGGTAGTGAGAGGTGGGATGGAATCCGTAGATCCCACAGAACCAATTTGCCCCGCTGGAGGTAGAGAACCTGCAGGAGGTGAAGAAACAACATGAGGGAGGGATCCCGCTGTAGGGGAAGGTCCTACAAGTGGTGAGCCAGAAATGGTGATGGGCACCGGTGGAGGACCGTCGAAGGGAACCAGTGTCAGAAGTTGGGGTCGCGTGGACGGCGAGACTCTCATGTGCTCAGAGAATGGAAAAACTGACTCGACAAAGCGAACATGATGCAATACAAAGACACAGGTTAGTTGACGGATCTAGCCTGAGGAAAGCACTTTGAGTGAGAGAGTACCCAAGGAAAAAACATGCAATGGACTTCGGATCTAATTTATGATTCATGTACGGACACAACCAAAGATAATAAAGACAGCCAAAGACGCAAAACTTCTTGAGATTGGGGAGGCTCTGAAAGAGTTTCTCGAAAGACGACATGAGCTGAAGATTTTGTTTAGGCATACGATTGATAAGATACATGGCAGCAGCATAGGAGAATGGCCAGAAGGTAGCCGGAATCAACGCCTAGTGAAGGAGTGTGTTATTGATTTCAACAAGGTGCCTATGTCTACGTTCGGAATAACCATTGTGTTCGGGTGTATAAGGAGGTGTGGTGAGATGAGTGATGCCAGAGGTGGACAGGCAGTTATGTAAGGCAATAAATTTGACATCGTTGTCGGTAAAAATAGTCTTAATCTTGCGACAAAAATATTTTTCAACAAGACTTTTGAACTTTTGGAATGTTTGGTGAACATCGGATTTACGGGCTAACAGATAGAACCATACATATTTAGTGAAGTGATCGACAAAAATAACATAATATTTCATGGCCATCAAAGGAGGTAATTGGCAAGTCGTAATATCAGAGAAAATTACATCTAAAGGAACAATAGAAGTGATAGTAGACTGATGAAAATGCAATTTGTGGCTCTTATTAATGTGACAAGAATTGCATAAAAAAGTTGCTAGAGTTCGTAAAGAAAAAAACAACCCAAGACTCAATAACATTCAACGAAAAATAGGAATGGCCGAGTGCCCACGGCGACAATGTCAAGTGGAGACCAAGTCATTTGACATAATAGAAGATGCTAAAACATGAAAACTAGACCTAGATGGAGCACACTGCGGCCATATATAGATGTCATCTTTATGCGTCCCTTGAATTAGGATGGTCCCTGTACGACGATCCTGCACCTGAAACATGGAGTCAAAGAAAAGAACAGTGACACTATTAGTCGTACATAAAGCAGAAACAGAAATTAGGTTACGGCTAATAGACGGCACAAAAAGGACATTGGTTAGAGATGGAGAGGATGAGGAGGTGGGTAAAGAGAGGGAACCAATGTGAGTAATTGCTAGGCTTGAGCCATCGCCGATGACCACGTTGTCAGCAGCTGTACATGGGCAGTGAAACGACAGGTTGGTGAGGTCGGTGGTAATATGGTGAGAGGCACCGGAGTCTAGAATCAACTCATCAGACGGAGCACAGGGGGACGTAAACAATGCAGTGTGAACACGTAGAGTGAACCGACTCGGCATTGCCGGTGCAATATAGAGAGAGAACACTATGTGGCCGAATGACCCTATTGACGACAGATCTGACATTTACCAAGATAGCCACCACGACTGGTAGTCGGTGCAAACAACGGCGTCCAGTGTTGTCCCAGGAGCCGGACTTGGTACCCACGGAGAACCAGGTGATGGTGAACCCACAGGCGGCCGCAGAGAGTTGGCCGGCCATTGCAGTGGGGCACATTGTTTGGAGCGGTTTTCCACCACGAGATCTGGTCAGGTTGTTGGATCGGATCAGGGCCACCATTGTAGTGGCAGGGGCATGCACATCAGCTACAGGCGGATGCACAAAGTGCAATGAAGCCTCAAGGTTGAGCAACTTCTTGAGTAATTTGTCGAACTCGATCGGGTTTTCACGAGCTTGAATTGCATTAGTAAGACCCTGATAGCGATTGTCAAGCCCATGAAGGATGCAAATAAATAATTCATCAAAATCAACCGAGACATTCATCATGACGAGCGCATCGATATTGGCCTTAATCTCTTGCATATACTCGGTGATGGATCGATCGCCGAGTTTTAGATGATTTAATTGGCGGTAGTATTGTTGTATGTGACCGCGAGACGATGAGGCATAGGCCTTGAAAAGAGTAATTCAAGCCTTTGAAGCCGTTTTCGAAGCCGATACAAACGAGATAAGAGACGCATAAAGCGAGCCAACAATTGCGTTGAAAATCAATTGATCCTGACGAAACCAATGAAGGTAGGTAAGGCTTGGCATTGTTGTTGTGGAGTCGAGCGTTGTGATTGTCAGAGGCGGGAAAAGAACCTAGCCATCGAGATAGCCAAACAGATTATAGCCATGGAGAAGCAAATCAAACTGGATTCTCCACGCATCATAATTCTTGGAGGTCAGTTTCAGAGGAAGCTGCGAATGAACATTAATGGCCACGAGTCAGGTGGCGAGTTGCTGGAGTCGCCGACGACTCCGACAGGGTGCAGCTGTAATGATACGGTAACAACAGTCGAAGTAGACATACAGATGGCCGGGATTGAGAGAACAACGTGAGCAGAAGGGCGAGACAATTAGAACCGCGAGTGGCCAGAGGCTAGAAACGCAAGAGGAAAAACGTGTGTTCGTTGTCCCGCGAGTGGTCGGCGACCGAAAACGCAAGAAGAAGACGGTACGTTGAAGAAGAAAAAGAAATTGGCCTAGGTATGCTCTGATACCATGAAGGGAGTGATCGTAAATATGAAGATTATTATTGATGAAAATGAGTACAAATACTTCTGTGAGTAATTACAATAATACCTAAATAATAATAATAGCTGTAATAAGAAGAATTCTATTTATAAAATACTAACTTTCCACACTTTCAAGTGGTGTAGGTTGTTCACCTCTACTGATATGAACTTGACTTTCACAATCAACAGAATCTTGGATCGTCATTGCCTTCACAGAGCGAGGTGCCACAAAAACCCTCGAAGCTTTCATTCTAATTGAAAACATCTGGCGTCGAGTTTAGTCTGCGATTATTAGTAATTTTTCATCGTATCAAGACGATTCAAATCTTTGGATCATCAAATATTATTTCATTCACAAATTAAAATATTCACGTGTAATAACTAACAAGTGTTTATTATGCGATAGTGAACGTTTGCACGAGTCTAGTGTGGTCAACAAGTGGACATCTCAAAGGTAGCATTTTAGAGGTTCAAATTTCATTTCATGGAGGTTAATAACTTCCTCTCTTTTTCTTTAACTATTTGCAGTGCTTGCTGACTCTTCTTCCCACCATCGAAGCCACTCAAAACCCTATAACACCCACTACCTCCCTTTTACACAATGATTTGTATGTATGTACGAGGAAATCAACAAATACTCTACTTATGATCTTGCTTATGTTTATATTATGTGTATTTAATTAACATCCAAGGTGTCCATGATTCTTTGAGTTGTGTGAGGATTTAATCAATCATTGCTCTAATTGTGCATATTAACTTAATCATCACTCTCATTGTGCATTTTACCTCTCCGACTACGAGTGATGCTGCGAAAACTTTGCTCATTATTTGCATGTAGTCATCGATCTTCCCTGCATCAAATTATATTTATCTAATTTGATTGAACTAATAGATAGACAGATTACGTGTCATGACTCCGAAGGAGTCCATGATAAAAATACTGGAAAGATAGTCTGATCTTCGAAGAGAATTTGACCAAATAAATTCAATTTAAAAACTTATTGTTGAGAACTTACAAAATGATCCTAACATAAGTTCTTCTAAACTATGTATTCATTTTCTAAAATCTTTTGATCCATGTCAAACTATCAAGACAAACGGAGATACTAATTGGAATTTATTGGTAATTTTTGCTTTAGCAGTGTACGAGTTTCTATTCTTCTTTTCTTAAAGTTCTTCCTTTTTGCTTTAACAGTGTATGGATTTTCTCGAGTTGATGAATATCTCAAGAAGCACGAAGAATGATGAATGAATATGAGACCATAACCTTTTAATTACTTGTATGTGTGCAACTAAAATTAACCCTTTACCATCTTTAACAACTGCAATAATTTTACCACTTTAAAATATTTTCTATCATCCGATCAAAGACTACCAAATCTGACACATTGATTAACTATGAAAATTATAATTATTCCATGAGATAATAGACTTAAATCTATGAAATAAAACATCTAGGGCATCATCGATTACATTAATTTAGCAGATTTCACATAAGGCGATTATCCAAAAAGGAAAAAAAATATATATAATTTTTAGATGTAGTTATCCACTCAAGTTGTGGCCGTGTAACACATAGAGCACTTGTGCAGACAACATGTAGTGCAAAACCCCAAGTCCCCTACAACTATATGGTGGAGGTTAACATCACATTCATCATCATCATCATTTGTTTGGTGAAAACGACTGCACTACTCAATAATGGATCCACCATCACCCAAGAGCTCGAGTTAATCTCTCTAGAAACAATATTTCTTAGGCTTTGCCTTTTCCATTCTTGTTGTGTGTGGAGGGGAGAGGGTCCTACCACTTTGGTGGGTTTGCAGTTGATTTTTTAGCCTACACAATACATGGAATAAGATCAGACCTTACACCTGTTTCCTTCACTTTTGAGGTGTAAATTAGACGTCTAACTTTATGCTAGTGTCTTTAGTTATTGATATGATTTTGCCTTTAGTTGCCTTTAGTTGCCTTTAGTTATTGATGTGATTTTGCCTTGAAATTGTTTCTCTAGAGTTATTCTCCAAAACATTATAGATCTTGTTGTGAATTTGTGTGGGAATTAACTAAGGAAAGAACATAGAAGAAATCAAGAACACAAGTTTTACGTGATTCGAATAAAATAGTCTTACAAAATTCCAGCAGCGAATTTTATTCAAAAGTCAATAAAATAAGCGTTTCCGTAATGTTACAGCATTCGATCGAAGAATACACGAAAATATTTCTCAAGCTCACTCAGATTTTCTCTCTCTTATTTTCAAAATAATTTTCTTAATTCTTTTCTAGCTTACTCACTCTTCTATTTATAAAAAGAATAATATGAATTCTATAAAGATAAAGAAAACTAGTAATTCTACAAGAATTACGAAAATTTTTGAAAAATAAACCGAACCCAAAACTGCCGAACCAACAGTTACATATACTTTAGTTACTAAATTTGTTTTCAAAAATTATGTCATTTAGGACGGATATTGTTATTTTGAAAATAGATTTTCCTATTGACTAATTTTGAACCAATATTGTTGAGATTGAAGTTTATAAGCCCAGCCCACCTTGCCTGTTTCTTTAAGCCCAGTCCAAATCTAGAAGTTTCTCTTTCTATCATGTGGTGTCAATGAAAAAATTAGGAAATTATCCTTCTTTCTAACTATAATTTTCATATTTTGAAGTACTAAGTTCGAGAAATCAAAGAAATATGTAGTGAAGATAGAATATTCAATGCCAAAAATAAAATAGAATAGTAGTATTTTTTTTTTGATAGATTTACATTCATTTAAAATATATCATTTATGTGATATCCATTTTTTTTTATATCATTCTCTAAATTAAAAATAAAAGGGTAGAGTTAAAAAAAAAAAAACCTTAAACTAAAAGGGCAGTGACATACGGACCCTTAAACTATTCTCTATAACAAACCTACTTTTTTCTCATTTTTTTTTTCTTTAAAATTGAAGGTGAGCGTTCGGAGCAGGTTCTTGGGGTTCAAAGAAAACGCCCATAAATAGAAGAGTGGAAAAAATATTTGGGAGCGGACTTCTAGGGTTTAAGAAGAACGCCCGAAAATGGATTTTGGTTCGAAAAACACAATGAAACGGACGACCTATAGTAGCAAGCGAGCAACTTCAGCGTATGTCTCCTCTTAATTTTAACAAAAAAATAAAATGCAAGAGCGATTTTATTAATGTTGGAAGGGAAATTACCGGTTTCGACCTCGAAGTAACCGGTTTTTTCGATTCAAACCTTAAAGTAAAATTTTTCACGATTCAAACCTTGAAGTATGGAAAAAGTTACAAAACAAACCTCGGCGGACGTCCTATTGACTGTCCTCTGTTAATTTTGCCGTAGAACGGACGGTCTCTTGAAACAAGAGACAGTCCGTTCTCTAATTTTTCCTAGAACGGACACACCTTCCACCGTCCTCTCTTTATAAATTAATTTTACAAAAATATCAAACAATATTAGATTTAATCGAAAATTTTATCACATGTTCATTATAATATGAAAACATAATCGGGAAATTTTCATGATTTTATAACATTTGTATGATTTATTATAATTATTTTACGTATAATTTAAAAAATAATTCATTAAAATTACAATAATTCGTACAAATGTTAGAAAATCACGAAACTTTTCAGATTATCTTCTCATTATATGGTGAATATGTGGTAAAAATTTTAAGTAAATTAAAGATCTTTTACTGAACGATACTAAACGATGTTGGATTTATTAAAAAAATATTTAATAAATCCAATATCGTTTAGTATCGTTCAGTAAAAGATCTTTAATTTACTTAAAATTTTTACCACATATTCACCACATAATGAGAAGATAATCTGAAAAGTTTCGTGATTTTCTAACACTTGTACGAATTATTGTAATTTTAGTGAATTATTTTTTAAATTATCCGTAAAATAATTATAATAAATCATACAAATGTTATAAAATCATGAAAATTTCCCGATGTATGTTTGTTTCCATATTATAATGACCATGTGATCAATTTTCGATTAATTTATGTTATTTGATATTTTTGTAAAATTAATTTATAAAGAGAGGACGGTGGAAGGTGTGTCCGTTCTAGGCAAAATAGCGAACGGACTATCTCTTGTTTCAAGAGACAGTCCGTTCTAGGAAAATTAGAGAACGGACTGTCTCTTGAAACAAGATACCGTCGTTCTCGCTCTCTCTCTCTCTCTCTCTCTCTCTCTCTCTCTCTCTCTCTCTCTCTCTCTCTCTCTCTCTCTCTCTCTCTCTCTCTCTCTCTCTCTCTCTCTCTCTCTCTCTCTCTCTCTCTCTCTCTCTCTCTCTCTCTCTCTCTCTCTCTCTCTCTCTCTCTCTCTCTCTCTCTCTCTCTCTCTCTCTCTCTCTCTCTCTCTCTCTCTCTCTCTCTCTCTCTCTCTCTCTCTCTCTCTCTCTCTCTCTCTCTCTCTCTCTCTCTCTCTCTCTCTCTCTCTCTCTCTCTCTCTCTCTCTCTCTCTCTCTCTCTCTCTCTCTCTCTCTCTCTCTCTCTCTCTCTCTCTCTCTCTCTCTCTCTCTCTCTCTCTCTCTCTCTCTCTCTCTCTCTCTCTCTCTCTCTCTCTCTCTCTCTCTCTCTCTCTCTCTCTCTCTCTCTCTCTCTCTCTCTCTCTCTCTCTCTCTCTCTCTCTCTCTCTCTCTCTCTCTCTCTCTCTCTCTCTCTCTCTCTCTCTCTCTCTCTCTCTCTCTCTCTCTCTCTCTCTCTCTCTCTCTCTCTCTCTCTCTCTCTCTCTCTCTCTCTCTCTCTCTCTCTCTCTCTCTCTCTCTCTCTCTCTCTCTCTCTCTCTCTCTCTCTCTCTCTCTCTCTCTCTCTCTCTCTCTCTCTCTCTCTCTCTCTCTCTCTCTCTCTCTCTCTCTCTCTCTCTCTCTCTCTCTCTCTCTCTCTCTCTCTCTCTCTCTCTCTCTCTCTCTCTCTCTCTCTCTCTCTCTCTCTCTCTCTCGACGGTCAATAGGACGTCCGCCGAGGTTTTGTTTTGTAACTTTTTCCATACTTCAAGGTTTGAATCGTGAAAAATTTTACTTTAAGGTTTTGAATCGCAAAAAACGGTTACTTCGAGGTCGAAACCGGTAATTTCCCATGTGAATAGTTAAGAGTTAATTATTAAAAAAATTAATTTAAAAGTCAGTTGATCACGACTTATATGTTAGGGTAAAGTGCAATTTGGCCCCTACAACTAGATGAAATGGACAATTTATACCGTAAACTTGGATAATGGGCAATTTGGCCCCTACAACTAGGGTAAACTGCAATTTGGCCCCTACTGTCATTTTTTCCGTTACAAAATCACGTTTTGTCACGTGATCAACTTTGTCTTCCCGAGATCTCTCTCGGACCCCCCGCCTTGCTCGCGCTTGACTCTCTTTCTCCTCTTTTCCTCGGTGATTTTCTGCTCCTCTCCAAATCTTCGCCTGCTTTTTTTCCTTCAAATCAACATCTCTTCTCTTCCCGCTAAACTTCAAATGACATCTACATCCCGCAACAAGCTAGTTGATCACAAGAGAGGGTCAAAAAATCCTACTCCAGCGAATGAAATTGAGGAACAAACAACTTGGCCATCTCCTTTCTTCAAGAATGCTGTCTCTTTGAAAAGGTATGAAGACGACTTTCAATTCAAGCCCTTGATTCTGAGTAGAAAAGTGGAATTCCATGATTTAGGTAGCTTAAATTTGGTTCAGCCTTTGAAGAATTTGGGGTTATTTGATCTGTTTGACTGTGATGGCCCGTATTATGAGAAACCAGTGAGAATGTTCTATGCAAATTTTGAACATTCTTAAAGTCCATTTAAAATTGTTAGCTATATGTATGGCAAAGACATAGAAATTTCCTCACGTTCTATAAACACAATTTTAAACTGTGAATTTAACAATGAGGCTGAAAGGTATTATGAGGCAGCTAAGGATCCAGAATTTGTGGGCACCAGTGAAGGTACTGCCTTTTTAAGGATAATTGTTAAGGATCCTCGTCTGATACCTTCCAACGAAACTGAAGACAAATGACTTAACCAACTTTCTATCTAACAGGTTTGCTGGTCTTGCAGGAAAATGTCATCTTAAAGTATGGATTAGCAGCATAGACTCGTGACTTGACGGAAAGATTCACTTGGCAAAAGAATGGCACGCACGTCTCAAAGGAGAGACACGCACGAGAAAACATGATCAACTCCAAATATTCAAGAGACAAAGAATTTAAGTCACTCTCCTAAGACGAAACCACATTTTGTCCACTCATATTTGAAGGAGGGGTTTGTCCCCCTTATGACAATTGGTGTAAACAATCACTATCTATTTTTGTGATTTTTAAAGTTAAAACATTAACCTCATGTTTAGGGCATTATTGCTTATTTTATTTTAGGTTGGGTTTTATTGAGAGTATAGCACTCAAGGAGGAACCGGTTCGACAATGGTGCACAAGAACCAGAAACGCTGCTTGACGTCGGCCGAAGGAGTGCTCCAATGACTCTTTTTCTTCAACGATTATTTCCTTCTACATTTCTTTCCTTCTTCGTCCGAAGCTTCTCATGGCTATTTATCATTGTTTTGAATTTTTTGTAAGGGTCTTTGGCCAATTTTCAAATTATAGAAGTTCATCTTCTTCGTTGGAGTGTTCCTCCATTTTTGTTTTCTGGGTAATTCTCAATCGGTGAGTAATATCTGATTCGAAGCTCCCATCCGAGGCCTCTTCCTTTGGTGCGTAATATCCAGAAGGTAAGCTTCAAGGTGGTTCTTGAATTCAGTGTGTAATATCCGAAATTCAGAGCACCGATCGTCTCCAAGCTTCGGCTCTCTGGAGACTTTCTTCAACTCTATCAAGTCCCATTGCATTTGGATCACGAGAGTGAAAATATCGGGACCCAAACCGTATCAAGTGGTATCAGAGTCTCACTTCTGTGGGCCGGATAGGCAACACATCAGGCAGACCGCCGATTGAGACAGCCATCCTACGGGGTGTCCCGATCAGATCGCCGACTGAGGCAGTCGCCCTTAAAGGGTGAAGGGATGATGTGATACCACATTGGAAACAGAGAGTTGCCTAGGCTAGTATATATTGGGTCTAAACCTCCACTCTTAAGCGCGCTTATGGGAGAAGTAAGGGACCCGATATCATATCATGGCCCATCCCACATGGAAGTTGATGAAGGTGATGAAGGTGGTCACGAGCCTGAACACACTTTGGAACCCCCCTCCACTGCATCTAGAGGAAACTTCTCTAACTTTGAGGAACAGTTCAACTTTTTAGTGGCAAATGTTGCTAGCATCGGCACCGCTTTTGACTCCTTTTAGAACGTGGTTTTTGATCGCTTTGATCAGTTGGAAGCGAAGACAGAGGATCTCCGTTAAGATATCGTTGCGGTTCACATGCATCTTGATTATCTTCAAGATTATTAAGACGGGTTCAGAGGTGCTCCGGTCATTCCTCCAGTAAATCCTCTAGTAGATCCTCCAGTCGAGCCTTTCGACGATCCCTGTTACTCTACATCAAAATGATATTTTTGTCTGTGTGATTCTCTTAGTTTACTAGTATCTTAATTTTGTTGTATATGAGTTTGGTGTTGGTAATAGTAGGATATTGTTATATAATGTTTCAATTGATATTGGAAATGGCTTATGGTACGTTTTAGTGTGTTATAATAGTTGACTGTGAAATATTTATTGTTTTGGGAAAATTTGAGTAAATATATGAAATTTATCAACTGTGTAATAGTTGAATACAAAGAACAAGTGTCGATACTTGAATACAAAGAAGAATCCAAGTGCAAACAGGCTAATCAAGTGTCGATACTTGAATACAAAGAAGAATCCAAGTGCAAACAGGCTAATCAAGTGTCGATACTTGAATACAAAGAAGAATCCAAGTGCAAACAGGCTAATCAAGTGTCGATACTTGAATACAAAGAAGAATCCAAGTGCAAACAGGCTAATCAAGTGTCGATACTTGAATACAAAGAAGAATCCAAGTGCAAACAGGCTAATCAAGTGTCGATACTTGAATACAAAGAAGAATCCAAGTGCAAACAGGCTAATCAAGTGTCGATACTTGAATACAAAGAAGAATCCAAGTGCAAACAGGCTAATCAAGTGTCGATACTTGAATACAAAGAAGAATCCAAGTGCAAACAGGCTAATCAAGTGTCGATACTTGAATACAAAGAAGAATCCAAGTGCAAACAGGCTAATCAAGTGTCGATACTTGAATACAAAGAAGAATCCAAGTGCAAACAGGCTAATCAAGTGTCGATACTTGAATACAAAGAAGAATCCAAGTGCAAACAGGCTAATCAAGTGTCGATACTTGAATACAAAGAAGAATCCAAGTGCAAACAGGCTAATCAAGTGTCGATACTTGAATACAAAGAAGAATCCAAGTGCAAACAGGCTAATCAAGTGTCGATACTTGAATACAAAGAAGAATCCAAGTGCAAACAGGCTAATCAAGTGTCGATACTTGAATACAAAGAAGAATCCAAGTGCAAACAGGCTAATCAAGTGTCGATACTTGAATACAAAGAAGAATCCAAGTGCAAACAGGCTAATCAAGTGTCGACCGATTTTGTGAAGAAATAGCGACAGAGAATAATCGAGTCGATCTCGAGTGCAAACAGGCTAATCAAGTGTCGATACTTGAATACAAAGAAGAATCCAAGTGCAAACATAAGCAAATCAAGGGTCCACCCCTAATGCAAGTGTCAACCGAACTTATGAAGAAATGGAGACAGAGAAGAATCGAAGCAAATCAAGTGTCGACCGCTAATTTCAAGTGTCGACCGATATTGTGAAGAAATAGCGACAGAGAATAATCGAGTCGACCTCGAGTGCAAACAGGCTAATCAAGTATCGACACTTGAATCAAAGAAGAATCCAAGTGCAAACATAAGCAAATCAAGGGTCCACCCCTAATGCAAGTGTCAACCGAACTTATGAAGAAATGGAGACAGAGAAGAATCGAAGCAAATCAAGTGTCGACCGCTAATTTCAAGTGTCGACCGATTTTGTGAAGAAATGGAGACAGAGAAGAATCGAAGCAAATCAAGTGTCGACCGCTAATTTCAAGTGTCGACCGATTTTGTGAAGAAATGGAGACAGAGAAGAATCGAAGCAAATCAAGTGTCGACCGCTAATTTCAAGTGTCGACCGATTTTGTGAAGAAATAGCGACAGAGAAGAATCGAAGCAAATCAAGTGTCGACCGCTAATTTCAAGTGTCGACCGATTTTGTGACAAAGAAGAATCCAAGCGCAAACATAAGCAAATCAAGGGTCGACAACCGAAATTGTGAAGAAATGGAGAAAGAGAAGAATCGACGCAAATCAAGTGTCGACCGCTAATTTTAAGTGTCGACCGATTTTGTGAAGAAATAGCGACAGAGAATAATCGAGTCGATCTCGAGTGCAAACAGGCTAATCAAGTGTCGATACTTGAATACAAAGAAGAATCCAAGTGCAAACATAAGCAAATCAAGGGTCCACCCCTAAATGCAAGTGTCAACCGAACTTATGAAGAAATGGAGACAGAGAAGAATCGAAGCAAATCAAGTGTCGACTGCTAATTTCAAGTGTCGACCGATCTTGTGAAGAAATAGCGACAGAGAATAATCGAGCCGATCCCAAGTGCAAACAGGCTAATCAAGTGTCGACCTATCAATTAAAGTGTCGACACTTGAATACAAAGAAGAAAATTTTGACCGCAACCGCTTAAAAACACAAAAGCCCAAAGTCCTGCTTTAGAAATCCAAACTTCCTACTTTTCAAACCAACCTAAAAGATTTCTATCAACATAAATCTCCATTCATTTCCACAAAATATTTCCAAAAATATTTGTACATCATATCCATATCCATACATTTGTCCATTCATTTCCACAAAATATTTCCACAAAATATTTGTACATCATATCCATCTCCATACATTTGTCCATAAGTATTTGTCCATAAAAATCATAAGTAAATATTCTCAAAGGCAATCAAGTTCATATTAGCATTACAAGATCAGTCTCTGTGAATGCCTGGCTGCACTGAAGACTCCTGTATGATGTAAACAATTGATTGTTAACAATAATTAAGTATGATGCAACAAATTGGAAAAGAGAAAACACAATACTAACTTGGGTTCTGATGCAAGCTGCAGAAAACCCGAACAAAGTTGATCTTCCTCGTGATGTTGATCCACTGGCTTCCATGGTAGAATCAATAGTTACTCCTTTGCACGTTCTAGCATTATGGTTTAGACCCCGACATTTACTACACTTGATAGCCTTACGCATCTTGCCCAATTTACTCTGACCTTGAGGTTTATCAACATCCCTCATTCTCTTCTTTTTCGGCCTCCCAGGTGGTCTCTTCACAATCGGTGGCTGAATTTCACAATCGGTGGCTGAATTTTACCCATAGTTGAAGGTGGCCACATGTCTACACCATTCATTGGATGTACGAACTGGAAATATACCGTCAAATATGTCTGTCGATGGTATCAACGATCAATGTTCGATTCAATGTCTCTTCTCATGAATGATATGCATGGTACAACATGAACACATGGTATGCCTGTGAGCTGCCACCGGTTACAACTGCAAGTAGCGTTGGCTAAGCCAATGATGAATTGTAACGGCCCAGACCCCGTTCCCGCAGGCCCGAACCGTGCAGGTCCCACCGATGGCCTGTTGCCACGTGGTGGACTCAGTCCCAATCACGTGTACTCACGATCTTCCCTCTCCCTAAAGAGGGTTTTTGCCTTCCCCCCCACTCGAACCCAGGACCTCAGGGACAAGAACCTGGGCTACGAATGAGGATTACCACTGAGCTAGCGCCTTTTTTGTAACGGCCCAGACCCCGTTCCTGCAGGCCCGAACCGTGCAGGTCCCACCAATGGGCTGCTGCTACGTGGCAGACTCAGTCCCAACCACGTGTACTCACGATCTTCCCTCCCCCTGAAGAGGGTTTTTGCCTTCCCCCCCACTCGAACCCAAGACCTCAGGGACAAGTACCTGGGCTACGAATGAGGAGTACCACTGAGCTAGAGTTTGCCACGTGGCAGCAGCCCATCGGTGGGACCTGCACGGTTCGGACCTGCGGGAACGGGGTCTGGGCCGTTACATGAATTGTTGATGGGCATCACTAACTTGAAATATTTCACCTCCACCTCCGGTTGCACACCAATTTTTAGCTCCATCTCGTAGTTTCACCAATTTCTTTCGTATCTGAGGGCATAGTAGTCCGTTTTGTTGCTCCATTTATTCATACATCTTCAAATTTTTGCCATTATTGTCGTTCTTATCATTTCTATCATGGTCACAATCGGCTTATCACGTGCTGGTAAGATGAAGGCATTGAATGACTCGCTCAGATTGTTGAACGTCAGCTCACACTTCGATCTATGACTGAAAGCATGTCTACACCAATGCTTCACATCATACTCCGCAAGATATCTATATGCTACTTCATCGAAGCCCCGTAGCCTATGCATTTTCTTCACAAACATTTCATGTGTTGTCGCAGTTGATGAATTCCACATAATGTCTTTGTAGAGTTTTCCGCAAAACTTCTTCTTGAAGTTTGCGTACATATGACGTACGCAAAATCGAACCTCTGCATCTGGTACATGTTTTCGAAGTACTACTTCAAAACCCTGCATCAAGTATATGTCATATGTTAGTAGGTGAAAGCATATAACTGTTGACAATGATCACATATACTGACTTTTTGTTGATCAGAGATGAATGTCCAACCTTCACCACGATCAGATCCAATATCCATCAACAACAACCTGAGAAACCATTTCCAAGACTTTTTCTGTAGCGTCCCTAGTACTGTACCCTTAAATTCTCGTGAAAATTTTTCTTTTTATAACATTCGGTAAACTTTCATTTTTCAAAGCCTTAGTCAAAGTCTAAATTGTTGAAATCGTCCTCAAAATCATTTAAATAAAAGCCTAAAAACACAAGGGAACAATCGGCCAAAGAACCAGGCGAACCACGGGGCAGAAAGGGCATTTCGCTCTAAAAAACATGTCGCCGATCGATCGCCCATGTAGGCGATCGATCGGCACACCCTCTGGAATTTCTTCCAGTCCAGAGCAAGTACCATTGAGGCGCCGATCGATCGCCCTCGCTGGCGATCGATCGACATGCTCTCTGGAATCCAAATTTCCAGAGCTTGCCTCCATTTTTTCTCCTTTCTTTCCTTTAACTCCCTACACATACACTTCACAATTTTTCCTTTATCAATTTACCTCTAAACACCACTCATAACAACCACTTCGACCCCATAAAATTCTTACTCCCCTAGTCACCCAAAAACTGACTCAAAACATATTTAAAACGAAGTAAATTTTCATGAAAACGAACTGCGTGGATCAGTTTGAAAATAAAAAAAATTCCTACGAAATTTAACAACCAAGCAGTTCCAGTATAATCTCAATAAAAGATTTCACAAAAGAATTCGTAAAACGAGTTATCAAGAACCTCAAAACACATGTTTTTCTTAGTAAATTACCTCTCAGCCCGACTAAACCCTCCTATACAGTTGTCAATCATTTCTATCTATCATATCCCTAAAATACTTACATACGTCCCCACGGGTCAAAATTGCACTGACTGCACCAGCACACACCCACGGGCACCCTCCATCAACCTGTTCATACATCGGGTGGAGAAATATCATCCTCACCTGTATCAAAGTCACCTACACCACAGAAATAAACTATGAGCTAAAAGCTCAGTAAATCTACGTAAATGAAGATGCATGTTATGCGTGCAGGGTTCGTAAAATCATGCATTCCTTTTTCGTTGTTTAGTTACATTACGGGAGGTGTCACCGGGGGTTGACTCTCACCAGATGGAGAGGGCACATCTCGCGGTTAGATAGCCCTTTCCATCTACCAGGGGGAAAACATGCTCCTCCTCTCAGGATAGCCATGTTTGAACCCCACCCCGACGTGACCGGGATTACGTGCATTCATATCTTTCATTAATATTTTCTTTTCATGAAAACACATGCGGAAATTCATTTTTCGTGCTAGTTCGAAAACATGATGCATGGACATGGATTGCATTAAAAATAAGAAAGCATAAACAATACATACAAAACCTAGAGAAAACATTCTAACACAACAATCATCCTAAACTACCCAACCGACCTACATTAAATAATACTTCACCAAATATCCTCGAATAATAACTCTCCTATAGTGTAGGCCGGATCGGCCAAGCGAGTCACGAAAACTTACCTCGCGTCTGTAGCACACCAAGCTCCGTCCACGAGCTTCGTTCACCTAAAACATTTCACAACACACGGCATTAAACCAAGCCTAAACCATCAAACTTTGAAAACTACGGAACTCCTAGCTAAATGAAATTTCCTAAAACTCTATTTCACTTTGTTGAGGCATTTTATCAAGCAATTTATGCTCAACTTGCCATAACCTTCATTAATGGAGTTTTTAATTTCTCCAATCAACCAATAACACCAATTTTCACCACTAAACCGTCTAACTACGTCTCACAACCACAAATACGTCCATTAGGGTCATAGACAAGTTAATCCTAATGATTTTCAGCTTAACCCAACGATTTCGCGAAAACCCTAAACAAAACCCTAACCGTTTAAATTCATGAAAACAGAAATCTAATGTCCGAAAACTATAGAATCTTACCTAGGGAGCGAAGACAAGGAAGAAACGCGAAGAACGAACCGCCAGAGAGCGAGCTTTCGTCGCCGGAAGAGAGAGCTGCGTGAGAGGGAAGGAGGAGTCGCCGTGGAAAGGGAGAGAAAGAAATTTTCGTTGAAGTGTTGAGGAAGAAAAGAGTTTATGTTGTTTTAAATAAATTTGACTTGTCAAATTACCTTATTACCCTTCCATTTGATTTTCTATTTGTTTCCTCACTTATTTTGTTATTTAGTCATTGATTCGTTTTCTTCAAAATTTTCTTATTTCACTAGAAATTCCAATTTATTGCTAGGGCTCTATTAAAACATTCCTGTTCGCAAAATGGACTTCATTTGACATATTTATAAAAATACCATTTTATATTGGAATAAATAAAATTCCAGTAAAACCGGGTGTTATATTCCATCCACCTTAATTAAAATTTTGTCCTCAAAATTTGATTACACAAATAGTTCAGGATACTTGGACATCATATCCTGCTGTCTTTCCCATGTAGCATCCTCTACGTCATGGTTCCGCCATAGGAATTTCACCAGCGGGATCTCTTTATTGCACAATACCTTGATAGAGGACTCTAGAATTCACACTGGCCTCTCCACATAGGTCAGTGTTGGTTGCACCTCGATCTCCCTTGTTTCAATGACGTGTGATGGATCACGCACGCATCTTCTAAGCATCGATATGTGAAACACATTGTGGATGCCCTCCATTGACGCCGGAAGCTATAATTGGTAAGCTAACATCCCGATCCTCTTCAAAATAGGGAAGGACCCCACGTAACGAGGAACTCAACTTGCCCTTCCTTCCAAATCTCATAACACCTTTAAACGGAGAAATTTTAAGATAAACGCCGTCACCCTCATTGAACTCCAATTCCCTCCGTCTAGTGTCAACATAGCTCTTTTGGCGGTTCTGTTCTATCTCTATACGTTGCCTGATAATAGCGATCTTCTCCGCTATTTGCTGTAAAATATCTTGGCCGATTATACTAGTTTCGCCAACCTCATTCCAGTATAGCTGAGACCTACACTTTCGATCATACAACGCCTCGTACGGAGTCATGCCAATCGTAGCCTGGAAGCTATTGTTATACGAGAACTCAATCAAGGGCAAATATCGGCTCCACGAGCCCTGAAACTCTAGCACGCAAGCTCTGAGCATATCCTCAAGAATCTGATTTGTTCTTTCTGTCTGTCCGTCAGTCTGAGGATGAAACGCTATGCTGAAATTTAGCTGAGTTCTCATAGCTTTATGCAGATTCTTCTAGAATTTTGAAGTAAACCTGGCATCTCTATAAGAGACAATCAAAATGGGTACTCCGTGCAATCTAACAATCTCCTGCACATACAGCTCGGCAAGCTGATCCATAGAATAGGTCATCTTCACTGATAGAAAGTGGGCCGACTTTGTCAAACGATCCACTATCACCCAGACGCCATCGTGCCCTTTCGTCGTTCTCGGGAGTCCAACTATGAAATCTATGGAGATCTGCTCCCATTTTCACTCCGGAATCGACAGTGACTGTAAGGTTCCGGCTAGCCTTTGATGCTCCGCCTTAACCTGCTGACAAACCAAACAGGTTTCTACATATTTAGCGGTCTCTCTCTTCATGTTAGGCCACCATAAATGCTGTTTTAGATCCCGATACATCTTGGTGCTTCCTGGATGCACCGAGTATGTCAAAGAATGTGCCTCGGCCAAGATTTCTTTCTTTAACTCTTCGTCATTGGGCACGTACCACCTATGCCTGAATTTTAACACACCGTCATCTGACAAATGAAAATCGGACGAGTCCTTGGAGGTCATGCTCAACCGATACTTCTCGCACTCTAATTCTTTTTGCTGCGCTTCTCGGATCTTGTCTATTATTGTCGGTCTAAGAGAAATGTTTGCGAGCATGGTGGACAACTCAGCCACAATCTCTACATCAAACTTCTCGATCTCAGACCTTAACATCACCGACATTGCTGCAAGTGAAGGCTGACTCGCAGTAGGCACTCTGCTCAAGGCATCAGCGACCTTATTCGCTTTTCCCAGGTGGTACTTGATCTCAAAATCATAATCTTTGACAAACTCCAACCACCGTCGTTGTCGCATATTTAGCTCTTTCTGCGTAAACAAATATTTTAAGCTCCTGTAATCCGAAAACACCTCACACTGTTTCCCATACCCAGATTTTCAACGCGAAGACAACCGCCGCTAGTTCAAGGTCATGCGTCGGATAAATTTGTTCGTACGGCTTTAACTGCCGAGAAGCATATGCAATAACTCTTCCCTCTTGCATCAATACGCATCCAAGTCCAACCTTAGACGCATCACAATATATGCTGAACTTGTCACCCTCAACTGGCAGTGTCAGAACTGGAGCCGTAGTCAATCTCTGTTTCAGCTCCACAAAGCTCTTTTCACAAGCGGGCGACCATACAAACTTCTCATTCTTTCTCGTCAAACGTGATAGAGGAACTGCAATATTCGAAAATCCCTCGATGAATTTCTGATAATACCCAGGCCAATCCGAGAAATCCTCGTACCTCCCGCACATTCTTAGGCTGCGACCAATCCTAGACAACCTGAATCTTGGTCGGGTCCATAGAAATCCCCTCTTGAGATATAATATGGTCGAGAAAGCTTATTCGGTCCAGCCAAAACTCGCATTTGGAGAACTTTAGGGTAAAGTTGGTGTTGTTTCAAAATCCCTAAAACAATTCGTAGTTGCTCCTCGTGTTCCTTTTTCGTCTTTGAATAGATCAAGATGTCGTCAATAAAAACAACAACAAACTTGTCTAAATACTCCTTGAAGACGCGATTCATCAAATCCATAAATGCGGCAGGGGCATTTGTAAGTCCAAAAGACATCACAAGAAATTCATAATGCCCGTACCTCGTCCGAAACGCCGTCTTTTGAATATCTTTCCTCTGGACCTTCAACTGATAGTAACCGGAGCGTAGGTCAATCCTAAAAAATACTCGGGCACCTGTAGCTGATCAAACAAGTCATCTATTCGGGGCAACAGATACTTATTCTTCACCGTTAGCTTATTCAACTCTCTGTAATCGACATACATTCTAAAAGTTCCGTCCTTCTTCTTGACAAATAGGACCGGTGCACTCAAAGAGAAAAGCTGGGTCGCCCTTGTCTAATAATTCTTCTAGTTGATCTTTCAACTCCTTCAATTCAGCAGGTGCCAGTCTGTATGGATTCTTTGATACAGGCCCAGAGCCTGGTTAAACATCAATTGTAAACTCGATCTTCCTGTCCGGTGGCAATCCGGGAAGATCGTCGAGGAAATCTCAGAGAATTCTCTAACCACTGAAAGGTCTCCCGGTTTTACCCCGTTGAGCAACTGAGTATCGATCACCAGTGGCCAGATAAACTAAGCATTCTCCTCTAAACTGCTCTTGGACCTTCATAGAATAGGAAGTAGGTGACCCACTCAACCTATTTATTGCCTGGTAAGAAAACTCCTCTTTATCCGGGGGCCGAAAAGTCACTATCCCGGATCGACAGTTGATGGTGGCGAAATGACGTGACAGCCAGTCCATTCCCAAAATCAGATCATACTGCTCTATGCTCATAACTATCAGGCGGGCATAAAGAGTGTTATTCCCCACTGAGACGACATTGCCCTAGAGAACATGATCAGAATGCATATACGCTCCCAAAGGCAGCATCACTCTATACTCACACTCTGCTAATTCAAGCACCAACTTTAATCTAGTCACACATGAAGTGGAAATAAAGGAGTGCGTAGCTCCCGTGTTTATCAACAAAAATACCGCTATACCGGTGACTAGGATAGTACCTGCTATAACTGATGGCTGTGCATCATTATCAACATCGCCAGGCTCGATGAAGGCGAAGATCCTCGACATCACTCTCCTCTGATCCCTGCCTGATTGATCTCGGCCCGGCTTTGGGTAGTCTTTGACATAATGGCCAATTTCTCCACACTGAAAGCACTTATCTGTGCCCAATCGACATTCACCACTATGCTCTTTCTGGCATTTAGAGCACCAAGGCATTTGAGGAGCCCCTTGCACCTGTTTTCCTTTTCCCCGATCGTTACCTCCTTCGTATGGCCTCTTGATGCCTCTCTGTTGTTGTACTTGCGGTTGTCCCTTTCGTTGCCAGCCTCTATTCCGGGGTTGTGGCTGGATCTCACGAAAGAACCCTCTAGCCAGCTCTCTTGGTTTAACGCAAGTAAATTCTGCAGCCTCAAATTCTAAGGCCCTTGCTGCAATATTCGAATACGACACGTCCAGAATCCCAGACACTATAATGTTCTTCCGAATCTCCGGGTTCAGCCCATCCATAAACTGGTGCACCTTATCTTCGTTATCGCTTACTAGGCGTGGTGCAAATCATGATAAGACCTCGAATCTTCGAATATACTCCGCAACCGTACTAGTCTGCTTTAGCTACGCGAATTCTTTCTTTTTAGCTGCTCTCACCGTATGGCTGAAGTATTTATCATAGAATACGGCCTTAAACCGTTCCCAAGTCATTACCGTCACGTCTGTGGTCGCTTTGATGGAGTCCCACCAACACCGAGCATCTAATGCCAAATGAAATACAACACAAGCGACCTTCTCCCCATTGTCAATCTTCGCATAACCCAACATATCCTCCATAGTTCGAACCCACTCCTCAGCAATAGAGGGGTCCTGAAGATTGTCCGTTGAACACCGGAGGCCGTAGCTTTTGAAACCTCTCCATTCCGTGATTGTTCGGAACGACTATGTCTTGGGCTCTCTGATTCTCACGGTTCACCAAGCTCTTAATTTGTTGCGCTTGCCTGTCCATATGCTGAGCCTGACGGTCCAGCAAATCTGTCAGCCTATCTAGGGATTCGTCTCTGGCGTCTCTACCTCGAACCATTTTTTTTATAACTGCTATATGAATTAAAACAAATAAACCTAAGAAATCGAAATCAAAAAAAGCATTTAAACGTACTTACAGTTGAGGAAGGATGTCCGCGTAGTGGCTGTGAAGTCGAGCAGTTTACAGAACCGATTTTAAAACCCGGGGGCTCTGATACCATAACTTTAGCGTCGCTAGTACTGTACCCTTAAATTCTCGTGAAAATTTTTCTTTTTATAACATTTGGTAAACTTTCATTTTTCAAAGCCTTAGTCAAAGTCTAAATTGTTGAAATCGTCCTCAAAATCATTTAAATAAAAGCCTAAAAACACAAGGAAACAATCGGCCAAAGAACCAGGCAAACCACAGGGCATAAAGGGCATTTTGCCCAAAAAAACATGTCGCCGATCGATCGGCCACTTCAGCCGATCGATTGGCTGTGGTGTTTTCATGCCAGGCGATCGATCGCCTGATCGATCGCCCCTGGCGATCACACATACGCCGATCGATCGCCAATGCAAGTGATCGATAGGCACACGCTCTGAATTTCTTCTAGAGCAAGTACCATTGAGGCGCCGATCGATTGCCCTCCCTGGCGATCGATCGCCCTGCTCTTTGAAATCCGAATTTCTAGAGAGCTTGCCTCCTCATTTCCTTTCCCTTTCTTTCCTTCAACTCCCTACACATACACTTCCCAATTTTTCCTTCATCAATTTACCTCTAAACACCACTCATAACAACCACTTCGACCCCATAAAATTCTTACTGCGCCAGTCACCCAAAAACTGACTCAAAACATATTTAAAACGAAGTAAATTTTCATGAAAACGAACTGCGTGAATCAGTTTGAAAACCAAACAAAATCCTACGAAATTTAATAACCAAGCAGTTCCAGTATAATTTCAATAAAAGATTTCACAAAAGAATTCGTAAAACGAGTTATCAAGAACCTCAAAACACATGTGTTTCCTAGTAAATTACCTTTCAGCCCGACTAAACCCTCCTATACAATTGTCAATCATTTCTATCTATCATATCCCAAAAATACTTACATACGTCTCCACGGGTCAAAATCGCACCACTGCACCAGCACACACCCATGGGCACCCTCCATCAACTTGTTCATACATCGGGTGAGGAATATCATCCTCACCTGTATCAAAGTCACCTACACCACAGAAATAAACTATGAGCTAAAGGTTCAGTAAATCTACGTAAATGAAGATGCATGCTATGCGTGCGGGGTTCGTAAAATCATGCATTCTTTTTTCGTTGTTTAGTTACATAACGGGAGGTGTCACTGGGGGTTGACTCTTACCAGATGAAGAGGGCACATCTCGCGGTTAGATAACCCTTTCCATCTACCGGGGGAAAAACACGCTCCTCCTCTCAGGACAGCCATGTCTAAACCCCACCCCGACGTGACCGGGATTACGTACATTCATATCTTTCATTTATCTTTTCTTTTCATGAAAACACATGCATAAATTCATTTTTCGTGCTAGTTCGACAACATGATGTATGAACATGGATTGCATTAAAAATAAGAAAGCATAAACAATACATACAAAACCTAGAGAAAACATTCTAACACAACAATCATCCTAAACTACTCAACCGACCTACATTAAACAATACTTCACCAAATATCCTTGAACAATAACTCTCCTATGGTGTAGGCCGGATCGGCCAAGGGAGTCACGAAGACTTACCTCGCGTCCGTAGCACACCAAGCTCCGTCCACGAGCGTCGTTCACCTAAAAAATTTCACAACACATGGCATTAAACCGAGCCTAAACCATCAAACTTTGAAAACTAACGGAACTCCTAGCTAAAGGAAATTTCCTAAAACTCTATTTCACTTCATTGAGGCATTTTATCGAGCAATTTATGCTCAACTTGCCCAAACCTTCATTCATGGAGTTTTTAATTTCTCCAATCAACCAATAACACCAATTTTCACCACTAAATCGTCTAACTATGTCTCACAACCACAAATACGTCCATTAGGGTCATAGACAAGTTAATCCTAACGATTTTTAGCTTAACCCAACGATTTCGCGAAAACCCTAAACGAAAACCTAACCGTTTAAATTCATGAAAACAGAAATCTAATGTCCGAAAACTATAGAATCTTACCTAGGGAGCGAAGACAAGGAAGAAACGTGAAGAACGAACCGCCAGAGAGCGAGCTTTCGTCACCGGAAGAGAGAACTGCGTGAGAGGGAAGGAGGAGTCGCCGTGGAGAGGGAGAGAAAGAAATTTTCGTTGAAGTGTTGAGGAAGAAAAGAGTTTATGTTGTGTTAAATAAATTTGACTTGTCAAATTACCTTATTGCCCTTCTATTTGATTTTCTATTTGTTTCCTCACTTATTTCGTTATTTAGTCATTGATTCGTTTTCTTCAAAATTTCCTTATTTCACTAGAAATTCAAATTTATTGCTAGGGCTCTATTAAAACTTTCCGTTCACAAAACGGACTTCATTTAACATATTTACAAAAATGCCATTTTATATTGGAATAAATAAAATCCCGTAAAACCGGGTGTTACATCTTCGACTCAACATCGACAATAGCCACTGCAACAAGATATATTCCGTCATTTGCATCTACACCGATAGCGGTTAGAAGTTGAGCAGGACATGCCCCCTTCAAGTGACACCCGTCCAAACTTATTACCGGTCGACATCCGGCTAAAAGACCTCTTTTACATGCATCTAAACACATGTAAAGTCGCTTGAATATGGGCTTTGTTTGACCATCAACCCTGTCAACATTAATAACGAAGATGCTACCAGGATTGGATCTCAAAACTTCTTCCGCATAAGACCCCAGCTGTTTATATTGCACAGTTGAATCCACATTTACAGCCTTGCTCTTTGCCCTTATTGCTAGGCTAGGGCTGATGGTGACATTAAAGTCTCGACTAACTGTGTCAATGATAGATGATATTTCCCATAGAGGTTGGCTTCTAAATCAATAGAAATAACGTTTTGCCACCCACTTAGCTGTTGCATGTCGACTCTCCATTGTGCGAGCACAATCATGAACATCATTCAACCTCTTCACTTGGAAAGACTCTTCATTTGTCACCTTTGATGCGTAGAGTCTCCAAGGACAACCTTTCTGACAAACCGCTTCTATTATTGCTTTCTCATGTTTGGTAAATCAGATGTCAAATCCGTTAACCAAAGAATAATCAGATATTTTTTTTCCTAATTTCAGCCAATGAGCTGAATTTGTCTTTCAAACATATTTCTAAAGAGTTGTTGACTGATTTGGCAGTGTCCGCTTCATGCATCGTATCATCGGATTCAGCAGTAGAAAGATTGTCATCAGGTAAGGAGGCTGAAACTGATGGAATCAGAATATGAATTGGATCCCATATTTCACCCACAACTGCAACATCTACAGTGAGTTGGATCCCCCGCTTCACCGACAGCTGCATCATCTACATGAGTTGAATCCCTTGCTTCACCAACTTGAGAACCACCATCAAATTCTGATGCATCAAAGAACTTATCATTTCTAGCCTCTTCCTGGCAGATGCCTTCATGGTCTACGTACATATGAATGTGACGTTTGTGATCCAACGCCCCAACCATTTGAAGTACGTCATTATCGGACTTCACAGTTCGCAATCCGTTTTCCATTCCTAATGGAGGCTCCACGTAATACAGAGTCTTCCATACTTCAGCTCCGACATTTACCACCATGTCGACAACCTCAAAAAAAGACATCTTATCCACATCAATATTTGTCACTAGTGCATCATCTCCACCCACGTACTGTAAATTCTTCTTCTTGACGAACTTCCCTCCATAGTGAAAGTCAATTGAAAATGTGTCAATCTTCTTCCCTGCAAGGTTACACGAATTTAATTCGATTAGGCCAGTTTTGGTATTTAAATTCTAAACAACTTCATACACATTTACACTTTTAAACAAATAGCCTTCCAAACTGAAAAGTCCAAAAAATTCGTTTAGAATAAGAGTAGAAAATTCACCACCAGAATCATTGGCAAGATCAACGTAAACTTTAACGGCAAACATTAAAACTTCAAAGTACGAAATCAAATTTCAGCAACGAAATTCAGAAACCCTAACTATTCAATAACAACTATTGGTTCAGATTTCATACTCCAAAAAATACAAAGAACTTCGGCAATTATAGTAAGCGTGAGAAATTTTTACCTTACCGTCGTCAGTAAGTGTGAGAAATTTTAATTTTCGTTAGTCTGGCGACTGGCGAGAGAGAGTCGAGCGCGAGCGAGGCGGGGGTCTCGGGAGAGAAAGCGAGCGAGAGAGAGCGCGACGAACGCGAGCGAGGGGGTCTCGGGAGAGAGAGTGAGCGAGGCGGGGGGTCTGCATTTTGGCGAAATGAGAGGAAAATCCTGTCTTTCGAAGAGGAGAAAGACAGGATTTCAGAAGGGTTTAAAGAAAAAAACCGTAGTAGAATTAATCAAACCGGTCTGGTTCTGATTCCATGAGAGGCATCTCAGGAAGAAAAGTTGATCACGTGACAAAAACGTGGATTTTTTAACGAAAAAAATGACGGTAGGGGCAAATTACAGTTTACCCTAGTTGTAGGGGCCAAATTGCTCATTATTCAAGTTTACGGTGTAAATTACCCATTTCACCTAGTTGTAGGGGTCAAATTGCACTTTACCCTATAGTTTAAGAGCTTTTTAAACTTGATCCAAAAATTTAATTACCGATGAATATGCCTTGGCTATACAACCCACGTCTCCTCTTGTTTTAAACAGTTTGATTAGTGATTGTTAATTATAATCTTCACTCACTAACTATTAAACTAAATATTTTTTGTGCAAATTTTAAATTATTTTATGAGATGGCCCAAAATAAATATCACATAATAATTGGTGGATATTGATTGCGGATTGGGGAAAAGAGGATGGATCGTTGACCCCTCTTCTATCGGTAGGAATAACTTTCTACAGCCAATCAGATACCAGCGGACCCACTTCCCAACAGCGTGATCCATCCCGCATACCCAATCCCTCCGATGGACGATCAACGGCCGAGATCGTTCTAGCAGATAGTTGTAATTTGTCAATGCCTAATTATATATCGAAGAAAGAAAAAGTAAGGGATTATAATTAATGAGGATTTATTATAATTAAATTAAATATCGGTGGGGCCTACCAGGAGGAAGGTGGTGGTGGGGTCCACTCCCGAAACCTCGCACATGAGCTGACGTGCGACGGCTGCCAACTTCCACGACGAAAAGAGCTGTGTGTGTTGGTAGCGTCTGACGCTGACGTTTTTTCGCTTTTACCAAAACACCCTGGAGTTTACTTAGAATTGCACTTCTGCCACTCACTTCATCCAACAAGCAAAGTTCTCGCATCATCCAAGCTCACACGTGCCAATTATGTGATTAATGTTTTGGATTAACTCTAATTAATCACTTTCAAACGTTTTAGAGTTTTATCTTAACTTAGTACCCTTTTAAAAACTCTAACTTTGTTTGGAGAGAAAAGGGTCATGTGAAATAATAATAATAATAATAATAAATAAATAAATAAATAAATAAATAAAAAAGTAGAATTAATTAATATCTAAATGGAACCTTCTCTTATCTCTCTCTAGTTCCTTTTTCTTCTAGATGCTTGTCTCTGTCTTGGATTGTTCATCTTCACTGTCTTGTGTGAGCTAGGGGTGAGCACAGTTCGGTCTGATCCCAGTTCTTGCTTGGAATCGGACCGGATCAGAATATTCAGAATTTTAAATTCTAGAATCGGAATCAGTCCTAGGAGGAACCGGTATCTAATCGGAACCTGGTTTTTCCCATCTGATTTTTTATTTTTTATTTTTCTAAAATATTTAAACAATAAAACAAATTTAAAGCTGAAAAATTAACGCCGAAGCTAGCCCTCGCCCAGATGAAATCAGAGAAAATAGAGAAAAATCGAGGATGCCAATCAAAATCAACTACTTCCTCCTACAGATTTCCAGCCTGAGAAATCAGTCATTAGAGAAATGAAGAAGAAGAAGGAGTTGAAGAAAGTTGACATGCTAATTGAATTGAATCGACAACAGCAAAATTACCCACAATTGTATATTCACATGGGAAAATCAATGTGTTTCTCCACGCTAGATTTTGCTACGTCTAGTCTCCTTTTTTCTGTCATTAGCTCGAAGATGAGTGCGGAAAGGGGGGAGTAGATGAAGTAAAAAGAAAACCATCTAAACAACTCACTGATCTCCTCGCCGGCGCGATGAGCCTCCACGTCCCACTCTCCAGCATTGGGGACCTCGCTTCGCCGACTACTACCGGTGAAGAATTTGCCAAAGCTTCGGAATGAGAGAGCTGAAGTCTGAAGTTCAGAGTGTGAGCTCTAACTTCAGATTTAAGGCATCCGACCCATGGGTTACCTGGTCGGATAACCATTTCCCAAGCCGACCCATGGGTCGGTACTCCCATGGTCTGGGTCGGTTCTCAGACCTAGGAATCGTGTACTGGACCGCCGGTTCCAGTTCCCAGAGTTTTGGAACCGGAACCGATACTGTAGCACCCGGTTTCAATTAAACCGAATTTAACTTATCAATTAATGATGTGCAATTTCATGGAAGAATTGGGAGAGTTATTGGTTAGGTTAATGAGTGACTAAGCGAGGGCATTTATGTAAATATGACAATTTAAAAGTAGATGACCTATTTAAGGGAAGGGGTTTAGAGATTTATGCACTGTAGCCGCCACTGTTTCATCATTTATTCTTTTTCGGTGTCCAGCTCAAGCTCAGCGGAGCTCTCGACGAATCTTCCACCAGACTCTTCTCCTATGTAAGTAAGTTTTCCCCATTTCTTATATTTTAGCAGTTAGATAGCCGAGGGAGTCCAATGCGAGAGTTTCGAGGATGCTATAGATGAGTGTCAGTTTTAGTTTAGTGCAGTATCGGGAATGGATTATGACCAGAGTTCTCAATTAGTTTCCTTAGGCCTCTGGTTGAATAGGATGAAGTTTAGTTAAGGTTTAATTAATGATCGGTTTGTGGATTTAGGTTCGAGCTAATTCCCAGAGGAGATTTCAACCAAACCATCCAGAAGACCAGGTAAGTAAAGTATGCATGTGCCTTCGGGCCTACATCACAAAACAGTATGGTTATGTATTTGGGAAATGATTTTGTATGTCATGCATCATGTTTTTGAAAGATTACGAAAATGAATTTCCATGTAAGAACGATAAGGTAAGAACTGAATGTGACAGACAAACTATTAAGGGAACTAATCCACCCCTTAACTTATGAAGGGATTTATAACATTGGGAGAATTGATCCCACTCCCAAGGGAACAGAGGGATCAGATCAGCTATTAAGAGAATTCATCCGCCCCTTAATCGAGTAGAGGATGTATAACATTGGGAAAATTGATCCACTTCCCAAGGGAACCGAGGGATCAGATCAGCTTATGAACGTATGTGAATGCAACTGAGATGAGAAAGTAGAAATTTGCATGTTTAGGAATTTATGTTTCAGCATATCATTTCATTACTGCTTTACTTGCTTAGCATTAGGCTAATAGATGAGTTTTGTGATGTAGGTGAAGAAGTGACAGCAGGTGAATTCTCTGAGTTCATTGAGGGATAGATTGGTTGGGGGTGCATACCCATGCCACGGACCTAGTACATGATGAGGCGGTTTAACTGATGTCTGTTGGAGTGAAGGTGTAGTTGACAATGTCTCGATTTGAATATGTTGAGTTCTCATGACAGTAGTTGTTTCAATGTTTTGAGTTGTCTTTTCTATTAATAGTATTCTGCTGAGATTTGATGTTAACACTTGTTGAATTGTTTTGAGTAATGCATTGGTTAGAATGGTATTTGAATGATTTCAGTAATGTAAGCCGATTCTTTTCTGTAGCTAGAGTCGTGTTGTATAGCAAGGAGTTGTGGGCATGTCGCTCTCTTCTATATCGGTAGATGATGTCTATCGGTAGCTGTCGAGTTATAGTTATGTCGTCTATCGAAAGATTGTCTTCAATAAAGTTATCGGAAGATGTCTTCAGTGGAAGCCATCGGATGATACAGAACGAAATTTGTCATTTAGTGATCGGTATATGTAGCTTACTTTATCGGAAGATGTTGTTTTGTTCACTATCGGTAGATGAAGTCTACCGGCAGATGTCGAGTCGTCGTTCTATTCACTATCGGTAGATGAAGTCTATCGGAAGATGTCGGGTTATAGTTAAGTTGTCTATCGGAAGATATAAATAGAGAGTTTTTCGTTTAGTGATCGGCGTATGCAGTTTACTCAATCGGAAGGTGTAGGTTTAAGTCCATCGGATGATGTCTAAGCAAACTCATCGGCAGATGCGTGCTGACGTCATCGGTAGATGTAGGAGGACTTTGTCGTTTAGTCACCGGAAGAAGCCTTCTATTTCCTATTTCATTCTTTTCCGTTGACTTTATTCATCGGCAGATGAATTTGACTTCTGTGACTTCTTAAGTATTTCACGATTTAAACCTCTATTTCTTTTTGGCCGATTAACTTTTAACGTTCCGAACGATTATCCAAGCGATGTTTTTCACAGTTCTGCTTATCTCTATTATTGTCCAAATGATTTCCGCTACAAGTTTTAAATGTTTATTTATTTTTGGATTCTAACTTATGTCAAGAGTCGATTGTTGAGAGAATCTTTTAAAATACGGATGAAATTTCTTAGTCACGTACGGGCTTTTGAGTAACGAGCCGGGTTCAGATGACTCGGGGCGTTACAGTGTGGTATCAGAGATATTCAGTTAAACTGTTCAAAAGATTACTCATCGGTGCCAATCGTTGCATGGAGGTGCTCCAACAATTGTAAGTGTTTACCTTAACCTTAGCTACTAGATATTTAAGAGTGTAATTAACCTTGTACAGGAATATAGCAAATGTCTAGACGACCAGGAAGACCAAGGTTACCAAGAGAAATACCAAGTCCGAGGCGGGAGGAGGACTCTAGTGTAATTAGGCAGCTGACAGAGTTGATGCGTCAGCAGACTGATATAGTGCCTCAACAGTCTGATCAATTAGGAGTGTTGTTGAGCCGGGAGACACAAGGAAGTGCCAACTCGGGTTCTAGCAGTGAACATTTTGGAGATAGATTCCGGAGACTGAGACCACCCATGTTTGATGGACAGTCATCCGATCCGGTTATTGCTGAAGGATGGCTTAGAAAAATCGAGAGTATGTTTAGGTGTACCAATGTAGGAGAGGAGGACAAAGTCACGTTGGCCACGTTCCATTTGGCTGGTGAAGCTCAACTCTGGTGGGAAATGATAGAAACCACCACAGATGTTTTGGCGATGCCTTGGTCACAATTCAAGGACATATTTTATGGGAAGTATTTTAACAGCACGGTCCAAACCGCGAAGAAGTTGGAGTTTCTGAATTTGAAGCAGACAGGGTCGGTGGCAGAGTACAGTAGGCAATTTGAGTCCTTGTCCAGGTTTGCTGGACATTTTGCTCATAAGGACGAGGATAAGGTGTTCAAATTTGTGCATGGACTGAGGCCGGAGATTTACCGATGAGTCAAATTTTGTGGCATTAAAGGCTTGACATTTAGTGAAGTTGTGTCCACTGCTCTAGAAGTGGAAGAAGCTGAAAGGAAGTGTGCCGGACCAAAGGAGGTTTCGCAAAAGTTTATCCAGCCACACCATCAGAGGGGAGTGAAGAGGCCAAGTGAAGGCCAAAATAACCAAGGATTTGGAAAGAAGGTACTGAATATCCAGAAGTTGCCTCAGTGCCCGAAATGTTCAAAGAATCTGTGACAGCCCGAAACCGACCCCGATCGGAGTCCGGGATCGGAGCCGTCACTCTGGGACAGTCAACGGGAAACGGTGACTATTTTTTTTTGAAACAGATCGGTCAAAACAGTGGACATTATACTTTTAAAATATTTACAGAGAAACAGAATCGAATAACAGGAAACATGCACTGTCATCGCAAACCCTAAAAACGTAACTTTACAGAGAAGGAGAAACTACAGTGAGTAACAGAAAACATTGACAGGGAGAGAGAGAGTTCTCGGGTGTAGAAATTTAAAACAGGTTTCAATAATGGATAACAGAACAGAAATTAGCATAAGGCTGGCGGAGGAGGAAACAGGAAACATTGGCGGAAGACTTAGGCGAATAACCGACGGAAGACTTAGTTTAAAGGAGTAGCGGAAGACTTAAATGACGTCAGTCGGAAGATGTAAATGCAAAGACAGAAGCGGGGATGACGTCAGGCGGAAGATTAGAGCTATCGGTGGATTCAGATACGACAAAAGACGAACAGTATTCAGCGGAAGAGGCTCAGTAAAACTGGGTAGAAGAGGTGGTGACGTCAGCCGGGAGATGAGTGACGTCAGGCGGAAGACACAAACAGTAGCTGAGATCGGATGAGGAGATGACGTCAGCCGGAAGATGGATGACGTCAACCGGAAGATATAAGCATTATACTGGCGGAAAAAAAACTGGGATGACGTCAGCCGGAAGACATATTTACACTGGGCGGATGACTTGGGTGACGTCAGCCGGAAGACGGAGTTTTAAACTGGGCGGAAGATTTATGCTGACATTAGCCGGAAGACATAAATACACTAGGCGGATGACTTTGATGACGTCAGCCGGAAGACGGAGTTTTAAACTGGGCGGAAGACTTATGCTGACATCAGCCGGAAGACATAAATACACCGGGCGGATGACTTTGATGATGTCAGCCGGAAGACATAGTTTTAAAGGCAAAATTTACAACTTTTACAGGGAGACATATGGGCAGGGAGCATCAAGCAGAAGACATAAGGGTTTCAGACCTTCAAAACCTGATTCAAAATAAGATTTTAAAACACACTTTACAGATGATAGATCTAAGAAAAACAGACTACATGGATGACTCTAAAATTTGAGACCATCCATGCAAATCTTAAAACATGAAAATATTCTAAAACATTTCAGAACATTCAGAACATTAGTTCAACTGTCAAATACAGCAGTTTTGAAAACTTTGACTCAGAATCTATACAGTTTTTCGAAATTTGAAGGTCAGTAAGACATACTTTAAAATTGACAGGTTCAAGGAAATAAAATTACATGGACAGTTCCAAAACCAGAATTCATCCATGCATGAACTAATAGAAACATTCCAAACAAATTTCATAATACTTTAGAGTATAAACTTAACTGTCAAATACAGTGGTTCCTAAAACTGAAACATCAGAACTTGTACATTGTTTCAAAATCTGAGGGACAGTACAGAACATAACATATAATTACAGAAACTCCCAAAACAGAAGTTTTCTACAGGGCTTTTGACACAAAGACCAGAATTTCATAAAACTTTACAATATAAACTATATTTTAAAGACTTGAACCTCAGAACAGAATTATGTCTAACTGCAACAACCACCCTGTGAGCTCGATCCACCATTTACATCAGATCATCATTTTGAGGAACAAGGTCCTCGGTTTCAGGTTCAGTACCTACATCAGAGAGTTCACCTATGAGTCTAAAACTCAGTAAGGACATAATCAGAATGCAGTGATGCAAAATGCTATGCATGCAATTTTTTTTCAGAAATACGGTGACAGTACAGAGCATTAAGTTACAGTGGTAGTAGAATTAAGTGGAGCTTATAGGGGAACTGGCAAACAGTGGGGGAGGGGGAGGGTGCACTATCAGGCACATTCAGGGATACAGTACAGTAAACAGTTCTGGGGCCAGTTCCCGTCTCGCACTTAACCTGTTACATTTCAGTCGGATTTTATCTTGTTTAGTTTCAAACAGTGTACAGAAAACATTTGCATGTCTTTCAGAGAAAACGTGTATGCATGAACGGTGCTTGAACTTAAACAGGCAGTCAGCAGAAATAAGACAACAGAAGGTAAATCGAAGCCAGACATTTCAGATCATAGACTATAACCTTTCTACCCAAAACAACCCGACAGAACAGGAAACCTAGTACCTCCGTGATGTAGGGCCTTAAGGGCCAACCTACGGTTATGAACTTACCTTTTTTTCCTCAATGCAGTTAGCTGGAAGGTCTCGGAAATGCTCGAACCTGTTTGCTGCAATGTAGTGAAATTACACAAGCTGCAAATGCTAACAAATAACTTGTAGAATATGCAGCAAGCTCATTTCAACTCTTTAGGAAAACACACTAATGTATTTTCATCCAAAACAGTGAGTTTTCACAGAAATAATAACCCTAAACCCCAGTGAAAACTCGCATTAATCTTGTCCAAAATCAATAACTTCCGTAGATGATTACCTTGGTTGAAGGAAACAGAAGAAAAACGAGGAAGCAAAGTGTTGGTGCTTTGTCAAAATTGCCAGGAAGAGAGAGCAAAGAGCAGTGGGAAGAAACAGATGAGAAGTGAGGGTTTCACGTAGGAGGAAGAACTTAGCTTCTTCATCAAGTCGCTAGATGTCACTCAACCATTGGCTATCTCTCACCAACCTTAATTTCTCTCCAATTTACCCTTCCATGCATTTTAAACTTAATGTTTAGTTTAGTTAGCCTTTAGTTCGGTTCTCTCCCCATTAAATGCTCCAAAGTTTACAATAAAATAGTTATTGTAATAATGGCAAATTAAATCCATACAATAATTCAACCGATTATTACATGGCCAAAAATGCTGGGTGTTACATTCCACCCACCTTAACAGAAATTTGGTCCCCAAAATTTGCCTAAGCGAATAACTCCGGATATTGTGCTCTAACATCTGCTTGTCTTTTCCACGTGGCTTCCTCCACATTATGGTTGCGCCATAACACTTTTACCAATGGAACCACCTTGTTTCGCAATACTTTGAGTGACATATCCAATATCTGTATGGGCCTTTCTTCATATGTCAGCGTCGACATGATATCAAAGTCCACATGCTTCACGATCTGCGTTGGATCTCGTACACATTTTCTCAGCATCGAAACATGGAAGACATTGTGGACTCCATCCATCGATGCTGGCAACTGTAGTTTATAAGCCATGTTTCCCACACGCTTCAGGATGGGAAAAGGGCCAATGAACCGTGGGCTGAGCTTTCCTTTCTTACCGAATCTCATTACGCCCTTAAAAGGCGACACCTTCAGTAATACTTCATCGCCTTCGGCAAACTCTAAGTCCCTTCTTCTATTGTCCGCATAACTCTTCTGTCGACTCTGAGCAATTTTTATCCGTTGTTTGATAGCAGCTATCACCTCGGACATCTGCTGTAATATCTCAGGGCCGATAAGCTTGGTTTCTCTGACTTCATCCCAACACAACGGGGATCTACACTTTCTGCCGTAAAGGGCTTCATATGGAGCCATACCAATCGTAGCCTGATAGCTATTGTTGTATGCAAACTCCACGAGTGGCAAGTATCTACTCCAAGGAGCATGAAATTCCAGTACGCACGACCTTAGCATATCCTCCAGTATTTGGATTGTTCTTTCAGATTGTTCGTCAGTCTGTGGATGAAATGCCGTGCTGAAGTCTAATCTAGTGCCCAAGGAGCTCTGCAAACTTTTCCAAAACCTGGAAGTGAATCTAGGATCCCGGTCCGAAACAATTGACACCAGAATACCATGCAACTTGACAATCTCACTAATATCTAACTCTGCATACTGATCCATGGAGTACGTCGTCTTCACAGGTAGAAAATGGGCCGACTTCGTCAATCTGTCCACTATGACCCATATGCTATTGTGGCCCTTAGCTGTTCTTGGTAGGCCAACAACAAAATCCATCGTTATATTCTCCCACTTCCATTCGGGAATCGGGAGAGGTTGAAGCGTTCCACTTGGTCGTTGATGTTCAGTTTTGACCTGTTGACATATCATTCAAGACCCCACATACTTGGCCTCTTCATTCTTCATATTCGGCCACCAGAAGTGAAGTTTCAAGTCTTGATACATCTTCGTGCTACCGGGATGTACAGAGAAAGAAGATGAGTGGGCTTCTGACAAGATGTGCTTCCGTAACTCTTCATCCTTCGGAACATACCATCTATCTCTGAACTTCATGATACCATCTCCCGAATAGCTGAACTCGGAAGAGGCCATTGGTACCTTGCTCACCATATCAGCCATCTCCTTTGAATTGGTCTTTTGGGCTTCCTTAATTCGGTCCAGGACGGAGGGCCGTAGTGTTAAGTCTGCTAGTATGGCCGATAGCCCAGAAACTATCTCCATATCGAACTTCTGTATCTCCGTCCTCAAAGGAATTGACACGGCTGACATAGCTGGTTGCACAATAGCTGGCATCCTGCTCAGTGCATCAGCTACCACATTAGCTTTACCAGGATGGTATTTGATCTCAACATCGTAGTCTTTTACAAATTCTAACCACCGCCTCTGTCTCATATTCAACTCCTTCTGAGTAAAGAGGTACTTCAAACTCTTGTGGTCAGAAAACACCTCACATGACTGTCCATATAGGTGGTGTCTCCATACCTTCAGCGCAAATACAACTGCTGCTAACTCAAGGTCATGAGTAGGGTAGTTTTCTTCATGGCTCTTCAATTGTCGGGATGCGTATGCTACCACTTTCTCCTCTTGCATTAGTACACATCCCAAGCCAATCTTCGACGCATCACAGTATACGATGAATTTTCCATCTTCAACTGGCAACACTAATAGAGGAGCAGTGGTCAACTTTTGCTTAAGTGTCTGAAAACTCATCTCGCAAGCTTCAGACCACCTGAATTTGATATCTTTCCTTGTCAAGCTGGTCATGGGCTTTGCTATCACAGAAAATCCCTTGATAAATTTCCTGTAATAACCAGCTAGTCCGATAAAGCTCCGTATCTCGCTTGCATTCCTTGGCCTTGGCAAGTCTCTTACAGCCTCAATCTTGGCCAGGTCCACAGATACTCCTTCAGCCGACACCACGTGGCCAAGGAAATTAATTCTGTTCAGCCAGAATTCACACTTTGATAACTTGGCATATAATTGATGCTGCTTTAGGACTGACAGTACAATAGTCAAGTGCTCCTCATGCTCGGCCTCACTCCTGGAATAAATTAGGATATCGTCGATGAAAACGATTACAAATTTATCCAAGACATCTTGGAATATCCTGTTCATCAGGTCCATAAATGCTGCCGGAGCATTAGTTAATCCGAACGACATCACCAAGAACTCGTAGTGTCCGTATCGAGTCCTGAAGGCGGTCTTTGGAATATCTTCAGCTCTGACCTTAAACTGGTAATAGTCGGAGTGTAAGTAAATCTTAGAAAATACCCGAGCCCCTTGTAGCTGATCAAACAAATCGTCGATTCTCGGTAACGGGTACTTATTCTTGATCGTTAACTTGTTCAGCTCACGGTAGTCAATACACATCCGTAGGGACCCATCCTTCTTCTTGACAAACAAGACGGGAGCACCCCACGGAGAGAAACTGGGGCGCACAAAACCCTTGTCCACCAACTCTTTCAGCTGAGCCTTCAATTCCTTCAGCTCAATTGGTGCAATGCGGTACGGATTCTTCGATACTGGTTCCGCACCTGGATATACATCGATCTCAAACTCTATCTCACGATCTGGTGGCAACCCCGGTAGGTCATCTAAGAAAACCTCAGGGAAGTTTTGAACCACCGAAATATTTTGAAGTTCGACCACACCTTGCCTCTGAACATCCACCATGTAGGCAAGAAACCCGAAGCATCAAGACCTCATTAGCTGTTGAGCTTTCAAGGAGGATATGACAGGCATACTATGTTTCTTTGGTATTGCCTGATAGGAGAACTCTACTTCGTTCGGGGGCTTAAAAGTCACGAGCCCGGACCTACAGTCGATGGTGGCATGATGTCTAAATAGCCAGTTCATCCCCAGAATCACTTCGTATCCTTTCATACCGATGACGATAAGATTGGCATACAACTTCTGGTCTCCAACTCACACTATATCACCCCGCACTGTCTGCTCGGAGTGCATAAACTCTCCGGACGGTAGCATGACACTGTAGGGCTGATCGGACGGTGCAAGGCACAAGTTCTTTCTACTCACAAAGTCCATGGCCACAAATGAATGAGTGGCCCCCCGTGTCTAACAAAGTATATGCAGGTATGTTACACACCAAAATTGTACCTGTGATTGCTGTGTGTAGATCGGCATCATCAACATCCTCCATCATTGCAAAGACTCTTGGCATGGCCTGATTTTGTCTCGTGTCGGGTATCGGGCAATCACGAACATGATGGCCTCCTTTGCCACATCGGAAACAAGCACCAGTAATAAGCTTGCATTGGCCTGGTGGCTTATTTGGCACCGTGGACATATAGTGGGCTGAGGAACCCCCATCGGTCTCTTTCCTTTGTCTGGGTAAGTGGTGGTCTTATTGGGCCTCTTAATGCCCCTGTTTTGTTGCTGCTGAGGTTGAAAATTTTGACCTCTTTGCTGTTGCTGCTGTTGCTGTTGAGGAACATTTCGAATAATCCCTCTTGGCGAATCTCTTTGTTTCTAGGACTTTATCTCTAAGGCCTCCAACTGATAAGCGTTGGCCACCACCTTCACATACGGTGCCTCATCGAACCCTCCAGTTGTGATCCCTCGTAGAAGGTCCATCTTTAATCCTTGAATGAATTGATGCACCTTGTTCTCATCGGTGGCCACCATATGTGTTGCATATTGGGACAGTGACTCGAATTTCTGAACATATTCAGCCACTGACCCATATTGTCGCAGCTGAGAGAATTCAAGCAACTTTTCCTTCCTCACTCCCCGGTCAAAGTACTTCTCGTAGAAGATCTTCGTGAATCCTTCCCAGCTTAATGCCACTGTAGTTGACTGCACTGTGTCCCACCAAAATCCTGCAATTTCGGTGAGATAGAACGTGGCACAAATAACTGTCTTGTTGTCTTCTACTTCTGCATATCCAAACATTTTCTCCATTGTTCGAATCCAGGTTTCAGCACGGGTCGGGTCTGTAGACAGTCCATCAAATGAAGGCGGCTGGAGTCGCTGGAATCTGTCTCCACTGTTGTCTCGCGGCGCATTATCACGATTGTTATTCCCATGATTATTGTTTCTATCGTCTTCTCTGGCCATCATGCGTTCAACCATGCGTGACTGTGCACCCACCAGTTCTGTTAGTCGGTCAATGGCTCGAGAGCTTTCGCTTGACTCTTCTTGATGTCCTCTCACCATTTCTAATAAACCCTATAAACAGAATAACCTAACTTAATAAACAGAACTTTTACAGGAATTTTTTAAACACTTACAGTTGGTGGAGCGATCTCACGTGGCGGGTTGTGCAGTCAGACATTTCACAGAATCGGTTTTAAAACCTTGTCTATCTGATACCACAACTGTGACAGCCCAAAACCGAACCCGATCGGAGTCCGGGATCGGAGCCGTCACTCCGGGACAGTCAACGGGAAACGGTGACTATTTTTTTTTGTAACAGATCGGTCTAAACAGTGGACATTATACTTTTAAAATATTTATAGAGAAACAGAATCGAACAACAGGAAACATGCACTGTCATCGCAAACCCTAAAAACGTAACTTTACGGAGAGGGAGAAACTACAGTGAGTAACAGAAAACATTGACAGGGAGAGAGAGAGTTCTCGGGTGTAGAAATTTAAAACATATTTCAATAATGGATAACAGAACAGAAATTAGCATAAGGCTGGCGGAGGAGGAAACAGGAAACATTGGCGGAAGACTTAGGCGAATAACCGACGGAAGACTTAGTTTAAAGGAGCAGCGGAAGACTTAAATGACGTCAGCCGGAAGATGTAAATGCAAAGACAGAAGCGGGGATGATGTCAGGCGGAAGATTAGAGCTATCGATGGATTCAGATACGACAAAAGACGAACAGTATTCAGCGGAAGAGGCTCAGTAAAACTGGGCAGAAGAGGTGGTGACGTCAGGGGGAAGACACAGACAGTAGCTGAGATCGGATGAGGAGATGACGTCAGCCGGAAGATGGATGACGTCAACAGGAAGATATAAGCATTATACTGGCGGAAAAAAAACTGGGATGACGTCAGCCGGAAGACATATTTACACTGGGCGGATGACTTGGGTGACGTCAGCCGGAAGACGGAGTTTTAAACTGGGCGGAAGACTTATGTTGACATCAGCCGGAAGACATAAATACACTGGGCGGATGACTTTGATGACGTCAGCCGGAAGACGGAGTTTTAAACTGGGCGGAAGACTTATGCTGACATCAGCCGGAAGACATAAATACACCGGGCGGATGACTTTGATGATGTCAGCCGGAAGACATAGTTTTAAAGGCAAAATTTACAACTTTTACAGGGAGACATACGGGCAGGGAGCATCAAGCAGAAGACATAAGGGTTTCAGACCTTCCAAACCCAATTCAAAATAAGATTTTGAAACACACTTTACAGATGACAGATCTAAGAAAAACAGACTACATGGATGACTCTAAAATTTGAGACCATCCATGCAAATCTTAAAACATGAAAATATTCTAAAACATTTCAGAACATTGAGAACATTAGTTCAACTATCAAATACAGCAGTTTTGAAAACTTTGACTCAAAATCTATACAGTATTTCGAAATTTGAAGGTCAGTAAGACATACTTTAAAATTGACAGGTTCAAGGAAATAAAATTACATGGACAGTTCCAAAACCAGAATTCATCCATGCATGAACTAATAGAAACATTCCAAACAAATTTCAGAATACTTTAGAGTATAAACTTAACTGTCAAATACAGTGGTTCCTAAAACTGAAACATCAGAACTTGTACATTGTTTCAAAATCTGAGGGACAGTACAGAACATAACATATAATTACAGAAACTCCCAAAATAGAAGTTTTCTACAGGGCTTTTGACACAAAGACCAGAATTTCATAAAACTTTACAATATAAACTATATTTTAAAGACTTGAACCTCAGAACAGAATTATGTCTAACTGCAACAACCACCCTGTGAGCTCGATCCACCATTTACATCAGATCATCATTTTGAGGAACAAGGTCCTCGGTTTCAGGTTCAGTACCTACATCAGAGAGTTCACCTATGAGTCTAAAACTCAGTAAGGACATAATCAGAATGCAGTGTTGCAAAATGCTATGAATGCAGTTTTTTTTCAGAAATACGGTGACAGTACAGAGCATTAAGTTACAGTGGCAGTAGAATTAAGTGAAGCTTATAGGGGAACTGGCAAACAGTGGGGGAGGGGGAGGGTGCACTATCAGGCACATTCAGGGATACAGTACAGTAAACAGTTCTGGGGCCAGTCCCCGTCTCGCACTTAACCTGGTACATTTCAATCGGATTTTATCTTGTTTAGTTTCAAACAGTGTACAGAAAACATTTGCATGTCTTTCAGAGAAAACGTGTATGCATGAACGGTGCTTGAACTTAAACAGGCAGCCAGCAGAAATAAGACAACAGAAGGTAAATCGAAGCCAGACATTTCAGAACATAGACTATAACCTTTCTACCCAAAACAACCCGACAGAACAGGAAACCTAGTACCTCCGTGATGTAGGGCCTTAAGGGCCAACCTACGGTTATGAACTTATTTGTTTTTCCTCGATGCAGTTAGCTGGAAGGTCTCGGAAATGCTCGAACCTGTTTGCTGCAATGTAGTGAAATTACACAAGCTGCAAATGCTAACAAATAACTTGTAGAATATGCAGCAAGCTCATTTCAACTCTTTAGGAAAACACACTAACGTATTTTCATCTAAAACAGTGAGTTTTCACAGAAATAATAACCCTAAACCCCAGTGAAAACTCGCATTAATCTTGTCCAAAATCAATAACTTCCGTAGATGATTACCTTGGTTGAAGGAAACAGAAGAAAAACGAGGAAGCAAAGTGTTGGTGCTTTGTCAAAATCGACAGGAAGAGAGAGCAAAGAGCAGTGGGAAGAAACAGATGAGAAGTGAGGGTTTCACGTAGGAGGAAGAACTTAGTTTCTTCATCAAGTCGCCAGATGTCACTCAACCATTGGCTATCTCCCACCAACCTTAATTTCTCTCCAATTTGCCCTTCCATGCATTTTAAACTTAATGTTTAGTTTAGTTAGCCTTTAGTTCGGTTCTCTCCCCATTAAATGCTCCAAAGTTTACAATGAAATAGTTATTGTAATAATGGAAAATTAAATCCATACAATAATTCAACCGATTATTACATGGCCAAAAATGTCTGGTGTTACAGAATCACTTGGGGGAGTTTAGATTTGGATCGGGTAAGTGCTTCAACTGTGAAGAGGTTGGACACTTGTACAAGGATTGCCCAAAACCCCGGGTCATTCGGTGTTTCCATTGCTACAAGGTTGGCCATGTCAACAGAGACTGCCCAGCTTTGAAGGGCGGCCCTGCAAAGATTAAGCCAAGAATATTCTCCATGATGGAGTCAGGTGATGAGGACCAGCCTGCTGTAGTGTCAGGTACGATATTGATTAACTCTATACCTGCTTTTACTTTGATAGATTCGGGTGCAATGCATTCTTTTATAGCCTCTGCATTTGGTGATAAGTTAGATGTACGGTTTACTCCTTCTGAGCATGTGTTTAACGTAGCATTACCTTCTAGTGAGCACATGCACTCCAATCAAATGATGCCTGATAGCGTGGTGTTAGTAGGGAACATGAATTTGCCTGCTGATCTCATTGTTATGGACATAACGGGATTTGATGTGATCCTAGGAATGGATTGGTTGTTTAAGCATTACGCCACAATAGATTGTAGGACTAGAATTGTTAGTTTTCACCCCCTAGTGGTTTAAACCATACCTTCCAGGCTCTGAAGAAGAGTAAGGAAATGACTGTGATGACTTCTGTCGATTGTAGACCCTCCCCATGCAGAGAGTATTTGTGCTTTTTGGCCAATGTCTTAGACACGCAGCTAGTAGAAAAATCAAGTCCCAAAAATATTTTAGTTGTCCAAGACTTTCCAGAAGTATTTCTAGATGACCTTCCTGGCTTGCCACCAGATAGGGAAATTGAGTTTGTGGTAGATGTTTACCCCGGCGCCGAGCCTGTGTCTAAAAATTCATATAGACTAGCACCTACAGAACTTAAAGAATTGAAGAAACAGTTAGAGGATTTGTTGGAGAAGGGGTTCATACGCCCTAGCTTTTCACCATGGGGTGCACCTGTCCTTTTTGTCAGAAAGAAAGATGGATCAATGCGTATGTGCATAGACTATAGAGAGTTGAATAAGCTAACTATCAAGAACAAGTATCCCTTGCCGAGGATTGATGATTTATTTGATCAGCTTAAGGGTGCAAGAGTTTTCTCTAAAATTGACCTTAGGTCCGGTTATTACCAGTTGAAGGTTAAATCTGAAGATATTCCAAAGACTGCCTTTCGCACAAGGTATGGACATTATGAGTTTTTGGTTATGTCTTTTGGTTTGACAAATGCTCCAGCAGCCTTCATGGATCTTATGAATAGGGTGTTTCATGAGTATTTGGACAAGTTTGTCATTGTATTCATAGATGACATTCTAATTTATTCTAAAACTAAGGAGGAGCATGCAGGACACCTAAACTTGGTGTTAGGATTGCTGAGGTAGCACCAACTTTATGCCAAATTTTCTAAGTGTGAGTTTTGGTTGGACAGCGTTCACTTTCTTGGTCATGTGATCTCTGGAGATGGGATATCTGTTGATCCAGCTAAGGTTCAAGCAGTTAAGGAATGGCCCAAACCGAAGAATGCTACTGATATTAGGAGTTTTCTTGGGTTAGCAGGATATTACAGGAAGTTCATTGAAGGATTTTCAAAGATTGCTACACCCCTTACTAGGCTAACAAGGAAGAATGTGAAGTATATGTGGACTGAAGAATGTGAACGTAGCTTTCAGACCTTGAAACAGAAACTGACCAATGCCCCAATCTTAACCCTTCCAGTTGAAGATGGTAAATTTTGTATTTATTGTGATGCTTCCAAAATTGGACTAGGTTGTGTGTTGATGCAAGATGGAAATGTGATAGCTTATGCCTCTAGGCAGTTAAAAGTACATGAAAAGAATTACCCTACCCATGACTTAGAATTAGCTGCTGTGGTCTTTGCATTAAAGATTTGGAGGCACTATCTGTATGGACAAACTTGTGAGATATTTTCGGATCATAAAAGTCTAAAATACATTTTCACGCAAAAGGAACTGAATATGAGGCAACGTAGGTGGTTAGAGTTTGTCAAAGATTATGATTTTGAGATTAAGTACCACCCTGGCAAGGCGAATGTAGTGGCTGATGCTTTGAGTAGAGTGACCCCTTCAGTCTCTGCATTGACTCTAGACATACCGATAGCTTTAGAGACAGAATTCCAAAGATTTAACCTGGAAGCTGTGTCTAGTATGACAGCTATGCTTTCGGCCATATCTTTAAGGCCTACCATTTTGGAGAAAATAAAGGAAGTTGAAATGAATGACACTGAATGCAATAAGTATAAGTTGTGCATGGATTCTACTGACAAGTCAGATTTCAACTGCTCAGTTGATGGAATTCTCAAGTTTCGGAACAGATGGTTTGTCCCGGCTGATACTGAATTTAGGAAGGTAATCCTATCTGAGGCACATTCTTCTAGACTCTCTGTTCATCCCGGGAGTACAAAAATGTACAGAGATCTCAAGCAACGTTATTGGTGGCCAGGTATGAAAAGAAGTGTGGCGGAGTATGTGGAGTCCTGTCTGATCTGCCAGCAAGTCAAAGCTGAACATCAGAGGCCTGCTGGAATTTTACAACCCTTACCAGTTCCTGAATGGAAATGGGAACAAATAACGATGGATTTCGTTATAGGATTACCGAGAACAGCAAGGGGACATGATGCAATTTGGGTTATAGTTGACCGTCTAACCAAATCTGCTCATTTTCTGCCAATTAAGATGACTTACTCGATGGATCAGCTTGCTGAATTGTACATGTAAGAGATTGTTAGATTGCATGGAGTTCCTTGTACCATAGTTTCAGACCGAGACACTAGATTCACCTCTAAGTTTTGGAAGATTTTGCACAAGGCTATGGGAACACAGCTTAGTTTTAGCACAGCTTTTCACCCTCAAACTGATGGACAGTCCGAAAGGACCATCCAAACATTAGAGGATATGCTTCGTGCATGTGTGCTAGACTTTCAAGGTTCCTGGAGCAAGTACCTACCCTTAGTAGAATTCTCTTATAACAATAGTTTTCAGGCAACCATGGGCATGGCCCCATACGAGGCATTATATGGATGAAGGTGCAGATCTCCATTATATTGGGATGAGGTTGGAGAAGCACAATTGATCGGTCCTGACATTGTGCAGCATATAGTGGAGAAGATTGCTATTATCCGACAAAGAATCTTAACAGCGCAAAGCCGGCAGAAAAGCTATGCAGACAAAAGACGAAGAGAACTGGAATTTGAAGTAGGTACTGAAGTTTTTCTTAAGGTGTCACCTTTCAAAGGAGTTGTGAGATTTGGGAAAAGAGGCAAGTTGGACCCCAGATATATTGGACCTTTCCAAATCGTGAAGAGGATTGGGAAGTCAGCATACCAACTTCAGTTACCAACCTCTCTGGAGGGAATTCATGATGTGTTTCATGTTTCCATGCTAAAGAAATGTGTTAGAGATCCTTCACAGATGGTAGAACAGCAGAGCATCGAAGTTCTTCCTACTCTTACTTATGAGGAGAAACCAGTAAAAATCTTAGATTATGCAGTAAAGGTATTACGCAACAAAGAAGTTCTACTAGTAAAAGTCTTATGGCGCAACCAGAACAGAGAGGAGACCACTTGGGAGCGCCAGCAAGACATGTTGGACCAACATCCAGAATTATTCAGGTACTGAATTTTGAGGACAAAATTCTTTTAAGGAGGGTAGATTGTAGCACCCGGTTTCAATTAAACCAAATTTAACTTATCAATTAATGATGTGCAATTTCATGGAAGAATTGGGAGAGTTATTGGTTAGGTTAATGAGTGACTAAGCGAGGGCATTTATGTAAATATGACAATTTAAAAGTAGATGACCTATTTAAGGGAAGGGATTTAGAGATTTATGCACTGTAGCCGCCATTGTTTCATCATTTATTCCTTTTCGGTGTCCAGCTCAAGCTCAGCGGAGCTCTCGACGAATCTTCCACCAGACTCTTCTCCTATCTAAGTAAGTTTTCCCCATTTCTTATATTTTAGCAGTTAGATAGCCGATGGAGTCCAATGCGAGAGTTTCGAGGATGCTATAGATGAGTGTCAGTTTTAGTTTAGTGCAGTATCGGGAATGCATTATGACCAGAGTTCTCAATTAGTTTCCTTAGGCCTCTGGTTGAATAGGATGAAGTTTAGTGAAGGTTTAATTAATGATCGGTTTGTGGATTTAGGTTCGAGCTAATTCCCGGAGGAGATTTCAACCAAACCATCCAGAAGACCAGGTAAGTAAAGTATGCATGTGCCTTCGGGCCTACATTACAAAACAGTAGGGTTATGTATTTGGGAAATGATTTTGTATGTCATGCATCATGTTTTTGAAAGATTACGAAAATGAATTTCCATGTGAGAACGATAAGGTAAGAACTGAATGTGACAGACAAACTATTAAGGGAACTAATCCACCCCTTAACTTATGAAGGGATTTATAACATTGGGAGAATTGATCCCACTCCCAAGGGAACAGAGGGATCAGATCAGCTATTAAGAGAATTCATCCGCCCCTTAATCGAGTAGAGGATGTATAACATTGGGAAAATTGATCCACTTCCCAAGGGAACCGAGGGATCAGATCAGCTTATGAACGTATGTGAATGCAACTGAGATGAGAAAGTAGAAATTTGCATGTCTAGGAATTTATGTTTCAGCATATCATTTCATTACTGCTTTACTTGCTTAGCATTAGGCTAATAGATGAGTTTTGTGATGTAGGTGAAGAAGTGACAGCAGGTGAATCCTTTGAGTTCATTGAGGGATAGATTGGTTGGGGGTGGATACCCATGCCACGGACCTGGTACTTGATGAGGCGGTTTAACTGATGTCTGTTGGAGTGAAGGTGTAGTTGACAATGTCTCGATTTGAATAGGTTGAGTTCTCATGACAGTAGTTGTTTCAATGTTTTGAAAATATTTTGAGTTGTCTTTTCTGTTAATAGTATTCTGCTGAGATTTGATGTTAGCACTTGCTGAATTGTTTTGAGTAATGCATTGGTTAGAATGGTATTTGAATGATTTCAGTAATGTAAGCAGATTCTTTTCTGTAGCTAGAGTCGTGTTGTATAGCAAGGAGTTGTGGGCATGTCGCTCTGTTCTATATCGGTAGATGATGTCTATCGGTAGCTGACGAGTTATAGTTATGTCGTCTATTGGAAGATTGTCTTCAATAAAGTTATCGGAAGATGTCTTCAGTGGAAGCCATCGGATGATACAGAACGAAATTTGTCGTTTAGTGATCGGTATATGTAGCTTACTTTATCGGAAGATGTTGTTTTGTTCACTATCGGTAGATGAAGTCTACCGGCAGATGTCGAGTCGTCGTTCTATTCACTATCGGTAGATGAAGTCTATCGGAAGATGTCGGGTTATAGTTAAGTTGTCTATCGGAAGATATAAGTAGAGAGTTTGTTGTTTAGTGATCGGCGTATGCAGTTTACTCAATCGGAAGGTGTAGGTTTAAGTCCATCGGATGATGTCTCAGCAAACTCATCGGCAGATGCGTGCTGACGTCATCGGTAGATGTAGGAGGACTTTGTCGTTTAGTCACCGGAAGAAGCCTTGTATTTCCTGTTTCATTCTTTTCCGTTGACTTTATTCATCGGCAGATGAATTTGACTTTCGTGACTTCTTAAGTATTTCACGATTTAAACCTCGATTTCTTTTTGCCCGATTAACTTTTAACGTTCCGAACGATTATCCAAGCGATGTTTTTCGCAGTTCTGCTTATCTCTATTATTGTCCAAATGATTTCCGCTGCAAGTTTTAAATGTTTATTTATTTTTGGATTCTAACTTATGTCAAGAGTCGATTGTTGAGAGAATCTTTTAAAATACGGATGAAATTTCTTAGTCACGTACGGGCTTTTGAGTAACGAGCCGGGTTCAGATGACTCGGGGCGTTACAGATACCCACCCCTCTTGGAACCGCCCAAGATTCGGCCCGAAACCGCGGTCCGGTCCGGTCCGCCGATTCTGGGCGGGTTCTGCCCACCTAGTGTGAACACATCCGTACTTTCGATTGCTTCTTTTTAACTAATCCCAATATTTAGTTGTTTTTCAGAAAATTTGACGAAAAAGCTTGTTTCTAAATTGGTTGAAATGATAAGATTTGTGAGGTGGGTATGACTCAAATCCCCTCTAAACATATAAATAAGAAACACAAACCTTAATTTAGTCATTTAGACAAACTTTAACTCAAAATAAAAACCTTAATTTGTGAGACAGTTTAATGATATTTTGGTAAATGTAATAGTTTAGAGGTAGGGTGATGTGGAGCCAAAGATAATAAAGGGGAAGGAGGATGGTTAGGAGGGCGTTCAAAATATAGAGTCCTTTGCTTTAATTATGGAAAAGATTGGCTACCCACCACCTTCCTTTTCTTCCTCTTCTCTCCACCTGTCACTGCCTATCCATAATCCATTCTCCAAAAAAAAATCTCTCATTTTTCTTCCACGCCTATATCAATACTGCTCAAAATGGAACGTGACAAGAAAAACATTGAAATTTACGTAAAAACTAATTTTATTGACAAAAACAACTGCGTACATAGTAAAAATTTACTAATCAAAATCAACATACAATGTAATTTGTGGATGTCTCAACCAAATTTAAGGTCATGCCAATCAAGTTTAGACGGTGTTTAAACTTGAAAGACATTCTCGAAAAGAAATCACTTTTCCTCTGTTGTATCATCAAGCTATTTAAATCGTCGAAATCAACTGTATTTTTATTTGTGGAAAACTGCCCTCTAGAATCGATTCCCTCGAAACACATTCAACCCATAACCAACTGAATTAGTTCCACCATACCGTTATGGAGGTTCAACATTCATCTTAGTTTTGCCTTTAGCAATAAATCTATGCATGAAATTGAAATTGGTGAAGACATGGTGATTGCATCACCCTGAAAATATGCAAAATGTTGACATATCAACTATGATATATATTCAAATCTCAACTTAAACTTCAACTGAGAATTTGACTCTTTTTTAGTCTTCTCAAAAGACCATTTAGAATGTGAATTAACAACATCACAACTTTTTTACCCATTAATGTAGAACACTACAACCCAAAAATTTACAAACCTTTATGTCTTTTTAATATGATGAGAGCAACTTCATTGATCTTTACAACTTCACTTACAATGTATATTTGTACCCTTTTGAATCGAAAATACTCAACGAGATCAATTTTTTTTTCAAATCGAGAACACATTGCACATTACCTAGTATTCTGACTACTCCTGAACAACCCCAGAGGGATCGTCACATAATCCATGACTTTCTTAATCATTTAATTCTTATTACTCACACTTTACTCATTTTTGGTAATATATATTTTTCTGAAACATAATTTAGCTTAAGACATCACACATTAGGCATCGCTCGACAGAGGAGTATATTATACATCTGCCGGCGGGCAGGGTAAAATGCTCCATCAGATAAAAGACTTTAGCTCTTAAGCTGCACCTACCGATGGAGAAATAAACTTGCATCTGCCGATCATACCCCAACCGATTTCTATACTTAATCACTTACTCCTGCCGATCGCTAAATGACAAGCAAGGAGTTCACATCTTCCGGTAGAGAAAGATTTCATCATCCGATTCGTCACGTGAAACTCGCGTGACTCACTTATCACCGCCTAATAGAGGACATCTTCCGATGAGCACGTGCTTAACACGTGACTCTTTAAAACTTCACTAGATAGAAGATATCATCCGGTGGGCACGTGCATCACTCGTGGTTCATTAACCTCGTTCAACAACAGCAATACGCTACACATACCGGTCACTAGACGACAAGATAACCCTCATATCATCCGGTAGCTAGACGACAAAATTAAACTTACATCTTCCGATGGCTTAAACACTCTGCATCTACCAGTCACTGGGCGATGAAATAACACTTACATCATCCGGTAACTTAAATACACCTCATCTGCTGATCACTAGATGACAAAATAGCATTCTCATCATCCAATAGCTTAAACGCACTACATCTACCGATCACTAGATGAAAAAATAGCACTCTCGTCATCCGATAGCTTAAACGCACTACATCTACCGATCACTAGATGACAAAATAACACTCTCATCATCCGATAGCTTAATCTTCACTGACTTCAAACTTCAATGGCATAACATTCATATTAATGAAAATCAGTATCTCACCCAGAATTCATATAGCGGAAGACTTAAGCAAACAGACCAACCAATGCTCCTTAAAATTATTTCCAGATTCAGTGGTCAACGGATATCTTTAAAAGAAGACTCAATGTTATGAAATAGACTCATCCTACTTATACTATCATATTCGTTATCATAACTAAAATCATAAAAAAACATTAACCAGGGGTCTCCTTTGCCATCCAGTCACAGATTTGCTCCCTGAACACCTTCCAGCAACCGAGCTTAGACATCCTCATTAACTTTGAGATCCTCACTTGAAAACTCGTCACCTACATCATAAGGTTTAAACTATAAGCCTAATGCTTAGTAAGGAATGCAGTACTAATAAGTATGCATGAATGCTCATTTTGAGGAAATAAAAGCTCATGAATCTTTTCTTATTCATACTCATACTCAAGTCTTCATCCTGGTTCATCATTCATATTCTGTAACGACCCCGTTACTATTCCTAATCTCCCGTATAAAATTTTTCTTTTTAAGCCTTTAAATCAATTAAAAGCATCCTCGAAAACCTTTAAAGAAAATTCATTTATCATACAAAAACAGTTTACATAAAACCACTCAACCTTCTATCATTCCTCAATTTATCAACTTATCACTTCTTCACAATATCATTTCTATCTCCATTTCAATTATACATTTTACATAAACTTTCCAAACATTCATACGTTCTCGTAACTCTGCCCAAAACCGACTCTAAATACGATTAAAATAAAGTACATTTTCATGAAAACAAACTGCATGGTTCCGTTTAAAAGTGTGACATATCCTCCTGTTTACAAAATCACCAAGCAGTTCATAAAAATCCAAATAAAAATCTTAACAAACGTTTTATAAAACAAATCTATCAACTAAACGTAATCAAACACCCTAAAATGTATCAACTATACAATTAAACTAAAAACATTCCCATAACGTTAAATTAATGGTTTAAACAAAACATTTGAAACATCAACATAAAAATCTAACACCTAACCAGAACCAAACATCCTAATATGTTCGACTATACAAATTTATCTAACTAATCCATCATTCACCCAGAATATCTCAATACCCTCAAAATACATACGTAAATCCCCACGGGTCGGTTAAGCATCGACTGCGCCAGCACACCCCGCGAGCCATCCTCCGTCAACTGCATCACTCCTCAGGTGGAAGGATCTCGTCTCACCTATATCAGGATCACCTACACCATATAGACAATCTATGAGCTAAAGGCTCAGCAAGTTTCGTAAATGCTAATGCATGCTAATGAAACGTGGAAATTCATTTTCTTTATAACGGTGTGGTACTGTGACAAGCCCCTGTCGTGCCTTCACAATAGATCAATAGCCCCACCTTCTGGCCACACCTTCTTTCATGAAAACATAATGCAGAAATTTATTTTCTTAAAAACGATGTGGTACTGTGACAAGCCCCTGTCGTGCCTTCACAATAGATCAATAGCCCCACCTTCTGGCCACACCTCCTTTCATTAAAACATAATGCAGAAATTCATTTTCTTAAAAACGATGTGGTACTGTGACAAGCCCCTGTCGTGCCTTCACAATAGATCAATAGCCCCACCTTCTGGCCACACCTCTTTTCATGGAAACTATGCTTATTTGAAAACCATGATGCATGAACTATAACGTAACACAAACATACATAACGAGCATACCATCAAAACGATAAGGCACTTAATCTATAAAACAATAAACCTAACTACCGAGCATACCATCAAAACGATAAGGCACATAATCTATAAAACAATAAACCTAACTACCGAGCATACCATCAAAACAATAAGGCACATAATCTATAAAACAATAAACCTAACTACCCATCCAAAACAATTAAATAAACACGTCACCAAAATTCCTCGAAACGACCTCGACGTACGGTGTAGGCCAATCGGCCAGAGAAGATCACGAGAACTTACCTGTCGTCCGTAGTTGTTGGTTTTGGCACATCAGGTCACATATGGCTCGACCTATGTCAAACATTCACACTTCATTAAATCAAACTTACATTCACCAATTACTATTAAATTACTATTTCTAGCCTAATCCAATTAAAACCTAATTAAACGGGCCACTAATTCGGGTTCGGTAAAAACCGACTCAAAACTTCGAACGCGCATAACTTTCGCGTCGGTTATCGGAATCGAATGATTCTAGCGGCCACGTACTCCTCCAATAACCTATTTTAATCTGCCAAAAGGAATTTTAAAACAAATAACCGAAACTAGGTCAAAAAGGGCAAAACCCGATTCTGCCCCCAACCCGGAAAATCCCTCATTCCGATTTTTCATCAATTCTCATCAATTTCTTCACCAATCATCCACATATACACTCAATTAGCAATATCTAACCAAAAATCGAAGCTACACTCACCAAAACCGAAATGCCCTAAATCGGCTTCACTGATTTTCGCCCAAATTGGGCATTCCACGGCCAAGCAACAATAGCCGGCCCAAGGGTTGGCAAACCCACGCCGGAAGTGACCGAAAACGGCCGGTGATCGGAGCTCAATCGAGCTCGCCACCCACGGCCATGCACAGACCCGAAACAGGGCAAAAAAACCGAACCAAAACAGAGGAGAAAACCGAGCCATACCGTCGGTTCGTGCGCGGAGACAGGCCAGAATCTCCTCGTCGCCGGCGTCTGGTCGGAGAGGGCCGGTGTTCGTCGGTGAACGGCGCCGCGTCGCCGTCGTCTCCCTCTCCCCTCGCGCTCGGGCTCGGGTGTTCGACGAACAACAGAATAAAATTCTGTTGTTTTTATTGTTTTTGTTTTTTATTAATAATAATAATAATAATAATAATAATAATAATAATAATAACTATAAAACTAACCATTAATTAATCGAATCCTCATTTACCGTTTTGCCCTCCCGTGTTTCCGACCATTTCGACTTTCGTTAAATCTCGTTCTTAATTATAACTCACGGTTTAATTTCACGAACCTAATTTAATAAACATTTTAGTTCAACCAATTTATTCACTTTTAATTACTTTACCTTTTTATTATTTTCTCTCCAATTCTTTCGATTAATTAAACTGAGAAAAAATTCTCGGGTGTTACATCCTTCCCTCCTTAATTGGAATTTTGTCCCCAAAATTGCTGTTTGGTCCACTTCTAATTACTCACCCTCACATTGTCTTAGTACGACGCTCGTAATACTAATCTTGAAACCCTTATGGTCTTACTCACCATTTGGGTCTTGATAGCCTCCTTTATCTCCAAAGCTCTAAATCCTTCTAACTACGCACTTCGTAATTCAATCGCTCATTCACTCATCGACTTCGACTTAATCCTTTGTCACTTAAAACCTCAAATTTTCTCTAACTTAACTTCGAGCTAAGTTCATTCGGTTTCTAACTCCTCAAAGCTTCTTCAATTATATGACACTAAGGACCTGATGCGTAGATTTCTCATCCGACCAAAACTTTACCAAACTTCATGATCTATTCACACATCAAAGCTCACTTGCATATTCTTTGTGCAATTCTATCTTAACCTTAACTATTTACAAAATCTTTGGCGTCGACTTCGGTACATACGGGTCGAGCCAATGAAATTTCCTAACTTAGTCTTATTCCCAATACACTTAACTGTTTTTCAGGCAAGATCTTGCTTTCTTCATCTGATAATCCACTAATCCCTCAACTCGCACGACTCTAACATTCGAACTGAACTTCTTATCTAAACCCTTCATTTAATTAAACACTGCCCTATACTTATTCTTAATATCCCACAAGGACTTCCTCGAAGTTACGATCTAGCCCACTATTTTTCATTCCTGCTAATCAGGTTCTAAATATTCTACTTGTCTTCTTCACAATAATTTGTCTAACAATTTTCTTGTTAGCAAACTTGTTGTAAATAGATTTACAATCTTGATCCTAATATTCTAAAATCCTCTAATCTTGTTCTTCTATTCTCCCAAAAACTTAGAAGCATCCATTACCTTTAATGGGACCAAGCATGTCATGGCTCATACCACAAGCCCTATCAATTCTCAAGTCTCCAGGGAAATACCAAAGTGGTCGAGTTCACTTCCTTAAATTCTCACATGAATCGGCCTTCACTTAATCCCTTATAGGCCAAACTTTCTAACTCACCAAATTTGATCTCATTCTCCATATTTCCTCAATTACTACTTAGGCGCTAATATTTTGACTGATCTATGGCTTTAACCACCTATTGAGTAATGACTATTTCTACATCCCCAAAGTTCTAAACTTTTCCAGCTTCACGCTCTATCGTTCGATCACTCATACACACTTCGAGTTCCATTTAATTAGTCATCACCTAAACTCTCCAGTCAATTCTTTTCCCAAAAATCTGGAATGGCACTTCATTACGATCTATCTCTCGGGTCCTTTAAACACTAAAGTTCCTACTTCCATCTTGGAGGTAAGTCACCGGTTACGGTGTTTAACTCGAACTGCATCAACTTTAGACTTACTACTTATCTCTTATCTTTTTAACTCAAAAGTTCGAAATCAATTACTCGTTACTTTTCCTAATTGGTACTCGACACTTAACGTCTCGAGATCGTGTTGGTTTGCATTTAGTCACCCAAAACGTTAAACTCACTCTAACTTACTAATTGGTCTCTACTAAAGATTGTCTCCTATCCTTAATTCTCGAAATAACATCAACTTCCAATGTCTTTTGGGTTGACTTCCGTTCAAGGATTCCTAACCTCATCCAGCTTGTAATCCAAACTCCCCTTTATTTAACTCAAATGTCGCACATGGACTTCTCTCAAGTCACCCGATGGTCTACATCCTTTTGTTCCCCTTAGTCAGGTTCTACTTATTCCACTTGGCTTCTGTACAATGACTTATCTAACAGTCTTTTTGTTTGCAAACTTGTTGCAGATAAGTTTACGCCCTCGACCCAAATCTCCTCTAGTTCCCCAAATCTTACTATTCTATATTCTATACCAGAGGTAGATCTTATGTTTGTGGTTCTTAACTTGAACGGTACCCGCTATAGACTCGTTCTAATTACATCACCATCCCTTCTATGGTTATACCGGTTGCCTTAAACTCCTAAGCGCAACCACGAATCTGAAGTGCTAAATTTCTCCCCGGTAGATATTACGTTTACGTTTACTAGCCTCTAATCAAGCAACACCAAAATTCTGACGTGTCTACCATTCATTAGTCACTCATAACTCCACTAAGTCTCCCACCTAGTAGGTCGGTTGTAATCTTCTCACAAATCTAAAATATTTCTTTATTGATTAGCCTTCTTTATTGATTAGTCTTCTAAGGCGGTATTTATTTCCTAGAGAACAACAAAATTTGGCATCTTGGGTATTACCTTGCACATGACCTATATTCCATAATGTTTCGGAATTTATTTACTCTCCAACCATAAGTAAATCCCCTTATTCTTTGCCTCAATATCGGTTGATACGACCACTCCTACCCGATCACTTAAATCTTATGTCCACGACTTGTATTGATCTACCACGTCTTTCCAAACTACAATCGTAATAGTCGTTCTCATATCCTCTTAACAATAAAGCTAGTTAAGTTCTTGGACATGGTTTTTGTCTAAATGCATCCATCTTTTTATGGATCTAGGGCATACAAGTTCTTGCTATATCTTCCTACTTGCTTAAGTGCACTTAGTATACCTTGACAACCTAAAGCATCTTCCGAGGCTTAATACTCTAAGGGTTCAAATTTCATCGACTAGGGCTCATTTTCTATCTATTCAATTCTTATATGTCATAAGCTGTATTCCTCTAATGGTAACAAAATCTATGTGTACAACTTCTCATGGTTAAGTCGGGCTAATCTTATTTAGTCAGGCTACCCTTGGTGTAACTTCTTTTTTTCGATTAAGAATCTTCCTCTTCGTACCATGATTACTGGGAGCGACAAACCCAATATTTCGAGCTGACAAGATTGCCTAATTATGTGCTGCGCTTGTAGGCTAATGTGTTGGGATTGTTGGGCAACGAAATCCTTAAGGTGATCTATCGTAACGTCTCGGTTGTCTCGATCATTCCCTCGACACACCATATCTATAAATAGCTCCTATAAAAGTTAAATGCAAACATCTCTAAGAAACTGAAATCAAATAAAACTATAAACATACTTACAGTTGATGAAGGATGTCCGCGTAGTGGCTGTGCAGTCGAGCAGTCTACAGAATCGATTTTAAAACCCGGGGGCTCTGATACCATAATTGTAACGACCCCGTTACTATTCCTAATCTCCCGTATAAAATTTTTCTTTTTAAGCCTCTAAATCAATTAAAAGCATCCTCGAAAACCTTTAAAGAAAATTCATTTATCATACAAAAACAGTTGACATAAAACCACTCAACCTTCTATCATTCCTCAATTTATCAACTTATCACTTCTTCACAATATCATTTCTATCTCCATTTCAATTATACATTTTACATAAACTTTCCAAACATTCATACGTTCTCGTAACTCTGCCCAAAACCGACTCTAAACACGATTAAAATAAAGTACATTTTCATGAAAACAAACTGCATGGTTCCGTTTAAAAGTGTGACATATCCTCCTGTTTACAAAATCACCAAGCAGTTCATAAAAATCCAAATAAAAATCTTAACAAATGTTTTATAAAACAAATCTATCAACTAAACGTAATCAAACACCCTAAAATGTATCAACTATACAATTAAACTAAAAACATTCCCATAACGTTAAATTAATGGTTTAAACAAAACATTTGAAACATCAACATAAAAATCTAACACCTAACCAGAACCAAACATCCTAATATATTCGACTATACAAATTTATCTAACTAATCCATCATTCACCCAGAATATCTCAATACCCTCAAAATACATACGTAAATCCCCACGGGTCGGTTAAGCATCGACTGCGCCAGCACACCCCGCGAGCCATCCTCCGTCAACTGCATCACTCCTCAGGTGGAAGGATCTCGTCCTCACCTATATCAGGATCACCTACACCAAACAGACAATCTATGAGCTAAAGGCTCAGCAAGTTTCGTAAATGCTAATGCATGCTAATGAAACGTGGAAATTCATTTTCTTTATAACGGTGTGGTACTGTGACAAGCCCCTGTCGTGCCTTCACAATAGATCAATAGCCCCACCTTCTGGCCACACCTTCTTTCATGAAAACATAATGCAGAAATTTATTTTCTTAAAAACGATGTGGTACTGTGACAAGCCCCTGTCGTGCCTTCACAATAGATCAATAGCCCCACCTTCTGGACACACCTCCTTTCATGAAAACATAATGCAGAAATTCATTTTCTTAAAAACGATGTGGTACTGTGACAAGCCCCTGTCGTGCCTTCAACATAGATCAATAGCCCCACCTTCTGGCCACACCTCTTTTCATGAAAACTATGCTTATTTGAAAACCATGATGCATGAACTATAACGTAACACAAACATACATAACGAGCATACCATCAAAACGATAAGGCACATAATCTATAAAACAATAAACCTAACTACCGAGCATACCATCAAAACGATAAGGCACATAATCTATAAAACAATAAACCTAACTACCAAGCATACCATCAAAACGATAAGGCACATAATCTATAAAACAATAAACCTAACTACCCATCCAAAACAATTAAATAAACACGTCACCAAAATTCCTCGAAACGACCTCGACGTACGGTGTAGGCCAATCGGCCAGAGAAGATCACGAGAACTTACCTGTCGTCCGTAGTTGTTGGTTTTGGCACATCACGTCACATATGGCTCGACCTATGTCAAACATTCACACTTCATTAAATCAAACTTACATTCACCAATTACTCTCAAATTACTATTTCTAGCCTAATCCAATTAAAACCTAATTAAACGGGCCACTAATTCGGGTTCGGTAAAAACTGACTCAAAACTTCGAACGCGCATAACTTTCGCGTCGGTTATCAGAATCGAATGATTCTAGCGGCCACGTACTCCTCCAATAACCTATTTTAATCTGCCAAAAGGAATTTTAAAACAAATAACCGGAACTAGGTCAAAAAGGGCAAAACCCGATTCTGCCCCTAACCCGAAAAATCCCTCATTCCGATTTTTCATCAATTTTCATCAATTTCTTCACCAATTGTCCACATATACACTCAATTAGCAATATCTAACCAAAAATCGAAGCTACACTCACCAAAACCGAAATGCCCTAAATCGGCTTCACTGATTTTTGCCCAAATTTGGCATTCCACGGCCAAGCAACAATAGCCGGCCCAAGGGTTGGCAAACCCACGCCGGAAGTGACCGAAAACGGTCGGTGATCGGAGCTCAATCGAGCTCGCCACCCACGGCCATGCACAGACCCGAAACAGGGCAAAAAAACCGAACCAAAACAGAGGATAAAACCGAGCCATACCGTCGGTTCGTGCGCAGAGACAGGCCGGAATCTCCTCGTTGCCGGCGTCTGGTCGGAGAGGGCCGGTGTTCGTCGGTGAACGGCGCCGCGTCGCCGTCGTCTCCCTCTCCCCTCGCGCTCGGGCTCGGGTGTTCGACGAACAACAGAATAGAATTCTGTTGTTTTTATTGTTTTTGTTTTTTATTAATAATAATAATAATAATAACTATAAAACTAACCATTAATTAATCGAATCCTCATTTACCGTTTTGCCCTCCCGTGTTTCCGACCATTTCGACTTTCGTTAAATCTCGTTCTTAATTATAACTCACGGTTTAATTTCACGAACCTAATTTAATAAATATTTTAGTTCAACCAATTTATTCACTTTTAATTACTTTACCTTTTTATTATTTTCTCTCCAATTCTTTCGATTAATTAAACTGAGGAAAAATTCTCGGGTGTTACATATTCATTGTTCATAATCATCATTCATATACATCATTCATAATCATCATTCATATACATCATTCATGTTCATCGTTCATATTCATCGTTCATATTCTTAGTTTACGTTGTGTGGATTAAGGGAGGATTTGTGCCGGTAAAGGGGGTTTGACAGTGAGAGTGCAAATAGTTCCCTTGCGGGTCGTATCATGGTCCTTCTTTTGGACAGTGACATACGCCAAACCGCCCCCAACCCTCGCTTAACCCACGTTGTATAAGTTTTATATTCTTATCTTGTTCATGCGAAATCATGCTCTTAAAACATTTTTATATGCATAAAACATTCATGATGCATGAACATGAAAATTCTTAAATCATCAAGCTATAGAACAGAGCATCATTCGACGTGAAATCTTATCATTGAGCTAATCAACGACATAAACATTAGACAGTGACATAAGGGAAAATTCTAATCACCGTATGAGTTTCTACCTAGCATCCTTTGATGTAGGGTCCTAATGACCGAGAAACCTACACATTCACTTACCTGGTCTCCTTAGCAATTTGAGCTCCTTTCTCTTCAAACTTCTTCACCTAAAACATTTACATTGCAGTAGTTAATACAAAGTTCTATTAGTTCTAAACACAAGTCATCCTAGGATCTAATAGCTATAGTCACTCCCGAATCCTTAGTATAGTTCTCTGTGCAGTTTGAAATCCAAAACCCAAAACAGACAGATTCGGTTAGCGATAACTCAGGGTTGGTTGTTTAATGTCCAAAATCAATTCGGAATGACGTTACCACTTTCAGATTTTAAAATACCCTTACTAATACTCGGCCATTGAAGAACCCAGAACTTCAACACATAGCAGAAAACAGATCTTAACGACTAAAAGATAGCTACATTGCCAAACTCGTACCTCGAGCACAAAGTAGCCGAGAAGCAGCAAGGAAACCGATCGTCGGAAGAGGGATTTTCAGCTGACAGAGAGCGAGAGCTCGGGAGGGGAAATCGCCGAGAGTAAGAGATGACGGCTACAGTGGTTTAAATGAGGTTTGAATCATTTCCTTTTTCTTTAAATACTGGTCTCAATCCTCCATTATTACAACTTTGCCACTCAACCTAGTTTAAATCCACATGTAATTAATTAAGCTTGGCATAAAATTCTAAACCGTGAAGATTGAATAATCATGGCCGTTAATTCAGTTAGGAAGTCACCTAGTTGAAGTTGTCGGGTGTTACATCCACCCCTCCTTAAACAAAATTTTCGTCCCCGAAAATTGATCAAGCGAAGAGTTCTGGATATTTGTCCATCATGTCCTGCTGTCTTTCCCATGTGGCTTTCTCGATACCATGATTCATCCATAAAACTTTCACTAGTGGAATCTCTTTATTCCTCAGAGTCTTAACTGCAGATTCCAATATCTGCACCGACTTTTCTTCATACACCAGTGTCGGCTCAATCTCAAAATCCACTGGTTTAATGACTTGTGTAGGGTCCCGTATGCATTTTCTTAACATCGACACATGGAAGACATTATGAATCCTTTCCAATGATGGAGGCAATTACAATCTATAAGCCGTACTGCCAATCCTTTCTAAGACGGGGAAGGGTCCAATAAATCGTGGGTTTAACTTTCCTTTCTTACCAAATCTTAAAACTCCTTTAAATGGTGAAATCCTCAGGAAAACTTCATCACCAACAGAAAACTTAAGGTCTCTTCTCCTCTGGTCTGCATAACTCTTCTGTCGGCTCTGTGCTGTTATCATTCTTTTCCTAATAATGGCAATCTTGTCCGACATCTGTTGCAAAATCTCGGGACCTAGGAGTTTTGCTTCACCGACCTCATCCCAGTACAAAGGTGACCTGCACTTCCTGCCATACAGTGCTTCATAAGGTGCCATACCTATGGTGGACTGGTAACTATTGTTGTAAGAGAATTCAACCAATGGCAGGTATTGACTCCACGACGTCTGGAACTCAAGCACACATGCCCTCAACATGTCCTCGAGTATTTGAATTGTCCGTTCAGATTGTCCATCGGTTTGTGGGTGGAAGGCAGTGCTGAAAGATAACTTTGATCCTAATGTGCCTTGCAAACTTTGCCAAAACCTTGAGGTGAATCTAGGATCACGATTGGATACAATAGATAAAGAAATTCCATGCAATCTGATGATTTCTTGGACATACAAATCAGCAAGCTGGTCCATTGTGAAAGTCATTCCTACAGGTATAAAGTGTGCCGACTTTGTCATTCTATCAACCACGACCCAAATACTATCATGTCCTTTGGTTGTCTTTGGCAAACCTACAACAAAATCCATGACAATGTTTTCCCACTTCCATTCAGGGATTGGTAGGGGTTGAAGGGTACCTCCTGGGTGTTGGTGTTCTGCTTTACCTGTTGGCATACCAAACATGACTCTACATACATAGCAACATCCCTCTTCATATTTGGCCACCAATAATGTAACCTTAAATCCCGATACATCTTGGTGCTACCAGGATGCACAGAAAAGGAAGATGAATGAGCTTCAGCCAAGATCAACTCACGCAACTCCTTATCATTCGGAATGTACCATCAGTTCTTAAATTTCAAAATACCATCATTAGAGAGACTGAACTCCGAGGAGGCATCCTTTAACTTATTCATCATGCTACTATTCTCCTTCGAATCCTTTTGTTGTGCCTCCTTGATCCTGTCCAAAATAGTTGGTCGAATAGATAAACCAGCCAGTAAAAATGACAGCTCGGGGACTATTTCCAATTCGAACCTCTGAACTTCCTTTCTCAAAGGTATAGACATGGTTGATAACGCGGGTTGCATTGTCGTTGACATTCTGCTTAAAGCATCGCTACAGCAGTAGCCTTGCCCGATGATACTTAATTTCGAAGTCATAATCTTTAACAATTCTAACCAACGTCTCCTGTCTCAGGTTGAATTCTTTTGAGTAAAGAGGTACTTCAGGCTTTTATGGTCGGGAAAATACCTCACACTGTTGTCCATACAGATATGTCTCCAAATCTTTAATACAAACACACTGCGGCTAATTCCAAATCATGAGTAAGGTATGTCTGTTCATAATTCTTAGCTGCCTAGGCATAACGCGAGAAACCTTGCCTTCTTGCATCAAAACACACCCCAGTCCAACTTGGAATGCAGCACAAGAAACACTAAACTTTCCTCTGTTCACAACTTCATCTTCCGGTCACTGTTCACAACTTCATCTTCCGGTTACTGTTCACAACTTCATCTTCCGGTTACTGTTCACAACTTCATCTTCCGGTTACTGTTCACAACTTCATCTTCCGGTTACTGTTCACAACTTCATCTTCCGGTTACTGTTCACAACTTCATCTTCCGGTTACTGTTCACAACTTCATCTTCCGGTTACTGTTCACAACTTCATCTTCCGGTCACTGTTCACAACTTCATCTTCCGGTTACTGTTCACAACTTCATCTTCCGGTTACTGTTCACAACTTCATCTTCCGGTTACTGTTCACAACTTCATCTTCCGGTTACTGTTCACAACTTCATCTTCCGGTTACTGTTCACAACTTCATCTTCCGGTCACTGTTCACAACTTCATCTTCCGGTTACTGTTCACACTTCATCTTCCGGTTACTGTTCACAACTTCATCTTCCGGTTACTGTTCACAACTTCATCTTCCGGTTACTGTTCACAACTTCATCTTCCGGTTACTGTTCACAACTTCATCTTCCGGTTACTGTTCACAACTTCATCTTCCGGTTACTGTTCACAACTTCATCTTCCGGTTACTGTTCACAACTTCATCTTCCGGTTACTGTTCACAACTTCATCTTCCGGTTACTGTTCACAACTTCATCTTCCGGTTACTGTTCACAACTTCATCTTCCGGTTACTGTTCACAACTTCATCTTCCGGTTACTGTTCACAACTTCATCTTCCGGTTACTGTTCACAACTTCATCTTCCGGTTACTGTTCACAACTTCATCTTCCGGTTACTGTTCACAACTTCATCTTCCGGTTACTGTTCACAACTTCATCTTCCGGTTACTGTTCACACTTCATCCAGAGTACTTGGTGTCCTTCGTTTGTTAAACTATTAAAGGCTTAGCTATCATAGAAAATCCTTTAATAAACTTCCTATAATAGCCTGCCAAACCAAGAAAACTACAGACCTCACTGACATTCCTTGGTTGTGGCCAGTCCTTAACAGCCTGAATCTTAATTGGATCTACTGATATACCCTCAGCAGAAATGACATGGCCTAAAAAGTTAACCTTATCCAACCAAAATTCACACTTGGACAACTTGGCATAAAGTTGTTGCTGTCTCAGGGTGGTCAAAACTATCCTTAAGTGTTCTATATGGTCAGCTTCAGTTTGTGAGTATATGAGAATATCATCTATGAATACAATCACAAACTTGTCCAAGTAATCACGAAACACTCGATTCATAAAATCCATAAAAGTTGCAGGTGCATTGGTTAACCCAAACGACATCACAAGGAATTCATAATGTCCATAACGGGTCCTAAAAGCTGTCTTAGGTACATCACTTTCCTTAACTTTCAGTTGGTAGTACCCCGAACGCAAGTCAATCTTTGAAAACATCTTAGCTCCTTGCAATTGGTCAAACAAGTCGTCAATTCGGGGCAAGGGGTATTTATTCTTAATTGTCAACTTGTTCAGTTCTCGGTAATCTATGCACATCCTTAGGGAACCATCTTTCTTCTTTACGAATAACACAGGCGCACCCCAGGGAGAACTACTAGAGCGTATGAATCCCTTGTCTACTAATTCCTGTAGTTGGACTTTTAACTCATTTAGTTCAATAGGTGCCATGCGATAAGGATTCTTAGATACGGGTAATGCCTCGGGATACGTATCAATTACAAATTCTATTTCTCTATCGGGTGGTAATCCTGGCAAATCATCCATAAACACATCAGGAAACTCTTTAACTATAGAAATATCTTGCAGCTCTACCTTATTCTTTACCCGAATATCGATTACACTAGCTAGATAACTCTCACAACCATCTTTCAATAACCGCTGAGCCTCTAGCAAGGATATAATCGGTATTTTACTTATTTTTGGGATAGCTTGGAAAGTGTACTGATCTCCATTAGGGGGTCGAAACTCGACTAATCCAGACCTACAACTTATCGTGGCATAATGCCTGGATAACCAATCCATTCCTAATATAACTTCATATCCTTTCATGTCAACTACAATCAGTTCTACATATAACTTCTTATCTCCTAGGGACACAATATCGCCTTTCAATATCTGCTCAGAATACAAGGACTTTCCTGATGGTAACATCACACTATATGGCCTATCAGCTGGTAAGTATTCTAACTTATGCTTACACGCAAACAAGGTTGCAATAAATGAGTGTGTGGCTCCCGTGTCTATAAGTGTATAAGCAAAAACACCACAGATCATAATTGTACCTGTTATGACCGTATGCTGCATGGTGTCCTCGTCTTCCATCATAGCAAAGACTCGGGGTATTACTCTTGCTCGGTTTGGATCGGGTGGCATGGGGCAGTCTCTGACTACATGTCCAACCTTGTCACATCTAAAACAGTGGCCATAAAGTAACTTGCATTCGCCGGGATGGTTCTTCTGACAGGAGGGGCATAGAGGGGCCATTGGTCGCTTTCCTTTTATCTGATCATCATTTGGATTGAAAGGTCTCTTTATACCTTGTTGTTGTGTTGGTGGTCCCCTGTTCTGTTGTGGCTGCCATCCTTTGTTCTGATGTGGTGGCGGCTAAGTTTCCTTCATGAATTTTCTTGGCTGCTCACGCTGTGCATATGCTGTCATTTCAGCCTCTTCCAGCTCCAAGGCCTTAGCCGTCACTTCACCATAAGGTACATTGTGTATCCCAGCAGTCTTTGCTTTCATGTACAAACTCGGCTTCAGTCCTTGAACAAATTGGTAAATTCTGTCCTCATCATCCTCAATCATTCGGGGAGCAAACCGTGATAAAGCATCAAATTTGCATATGTAATCCGTCACAGAGCCAGTTTGTCGCAGATTCATGAACTCCTTCTTCTTGTTGGCCCGAACAGTCCTATTGAAGTACTTGTCAAAGAAGGTAGTCTTAAACATTTCCCAGGTCATAGCTCCTGCATTAGCGGTGTTCTGGATTGAATCCCACTAATGCCTTGCACCCAATTCCAAATGAAAGACAGCATACGTGACCTTATCTCCTTCGTCAACCTTTGCATACTTAAACATGTCCTCTATCTTTCGAACCCATTCCTCAGCATAAATAGGATCTGAAACATGTCCATTAAATACCGGGGGTTGAAGCCGGTGGAAACTGTAACACCCGGCATTTTCGATCGGAAAATTATCCCTTGAATTGTCGAACGAGGTTAGGTTTATATTAATATGACGTATGTGTTGGCGAAATTGTTGGGATGTTTAGTGGAAAACTAAACCATGATTCATTTAGTTAGAAATGCATGGAAGGGCAAATTAGGAAGAAATTAAGGTTGGTGGAAGAAATCAAATGGATGATTGACACTTGGCAAACTTGTTGAAGAAGCCATACTCTTTTCTCTCCCCTCCTACGTGAAACCCTCACTTTCTCTTCTCTGCTCTTTCCATTTCCTTCTCTGTTTCTTCTCTTTCTGGCGATTCAAACCTTTCTAGAAGACTTCATCTCTCCTCTTTTCTTCTATTTTCTTCAGCAAAGGTAAACATCTATTTATGCTAATGAAGTTGGACAAGTTAAATGTGAGTTTGTTGAAGTTTAGGGTTAAGACATTTCGGAGAAAACTCACTGTCCTTGGATGAAAATGTTTGATTGTTTTCTAAAAGTCTGAATGGAGTCAGGAGTGTATGTAGTAAACATTTTTCAGCTTGTTTATTTTCGAATGTGCATGTCCATTCGTGCATTACCGAGACGTTCACAACTTCATCTTCCGGTTACTGTTCACAACTTCATCTTCCGGTTACTGTTCACAACTTCATCTTCCGGTTACTGTTCACAACTTCATCTTCCGGTTACTGTTCACAACTTCATCTTCCGGTTACTGTTCACAACTTCATCTTCCGGTTACTGTTCACAACTTCATCTTCCGGTTACTGTTCACAACTTCATCTTCCGGTTACTGTTCACAACTTCATCTTCCGGTTACTGTTCACAACTTCATCTTCCGGTTACTGTTCACAACTTCATCTTCCGGTTACTGTTCACAACTTCATCTTCCGGTTACTGTTCACAACTTCATCTTCCGGTTACTGTTCACAACTTCATCTTCCGGTTACTGTTCACAACTTCATCTTCCGGTTACTGTTCACAACTTCATCTTCCGGTTACTGTTCACAACTTCATCTTCCGGTTACTGTTCACAACTTCATCTTCCGGTTACTGTTCACAACTTCATCTTCCGGTTACTGTTCACAACTTCATCTTCCGGTTACTGTTCACAACTTCATCTTCCGGTTACTGTTCACAACTTCATCTTCCGGTTACTGTTCACAACTTCATCTTCCGGTTACTGTTCACAACTTCATCTTCCGGTCACTGTTCACAACTTCATCTTCCGTCACTGTTCACAACTTCATCTTCCGGTTACTGTTCACAACTTCATCTTCCGGTTACTGTTCACAACTTCATCTTCCTCTTTTCTTCTATTTTCTTCAGCAAAGGTAAACATCTATTTATGCTAATGAAGTTGGACAAGTTAAATGTGAGTTTGTTGAAGTTTAGGGTTTAAGGCATTGCGGAGGGGGGGGAAAGGAAAATCACTGTTCCCTGGCATTGAAAAAATGTTTGATTGTTTTCTAAAAGTCTGAATGGAGTCAGGAGTGTATGTAGTAAACATTTTTCAGCTTGTTTATTTTCTGAATGTGCATGTCCATTCGTGCATTACCGAGACGATCAGAACACAACTTCCGCAGGCAAACATGTCAGCTCATAACCATTTATTTAAATAATATCTAGGACATGCCTTTAGGCCTACATCAAATCCAGAGGTCTAGGTTTCATTTCCCCCTCCCCCCCCCCCCCCCCCCCCCCCCCCCCCCCCCCCCCCCCCCCCCCCCCCCCCCCCCCCCCCCCCCCCCCCCCCCCCCCCCCCCCCCCCCCCCCCCCCCCCCCCCCCCCCCCCCCCCCCCCCCCCCCCCCCCCCCCCCCCCCCACCAACCCCCCCCCCCGGTCGGGAGTTTTTGGGTATAAATTGTTATAACTTCTGTTTGGATCATGTTCTGAGTTGTCTGTTCAGTTATGTCCTAAGTTGTCTGTGTTTGCTTTACGGTATGTTCTGTTATTTCTGATGTCTGCTGTTATAGGTTCAGGCACTGAGAATGTCATGCATACACAATTTTCCTGAAAATTCATGCAAAACCGATTTCTGTACACTGTTTTTGAAATTATTAAATAAAAATCCGACTGAAATGTACCAGGTTAAGTGTGGGACGGGAACTGGCCCCTCTGGTTTTATCCCTCCCTGGGAATCTGAAAATATTGTCCCTGGCAAGGACCCTCTGGTTTTATCCCTCCCTAGGAATCTGAAAACTGTTGTGCCTGATAGTGCACCCCCCCTTCTGTGCCTGATAGTGCACCCCCCCACTGAACTCACTGATATTACTGTACTGTATCCCTGAATGTGCCTGATAGTGCACCCTCCCCCTTCCCCACTGAACTCACTGATTACGTCTGTTATATATATGTATATTGTATTACTGTATGTGCCTATGTGCACTCACGTATTACCGTACTGATTACCGCTTTACGGTCCTGATATGCACCTACTGAACCAGTTTCCCTATAAGCACAACTTCATCTTCCGGTCACTGTTCACAGCTTCATCTTCCGGTTACTGTTCACAACTTCATCTTCGGTCACTGTTCACAGCTTCATCTTCCGGTCACTGTTCACAGCTTCATCTTCCGGTCACTGTTCACAACTTCATCTTCGGTCACTGTTCACAGCTTCATCTTCCGGTTACTGTTCACAACTCATCTTCCGGTTACTGTTCACAACTCATCTTCCGGTCACTGTTCACAGCTTCATCTTCCGGTCACTGTTCACAACTTCATCTTCGGTCACTGTTCACAACTTCATCTTCCGGTTACTGTTCACAACTTCATCTTCGGTCACTGTTCACAACTTCATCTTCGGTCACTGTTCACAACTTCATCTTCGGTCACTGTTCACAACTCATCTTCCGGTCACTGTTCACAACTCATCTTCCGGTTACTGTTCACAACTTCATCTTCGGTCACTGTTCACAACTTCATCTTCCGGTTACTGTTCACAACTCATCTTCCGGTCACTGTTCACAGCTTCATCTTCCGGTTACTGTTCACAACTCATCTTCCGGTCACTGTTCACAACTTCATCTTCCGGTTACTGTTCACAACTTCATCTTCGGTCACTGTTCACAGCTTCATCTTCCGGTCACTGTTCACAACTCATCTTCCGGTTACTGTTCACAACTTCATCTTCCGGTCACTGTTCACAACTCATCTTCCGGTCACTGTTCACAACTCATCTTCCGGTTACTGTTCACAACTCATCTTCCGGTTACTGTTCACAACTTCATCTTCCGGTTACTGTTCACAACTTCATCTTCGGTCACTGTTCACAGCTTCATCTTCCGTCACTGTTCACAGCTTCATCTTCCGGTCACTGTTCACAACTTCATCTTCCGGTTACTGTTCACAACTCATCTTCCGGTCACTGTTCACAACTTCATCTTCGGTCACTGTTCACAACTCATCTTCCGGTTACTGTTCACAACTTCATCTTCGGTCACTGTTCACAACTCATCTTCCGGTCACTGTTCACAGCTTCATCTTCCGTCACTGTTCACAACTTCATCTTCCGGTTACTGTTCACAACTTCATCTTCCGGTTACTGTTCACAACTCATCTTCCGGTTACTGTTCACAACTCATCTTCCGGTCACTGTTCACAACTTCATCTTCGGTCACTGTTCACAACTCATCTTCCGGTTACTGTTCACAACTTCATCTTCGGTCACTGTTCACAGCTTCATCTTCCGGTCACTGTTCACAGCTTCATCTTCCGGTTACTGTTCACAACTTCATCTTCGGTCACTGTTCACAGCTTCATCTTCCGGTTACTGTTCACAACTTCATCTTCGGTCACTGTTCACAACTTCATCTTCGGTCACTGTTCACAACTTCATCTTCGGTCACTGTTCACAACTTCATCTTCGGTCACTGTTCACAGCTTCATCTTCCGGTTACTGTTCACAACTTCATCTTCGGTCACTGTTCACAGCTTCATCTTCCGGTTACTGTTCACAACTTCATCTTCGGTCACTGTTCACAACTTCATCTTCCGGTTACTGTTCACAACTCATCTTCCGGTTACTGTTCACAACTCATCTTCCGGTCACTGTTCACAGCTTCATCTTCCGGTTACTGTTCACAACTCATCTTCCGGTCACTGTTCACAACTTCATCTTCGGTCACTGTTCACAACTTCATCTTCCGGTTACTGTTCACAACTCATCTTCCGGTTACTGTTCACAACTCATCTTCCGGTTACTGTTCACAACTCATCTTCCGGTTACTGTTCACAACTTCATCTTCCGTCACTGTTCACAACTTCATCTTCCGGTTACTGTTCACAACTCATCTTCCGGTTACTGTTCACAACTCATCTTCCGGTCACTGTTCACAGCTTCATCTTCCGGTTACTGTTCACAACTCATCTTCCGGTCACTGTTCACAACTTCATCTTCCGTCACTGTTCACAACTTCATCTTCCGGTTACTGTTCACAACTCATCTTCCGGTTACTGTTCACAACTCATCTTCCGGTCACTGTTCACAACTTCATCTTCCGTCACTGTTCACAACTTCATCTTCCGTCACTGTTCACAGCTTCATCTTCCGGTTACTGTTCACAACTCATCTTCCGGTCACTGTTCACAACTTCATCTTCCGTCACTGTTCACAACTCATCTTCCGGTCACTGTTCACAACTTCATCTTCCGTCACTGTTCACAACTCATCTTCCGGTTACTGTTCACAACTTCATCTTCCGGTCACTGTTCACAACTTCATCTTCCGGTCACTGTTCACAACTTCATCTTCCGGTCACTGTTCACAACTTCATCTTCCGGTTACTGTTCACAACTCATCTTCCGGTTACTGTTCACACTTCATCTTCCGGTTACTGTTCACACTTCATCTTCCGGTCACTGTTCACACTTCATCTTCCGGTTACTGTTCACAACTCATCTTCCGTTACTGTTCACAACTCATCTTCCGGTCACTGTTCACAGCTTCATCTTCCGGTCACTGTTCACAGCTTCATCTTCCGGTCACTGTTCACAACTTCATCTTCCGTCACTGTTCACAACTTCATCTTCCGGTTACTGTTCACAACTCATCTTCCGGTTACTGTTCACAACTCATCTTCCGTCACTGTTCACAACTCATCTTCCGGTCACTGTTCACAACTTCATCTTCCGGTTACTGTTCACAACTTCATCTTCCGGTTACTGTTCACAACTTCATCTTCCGGTTACTGTTCACACTTCATCTTCCGTCACTGTTCACAACTTCATCTTCCGGTCACTGTTCCAACTTCATCTTCCGGTTACTGTTCACAACTTCATCTTCCGGTCACTGTTCACAACTTCATCTTCCGGTCACTGTTCACAACTTCATCTTCCGGTCACTGTTCACAACTTCATCTTCCGGTCACTGTTCACAACTTCATCTTCCGGTTACTGTTCACAACTCATCTTCCGGTTACTGTTCACAACTTCATCTTCCGGTTACTGTTCACAACTTCATCTTCCGGTCACTGTTCACAATTTCATCTTCCGGTTACTGTTCACAACTCATCTTCCGGTTACTGTTCACAACTCATCTTCCGGTCACTGTTCACAGCTTCATCTTCCGGTCACTGTTCACAGCTTCATCTTCCGTCACTGTTCACAGCTTCATCTTCCGTCACTGTTCACAGCTTCATCTTCCGGTTACTGTTCACAACTCATCTTCCGGTTACTGTTCACAACTCATCTTCCGGTCACTGTTCACAACTCATCTTCCGGTCACTGTTCACAACTTCATCTTCCGGTGACTGTTCACAACTTCATCTTCCGGTTACTGTTCACAACTTCATCTTCCGGTTACTGTTCACAACTTCATCTTCCGGTCACTGTTCACAACTTCATCTTCCGGTCACTGTTCACAATTCTCTCCGGTATGTTCACAACTTCATATTCCGATCACTGTTCATTTCTGTCTTATTATATTCCGAAGACTGTTTTCATTCCTTCCCCTGTCAACCTCCTGGCTTTTGTTCTGTTATTCTTCTGTCATTTAATCTGAACTCCGATTTTAAGTATGTCTTCAAATTTAAATGCTTAAAGTGCTCTGCTTCCTGTATTCATCTGTCGTTCATTTCTGTGGTCCAACAATTAATATATTTTTCTGATTTTGTTCCAAGGATTCTGATCTCCTTCTGTTGTTTACCCTGTAGTTCGGTGTTAACTGTTTTTCCCCTGTTTTATTTCGACACCAGAGAACTCTCTCTCTGTGAAGTTTTAAAGTTTGTAAATATTCTGTTCACTGTTTCTTCTGACTGTTCTGTTTTTAAAAAAAAAAATATAGTCACCGTTTCCTGTTATCTGTCCCGGAGTGATGGCTCTGATCCCGGACTCCGATCGGGTTCCGGTTTTGGGCTGTCACAGTTGTGGTATCAGAGAGACAAGGTTTTAAAATCGATTCTGTGAAATGTCTGACTGCACAACCCGCCACATGAGATCGCTCCACCAACTGTAAGTGTTTAAGTTCTTGTAAAAGTTCTGTTTATTAAATTTAGATATTATGTTTATAGGATTTTCCTTGTATGGATTGAGGACGGTACAGAGAAGCCGAAGAGAGAGATTTTAGTATCCGACAATTAACGGAGCTTGCCATCCCGGCAGTTTGAAATGTTCATGATCGGGAGAGAGTTTTGGAATTCGAGCTCGATTACTTCGGAAGACCATAGTGGTGAGAGTTTTAGGCGACTTCGACCTCCCACATTCGACGGACGACTTACGGATCCGATCCATGTCGAGGAGTGGGTTCGAACGATGGAGGACTTGTTTGACCTTGCTAAGGTGAAGGACATGGAGAAGGTCTCTTATGCCGCGTTATATCTCGAGCTTGACGCGAAACTTTGGTGGGACACCATACAGGCCACGACTAACGTGGAGGAAATATTGTGGGGACCATTCAAGAAATTATTTTGTGATGAATACTTCTACAGCGCCGTGTGGGCAAGTAAGATGTCAGAATTCACCCAACTAAGACAGACGGGATCGGTAACAAAATAAGTTAGAGAGTTTGAAGCGTTAACCCGTTTTGTCAGCCACCTAGTAAGGGAGAACGAAACCAAGGTCTTTCATTTTATGCAAGGGTTAGAGGGAGAGATATATAGAGGTGTGAAGATATCCGGAGATCAGAACGTATCATACTCGAAAGTGGTTGCCAAAGCTTTTGAGGTGGAAGAGATGCAGCAACGGAGCAGGGGCGTGAAGAGACTCAATGTGGCAACTGCCAACCAAGTCAAGGGGAAAAGATCAATGGGAGCCTCTCAACTTCCTGTATGCCCACGTTGCCAGAGAAGTCATATGGGGAAATGTAGGCTCTTTACTGACCGATGCTTTCGTTGCGGCAAGGAGGGCCACCAAGTCCGGGGTTGTCCGATGCTTGACACGAGACCGAATCGTGCCACCCAGAGAGTATTCGCTTTGATGGAGAACGATGATGACGCCCAGCACACGGCGATCGCAGGTACCATATTGTTATGTAATGCACCTGTACATACCTTGTTAGACACGGGGCCGCACACTTGTTGTGGCTATGGACTTTGTGGTTAGGGAGATGTTCTGTTTAGTACCGTCTGATCAACCCTACAGTGTCATGCTATCGTCCGAAAAGTTTATGCACCCCGAGCAGGTAGTGCATGGTGATATGGTGTTAGTAGGGGACCAGAAATTGTATGCCAATTACATATCGTTATCGGTATGAGAGGATACGAGGTGAATTCTGGATATGGATTGGCTGTTTAGACAACATGCCACCATTAATTGTTGGTCTGGGCTAGTGTCTCTAGGAGCCCGAATGTGGAGGAGTTCTCCGATTGGGCTATGCTAGTGACGCGCAATATGCCTGTGGTATCCGCCTTAGTGATGACGCCATGATGTTCTAGAATTCTAGCCTATGTAGTGGATGCTCAAGGGCAAGATGAGGTGGAGCTCCAGGGTATTCCGGCAGTTTGAAAATTCTCGTGAGGGTCACAGCAGAAGGTACGAGTCTCCCTTGCGCTGGGTCAAGGTTGGAGAAGCCAGATTGGAAGTATCACTGAAGGCGATGAAGTAGTCCTGAAGGTGTCACCTCTCAAGGGCGTGATGAGGATTGAAAGCACAGCTTACAGACTGCGGCTGCTAGTGTCTACGAGTCGAGTCCACAACGTTTTTCAAGTCTTGATGCTGGAAAAGATGCGTGCATGACCCTACTCAGATCGTGGAACTGGTGGACTTAGAAATCCAGCTGATACTGACGCACGAAGGAAGGCCCGTGAAGATTTTTGATTCTTCGATCAAAGTATTGCGCGACAAAGTGATCCCATTGGTGAAGGTCTTGTGGCACAACCGTAACGTGGAGAAGGCCACTTGGGAAGAACGACATGATGTAAAAGACAGATGCCCTTATCTAGTTGTTTAAGCAAATTTTGGGGACCAAAATTCTTTTAAGGTGGGTGGAATGTAACACCTGGCATTTTCGATCGGAAAATTATCCCTCGAATTGTCGAACGAGGTTAGGTTTATATTAATATGACGTATGTGTTGGCGAAATTGTTGGGATGTTTAGTGGAAAACTAAACCATGATTCATTTAGTTAGAAATGCATGGAAGGGTAAATTAGGAAGAAATTAAGGTTGGTGGAAGAAATCAAATGGATGATTGACACTTGGCAAACTTGTTGAAGAAGCCATACTCTTTTCTCTCCCATCCTACGTGAAACCCTCACTTTCTCTTCTCTGCTCTTTCCATTTCCTTCTCTGTTTCTTCTCTTTCTGGCGATTCAAACCTTTCTAGAAGACTTCATCTCTCCTCTTTTCTTCTATTTTCTTCAGTAAAGGTAAACATCTATTTATGCTAATGAAGTTGGACAAGTTAAAATATGAGTTTGTTGAAGTTTAGGGTTAAGACATTTCGGAGAAAACTCATTGTCCTTGGATGAAAACATGTTGGATTGTTTTCTAAAAGTCTGAATGGAGTCAGGAGTGTATGTAGTAAACATTTTTCAGCTTGTTTATTTTCTGAATGTGCATGTACAGGTTCGTGCATTACCGAGACGATCAGAACATCAACTCCGCAGCAAACAGGTAAGCTCATAACCGTAGGCTGGCCTTTAAGGCCCTACATCACAGAGGTACTAGGTTTTCAGTTCTGTCGGGTAGTTTTGGGTAGAAATGTTATAACTTCTATTTGGATCATGTTCTGAGTTGTCTGTTCAGTTTATGTCCTAAGTTGTCTGTGTTCTGCTTTACGGTATGTTCTATTATTTCTGATGTCTGCTGTTATAGGTTCAGGCACTGAGAATGTCATGCATACACAATTTTCTTGAAAATTCATGCAAAACCGATTTCTGTACACTGTTTGAAATTAATAAGATAAAATCCGACTGAAATGTACCAGGTTAAGTGTGGGACGGGAACTGGCCCTCTGGTTTTATCCCTCCCTGGGAATCTGAAAATATTGTCCTGGCAAGGACCCTCTGGTTTTATCCCTCCCTGGGAATCTGAAAACTGCTGTGCCTGATAGTGCACCCCCCCTTCTGTGCCTGATAGTGCACCCTCCCCCTTCCCCACTGAACTCACTGATATTACTGTACTGTATCCCTGAATGTGCCTGATAGTGCACCCTCCCCCTTCCCCACTGAACTCACTGATTACTGTACTGTATCCCTGAATGTGCCTGATAGTGCACCCCCCCTTCTGTGCCTGATAGTGCACCCCCCCTTCTGTGCCTGATAGTGCACCCCCCCTTCTGTGCCTGATAGTGCACCTACTGAACCAGTTTCCCTATAAGCCCCACTTAAACTTCATCTTCCGGTCACTGTTCACACTTCATCTTCCGGTTACTGTTCACAACTTCATCTTCCGGTTACTGTTCACAACTCATCTTCCGGTCACTGTTCACAACTTCATCTTCCGGTTACTGTTCACAACTTCATCTTCCGGTTACTGTTCACAACTCATCTTCCGGTCACTGTTCACAACTCATCTTCCGGTCACTGTTCACAACTCATCTTCCGGTCACTGTTCACAACTCATCTTCCGGTCACTGTTCACAACTTCATCTTCCGGTCACTGTTCACAACTCATCTTCCGGTCACTGTTCACAGCTTCATCTTCCGGTTACTGTTCACAACTTCATCTTCCGGTCACTGTTCACAGCTTCATCTTCCGGTTACTGTTCACAACTTCATCTTCCGGTTACTGTTCACAACTTCATCTTCCGGTCACTGTTCACAACTCATCTTCCGGTCACTGTTCACAACTCATCTTCCGGTCACTGTTCACAGCTTCATCTTCCGGTCACTGTTCACAACTCATCTTCCGGTCACTGTTCACAGCTTCATCTTCCGGTTACTGTTCACAACTCATCTTCCGGTCACTGTTCACAACTCATCTTCCGGTCACTGTTCACAGCTTCATCTTCCGGTCACTGTTCACAGCTTCATCTTCCGGTCACTGTTCACAGCTTCATCTTCCGGTCACTGTTCACAACTTCATCTTCCGGTTACTGTTCACAACTCATCTTCCGGTCACTGTTCACAGCTTCATCTTCCGGTCACTGTTCACAACTTCATCTTCCGGTCACTGTTCACAACTTCATCTTCCGGTCACTGTTCACAACTCATCTTCCGGTCACTGTTCACAACTTCATCTTCCGGTTACTGTTCACAACTTCATCTTCCGGTTACTGTTCACAACTTCATCTTCCGGTCACTGTTCACAACTCATCTTCCGGTCACTGTTCACAACTTCATCTTCCGGTTACTGTTCACAACTCATCTTCCGGTCACTGTTCACAGCTTCATCTTCCGGTTACTGTTCACAACTCATCTTCCGGTCACTGTTCACAACTCATCTTCCGGTCACTGTTCACAACTTCATCTTCCGGTTACTGTTCACAACTCATCTTCCGGTCACTGTTCACAACTCATCTTCCGGTCACTGTTCACAACTCATCTTCCGGTCACTGTTCACAACTCATCTTCCGGTCACTGTTCACAACTTCATCTTCCGGTTACTGTTCACAACTTCATCTTCCGGTCACTGTTCACAGCTTCATCTTCCGGTTACTGTTCACAACTTCATCTTCCGGTTACTGTTCACAACTCATCTTCCGGTCACTGTTCACAACTCATCTTCCGGTCACTGTTCACAGCTTCATCTTCCGGTTACTGTTCACAACTTCATCTTCCGGTTACTGTTCACAACTTCATCTTCCGGTTACTGTTCACAACTTCATCTTCCGGTTACTGTTCACAACTCATCTTCCGGTCACTGTTCACAGCTTCATCTTCCGGTTACTGTTCACAACTTCATCTTCCGGTCACTGTTCACAGCTTCATCTTCCGGTCACTGTTCACAACTCATCTTCCGGTCACTGTTCACAACTTCATCTTCCGGTTACTGTTCACAACTCATCTTCCGGTCACTGTTCACAGCTTCATCTTCCGGTCACTGTTCACAACTCATCTTCCGGTCACTGTTCACAGCTTCATCTTCCGGTCACTGTTCACAGCTTCATCTTCCGGTCACTGTTCACAGCTTCATCTTCCGGTCACTGTTCACAACTCATCTTCCGGTCACTGTTCACAACTCATCTTCCGGTCACTGTTCACAACTCATCTTCCGGTCACTGTTCACAGCTTCATCTTCCGGTTACTGTTCACAACTCATCTTCCGGTCACTGTTCACAGCTTCATCTTCCGGTCACTGTTCACAGCTTCATCTTCCGGTCACTGTTCACAGCTTCATCTTCCGGTCACTGTTCACAGCTTCATCTTCCGGTTACTGTTCACAACTCATCTTCCGGTCACTGTTCACAACTTCATCTTCCGGTTACTGTTCACAACTTCATCTTCCGGTTACTGTTCACAACTCATCTTCCGGTCACTGTTCACAACTTCATCTTCCGGTCACTGTTCACAACTCATCTTCCGGTCACTGTTCACAGCTTCATCTTCCGGTCACTGTTCACAACTCATCTTCCGGTCACTGTTCACAGCTTCATCTTCCGGTTACTGTTCACAACTCATCTTCCGGTCACTGTTCACAGCTTCATCTTCCGGTTACTGTTCACAACTCATCTTCCGGTCACTGTTCACAGCTTCATCTTCCGGTCACTGTTCACAGCTTCATCTTCCGGTCACTGTTCACAGCTTCATCTTCCGGTCACTGTTCACAACTTCATCTTCGGTCACTGTTCACAACTTCATCTTCCGTCACTGTTCACAACTCATCTTCCGGTCACTGTTCACAACTTCATCTTCGGTCACTGTTCACACTTCATCTTCCGGTTACTGTTCACAACTCATCTTCCGGTCACTGTTCACAACTTCATCTTCCGGTTACTGTTCACAACTCATCTTCCGGTCACTGTTCACAACTTCATCTTCGGTCACTGTTCACAACTCATCTTCCGGTCACTGTTCACAGCTTCATCTTCCGGTTACTGTTCACAACTCATCTTCCGGTCACTGTTCACAACTCATCTTCCGGTTACTGTTCACAACTCATCTTCCGGTCACTGTTCACAGCTTCATCTTCCGGTCACTGTTCACACTTCATCTTCCGGTTACTGTTCACAACTTCATCTTCCGTCACTGTTCACACTTCATCTTCCGGTTACTGTTCACAACTCATCTTCCGGTCACTGTTCACAGCTTCATCTTCCGGTTACTGTTCACAACTTCATCTTCCGGTTACTGTTCACAACTCATCTTCCGGTTACTGTTCACAACTCATCTTCCGGTCACTGTTCACAACTTCATCTTCCGTCACTGTTCACACTTCATCTTCCGTCACTGTTCACACTTCATCTTCCGGTTACTGTTCACAACTCATCTTCCGGTCACTGTTCACAACTTCATCTTCGGTCACTGTTCACACTTCATCTTCCGGTCACTGTTCACAACTTCATCTTCCGGTCACTGTTCACAACTTCATCTTCCGGTTACTGTTCACAACTTCATCTTCCGGTTACTGTTCACAACTTCATCTCCGGTTACTGTTCACAACTCATCTTCCGGTCACTGTCACAACTTCATCTTCCGGTCACTGTTCACAACTCATCTTCCGGTCACTGTTCACAGCTTCATCTTCCGGTCACTGTTCACAGCTTCATCTTCGGTCACTGTTCACAGCTTCATCTTCCGGTCACTGTTCACAGCTTCATCTTCCGGTCACTGTTCACAGCTTCATCTTCCGGTCACTGTTCACAACTCATCTTCCGGTCACTGTTCACAACTCCATCTTCGGTCACTGTTCACACTTCATCTTCCGTCACTGTTCACAGCTTCATCTTCCGGTCACTGTTCACAACTTCATCTTCCGGTTACTGTTCACAACTTCATCTTCCGGTTACTGTTCACAACTTCATCTTCCGGTCACTGTTCACAACTTCATCTTCCGGTCACTGTTCACAACTTCATCTTCCGGTTACTGTTCACAACTTCATCTTCCGGTCACTGTTCACAACTTCATATTCCGATCACTGTTCATTTCTGTCTTATTATATTCCGAAGACTGTTTTCATTCCTTCTCGCTTCCAACCTCCTGGCTTTTGTTCTGTTATTCTTCTGTCATTTAATCTAAACTCCGATTTTAAGTATGTCTTCAAATTTAAATGCAAGTGCTCTGCTTCCTGTATTCATCTGTCGTTCATTTCTGTGGTCCAACAATTAATATATTTTTCTGATTTTGTTCCAAGGATTCTGATCTCCTTCTGTTGTTTACCCTGTAGTTCGGTGTTAACTGTTTTTCCCCTGTTTGATTTCGACACCAGAGAACTCTCTCTCTGCGAAGTTTTAAAGTTTGTAAATATTCTGTTCACTGTTTCTTCTGACTGTTCTGTTTTTAAAAAAAATATATAGTCACCGTTTCCTGTTATCTTTCCCGGAGTGATGGCTCCGATCCCGGACTCCGATCGGGTTCCGGTTTCGGGCTGTCACAGAAACGCTCACCCCCATGATCATGAGTTGCATTAGTACTGGAGTTGCCTTGTTCCTCTCTAGCAGTCATCAGCTGTTCGATTTGGCGAGATTGGCGCATGACCAACTCTGTCAACTGAGCAATGGCATTGCTATCCTCATTGGTCTCTCTCTGCTGACCTCTAACCATTTTTGGGAGTCCTAGACAAATAATTATAGATACATCTTAACTTAATGACATTTACTGAAATCATAAATGCTTACAGTTGCTGGAGTGTACTCAGATGGCAATCTGTGCTGGGTGGCGGTCTGCATAATCGATTTTAGAACCCGGTTTCGCTCTGATACCATAATTGTAACAACCCCAGAGGGATCGTCGCATAATCCATGACTTTCTTAATTATTTAATTCTTATTACTCACACTTTACTCATTTTTGGTAATATATATTTTTCTGAAACATAATTTAGCTTAAGACATCACACATTAGGCATCGCTCGGCAGAGGAGTATATTATACATCTGCCGGCGGGCAGGGTAAAATGCTCCATCCGATAAAAGACTTTAGCTCTTAAGCTACACCTACCGATGGAGAAATAAACTTGCATCTGCCGATCATACCCCAACAGATTTATATACTTAATCACTTACTCCTGCCGGTCGCTAAATGACAAGCAAGGAGTTCACATCTTCCGTAGAGAAAGATTTCATCATCCAATTCGTCACGTAAAACTCACGTGACTCACTTATCACCGCCTAATAGAGGACATCTTCCGATGAGCACGTGCTTAACACGTGGCTCTTTAAAACTTCACTAGATAGAAGATATCATCCGATGGGCACGTGCATCACTCGTGGTTCATTAACCTCGTTCAACAACAGCAATACGCTACACATACCGATCACTAGACGACAAGATAACCCTCATATCATCCAGTAGCTAGACGACAAAATTAAACTTACATCTTCCGATGGCTTAAACACTCTGCATCTACCGGTCACTGGGCGATGAAATAACACTTACATCATCCGGTAACTTAAATACACCTCATATGCCGATCACTAGACGACAAAATAGCATTCTCATCATCCGATAGCTTAAACGCACTACATCTACCGATCACTAGATGACAAAATAGCACTCTCGTCATCCGATAGCTTAAACGCACTACATCTACCGATCACTAGATGACAAAATAACACTCTCATCATCCGATAGCTTAATCTTCACTGACTTCAAACTTCAATGGCATAACATTCATATTAATGAAAATCAGTATCTCACCCAGAATTCATATAGCGGAAGACTTAAGCAAACAGACCAACCAATGCTCCTTAAAATTATTTCCAGATTCAGTGGTCAACAGACATCTTTAAAAGAAGACTCAATGTTATGAAATAGACTCATCTTACTTAAACTATCATATTCGTTATCATAACTAAAATCATAAAAAAACATTAACCAGGGGTCTCCTTTGCCATCTAGTCACAGATTTGCTCCCTGAACACCTTCCAGCAACCGAGCTTAGGACATCCTCATTAACTTTGAGATCCTCACCTGAAAACTCGTCACCTATATCATAAGGTTTAAACTATAAGCCTAATGCTTAGTAAGGAATGCAGTACTAATAAGTATGCATGAATGCTCATTTTGAGGAAATAAAAGCTCATGAATCTTTTCTTATTCATACTCATACTCAAGTCTTCATCCTGGTTCATCATTCATAATCATTGTTCATAATCATCATTCATATACATCATTCATGTTCATCGTTCATATTCTTCGTTTACGTTGTGTGGATTAAGGGAGGATTTGTGCCGATAAAGGGGGTTTGACAGTGAGAGTGCACATAGTTCCCTTGCGGGTCGTATCATGGTCCTTCTTTTGGACAGTGACATACGCCAAACCGCCCCCAACCCTCGCTTAACCCACGTTGTATAAGTTTTTTATTCTTATATTGTTCATGCGAAAACATACTCTTAAAACATTTTCATATGCATAAAACATTCATGATGCATGAACATGAAAATTCTTAAATCATCAAGCTATAGAACAGAGCATCATTTGACGTGAAATCTTACCATTGAGCTAATCAACGACATAAACATTAGACAGTGACATAAGGGAAAATTCTAATCACCGTATGAGTTTCTACCTAGCATCCTTTGATGTAGGGTCCTAATGACCGAGAAACCTACACATTTACTTACCTGGTCTCCTTAGCAATTTGAGCTCCTTTCTCTTCAAACTTTTTCACCTAAAACATTTACATTGCAGTAGTTAATACAAAGTCCTATTAGTTCTAAACACAAGTCATCCTAGGATCTAATAGCTATAGTCACTCCTGAATCTTTAGTATAGTTCTCTGTGCAGTTTGAAATCCAAAACCCAAAACAAACAGATTCGGTTAGCGATAACTCAGGGTTGGTTGTTTAATGTCCAAAATCGATTCGGAATGACGTTACCACTTTCAGATTTTAAAATACCCTTATTAATACTCGGCCATTGAAGAACCCAGAACTTCAACACATAGCAGAAAACAGAGATTAACGACTAAAAGATAGCTACATTGCCAAACTCGTACCTCGAGCACAAAGTAGCCAAGAAGCAGCAAGGAAACCGATCGTTGGAAGAGGGATTTTTAGCTGACAGAGAGCGAGAGCTCGGGAGGGGAAATTGCCGAGAGTAAGAGATGACAGCTACAGTGGTTTAAATGAGGTTTGAATCCTTTTCTTTTTCTTTAAATACTGGTCTCAATCCTCCATTATTACAACTTTGCCACTCAACCTAGTTTAAATCCACATGTAATTAATTAAGCTTGACATAAAATTCTAAACCGTGAAGATTGAATAATCATGGCCGTTAATTCAGTTAGGAAGTCACCTGGTTGAAGTTGTCGGGTGTTACAACTCCATATAACATTTTGATTTTCAAAGTAATATTGTGCAAAACTATAACACTACGTAAGTGCACGTGTCGCATTCCATTACTATATGATTAGTAAAATGTCAATTTTACGATGACAAAATTATCAAAATACAAATATAAGTAAAACATGTAAATAAAATATGAAATGATTAGTTGATTTTTAGAATGACTAAAAGTAAAAGCACAATGAAAATGAAGTAGAACACGAAATAAGTCATATGAAAATAACACGAGATAAAAATATGACTTAGATTTGATTTTCCTTTATATAAAAAATTTAGTACAAATGTTAACAAAATTATTTAGATAATCTAGAACTATCTCTTTTGCAATACTCACTAGAAGTGCTTAACTAATTTCTACAATATTTTTTCTGACTTATGATGGACAAATGTCATTAAGAATCAATTAAAGTGCAATTCCAAAGTGATTATGCAATTTAAATAAAACGCTAATTTATATAAAATTATCATCTCTACCTATTACAAAATTATTTTGGACTAAACCCAAGAATAAAACTGCGAGGGCTAACGAACTTCGACTAAAAACAGATAATTTTATGTTAGAAAAACGAAAAATTGAAGACGTTGTAGAAAGAAACTAAATAACATAAGTGAAGTTAACATGCTTACATAATTCAATACAAGTCCTAATTTTTTTATTTACCTTTAAACAAATAAAAATCTATGTATTCATTTATGCATGTCTTTCTATCAATGAATAAATCAATCAATCAAGAAAAATCAAGTAATTAACTATTCTCCATCTCTCTCCTTACAAACTTCTTTCTCTTCTCTCTTCAAATCTTATCTATTAACAAATTGCAATATCCTTTTTCTCTTACAAATCTTCAACTTTTTCTTCACTATTTTCGTATTCTTTTGAAAATAAATATGCATAAGCTATATATATTCTACAAGGTATATTATTACCCATCAACATTTAGACACAATCTCAAAAGAATCCTAAATTCAAATCTTATTTGGCTTTAAGTTTTCTTCAAACACAAAAATAAATCTTTAGAACAATAATCTTCTTCAGAAACCATCACCTGTAGCAAAACGTAATCAGTTGGTTTTCTTTCTCTACAACTCTCTTTAACTTTATTAGCAATTTACAACACTCAGATTTAATGTGATTCTTCTTTTGAAAAAAATCACGGTTCTTTGATTTTGATCTGTCCTTCAATTGTTTCTTCAAACACAAAAATAAAATCTTTATAACAATAATCTTCTTCAGAAACATCACCTGTAGCAAACGTAATCAGTTGTTTTTCTTTCTCTACAACTCTCTTTAACTTTATTATGCAATTTACAACACTCAGATTTAATGTGATTCTTCTTTTGAAAAAAATCACGGTTCTTTGATTTTGATCTGTCCTTCAATTGTATAACATCATCACTGTTATTGTTGTTTGATTCTCATGCTCTACCTCGATCGGCGAATTCCTTTGCTTGAGTTTTGGACCTAACAACAACTCTAAACGAAAAATTTCATCGTTTTTTTCTTTATTTTTAATTTTTTTTTCAACAAATTGCAATTTTCATAAAAATTGCAAATCCAAAATGTGTTCCATTTGAGTACAAACACTTTTTCACTTTGCTATGATAACAACCGTTGAAAATCAAACACGAAAAGAAAAAAACACTGACAGTGACACTGAAATTTAAATGTAAAATTTAAAAAAAAAATACATAAGATAAATTCATTTCGGTGACTCAGGTCAGATAGAGAATTGATTGTGTTTCATATTGCAAATCAATTGAAACTGAGAGATGGAAGAACTGGAATATGATCCACCTTTTTTATCTGTATAAGGAAGATAAACCATTTGCGAATTGATAGTTGAACAGAATTGGTAGAGTATGGATATTTGAGAATAGGAAAAATTTCCATTTCGACTACAGTGGGTTGGTTCTATACTGGTTATAATATCATATCCACTATAATTACACAGTTTTGAGAAATAAATTATCTGCAGATTTTTCAGATTGAGCATGAATTCTCTTCTTTCCTTCTGCCCATGAGATTATCACCTTTATGATAAAATGTAAAAAAAAGCCAAAACTTTGACAAAAGTTATAAAAAAAAGTTTAAACTTTCGAAAGTACAAAAAAGAACTTTGGGTTCGACTGCATCAAATTAGGCGGTCGACAGCATAATGCGGTTAACTGCCTAATTTGATGCGGTCGACCTCCTTTAGGTAGCACCAAAATTAATTTTTTTTAAAAATACTAAACGATATGCAATTTACTTAAAAATTTTATCACATGTTCTCCATATCATGAGAAGATAATTTAAAACTTTTCATGATTTTTTAACACTTATACGATTTATTGTAACTTTATTTACTTATTTTATAAAATAATTATAATAAATAATACAAAGGTTAGAAAATCATGAAAATATTTTTATTATTTCTCATATTAAGGGAAACATGTGGTAAACATTTAAAGTAAAATAAATATCGTTTAATATATTTTTTAAAATTAATCTTAGTTTATACATTAATTTTAAAAAATTATCAAACGATATTAATTTTACTTGAAATTTTTACCACATCTTTTTTTTAACATGAACAAATAATCTCAATTTTTTTGTGATTTTCTAACACTTGCATGATTTATTATAATTATTTTATAAAAGCATTAAATAAAATTATAATAAATCGTACAAGTGTTAGAAAATCATGAACATTTTCAAATTATCTTCTCATAATATGGAGAACATGTGATAAAATTTCAAGTAAATTGCATATCGTTTAGTATTTTTTAAAAAAATTAATTTTAGTGTCACCTAAATGTGGTCGACCACAAAGCTCTTTTTTGCACTTTCAAAAGTTTAAGCTTTTTTTTTGAACTTTCGCCAAAGATCAAGTTTTTTTTTGCACTTTACCTTAATCTTTATCAAAATCAAATTAATCTCCAATTTAATTTAATTTAATTTAATTTAAATAATTAAGATATAAAGAGACATTGTCCATCAGCAGGTGAACCAGCAGATTTTCCATGCTCTTAAATGTCACAACTAAGGTTTTGACGAAAGAGATGTATGTCTGGTACGTGTGTTTTATCAAACTACTAAAACGACTCCTAGAAAGAAAGATATTTGAATAAATAAAATCCATCGCCACAGGCAATATCAACAAGTCTGTCTTGTAACATCATAGCAAAAAATTGAATGTCGTAATCATATCATAGATCGATCTTCATATTCTTTTGTCGTGCGCATTGTTTCGTAAAGCTGGTACGGAAAAATGTCTATTTTGCGATAGACTATTTAAAGTGAAATTATTGACAAAATTACTCATGCTAAACTTAAAAAAAAAAAGCTAATTAATATATTATAAAGTGTTATTTCAATATATGATGTGATAATTCCATTAGGGTATGATCAAATAAACTAAGAGAGTGCATGTAGTGACAAATATTTCATACATATTGTCACAGCCAGAGAGGGGGCCTTACAGAAACGCTAAGTTAAATGATCAACTTCGGAGAGATCCACCGTCTAACCTAAGGCTGAGTGCGGAAGTTTTAACACTGATCCAGAATCCTCCTCGAAGTAACAAATATGAGAGTACAAACAATAGTAGAAAAACAAGATAAACGAAAATAATTACATGTCAAAGTACAGTACAATCTCGAATGTCTTACATATTAAAAAAAGGTAGAAAATAAAATGTGAGACTCAAAGAAAATTCAACACGAATAGAGCTCACTTCCAATTCTTCCTTCTTTACCTGAAAAGGGAAAGTCGATAGGGTGAGTGACAAACTTAGTATATGATGTTATACCTACCACTATTCTACATAATCAGGTATACGGTGAAAAAGGAGATCACGCAAGAATCCTCTGAAACACACCACACAGATAGGCCGCTATAATACTAGGCAGGACCTCATAAGGAAAAGATAAAAGAAACACCATCTAAGAGGGATTCTATAACCACTCACCATGGGCCATCACAGAGATCGCACGATGAACTTACCAACCAAGAGGTATTTAATACCACCCACTATTGGCCATCGCTGGGACCGTACAACTGACGTATCAATCAGGAGGGGCAACCAACAACTCCACCCTGGGCCACCGGGACACACGCGTTAGGGGCACACCAGGAGGGACGAACTACTAAACCGTGGGCCCAAGGGGACCACACAGTGGACTTATCAACCACCAATAAGGACAAACCACTCAGCCCTGGGCCACCGGGGCACACGCGCTAGGGTACACCAGGAGGGACGAACAACTTAACCCTGGACCCAAGGGGACCACACAGTGGACTTATCAACCGCCAGGAGGGACGAACCACTCAGTCTTGGGCCACCGGGGCACACGCGCTAAGGTATGTTGACTTAATTAGTGTTTAATTCTAAATATATTTTTGATGATGTGTTTATATGTTTGTAATATAAATTAATTATGTTTATTAAATGAGAATAATGAATTATGCATTTGAGTTTAATCTATTGGAAATGCCCTTGGAAAGGGTATTTTAGTTATCTAATGCATGTGATTAAGTGTACAGGGCTGCATAGTTTTTTAACAGAGTTAAATGAAGAACTCCACCGCCCACTAAACGACAAAGGAGGATGAGAAAAAAATGAAGATATCCACCGTCCACTAAACGACAAAGGCGGATGAAAAAAAATGAAGATATCCACCGCTCGCTAGACGACAAAGGCGGATGACTTCAAGAAGACATCCTACGTTCACTAGACGACAAGGGCGGAAGACTTCAAGAAGACGTCCTACGTTCGCTAGACGACAAGGGCGGAAGACTTCAAGAAGACATCCTACGCTCACTAAACAACAAAGGCAGAAGAGGTCTAAAACTTCATCATCCGATAACGTTTAATGTTGCATCATCCGACACCGGTTCAGCGATGAAAGATTCATCATCCTATGCCGGTTCAACATTTTGAAGTTGCATCCACCGATGGCGGTTCAAGACTAAAATAACATTGTCTTCCGCCAGAATTCAAAGTTAGCGCGAAGCTATAGTGACATCGTTTTCAGCTTTAACTCCAGTACATTAATGGCGACGACGAACAACAATTTCAGATGCAACGGATATCTGCTTAAGTACGGATGCTTCCCAACGGTAACATTTTTCCATTTGAAGAAAGATGCATTCAAGTCTGTGAAGCAAAAATGAGACAGAGTATTTAAGCCGAGGTTAGAGCACGAAGGAACAACTTTTTGCAAAAATTAGCTTTGAGCCCTAACGTGCGATTCATCATACTCTGTCTTTTTCATCTAGTTTTGAGAGTTTGTAGTTTGTTGTGTTCATTCACTCAAATCTGTAAAACCTGAAAGGCAGTGGATTGACGCCCGTGAAGTTCAATCCAGAATTGTAAGGCTGTAGATCGACGCCCGTGAAGCTCGATCTGGAATTCTCGTTGATGAGAGGTTACGGATCTTCAAGGGAGAAACCTTGAAGCGTGGATGTAGGCAGGTTTTGGCCGAACCACGTAAAAACCCGTGTGTTGAATTTTCTCTCTATCCCTCTTTTACTTTACTAGTTGTTTGTTTGCTGTTAGCTTAAGAAATTTTAAAGGTCTAATTCACCCCCCCTCTTAGACAATCTCGATCCTACAATTGGTATCAGAGCGAGGTTTAACATTGTCTAAGTTGTGTTTAAACACTCTGTGTGATATATTTACAATGGCATTCAACACTAACTCCACACACGTAGAAGGTCTAGCTATAAATAGACCTCCCTTCTTTGATGGTAGTGATTATATTTACTGAAAGGCAAGAATGAAAATATTCATTCAAGCTATGGACTATGAGACTTGGAGCATAATAGAGAATGGTCCTTTTAAGGCCATAAAAACTGTAGATGGGAAAAGTATCCCTAAGGACTCTACTGAATTATCTGAGTTCGATAATAGAAATCTGAGCTTTAATGCCAAGGCAATAAACACTCTGTACTGTGCTCTAAATAGAGAAGAATTTAATAGAGTACAAGGGTGTGAGAGTGCTCAAGAAATTTGGCACTTATTAGAGATCACACACGAAGGCACAAACCAGGTTAAAGAGAGTAAATTGAGCATGTTAGTTCATGAATATGAACTGTTTTCTATGGAAAAAGGAGAAACCATTAGTTCTATGTTTACTCGATTTACTAACATCACTAATGGTCTTAAAGCTCTTGGCAATATTTACTCAGGTGAAGAACAGGTAAGGAAAATTCTGAGATGCCTACCGAGAGCATGGCAACCAAAGGTGATAGCCATACAAGAGACTAAGGATCTCAAAGCTCTCAAACTTGAAGAGCTCATTGGCTCACTGATGACTCATGAGATAACCATGAGAGCCAATGACAATGAAGATCTCAAAGAAAAGGAGATCAGCAAAAAGAAGGATATAGCACTTAAGGCTTCCTCGAGCAAACAAGATGACTCTAAGGAAGAAGAGGAAGATGAGGACATTGCCCTCATTACAAGGAGGTTCAACAAATTCCTCCAAAGAAAAAGAATGCAAGGAAGAAGATTTTCTAAGGTCGAGAAACCACAAAAGGAGAAGGAAGTCACATGCTTTGGGTGTGGAAAGCCTGGCCACATGAAGGCTGACTGTCCACAAGCTAAGAATCCCAAGAAGTTCAAAAAAAGAACCATGAAGGCCACTTGGGATGACAGTGAAAGTGATACATCCTCAGAAGATGAGGAAGTAGTCAACCTCTGCTTCATGACACATGAAAATGAGGTTAGTGTTTCCTATAGTGATAGTGAAACTGAGGATGGAGACTTAATTGATGCATTTAATGATTTAGTTAAACAGTTTGACATGCTAAAAACTAAATACAATCTGTTAAAAAAAGATAATGCAGGACTAGTAGAAAAGCATGCAAAAGAAATTGACTCGCATGTTAAGGAATGCAACATGCAGAAAGAGGAAATTACTGAACTTAAAAGCAGAAATGAGGATTTAAATAATATTATTCTGAAATTTACTAGTGGCAACAAGTTATATAAGATGTTATTAGGTAAACAGAGAGTAAATTTTGACAGAGCAGGAATAGGTTATAATAAAACTAGTAAAAAGAAAGTTTACAAGAATTGTTTTGTGAGATCTACTACCTGTCATGTGTGTAATGAAGTAGGACATAAATCTTTTGTATGTCCTTTAAAAGTAAACAATATCAAAACCGGTAGTAAACTTCAATGGGTTCCTAAGGAGACCAGACCTACCACTAGGACCCAAAAAATTTGGGTACCTAAGAAGACAAATTGACTACTGTTTTGCAGGTTGGCTGCTCTCCCGGAAAGAATCTGTGGTACCTTGACAGTGGTTGTTCAAGGCATATGACGGGAGCCTCAACCAAGTTTGCTGTTGTCAACAAGAAGAAGGGCAGTGTTACTTTTGGTGGAAACCAAAAGGGCAAGATTGTTGGCATTGACAATATAGGTAATCCTACTAATCCTACCATTGAAAATGTTTTGCTTGTAGAAGGATTAAAACATAACCTGCTTAGCATAAGTCAATTGTGTGACAAAGGCTATAAAGTCACTTTTAAATCTAATGCTTGCGTGATCAAAGACATTTCAAATAACAATGTATTGTTCAAAGGCTATAGAAAAGACAATGTCTATATTATTGATATGGATGTTATTGAGCATGTTGATGAGAAATGTTTTACTGTTAATTCTTCCCATGATTATTGGATTTGGCATAGGAGATTAAGACATGTAGGGATGGATACCTTAGCTAAGATTACTAAGGAGAATTTAGTTAGAGGGATCCCTAAGATATCCTTTGAAAAGGACAAGGTCTGTGAAGCCTGCCAAATGGGTAAGCAGATCAAAAGTTCCTTTGCATTAAAGAATGCAATTTCTTCTTCAAAGCCTCTCCAACTCCTTCACATGGACCTCTTCGGTACTTCCAATATAGCCAGCTTAGGAGGCAAATTCTATGCCTTTGTTATTGTAGATGACTTCTCTAGATTCACTTGGGTACATTTTCTGAAGTCTAAGGATGAGACTTTTGATACCTTATCTAGCTTTAGGAAAAGAGTTCAAAATGAAAAAGAGCTCACCATTGTCGCTATTCGTAGTGATCATGGTGGAGAATTTGAAAATGAAAGATTTGAACTCTTGTGTCTCAAACATGGAATTGAGCACAACTTCTCCTCTCCTAGAACCCCTCAGCAAAATGGTGTTGTTGAGAGGAAAAATAGGTCTCTCCAAGAGTTAGCTCGAACTATGCTTAATGAAAACTCTTTTCCTAAGTATTTCTGGGCTGAAGCTGTTGCAACAGCCTGTTATGTGCTTAATCGGGTCCCAATAAGACCTATTCTTGAGAAAACTCCATATGAGCTCTGGAGTGAAAAAACTCCTTCTGTTAAATACTTTAGAGCATTTGGTAGTAAATGCTTTATTCTCAACACTAAGGATAACTTAGGAAAATTCGATTCCAAATCTGATCTTGGAATTTTTCTTGGTTATTCTCTTTCAAATAAAGCATATAGAGTATTCAATAGGAGAACTCTAGTTGTAGAAGAATCAGTTCATGTCAACTTTGATGAGTCCCTTCAACCCACAATCAATGTGGATGAGGATGATTCTTTGGATAGACAACTGGACTCTCTTTCTTTAAAAAAGCCTAGTGATTCTCTTCAAGTAGAAAAATCTTTAGAACCCTCTTCTACTTCTCTAGATTTTGTTCTTATCAAGGATGAAAATTCTGCTCTTCCTAGAGATTGGAAGTATGTCAAAGACCATCTAATAGATGAAATTTTAGGTGATCCTTCTTTAGGAGTTAAGACTAGATCCTCTCTTAGGAATCTTTGTGCCAATGTAGCTTTTATCTCTCAAGTAGAGCTTAAGAAGTTTGAGGAGGCCGAGTGTGATGAAAATTAGATTTTAGCTATGCAAGAGGAGCTAAATCAAATTGAAAGGAGCAAGGTATGGGAACTTGTTCCACGGCCTAAGGATCATCCCATCATTGGAACTAAATGGGTTTTCAAGAATAAGTTGGATGAAAATGAGATTGTGGTTAGAAACAAGGCTTAGACTACTTGCTAAGGGATACTCTCAAGAAGAAGGTATTGATTTTGAGGAATCCTTTGCCCCTGTAGCTAGATTAGAGTCAATTAGGATACTCCTAGCCTTTGCTTGCTACAAGAACTTCACACTCTTTCAAATGGATGTAAAGAGTGCATTCTTAAATGGTTACATCATTGAAGAAGTTTTTCTTGAGCAACCCTTAGGTTTTGAAGCTTTTGATAAACCCGATCATGTCTACAAATTAAGGAAAGCTCTCTATGGTCTTAAGCAGGCTCCTAGAGCTTGGTATGATAGATTGAAGAATTTCCTTGAGGAAAGGAATTTCAAAAAGGGAAATACATATTCAACTCTATTTACCGTGCAAAAGGAGAATGACATTCTGTTAGTTCAAATTTATATCGATGACATTATTTTTGGATCAACTAATGTCAACATGTGTAATGAATTTTCCTCCCTCATGCAAAGTGAATTTGAGATGAGTATGATGAGGGAGTTAAAATTCTTCTTAGGTTTCCAGATTAGTCAATCTCCTGATGGAATTTTCTTCTGTCAAGAAAAATACATCAAGGAACTTCTAAAGAAATTTGGTTTAGAATCTGTCAAGTCTTCCAAGACTCCTATTAGTACCACAACAAAATTTGATAAAGATGAAAAAGGAACAAGTGTTGATATTAAAAAATATCGTGGTATGATTGGTTCATTGTTATATCTGACTGCAAGTAGGCCAGATATACTCTTTAGTGTTTGTCTTTGTGCTAGATTTCAAGTTGCTCCTAAGGAATCTCACTTAACTGCTGTCAAAAGGATTTTCAAATATTTAAGTGGGACACCTGACCTAGGATTATGGTATCCGAATGGAACTTCTTTTGATCTGATTGGATATTCAGATTCTGATTATGCAGGTAGTCTAGTTGATAGGAAAAGCACTAGTGGCACCTGTCAGTTCTTAGGTGAATCTTTAGTCTTCTGGTATTCTAAGAAACAGAATTCTGTTGCATTGTCAACTGCTGAGAGTGAATACATTGCTGCAAGCAGTTGTTGTGCACAAATGCTTTGGATGAAACAAACTTTGAAAGATTATAATCTGTTTTATGATAGGATTCCTATTCGGTGTGATAACACCAGTGCTATCAACATTTCTAAAAATCCTATTCAGTATTCTAGAACAAAGCATATCGATGTCAGATATCACTTCATAAGAGAGCATGTTCTAAGAGGTGATATCTCCTTAGAGTTTGTAAATTCTGTAGATCAATTGGCCGACATATTTACAAAACCATTGGATAAAAGACCTTCAATAATATAAGAATAAGGTTAGGTCTCATTCGGTTTGAGAATTGCTAAGTCTCTTCTGTTGGAATGTCTTCCTGTGAAAGAGTGATCTGTTTTATTGATGGCACCGGTGGATATAGATAACCGGATGATATGTATCCTCCACTGACCGGATGATGTTTATGCATCGGATGATGCATTTTCTAATCTGCTGACACGTGTCATTTATTGGACGATATCAGTGTTACACGTGTGACTTCATCACGTCGGGCGGTGCTTTATTTCTTTTAAATTCTTATTTCTTCACCGAGACACTTCATCTTTCGTGCTCTTTCTGAAAACCCCTGCCCTACCAATCCTCTCTCTCGATCTTATCTTTCCAATGGATCATTTGGTTTCATCATCTCGTGCAGTTTCCGAACCGGCCAAGAAGAAGGCCAAAGTCTCTGCTCATCCAACTCCAGTGATTCCTCGTGCAAATAGTTGGCCGTCGTTCTATTTCCTCAATCAGACTGCTGAAGCCAGGTATTATGACGACTTTAAAGATAAGAAGTTGATTCCAAGTCGTGGTATTGTTCCAGACGAGTTAGTAGGTTTAAATTTAGTAGCACCCTTGACAGACATTGGTTTAATAGGGTTGTTTGAAGTTGAATCTTTCTTTTACCCAACTGCCATTAGAATGTTCTATGCCAATCTTAGTTATTCTTCTGACCAATCAACCATCTCGAGCTATGTGTATGGAAAACACATAGTTCTTACCTCTCAATTCCTAAATGAGCTTCTGGGGAGTCCTCATTCAGATCAACATCCAAAAATCTATTCAACAGGGCTAGAACCCCCATTTCTTGGAACTCCCGAGGGAAAACAATTTTTAAAAGAAATTGCCCTAGACCCGCACAACATTCCCAATTCCTTAAAGAGCAAACATTTAACCATTAGAGCTCGACTTCTCCATCAGATGATCAGTTATAATGTTATTCCTAAGGGTGGTCATTATGATGATATTAGCAGCATGAAATTTGTTGTTCTTTTTGCCCTCTATCAAAAGACCCCAGGTTGATATAGGATACATTATTCTGAGAAGGATGATTCAGTGTGTTTCTTCATGGCCTACATCTTTTCCCTATAACCTCCTTCTCATGAAGATTTTTCAGATGTCCGAGGTTGAATTTCCCGAGGATGAGGATCCTTCTTGTCTCAAATCATCCAGTTTACTCTAAATCCACTTTGACAAGGATGGGAATTAAGAGAACCCCTCAAGGGACTTTTGTTTTGGATCAGTCCAAGCAAAGGGCTGCTAAGGTCGCAGCCATCAGAAAAGGAAAAAGGAAACTGATTTTGGATGAAGAGTCATCAATGCAAGAAGGAGGTGGTGACTCAGAGATCCCTGCATTTGATATTTCCCCTCCTCATTCTCGGGTCTCAGGCCCCCACCTTCCTCCACCAGTGCCAAGACTCCCTGCTCCATCCTCTCCAGCCCATCTTTTTGAGGCCATCTCAGTTCCTCAGCCATCTCCTCCACCTACTCTTTTGGTACCTTCTCTGCCTCCTCCAGTCCCACTTCCTCCTCCAGTCCAAACACCTCCTCCAGTCCAACTTTCTCCACCAGTCCAACCACCTCCTCCACTACTACCACCTCCTCCTATCCAACCTGCTCCACTAGTCCTACCAGCTCCACTTGTCCACGCCTCCTCACCAATTCCATCCGTTACTCCTGCCACTCCTCTGACTTATCAACGGAGATTTTCGTTGAGTGAGGCTCAGTACAATGATTTAAAGGCCTCTATTGACAGTCTAGGGTCAGCCCTCTGTCAGATTGAAAAATCTCTAGATGCCAAGCTTGACAAGAACCAAAAGGAAATGGGCATCGCTTTGGATACTGGTCTTGACTTGCTGTCACAGAAAATGGCTGCTGATAGACGCATTGTTGTTAGGGAGCTTGAGTCTCTCCGATCTTCTGTTGACAATCTGAATCCCGAACCTGAATCTAAACCATCCAATTTAGTCTGTGTCACCGAGACTTGTTATGAAGAATTCCTCCTTTCGATCATCCGTCCAGAGGCAGGTGAAGATGCTCGGCTACTGCCCTTAGATCTTCAGGAAGCTCCGCTGACTTTCTCTCCTTCTGCTGCTATTTCTACCCGAGAGCCCTCTTTCGAGTCCTCAAGTCTTATGGATGCATCTCTTACTGCTTCTCCATCTGTAGCACATCCTTCTTGTCTGGACATGATAATGTTTCCAGAAATCTCTGTCATTTCTGCTCCCTGCTTGGATTTGGTGGTCTATCAAGGACCCTCTCCATCTGCTGCTCCTCAGCTAGAGCCTTCTCCATGCCAGGATATAGTGATCTATCAAGCACCACTTCCTCCCACTATTGCTTCACTTCGCGCACTTGTGGATACTTATTTTCTTTCAGATCTTGAAGTGCCCGCTTGGATTAGTCAAGCTTTCTGGACTCATTTTTTAGCTTTCTTTAAGTAGAGGATTTTGTTTGCAAACATTTTTTTTGCTATTCTAATGACATTTCTCTGATGTTTCTATCCCTTGTGGTGCATGCATTGCTTCTGCTGTCTCTTTGTTTGTTTTTGATAATGTCAATGGGGGAGAATATATTTGATCAGTGATTTATGCATGAGGAATTAGTTGCTATGATTCATATTTTGGAAATCTGAAAATCTGGATATATGCATATTTTTAATTTTTTTTGAAACTCTGGTATGTTCTGTGTTTGTTTTTGGATTATATGCATTTGCTATGGGGGAGTAATACTTAATCAAATTTATAGGTTGTCATCATCAAAAAGGGGGAGATTGTTGACTTAATTAGTGTTTAAGTCTAAATATATTTTTGATGATGTGTTTATATGTTTGTAATATAAATTAATTATGTTTATTAAATGAGAATAATGAATTATGCATTTGAGTTTAATCTATTAGAAATGCCCTTAGAAAGGGTATTTTAGTTATCTAATGCATATGATTAAGTGTACAGGGCTGCATAGTTTTTTAACAGAGTTAAATGAAAAACTCCACCGCCCACTAAACGACAAAGGAGGATGAGAAAAAAAATGAAGATATCCACCGCCCACTAAACGACAAATATCCACCGCCCACTAAACGACAAAGGCGGATGAAAAAAAAAATGAAGATATCCACCGCCCACTAAACGACAAAGGCGGATGAAAAAAAAAATGAAGATATCCACCGCCCACTAAACGACAAAGGCGGATGAAAAAAAAAATGAAGATATCCACCGCCCACTAAACGACAAAGGCGGATGAAAAAAAAAATGAAGATATCCACCGCCCACTAAACGACAAAGGCGGATGAAAAAAAAAATGAAGATATCCACCGCCCACTAAACGACAAAGGCGGATGAAAAAAAAAATGAAGATATCCACCGCCCACTAAACGACAAAGGCGGATGAAAAAAAAAATGAAGATATCCACCGCCCACTAAACGACAAAGGCGGATGAAAAAAAAAATGAAGATATCCACCGCCCACTAAACGACAAAGGCGGATGAAAAAAAAAATGAAGATATCCACCGCCCACTAAACGACAAAGGCGGATGAAAAAAAAATGAAGATATCCACCGCTCGGTAGACGACAAAGGCGGATGACTTCAAGAAGACATCCTACGTTCGCTAGACGACAAGGGCTGAAGACTTCAAGAAGACATCCTACGTTTCGCTAGACGACAAGGGCGGAAGATTTCAAGAAGACATCCTACGCTCACTAAACGACAAAGGCAGAAGAGGTCTAAAACTTCATCATCCGATAACGTTTAATGTTGCATCATCCGACACCGTTCAGCGTTTAAAGATTCATCGTCCTATGCCGGTTCAACATTTTGAAGTTGCATCCACCGATGGCGGTTCAAGACTAACATAATATAGTCTTCCGCCAGAATTCAAAGTTAGCGCGAAGTTACAGTGACGTCGTTTTCAGCTTTAACTCCAGTACATTAATGGCGACGACGAACAGCAATTTCAGATGCAACGGATATCTGCTTAAGTACGGATGCTTCCCAACGGTAACATTTTTCCATTTGAAGAAAGATGCATTCAAGTCTGTGAAGCAAAAATGAGACAGAGTATTTAAGCCGAGGTTAGAGCACGAAGGAACAACTTTTTGCAAAAATTAACTTTGAGCCCTAACGTGCGATTCATCATACTCTGTATTTTTCATCTACATCTCTCGATTCTCAAACTTGAGAATTTGTTTTGAGAGTTTGTAGTTTGTTGTGTTCATTCACTCAAATCTGTAAAACCTGAAAGGCAGTGGATTGACGCCCGTGGAGTTCAATCCAGAATTGTAAGGCTGTAGATCGACGCCCGTGAAGCTCGATCTGGAATTCTTGTTGAGGAGAGGTTAAAGATCTTCAAGGGGGAAACCTTGAAGCGTGGATGTAGGCAGGTTTTGGCCGAACCACGTAAAAACCTGTGTGTTGAATTTTCTCTCTATCCCTCTTTTACTTTACTGGTTGTTTGTTTGCTGTTAGCTTAAGAAATTTTAAAGGTCTAATTCACCCCCCTCTTAGACAATCTCGATCCTACGGGGTACACCAGGAGGGATGAACCACTCAACCCCGAACCCAAGGGGACCACACAGTGGGCTTATCATATCGGAGGTAACATAGAATAGCTCAGAGTCCCTTCTCCATAAGCGGGGAGTACCGCTGGACTAGCATTGCTCAGAATTCATCTCCAAAAGCGGGGAGTACCGTTGGACTAGCATAGCTCAAAGTCCATCTCCATAAGCGGGGAAGTACCGCTGGACTAGCATAGTTCAAAGTCTAGCTCCATAAACGGGGAGTACCGCAGCTCCATAAGCAGGGATTACCGCTGCTCCATAAGCGGGGAGTACTGCTACAACCCTTAAATACGATTACAATTGGGACAACCCCCTGATACTCTCAACATATGGGCCCGGATGAGAGTACCAGACGGTTTTCACCAGTATCAACTCTAAATGGTCCTACAGGATAAACCAATACTTGAATAAAACTCATTTGCAGGCCAATATAGTAAATCTCAAATCGAGCCTGCCCGCTAAGGCGAGTAAAATATAGCTTGTAAACTCTACGAGGCAGTATGAATCGAGGAAAACGTGTACCTACACCAATGATGTAGAATGTACCTGCTAGTAAAACTTTCGGTGTGAATATTAGTGGTACCCCACCAATATAATATAGTACATGCCAGGCTAGACACAACGCAATAAGTATAATAACTCATACCTGTGAGGCGAGTCCTCCTAATCTCAGTAAAAGAGGGTTCACCGTGAATCGTCTCGTACGCAGCAAAATCCTCCAACTTTGTGAATCAAACAAAGGAGGGACCTCGTTAAGGTCTAATAGGGGTTTAGAAACGATGTAAAATGCGAACCGGGGCAAAAACAGGTCCAAACCGCTCGAGTGGACTTTTGGTCAAAAGTCAACTTAGGTTAAAGTCAACGGTCAAAGTCAGCGGTCAAAGTCACCAATTGACTTTGACTGACCAGACCGGTTCAGGTCAAATCAGACCGGTTCGGGTCCAAATCGGTTCAAGTCTGCCAGGTTCGGGTCGGGTTGAACCGAAATTGGTCGGGTTGGGTCGGTCTGGATTTGGTTTGGGTCTGGTGCGGATCGGTTCGATTTGGGTCGGATCGAATCAAACTGGTTCGGGTTGGTCCGGGTTGAACAGGTCTGATCTAGATGAACCCGCCCCAATTGGGCTCGGGTCAGACCGAATCTGAATCGGACTCGGCCTTACCTAACCCAAGCCCAACTCGGCCTTGGGCGCGAGTCGACTCGGCCCAGAGCCCGAGACGACTCAGCCCAATGCCGAGTCCACTCGGTTGTTGGCTGCCGAGCGCCCTAGGGTCGGAAAATCGCGTTTCTCCGACCCTTTCTCGCCAAATCTTGTTCCCAACCCATTTCTCCCCTCGGTCAATTCGTGCCAGAAACACCAAGAAGCGACCCAAAACACGAATCCACCAAAACCCTAAAAACCCGAAACTCTCAGGCGAAAAATAGAGAGATAGAGGGCTTACCTTCAAAAATTCCCTACGCCAACGTTGATCTACGCTTCGAGACTAACGTTTTGACACCAAGATCGCACCAAACGGAGGTCGTTCTGGCATCGGTGATTTCTCTCTCCTCGCGTCGGCTTTCTCCCTTTCTCTCCTTTTTATTTCCTGCCGAGTGCCGACAGAAGGAACAATAAGGTTTTCTTCGAAAACCTTATTGTTTTAAATTTTAATTTTAATTATTTTATTTTAATTTAATTAACTCTTTTATTTAATTTATATATTAAACTCATTTAACGTTCGGTTTCTCGATTTCCAAATCTTACCGAATAATTACCTTTGGTAAAATTCCGACGTTTCTCACCCGTGAATCGAATTCACTCGAGACACCCGAACGTCAAGATACAATTTTTTTATTAATTTCCTTAATTTTCCGTACGAGCTACAATTGACCAAAATTCGTACGTCCCCCACTTTCTGAAAATTCGAGAAATTGAGCACAAATTTACAATTAAAATTTGAGAAAAATTTATTCGAAAATTTACCTTAATTGAAAATTTGGCGGAATTTACACATATAATATTATATATTACACAACCCGTCTTTCCTTTCTCACTTCATTTGATTCTTTGCTTTTCTCTGCTTGCACACTTCCATTATTATTACAGCGGTAGAAATTCAAATCAACGAACACAAACGCTTACAAATTTTACAGGCGATTAAGTGTGGGCAGAGTAAGGTGGAAGAGGAGGAAAGGCTCCATACTAGGGGTGAGGAGGGAAAGTTCCGATGGGGTGAGGAGGAAGATGGTGGCAAAATGGATGCTTGTGTTTACAAATCGGAATCGAAGGAGTCGGTGGGTTTGTATAAACTGGAGCCGGAGTTGGTGGCTTGTAAACAGGAATCGGAACTTCTGGGGGAGGGTACGTTGGTTTCTTCTTGTAGACTGGAGTTTTGCATTTTGGGGTTTTGTATACCGGAGGATTGTCGTAGACAGGAGACGGAGGGGGAAGAACTGGCTCTTGGTAGACAGGAGGCGGAGGGGGAAGAACTGGCTCTTGGTAAACAGGAGGCGGGGGAAGAACTGGCTCTTGGTAGAGCGGAACGGGAGGCGGGAGTGGTTTGAAGAACGGGTGGCCTGGAAGTGGTGGGTGAGTTGCAGGAAGAGGGAAGGCCGGCAATGGCGGGTGGTGGAAGAAAAACCAGAAGAAAGTCGAAGCGCAGGTGGAGGGGGAAAATTGGATCTTCCCCACAAGGCCCAACGTCTGTTTACCATCTTTATCTGTTTTGAGTACTATTTTAGAGGATTCTACGTCGTTCAGAGTAGGACAAGGCTTGGCTGCAGCGCTGTGAAGCTTAGCATAACAATCTTCCTTCAGTTTTCCATCTTCAACTATCTCATCCGACAGCCTCATTCTGAAATTTCCTTCTGCATCGAGCTGTCCCGACCCTCTCGTCTGCAAATCTCCATTAGTTTTGCAGTCTATGGTTACTCGAAGCCCTGCATGGACAATAAATTCAAGCAAAACCCTCGTCAGTTTTTATGCAAGGAACTTTGATTATCGTTCAAAAAGGAAAGCTAATTCTACCTGCAAATGCATGGCTCGTCTTGAAATTACTTTCTTTGCAGTCTGCACATTCTCCGACCCCAACAACCTCGACAGACTTATCATTGGCATGGCAGAAACCTGCTGCAAAGAGGAAAGATAAAAGGAAGCACAGAACTAACGGTCGACGAAGAGGAGGATTCTGTCTCTGCATGGGGAAACGTGTTAACCAAAGGAGGAAGAAGAGAGAAAAGTTAGGGCTTAAGCTATAAAAGCTTCTCCGATGTGATATAAACGGAGTCTGATCAACCCAATTATATAATGATCTCAAGACTTGGCCGACACTAACTCGAGGGACTCGCATGTGATAATGGACCCATTTCAATAACTATAAGGAAGATGCCAAGCCATAAATAACTTAATCTCTTGTTCATGATCTTTCCGGAACTCATAAACCCTCCAAGACTCGATGCTTAGAGAGTACCTGATCGGCCAACCCAATGTTCGGTTTGCAGCCCCAATGTTCGGTTTGCAGCGGAAGACTTAAGCCATTACCCACAAGATGTGAGTTGAGTTCATGTAGCGATCCTAGAATAATAAAATAATGCATAAATACAATTCAAGTAATACCATGTAGGAATAAAAATGTGCAATACCCAATATAATTATACAAATAAAAAAAATAAGGGAAGAAATGAATAAAAAAAGTCCAACCATAGGAAGGAAAGTATATCACTTGAAAGAAAAGAAATAAGGAAACAACCTTCAACGATTAGTTACTCTTGACTTCAAGATCCTCACCTAAGAAAAAAAAAAGATAGGAGTCTTTTGGGATTAACAAAATAAGAAATCATATACTATACTCAATACAGTAAAAAACTGATTTTATTATTTCATTTTTAAAAACAATGACTAAGTGAAGAAAAATGTAATACAGTAATTTACATTCATCAAAATCTTTTTAACAAATTTAAAAAACAAGCTATTCGAACCATTTGTAGGACAAATGATGTAAATATTGCTACATACATAATTCATTATATAAAAATAGTGTCACCACTGTCTTCTGTAGAAAACAGTTCTAGTTCAAATAAGGTCATCCACAGAGGTTTGCACAACAATGCTCCCAGGCGCGTAAAGCAAAAGCAAGACATCTAAATACCTAGCAATCACGTAAGGTAACAAGAACGATTGTCCTGAAAACCAATCAATTGCATAAATCACCCTGACCAGATTTAGGGTTTTGCACCCAATTACACATCATTACTTTCCCATTACTCTATTGTGTAACAAATGAATGACCCCAAAACACGATCCAAAATATCTAAAGGTTTGTTTGATATATATATATATCATACATGCATAAAATAAATGTGTAAAACTGATGTACATATACAATTATAAAAACTGACATACCTTGAAACATGACATGTCATGTTTTATATGTGATATATCACAAAGTAATAGTTTTAAAAATCATGATGCATATGTGATATAGAAAAGAAACAATTATCTTAATGATGTTTGTACTTTCCGACCAACGGTAATAATGCTCTCGAAAACATGCTCGAAATTCATAAAATCAGTTTTCATACAGAAAGTTAGGAACCCAATCCTGAATGAAACGATAAATGGTTGCGGCTTTAGAAAGTCAATGTTGCGGCGCTCAAAAGATCTTCTATATTCAATCGACGGTGGAGATGGTATCTTCTTCAACAAGGCTGATTTTAATCCCATGAGAATAACATTCAGCTGATAACTTCTTCAAACTTGAATTTTGAATGTTGAAAGGTGATGGGATCACAACCTCGAGCAGAGGGGATCACAACCTATGCTAGCGGAAAAACTTAGTTTAAAGAAGAGAAAACAAGAGCTGGACGAGCTTTGGGCAGATGCACGACACAAACTGACAAAACATGGGCGAACAGAGCAGTGAATGCAGAGGTGAAAATGGAGAAGGAGGTGAAGTGGGTGAGTGAACAAACAAGTTTCTCTAGCACAGAGAAGGCCGACAAGGTGAAGGAAATGGAGGTGGAGGTGAATGGCCCTCAGCTAGCCGAAGAGCTACGATTGAAGCTCTCGGTAGACACTCCTTCGGGAAGGAAATGGCAGTGCTCGGGAACGCAGGTTTTGCCGGACCTCTGGCGACTGAGTATTCCTCCGAGCAACCTTGAGCTCGAGGAAGACTTGGGTGAAGCCATCAGGCGCTAGGCACCGGCTAGGCTGAGAGAGAAGCTCTCTCTTCCCGAAGAAAACTCTAACAAAAACAAAACGAAGAAAACTCTTATGTGATTTCCAAAAAAACGTAATACTGGCTAACCAGTTTACAATGCTACAGGAGTGCTTAAATACAGAGAAGAAACGAGAAGAAGGAGGAGAAGAGCTCTGCTGAGAAATCCATGGACAACGGCTAGAAAACTAGCCGTTAAACGCTTCTGTGCGCAGGAATGGTCGGGTTCGCTGGTGGCAGGGCACTCCAGCCGTTTCAACTCTTGCACCTTGGTTCAGCTTTGTTTCTCCTTTGGTTTGGCCGATTCACTTGTGATTGGTAACGACCTGAAAATGAGCGAGTTATCACCCAAAGAGTAAGGGTTGCTCACTGGTCAGCTAACCCGAGAGCAATTAAAATGTATGAGCAGAAATAAAAAAGTTAAAGTGCTCAAAATGAAACGATTTCTTAAGACAAAATGAAGCTAAAGATGGAAGATAAAGTACGTGTGAAGTGGTGATAGTGTTTTATGAATAAAAATAAAGAAAATGATAAAACCCTGAACCGGCCGATAGAGGTATTGAGTTGCCTCTTGGCTAATGCTTCTTCCAAGGAAGAAGATCGGTCTTTGGGAATGGTGTGACCTTCTCTTATGATTCCAGCACCAAGGTAACTTGGAATAGAGTAAGGAGTAAGAACTTTCAAGCCACCACACGCTTGGAAGCAATGGAGGTTCTCTCCAATCGGTTTAAGCAAACTGATACCTACCTTGGCACCAACCTAGGTAGAATTCCAATGGCACCAACCTTGGAAGATTCTTTACCGAAGACAACCTTGTCTTAATAAAAGATACCTCAATAGATTAATATGGCAAAAGACCCATACAATGGCCAAGTGTCATGCTTAAATAGAGATCCTAGGGTAGCTAGGGTTTTGCAAATTTGAATGTGAACCATTGGATGAGTGTGATGATGGGTGGCCAAGATGATTTGTGCTTGTGCTTTATCCAATGGTGAGGCTTCCTCTCTTGCAAATGTAATCAAACATCCTCCTTGTGTCACATCATTAATCCTTGTGAGCACTACCTCTTGTCCTTGCTTCTTCATCCAATGGTGAGGCTTCCTCCCTTGCAAATGTCATCAAGTGCCCTTCTTGTGCCATATCATCAATCCTTGTGTCCACTACCAATTGTTCTTTGTGTGCTTCTTCTCCCTTTTGTATTCTAATGGGTTTGGGCCTCCCACATCAAGATGATTCACTTTAACCTAAATTAGCTACCCACCATACAACTCTAAGGGCTAATGGTTTTTGCCAAAACATAAAATAAAACTAATGTTTGTTTAAAGAAAACCAACGGAAAATAAATTACAAGATTTGTCTCCAGGAAGACAAATTCCCGCTTCTGCTAATCCAGCCGATTCGTTTCATCCCGTGCATCCCAAGAGGTTAAGTGATGAGGTTGATCCTTGCCATGTGAATTGGGCCTCCGCTCCAAGCCTTCATTGAGTCCATTACCTACAAAAGAAATAAAGTCATTAGTAAGCAAGTAATAAGTAGTATGAGCTTTGGATATAGATTGGACCTTAGTCGTGGGTTGGGCTTTTGGGCCTATTGGCACATTATCCTCCCCAACTAATTTAGGATTTGTCCTCAAATCCCTTTCTTGGATCACCTCGATGTTCATCTCCAAATATCTATTAAAAGATAGTGGTATACCATTATGAAAGTTGAATCTTCTAGGTGGTTGTTTATGATTCTTATCCATCAAGAAATGTCCACAACTATCGATTTGACTCATTAAATAGCTCTCTATCAAGGAAAATAGTGAGTCATTGAGCATAATAATGAAAAGTTGTAATCCGTTGAGCCACCAATAATGATTTTGAGCAAAACATTCCAAGATTTCATTAAATATGTTTCGACTCTTCTTCAACTTAAGTATGATAAATCGTGTATAAGTATCACAAATTTTGACATTTCCCAACTTATACTCTTAAGGATTCTAAAGGATGTGGTATTGAGGTTTCATCATAATATGGATCCTTGAGTAATAAACCTTCAAAATCTATAGGTTTGTTAATAATCTTGTGAATGTTTGGTTTCATCAATAGAAAGGATTCTTCTTCTAGTTGGTGTTGATCCTCAAAATTTTCAATGAGGTTGAATTCAACTCCTTCATCCTTTTGATCATTCCACTCAAATAGTGAATTGTTTGCAAAATAGAACTTTCTCTCTTTGATCTCTTCTTCCTCATCCTCACTTGAGGATTCTTCATCGGATGCATCATCCTCGTTCTCTTCATAGTCATTATCACTTGAAGATTCTTCCTCTAGCAAGGTGTTTCTTATTTGGTCTTTAGTCATTAAAAGATTTGATTTTCCCTTTTTCCTTGTAGCCTTATCATTAGCAACTTGCTCCGGAGTCAAAGGTACTAAGGTAATGTTCTTTCCACCAAACTTGAGTAATAGTAGTTTGAGACTCCATCATGTATGGCCCTTCGATCGTATTGCCATGGTCGTCCTAATATTAGATGACTTACACTCATGGGCACTACGTCACATATAACAGAATCTTTATATTTTCCAATGGTGAAATTTATGGCTACACATTTAGTAACCTTGACATCATCTTTATCATTGAGCCATCTCAACTTGTATGAATGAGGATGGGCATTAGTCTCCAATGATAGCTTTTCTACCAAATATTGTGAAGCCACATTCGCACAGCTTCCTCTGTCGATTATCACAGAACACGATTTATCTTTGATCATGCATCGGGTGTGAAATAAGTTTTCTCGTTGACATGCTTCGCTAGTGTTATTTGATATAAGGGTTCGTTGAACAACCATTAATAGAGTTCCCTCAGGCGCTTGAATCATCTCATCGTCTTCACTCTCTACTACTTCTACTTCATTGACTTCACTCTTTTCGACTTCTCTGTCATCAACCTCGCTTTCCAATTCCTCCATGATGCCATCTCGAACTACCATAGTACGTAAGTTCGGGCAATGAGCTTGAAAGTGACCCGTTCCAAGACACTTGAAACATTTCATGTCACGGGGTTTTGGTTTGTTGATATTGTCCATATTAGGTTTACTAATAGAGTCTCTTGGAGGCCAATTACGATTAAATGGCTTCTTGTCTTTGGTCTTTGTAGTAAACTCATGGTTTTTGGAGGTTTGAGGAGTGAATTTAATGGGAAAAATAGCCTTCTTCTTCCTTTTTAGTTGCCTCTCGATGGTGGTGGCCATTTCAACAACTCTTTCCATTGAATCTAAGGCTTGCATTTCGACTAAGTCTCCAATCTCACGGTTCAATCCACGTATAAATCGAGCTATGACGTGATCTTTGGGTTCGTCCATGCCTCCTCGGATCTTTAGAGTTTCAAACTCCATAAGGTATTCATCGACGGTTTGACTTCCTTGTCGGAGGTTTTGCATTTGTAGGAAGATTTCTTGTCGATAATGGCCTGGCACAAATCTTCTTGTCATGTGTGCCTTCATAGTCTGCCAAGTTGCGATAGGTTCATCTCTCGTTTGTGCTCTTTAGTTCTTTAGGTTGGCCCACCAAAGGGTGGCGTAACCCGTCAATTCAGCCGATACGAGCTTTACTTTTGATCTCTCTGAATAGTCGTAGTAATCGAATACTCTCTCTAATTTATCAGCCCAATTGAGGAATGTGCTCTCATCGCTTGCTCCATTAAATAGGGGAATTGTAATTTTGGCGTTCTTTAGCTCGTCATTATCTCTTCGCCTTGTAGGGGTATAGTCCTCATCTTCCTCGTCACCCCAATCAATATCATCCAACGATTCACGAGTTTGGTATCATCTCCTTGGTTGGTCTTTTCTTCTTTCTCGTGGGGTTTCCTCGTTCCTCCTCCGTTGAGGGGAATCTTCGTATCTCCTCCTTTCTTCATCCCTCATTCGTATAGGGGATTCCACATTTCTTCTCCCTTGGGGAGATGCTTCATCCCTCCACAGTCTCGGAGATTCATTATAACTTCTCCTTCGAGGAGATTCTTCATATCTTCTCCTCGGAGGAGATCCTTCGTGTCTTCTTGTTCGAGGGGATTCGAGGTCTCGTTGTCGTTGTGGGGAGTTATGGGGGGATTCCCTTCGATTGTTGTTCCTCATTGATTCCTCGAATCTCAAATTCATGTTTTGTAATAAGGGCTTCATTTATCCCATCAATTTGTCCTTGCATACTCAACTCACCCTCCGGTTGGGTAAGAGCCATGGGATGTGGGTTTGGGGTTTCCTTGCCGCTATTTTGTTCTCTTAAAGCTCCACTTCTTGTTTGCATTATATCTTAAGTCTTAGGAAAATGTTAATTAGGTTAAATGTGTTTCTAATCTCGGGATGGGGATAGGTTAAAGCTAATTTTTAGGATATGATCGTCCTTTTTTTACTTAGTTACTTAATTAATGTTGGTTAGGGTAATAAGGGCTTCATTATCCCATTAATTTGTCCTTGCATACTCAACTCACCCTCCGGTGGGTAAGAGGCCATGGGACTGTGGGTTTTGGGGTTTCCTTGCCGCTATTTTGTTCTCTTAAAGCTCCACTTCTTGTTTGAATATATCTTAAGTCGTAGGAAAATGTTAATTAGGTTAAAGTGTTCTAATCTCGGGATGGGGATAGGTCTTAAGCTAATTTTTTAGGATCTTTTTACTTAGTTACTTAATTAAAATATGTGTTGTGATTAGTCCTTCAAATCTTAGGAAGACTTTAGTGAGGATTATGATCAATTTCAACACAAAACAATCACAAAATTTTAGTTAGGCATTTTATCAAATACTTTGTAAACTTAAAAACAACAAATTTAACAAAACTGTTTTTTTTACACCTTTTTAATTTTTAGAAAAAACTTAAAGTTGAAAACTTTAAAATTAAATTGGTGTTTTGATTAATCTTTAGGGCCTTAGGTTAAATTTTGAAGAGGTATATAATCAATTAGCTTATAAACTCAACAAAAATTTAAACAAAAATCAAGTGAGGAATTTCAACAAACACCTTACAAACTTTCAACAACCAATCACAAAACAAATTTTTCTTTAAAAATTTAAACCAACCAATTTCAGTAACTTTTTCCACAGAATATTAACCAAAGTTTTATGATATAAATTAGTTAACTTTAGTCCTTAAATCGGTGCAAAACAGTAAAACAAAAGATGCTAAAAACAGCCACAAAAATGTCAAGTCCTCAGCTCTTAAAACTCACAAATTTCCAATTCCAAGTTTCTGTTTTATGCCCTTTTTACTGCCACAACCAATCAACACAAATGAGCTATATGTTAGTTACATTTCTTTATTCTTAATGCAGATTAAAGTAGGTAGTTTGCTGTGAAAAGAAAAAAAAAAAACAGATCCAATATAGCAGCAAAAAGCAGAATACTATTAGAGCAGATTTTGTGCGATGAAACCCAAAACTGAAATATAAAAACAACAACTAAAATGAAATAAAAATGATAATATCCTTTCAGACGACTCTCATGAGATGTTAAATAGCATTTACATGTTAATATAAGTTGACTTGATGCAAAAATTGAAGTTTTAAACAACAAAAATCAGCTAAACCGTAAGGTAACAAAACAACAAATCTGAAAAATATAATAGATTAGCGACATATTTTATACCAAAGTTAGCGACAAATTTAGGTACACAAATGTTATGCAATAAACGAATAAAAGATACCAAAATACTTCCACGGATGTTAGCCACGCTCTGATACCAAAATAATGGGTAACAACCTGAAAATGAGCGAGTTATCACCCAAAGAGTAAGGGTTGCTCACTGGTTAGCTAACCCGAGAGCAATAAAATGTATGAGTAGACATAAAAAAGTAAAAGTGCTCAAAATGAAACAATTTCTTCAGACAAAATGTGGCTAAGAGATGGAAGATAAAGTACGTGTGAAGTGGTGATAGTGTTCTGTGAAGAAAAATAAAGAAAATGATAAAACCCTAAATCGGCCGATAGAGGTATTGAGTTACCTCTCGGCTAATGCTTCTTCCAAGGAAGGAAATCGGTCTTTGGAAATGGTGTGACATTCTCTTATGATTCCAACACCAAGGTAACTTGGAATAGAGTAAGGAGTAAGAGCTTTCAAGCCACCACACGCTTGGAAGCAATGGAGGTTCTCTCCAATCGGTTTAAGCAAACTGATACCTACCTTGGCACCAACCTAGGTAGAATTCCAATGGCACCAACCCTTGAAAGATTCTTCACCAAGACAACCTTGTCTTAATAAAAGACACCTCAATAGATTAATTTGGCAAAAGACCCATACAATGGCCAAGTGTCATGCTTAAATAGAGATCCTAGGGTAGCTAGGGTTTTACAAATTTGAATGTGAACCGTTGGATGAGTGTGATGATGGGTAGCCAAGATGATTTGTGCTTGTGCTTTATCCAATGGTGAGGCTTCCTCTCTTGCAAATGTAATCAAGCATCCTCCTTGTGTCACATCATCAATCCTTGTGAGCACTACCTCTTTTCCTTGCTTCTTCATCCAATGGTGAGGCTTCCTCCCTTGCAAATGCCATCAAGTGCCCTCCTTGTGCCACGTCATTAATCCTTGTGTCCACTACCAATTGTTCTTTGTGTGCTTCTTTTCCCTTTTGTCTTCTAATGGGTTGGGCCCCCCACATCAAGATGATTCACTTTAACCTAAATTAACTACCCACCATACAACTCTAAGGGCTAATGATTTTTGCCAAAACATAAAATAAAACTAATGTTTGTTTAAAGAAAACCAACGGAAAATAAATTACAAGATTTGTCTCCAGGAAGACAAATTCCCGCTTCTGCTAATCCAGCCGATTCGTTTCATCCCATGCATCACAAGAGGTTAAGTGATGAGGTTGATCCTTGCCATGTGAATTGGGCCTCCTCTCCAAGCCTTCATTGAGTCCATTACCTACAAAAGAAATAAAGTCATTAGTAAGCAAGTAATAAGTAGTATGAGCTTTGGATATGGATTGGGCCTTAGTCTTGGGTTGGGCTTTTGGGCCTATTGGCACATTAACTTGGTTCAAGCCCTTGGTTCTGTCCGGTTCAGTTTGGTTCCTCTCTTGGTTTGGCCGGTTCAGTTTGGTTCCTCTCTTGGTTTGCCATCATTTGAAGACTATTACAAAAATATACATTCTAAAAGGATAAAGTTTTCCAATTAACGAGTTTTAAACAAAACTAAAGTATCCTAAATTATACAAATTAAATACAATGCTCGTTTATATAATTTGAATTAAAGGAAAACAAATTTCTTCTTCATTAGTTCTTTCTAAGCCTTGAGAAGCCAATTACCTACAAAATTTCACAAGTGCATTAGATAGATAAAATAGATAAATACTTACCTTGGCTTGTGTTTTAACGGTTCGGACCGTAGGCACATTATGAGGATCTTTGGAACCCAGAGCATGTTATCCCCTTCCGGTTGTTGAGGATTTGACCTCAAACCCAATAGTTGACTCACCGAGGGACATTACAACACTTCCGATAAAATTTCTTTACTAAAAAAGCTTAAACAAGCAAACCATAGTTGGCACAAAATAAAGTTATCCTAAAGTTGAAAATCTTTTAACCATTTACAAATGGTAACAAAATGTCAAAACCAAATTGTTCATTTTATCAATTGGAAAACAAACATACAAGATAAAAACAAGTTTTAAACAAAGTTGAACAACCCATTTTATTTGCTAAACCAATCAAGGCAAATATTGAATTCAAATGAAAATCATCCTTTAGAAAAGAAAGAAAACAGTTGACTCAAACAATTTAAATTCATCTAAAAAAAAGTAAGAGTTTAAAATCAAGCTTAGCATAAGTTCAATCTAGATTCAAAACTCATTGAAAACAATTTTTACTAAAAATTTGAGTTAAGATCCATCAATTAAAATAGGCAACAAATTGCAACAAAAACTTTTTCTTCCTAGTTCTATCCATCAAGATAAGCATAGGCAACAATTTAAACATAACATTCAAAATAATAAGAACTAGGAAAGAGTTTTCACAAGCAATCCAAAATCATCCAACTAAGCTCTATATCAATCCAAATTTTTTTAAGAGATCATTGGAACATACCTTGTTGTCGGAAATTGTTCCAACTCCTTGGCTTATCCATAGCCAATGCTCAAAATGGAGTGGGAAGCTAAACAAACCTCAAATGGTCTTCTCCTTTTCCAATCATGAAAACAAGAAGGCAAACAATATGCATATAGTTTGATTTTACATTTACCTTGGCCAATAACAAATCAATTAATTGACCAAGCAATAGATATTAACAAAAGAAGCAAACTAGAATTCAAAGAGATAACACATTAATTTGATGCAATCAAATAAGAGAATTCAAAACAGAATTTTCTAGCAAGAAATAAATAGAATGGCCAGTTGCTATTTAATCCTATGCAAGTTCATTCATGCTTTTCAATCTAAATTTAACTTAACATCAAGAACTTGATACTAAACAAGACATGACAAACATTTAAACAATAGTTAAATGCATCATCATTAGGAAACAAAATAGAAACATAATCATGCTTAAAATAGAATTTGCAACTCCTATTTAACATGCAAATGGCTCTATGCATATCTTTCTAGCAATTTTAATCAAACATCAACTAAGATCCTAAACAGTTTAATAAAAACAACACGAATAAACACCACAGAAAGTTCTAAACAAAAACTGCATAATTCTCATCTAATAATTCTTGAAATTTCAGCAGAGGTTAGTCACCAAGTTGAATAACATGCTATAAAAATTTCAATACAGATTCATTATGAGCTATGCAGCCACAATTTAGAAGCAAACAATCTAAACAACCTAAAAGGGCTAAACATATTTATCATGAAGCCAAATGCTAATCAACCTAAGCAAGTTAACATGTTGATCAACATGATAGAACTATCAAGCTAAAGCAATCAAGAAAAACAAACAAGATGACACTAGAAATTTAGAATTAACAATTTCTAAACAACAAATCAACAAGAGAAGACAAACATTGAATCATGCTTCAACAATTTAAATCATGCTTAAAGATAAGAAACATATTCATGCTTTTAGACACAACAAAGCAATTAAAAGGAACAACATCCTAAAACAAGTCACACAACAAGAGAATTTAGAATTTGACGATATCATTTTCTAATCCATTCTCTATGTAAAATAATTTTCATCAAACAACCTAAGCAATCTAAACAATCAATTAACACAAGAGATTCTACTTAGCACATTTATGGAAGGAGGTTAGGAACCTCACGCATTTGACAATCCAGACACTTTCTGGAACATTAGTAGAATTCATCACATTTTTCCACATCCTTTAAAGGTGACTGCCTCATACATCGTGTTGTCACTACCCCTCAAAGGCGGCTACCTCACACGGTGATCTGTCAGGCCACTAAGACCAGCGGTATACCTCGGGTTAATCCAAGAGTCCACAGAGAAATGACTTTACTATCAAAGCCACAAATTCACAAAGAATTTTCTCTTAGGTATTGACAACCTAAAACAATCTAGACACTCACAATCTAGCATCCAAAACAAGACACTACACATTTAGAAAAACATAATCAAAATCCAAGCTAAGCAGCAAGGAAAACCGATTCTAAGCACTTAAGAAAAATATAGCAACCATACTAAAAGAAAACAGCAAAAGCATGCTGAAAAATCTGTAAGAGAAGACAAAAAAAAAAAACAGCCACGATTGCAACCTGAAAATCAGCTAAGAGACTCAAAGAAATCAGCAAAAACTTATGCTGGAAAACAGCAAGGAAAAACAGTTTTTTTAAATGGGAAAAGAGAGGTTTTAAAACAAGAAAAGTTTGGCAAGTTTGAAACCAAAACTTTAGCTCAAACATGAGATACATTTGGACATTTTAAATCGTGCAGCAAGCAAGCTTTTAAAAACTAGATTTCTAGGTTTAAAACAGATCCTAAAACACAGCATCTAATCACCATAAACTGATGACAAAAACAAATCAAAAGCAAGCTGAAAAATCAGCAAAAATAAACTCCTAATGCTACAGAAAAAGCAGCAAACAAACTACGCACAATAGTCCCAAAGAAGATGCTACAAAACAGCAACCAAAGATCAAGCAAATAATTCATGCAACAAATTAACCCACTTCAACAAATAAAAGCAACAAATATTAATCAAGCTATAAGGAGCTGGTCTTTTATACTTAAAGTCTAGGTTAAGTTATGCTATTTTGCTGTAAAAATGTTTAACGAAATAAGTAGATAACAGCAGTAAATAGCTTGGTTTTTAAACAGCAAGATATTAGCGATAAACCAGAAACCAATTGTAAATCAGATTGCAGCAAATGAAACTTGACAACTACTAAAATAATGACTCAAAACAGAGGCATTTAACATGCAAATTAAGCCATTATATTTATCCATTTTTGGCCATATAACAGAATGCATGCTTGACAATTGAAACACGATTTCATCATTTAACAGCAAACACTTAGACAAAACACAACAAAACAATTAACAAAACTAAGCTAAACAAGCTAAATCATTCTGGACCGAAACAAAAAACAGCAGCAATACTCAGCATGAAATAGGAACAAAGCACAAACATGCAGAACAGAAAAATCACAACAAAACAGAACATACATGCTGACATTCACGGTAGAAAACAAACAGAACACCAAATACTACAAACAACATGATTAATGACTTTGAAATTTAAACCAGATTGCTCTCAGTCAATAGGCCTGAAGAGTCTCCCAAACAGTTCAAATAATCATGCTTGTAATTAAACAAAAACAGAAAAGAGACAGCCAAACAACGAAAGACAACATCACAAAGGAGTAAAACAAAGAAGTCACATAATAGAGAACAACCCAGAACACAAAAGAAACAATTCAACACTCACTGAAACACAAACCAGAGAAGAAACAAAACAGAAAACATTCTAATTTTTTTTTTTTTTTTTTATGAAAAGAGAACATGCAGCAGAATAGAATCGAAACAATCAATAAATGCATGCTGGCAGAAATGAAACAAGGTGATCATGCAACCATAAGACACAAAACAAACAACCATGTAGGACGAAAGACACAAGAAAGAAGAACATATTATGCTGCATCGGAAAAACAAAAAACAGACAAGAACAGAGAAAAATGACAGAACATAACAAACACAAGGATCATTTGGCTCTGATACCAAATGATGGGATCACGGCCTTGAGCAGAGGGGATCACAACCTATGCTAGTGGAAGACTTGGTTTAAAGTGTTAGAGTATGACTATTTGTAATAATAGTTGTAATAGTAGTTTAGTTTAGTTTTACCTCTTTCCGATGTTCATCATTGTTTTACTGTACATATATATTGTACACGGTTACTCTTCAAAAATTGAATGAGAAGTTTTCATTTTACTTTTGCCGCCTTCATCTTCTTCTTCCTCTAACATTTCTCTTTCTCTAGGTGAATCCTGGAAATCCAACTTGGTATCAAAGCGCAGCAGATGACGTCTCCAAGTTCAACAATTCCCTCCCCTTCTTCAACCTCTCCCTCGTCTATCTCTCTGCCGCCTTTTCCCACTGCAAATCAAGTCTTAAACATCAAACTCAACAATTCCAACTATTTATTCTGGAAAGCACAATTGCTCAATATAGTTATTGCAAATGGACTTGAAACCATTCTGGACGGAACTCTCCTTCAACCCCCACAATTTCTAGAAAACCTCTCATCGTAGATTAACCCCTGATTTTACCTCATGGCAGCGCTTCAATCGCCTTCTGATGAGCTGGGTTTTCCCCTCATTATCGGAAGAACTTCTCCCGATCGTTATCTCCTACTCCACTGCTGCTGATATGTGGACAGCCCTGGCTCGCCGTTTTGCATCCTCATCGCTTGCTCGGATCACAGAGTTACGCGGCCAGCTACACTCTCTCACCAAAGATGGCCTCTCTGTTTCCCAATACACCCAAAAGCTCACCTCCATCTGCAACACTCTCGCAGCTATCAGCCACCCCAGTCTCCCTCAGCGATCAAGTAATTTATCTTCTCAGTGGCCTTGACAGCGACTACAACTCTTTCGTCACCTCTATTACAGATTGCACCGACAAGCCCTCCATGGAAGAAATCTACAGCCTGTTACAGAGCTACAAATTTCGCCTTGAGAAACAAAATCTGGTCACCTCTCTTCAGATGCCTAACTCCGTTCAGGCCCTTGCCGTCGCTCAGCAGCAATTCCGACCGGCCTCGTTTCCTCGGCCACTCGGCGCTCCAGCTCTGCGCCCTGGAATTTTTCCTCTGCATCAGTTTTCAACCGGTTTTGGGTCTTCACTGACGCCTCCACCCGTTTGGCGACCCAACCGCCCCACTAATAAACCCAACCGGCCCAAATGCCAAATCTGCCAAAAGCCGGGCCATACCGCTTCAGTCTGCTTCCACCGTTTCAACCATTCCTACCAGACTGGCCCACCTTATCAAACCCGCCCATCAACCTTCTCAAGCCCACCCCCTTTAGTCTACCAAGCCAGCCCATTCCCCTACCCTCAATCCAACCCAGCCCAATATCCCTATTTTTATCCACCCGACCCGTCCACTTATAACCCGGCCCAGCCCGCCCACCCAAACACTCGCTCTTCCTCCCTCACTCCGTTTCCCGATTCCCCTCTGGTTTCTGAACACCTTGCTCCTCCGCGAGCCCTCTCCGCCTGTCTCCTTTCCACACTGCCGGCTTCTGCTCCATGGGTTCTCGACTCCGGGGCCACCCACCATTTCTCTCCATCATCGGCTACTCCTCACAATCCTTTGCCTCTCAGTGCCCCGAACTTTGCTGTCACTGCCGATGGTAAGTCTTATCCGATCTCTCATCTCGGCTCTGCTATAATCCCGACTCCTTTCCGTTCCCTCTACTTAAATTCTATCTGTTATACTCCTGGTTTTTCTCATAATCTCCTTAGCATTCGAAAATTATGCACTGATAATTTGGTTATTGTTGAATTTGATTCCCATTGTTTCTGTGTTAAGGATTGGATTTCTCACCAAATCCTTCTCTAGGGTTCCCTTATTGATGGCCTGTATCAGCTTCCCATGCCCTCTGTAGCTCGATCTCTCTCTGCCTCCCTGCCGAGCTCACAGCCTTTCTCCTCTTCCTCTGTTTCCCTGCCGAAGTCAAAGCAATCTTCCACTGAACTGTGGCATTCCAGATTGGGTCACCCTTCTGTTTCCATTTTGCAAAGTATAATGAATATGTGTAATATTCCTTTTGTGCACAATGAAATACCAACTTTTTGTACTCCTTGTCAAATGAGTAAATCTCACTGATTACCGTTCTCTCTTTCTGAATCTCGTTCTAATTTCCCTTTTGAACTTGTCCATACCGATGTGTGGGGTCCATCTCCTTTTCCCTCCTTTATTGGTGCATCGTTATTTCCTTTTATTTGTGGACGATTGTACTCGTTTTACCTGGCTGTTTCCTTTAAAATTAAAAAGTGATGTCCATCTTACTTTTGTGCATTTTCATCGCTATGTTCAAACACAATTTGGTTCCTCTATTAAAGTCGTTCAATTTGACTGGGGCAGAGAGTTTCAATCCCTCTCTCCTCTTTTTAAATCGCTTGGCATCCGTCATCGTATCTCTTGTCCGTACACTCCTAATCAGAATGGACGTGTTGAGCGCAAAAACCGCCATATTGTCGAAATCTGGACTCGCTCTCCTCTTCCATTCTTCCGTCCCTAAAAAATTCTGACCCTATGCCTTTGCTACTGCTACGAGCCTCATAAATGTCCTTCCTACACCTGTTCTTAACAATAAATCACCATTCGAATGCTTGCACAATTCTCTTCCCGATTACGCTTCTCTACGTGTTTTTGGTTGCTTGTGTTTTCCTTTTCTCCATCCTTACACTCAAAATAAACTCCAGCCTTGCTCTCTTTCGTGTGTGTTCTTGGGTCTGAGCCCTAATCACAAAGGGTATCTTTGTCTCGAACCTTGCTCCCACAAACTCTATATCTCTCGTCACGTTACTTTTGACGAATTTACTTTTCCATTCTCTTCCTTACCTCTATCTCCTCCTCTTCCTTCTTCCTCTTCAATCCCCATAACTCTGAGTGGCCCGTCCCTCCTATCAGTCTCCTCTATTGTTTCCTCTTCACTTCTTGTTTCATGCTCTCCATCAAATTCTTTAAATCCAGCCGCTCCCCCTCTACCTGTCACCACCACCATCACTACCATCCCTACACATTACCTCACCTCCCTCTTCTCCTACCCTCCCTTCCATGCCTACCCCAGCCCCTCCTCTTCCAACAAATACTCATCCCATGCGCACCCGAGCCAAAGACGGTATTTTTAAACCTAAAGCCTTCTCTGTAGACACAACCATTGAGCCCAAAACTTTTAACCAAGCCTCCAAACACCCTCACTGGTTAGCTGCTATGCATGAGGAAATGATGGCTCTATCTGCTAACTCTACTTGGACCTTGGTTCCTCCTCCCTTCGGCGTCAAGATTATTGGCTGTAAGTGGGTTTTTAAAACTAAACTCAACTCCGATGGCACAATCAACAGGTACAAAGCTCGCTTAGTGGCCAAGGGCTATGATCAGACGGAAGGTATTGACTATGAGGAGACCTTCAGCCCAGTTGTGAAACCTGCATCCATCCGTACTACTCTTGCCTTAGCCATCTCCTATGGTTGGATCATCAAACAGCTAGATGTAAGTAATGCTTTTTTACATGGTGATTTAACTGAGATAGTGTTTATGCAACCTCCAGGTTTTGTGAGTTCCTCTCATCCATCTGCTGTATGTCACTTACGAAAGGCCCTTTATGGTTTAAAACAATCTCCTCGGGCCTGGTACACAAAGCTATACACAGCTCTTCTCGCTTGGGGTTTCATTGCATCCAAGTCAGATACCTCTCTCTCTTCATTCGTCGCCAATCCTACACCTGTTATTATTATGCTGGTTTATGTTGACGACATCATTCTCACGGGTAACTCGGCTCCTTTACTCGATCAGCTTCTTTTGTACTTAAATTCTCACTTTAAGGTGCGTGACCTTGGATCATTATCTTTTTTTCCTGGGATTTCCGTCACTCACACACCTACAGGCATGAGTTTTTCCTAGTCCAGATATATCCATGAAATATTACACAGAGCTAATATGGTCTCATGTAAACCAGTTCCTACCCCGATGGTTTCAGGCCCTATTCTTTCTAAGAACTCTGGTATTCCTCTCCGTGACGGCTCTCTTTATCGCAGTATTGTTGGCAGCCTTCAATACTGCTATCTTACACGGCCTGACATTGCTTTTGTTGTCAACAAAGTATCTCAATTCATGCATTCCCCTTCAGATGTCTATTGGCAGGCTGTCAAACGTATCTTACGGTATCTCCAAGGTACCTCCTCTTTGGGTATATCCTTCTCAGCATCTCCTACTTCCAATTTGATATGTTATATAGATGCTGATTGGGCCTCCTGTCCTGATGATCGTAAGAGCACGAGTGGTTTCTGTATTTTCTTGGGCTCCAATCTTATCTCGTGGTCTTCCACCAAATAGCACACTGTCTCAAGGTCGAGTACTGAATCTGAATATCGTAGTGTAGCCAATGGTGCCGCCAAACTCTTGTGGCTCCAATCTTTGCTTACAGAATTGGGTTTTCCACCTACCGGGGTTCCTCTCATTTTATGTGATAATCTCAGTGCGATGTATCTAGCTACAAACCCAGTTCTCCACTCTAAATCAAAGCATGTTGAGATTGATTTTCACTTTGTGTGTGACAAAGTTCTCCACAAGACCTTATCGGTACAATTCACTCCTTCCCATCTTCAATTAGCCGATGCTTTCACAAAGCCGCTTCCCCCTTCCACCTTCCTACTTTTCTTTCCAAGATCTTCGGCCCCCGACCTTGATCTTGAGGGGGGATGTTAGAGTATGACTATTTGTAATAATAGTAGTTTAGTTTAGTTTTACCTCTTTCCGATGTTTATCATTGTTTTACTGTACATATATATTGTACACGGTTACTCTTCAAAAATTGAATGAGAAGTTTTCATTTTACTTTTGCCGCCTTCATCTTCTTCTTCCTCTAACATTTCTCTTGCTCTGGTGAATCCTGGAAATCCAACTTAAAGAAGAGAAAACAAGAGCTGGACAAGCTCTGGGCAGACGCACGACACAGACGACAAAACAGGGGCGAACAGAGTAGTGAATGCAGATGCGAAAATGGAGAAGGAGGTGAAGTGGGTGAGTGAACAAACTGGTTTCTCTACCAGAGAGAAGGCAGACAACGTGAAGGAAATGGAGGTGGAGGTGGAGGTGAATGGTCCTCAGCTGGCCGAAGAGCTATGATTGAAGCTCTCGGCAGACACTCCTTTGGGAAGGAAATGGCAGCGCTCGGGAATGCAGGTTTCGCCACCCTCCAGCGACTGAATATTCCTCTGAGCAACCTTGAGCAAGATGAAGACTTGGGAGAAGCCATCAGGCGCTGGGCGCCGACTAGGCCTAAGAGAGAAGCTCTCTTTTCAGGGGAAAACTCTGACAGAAACAGAACGAAGAACACTCTTCTGTGATTTCCAAAAATACGTAATACTGGCTAACCGTTTACAATGCTACAGGAGAGCTTAAAAACAGAGAAGAAACGGGAAGGAGGAGAAGAGCTCTGCTGAGAAATCCATGGACAACGGCTAGAAAACTAGCTGTTAAACACTTCTATGCGCAGGAAGGGTTCGGTTCACTGGTGGCAGGGCACTCCAACTGGTTCAACTCTTGCACCTTGGTTTATCTTTTTTTCTCCTTTGGTTTGGCTGGTTCACTTGGTTTAGCCCTTGGTTATGTCCGGTTCAGCTTGGTTCCTGTCTTGGTTTGGCCGGTTCAGCTTGGTTCCTCTCTTGGTTTGCCATCCTTTGAAGACTATTATAAAAATATACATTCTAAAAGGCTAAAGTTTGCCAATTAACGATTCTTAAACAAAACTAAAGTATCCTAAATTATACAAATTAAATACAAGGCTCATTTACATAATTTGAATTAAAGGAAAACAAATTCATTCTTCATTAATTCTTTCCAAGCATTGAGAAGCCAATTACCTACAAAATTCCACAAGTCTATTAGATAGATAAAATAGATAAATACTTACCTTGGCTTGTATTTTAACGGTTCAGACCGTAGGCACATTATGGTGGGTCTTTAGAACCTGGGGCATATCAAAAGGTGGCACCATTTCCTTTTTTGACTCAGCTTTAAGTTAATGATGTGTCTGGGCCCCTTGTATCTAATCGGTTAGGCCAACTTTTAAGCACCTTCCTTCTTCATTTTATGCTGAAAATGAGCATCCCCTTTTTAAGTAAAGTGGGCCCCAAAATGATGTTGATCCTTTCTTTAAGTTGTGGGTTAGAGTAGCCTTCATTAGTAAGTGGATTGGGCTTAGTATCTTCATGTGTGAGTGCGGCTAGCTTCTTGTGGGCCGCACTTCTTGGATCTTCTTTGTTCTTCAAACCTTTGCGTGTCATACCTTGACCACCACTAACCTAACATTCATCTAACATAACCATTCAATAATGCATGCATGCAACTATAGAGTAAATAACAAGAAAGGCCAATGTTTGCCACATTTAAATGCAAAAAAAATAGAAAATTACATAGAATGACTCCCGGAAAGACAAATTTCTGTTTGACTTTGAGTTGACCTTCCTTTGATGTCCCATGTCAGCATGTTGGTTAGCTTGTCCATGTCTTGAGAGGTTGGCTTCCCTTCCAATTGATCCAATAGGCCTTCACCTGCAAAAACAGTGCAATAGTCAATAAAAGATTAGTTAGATTTTTAACTTTGTCTTGAGAGCGCGTCATTGGTCTCCTAGGTGTATCAAGTGTCATTCGGAAAAACATTGTTCACATCGAGTTGCTGTAAAGTCCAATGTCGCTACAAAGCAAGACTTAGGATCGTGCAGACTGTAGTGGGCTTGACAACGGGACTAAAGGTTTCCAAGAAGTCAATTCTTGGTCGTTGGTGAAAAGCTTAGGCTACAAGTCGCGTTGTGTACCTGTCAATCGATCCATTGAGATTGCGTTTAATACGGAAAATCCATTTGTTCCCAACAATATTTTGCACTGGATAAGCAGGGACAAGGTCCCATGTGTCATTTCGAAGTAAGGCAGAGTGTTCATCAACCATGGCTTGCCGCCACTTCGGATCACACAAGGCTTGGGTAACACTGAGTGGTTTAGTAGGTGTGGTGATAGAGGTAATGAGGGTGTACTTAGGGTTGGGTTTAGCAATGTTATTTTGGGAGCGGGTTGTCATTAAATGTGTTCGGGTAGTGAGAGGTGGGATGGAATCCGCAGATCCCACAGAACGAATTTGCCCCACTTAAGGTGGAGAACCTGCAGGAGGTGAAGAAACAACATGAGGGGGGATCCTGCGGTTGGGGAAGGTCCCACAAGTGGTGAGCCAGAAAGGGTGATAGGCACTGGTGGAGGACTGTCGAGGGGAACTAGTGTCGGAAGTTGTGGTCGCGTGGACGATGAGATTCTAGCGTGCTCGAAGAATGAAAAAACTGACTCAACAAACGAACATGATGTGATACAAAGACACAGTTAGTTGACAGATCTAGACAGAGGAAAGCACTTTAAGTGAGAGAGTACCCAAGGAAAACACAAGCAATGGACTTCGGATCTAATTTATGATTCATGTACGAACGCAACCAAAGATAACAAAGACAACCAAAGACGCAAAACTTCTTGAGATTGGGGGGGGGGGGGGCTCTGAAAGAGTTTCTCAAAAGATGACATGAGCTGAAGATTTTGTTTAGGTATACGATTGATAAGATACACGGCAGCAGCATAGGAGAATGGCCAGAAGGTAGCAGGAATCGACGCTTGGTGAAGAAGTGTGTTATCGATTTCAACAAGGTGCCTATGTCTACGTTCGGAATAACCATTGTACTCAGGTGTATAAGGAGGTGTGGTGAGATGAGTGATGCCAGAGGTGGACAGGCAATCATGGAAGGCAATTAATTCGCCACCGTTGTCCATAAAAATAGTCTTAATCTTGCGACAAAAATAGTTTTCAACAAGACTTTTGAACTTTTGGAATGTTTGATGAACATCGAATTTACGGGCTAACGGATAAAACCATACATATTTAGTGAAGTGATCGACAAAAATAACAAAATATTTCATGCCATCAAATGAGGTAATTGGATAAGTCCAAAGATCAGAGAAAAATACATATAAAGGAGCAATAGAAGTGATAGTAGACTGATGAAAATGCAATTTATGGATCTTATTAATGTGACAAGAATTGCATGAAAAAGTTGTTAGAATTCGTAAAGAAAAAGACAACCCAACACTCAATAACATTCGACGAAAAATAGGAATGGCTGGGTGCCCAAGGCGACAATGTCAAGTCGAAACCAAGTCATTTGACATAACAAAATATGCTAAAACATGAAAACTACACCTAGACGGAGCACAGTGCGGCCATATATAGATGTCATCTTTACGCATCCCTTGAATTAGGATGGTCCCCGTATGACGATCCTGCACCTGAAACATAGAGTTAAAGAAAAGAAAGTTGACACTATTAGTCGCACATAAAGCAGAAACATAAATTAGGTTACGGTTAATAGATGGCACAAAAAGGACATTGGTTAGAGATAGAGAGGATGAGGAGGTGGGTAAAGAGAGGGAACCAATGTGAGTAATTGCTAGGCTTGAGCCATCGCCAATGACCACGTTGTCAGCAGCTGTATATGGGGAGTGAAATGACAGGTTGGCGGGTCGGTGGTAATATAGTGAGAGGCACCGAAGTTCAGAATCAACTCATCAGACAGAGCATAGGGGGACGTAAGCGAGGCAGTGTGAACACGCATAGTGAACCGACTCGGCACTGCCGATTGAATATAGAGTCAACACTGTGTGGCCAAATGACCCTGTTGACGACAGATATGACATTTACCAAGATAGCCACTGCGACCGGTGGTCAGTGCAAACAACGACGTCCAGTGTTGTCCAGGGAGCAAGACTTGGCACCCACGGAGAACAAGGTGATGGTGAACCCGCAGGCAGCCGCAGAGAGTTGGTCGACATTGCGCTAGTGCACCTTGTTTGGAGCAGTTGCTGCTAGTGATTTTCCTACACTCTAACGCAAGTGCACGTGTCGCTAACGAAGTAATAAAGTAAGTAAAAGTCGATCCCACGAGGATATTTTTAATCAAATTAATCTTGCTATAAATTTCTATAAAATAAAGGTGGAATATTGAAACTAAATAAGTAATGAATGATGAACTAAAATTATCGAAATTAAATAAGACTAAGAATAGAATTGATTTAAAAAGGTAATTATGGGAAAAGTCTTGGTTATGGTTGATTTCCTCATTACATGCAATTTACTCATGATGCTACAGCAATGCAACAGTATTAGTCACAGAACAGCAAGAATTCATAATATTCCTAGGGTTTCGTCGAATTGCCTAAATAAATTCGTTTCAGAATTTTCTTTTCGACTTTGAAAAGATAAAAGCTTAATCTGAATTTTCGTGTAAACCTATTCTTAACGCCAAATAAATTAATGTTAGCTACTTTACAACAATTTTAATTTATTTGATTACTCATGCATCTTAAATTCAATAGGACATGTGAAATCAAATTTGCCTATCGACACAATTCGAATTATGCAATCAAAATCATGAGAAATCGTTCGATGAAAAATACGTAACATTCATAGATCAGAGTAAAAGCATATAATGAGTACTCTCTTGCCCAACCAAGATAAAACGTTCTAGCCTAAAATCATAATAAAAGAAAAAACTAAAAAAAATAAAAAGTAGACGAGAAGAAGAAGAAAGCTAAAAATTGTCGTCGGTTCCTTCCTTCCTGCAGATCCAGAGCTCTCTCCCTTTTTAATCTTGTTCTACGTATTAAGTGTATCACACTTTTCTCTCTCCAGATCTCTTCTATTTGTGTTATTTTCCTTGATTTTAGCCTCCTTTCCTTCTCTTCTGATTCTGAATCCCTTGATCAACGGTTTATCATTATGATAAAATCTTTGATTTGTTCTTTTTTGTCGTCCACTCTTTTAAGTCAGTCCGTTGCTTTGTCTATGTTGCTCTGTCATCTGATTGTATTTAATACTTGCTCTGTCATCTGAATTGCTTGTTCTGTCATTCGTTTTCTGTCATCCCTTCTTCTATTTGTCGACCGTTATCCGATTGCTGCTTTGTCTATCGTTTTCATTTGTCGACCAGTTTTCTGTCATCCATTTTCATTTGTCATCCGATTCTATGTCATCTGTTTTCTATTCTCCATTTTCATTTGTCATCTGTTTTCTGTTCTGTCATCCGATTGCTGTCATCCGATTCTTTCTACCATTCTATGTCATCCGATTGGCCTCCTTTCTCTCTCTCCATTCTGTTTGATTCTTCGCCAAGATTTTCTCTCTTTTCCTGATTTCATCCTTTATTTTTGGTAAAATAATCTCTTTCATTGATTTATTCTCTCATTCTTCGAGATTTCCATAATCTTCACCCCTTTTTATTTGCTTCTTTATTAAAACATCAATCTTTCCTTTTGTATTTTTCTGCTAATAAATCTGTATTCAAATAATATAATATAAAATTCGAATTAGTGATAAAAATCTGTTTTTATTAGAGAATATGCATGGAATATATTAAATTTAATCAATGTCTTGATACTGCAGCATTATGTATCAATTGTAGTAAATTCCACTAATTTTTTCTTACATTCACTCAAATCATATAAGTTAAATTACCTAAAAATAGTATAAAATAACTCTAAATTTAGAGTTATCAAATACCCCTAAACTTAAACCATTACTCGTCCTCGAGTGATGCAAATAAAATCAAAACCAATGGATTCCAAAGGTACATCAATATGGTTTGAAACTTATAACATGATGAAAACTTCCTCTAGAACAATTAGAAACAAATAACATAGACTCATTCCCGATTAAATAATCTTTCAAAGCGTGTGTGTGTTTTCAAACTCTTGTTCAATTTGCTAAGTTCAATCATTAAAACTAAATTTCACAGAAATATTAGATTACTAACTCTTCAAGATTTTTCCTAAGTTAATTAGATTTTAAAGTTTCCTTTTTTTTTATAAACTAAACAATAAGTAAGAAGGATGTAAGTTTTTTTTTTTAATTGACTTTCTCTTATAAGTCACACTACCTTTTTACGCGATTGACAACATTGGTCATGAAGGCCTCCGATTACTCAGTAGTGTCACTTAAAGATATATACTCATATAAAATTATAGAGGAGTATAGTCAATAATATTGCAATGGAATTCCCCCCAAAGTTCCTTTATTTAAATTCTACCCATCGAGTATCCAAAGGGCTCACTCGAGATTGAAAGTAGATTAGGAAATTGTAATTTATTTATTTATTTATTCTTTTGTATTAATATTTTTATTTATTTTTTATTTTTTTATTTTTTTATTTTTTAATTTTTTTATTTTTTTATAACCCCCAAACATATTATTTATTATGTATATTTTTTAGAAGAATCCTTTATCTCTAATTTTCTTCCGTAATCATTGAATCGTTCTCATCTAAATATAACTGTGAAATTTAATGAGGATGATATCCCTATACAAACTAAAATGGAGTTTTATGTGTTCTTAGGGAAAATTATTTTCACGGGAATGAGCCTTAGTAAAATGTTCATAAGGTATGTTAGTACAAGTTTTCAACAGATTCACTAATCGGTCGGTGTCTTCGACCGAATTTCCCACTAATACCATCGACCGAATAATTTATTAATCGGTCAATGTCTTCGACCGAACTACACACTAATGCCTTCAACCGAATATAAACAACAGAAACAAGACATAGAAATTTTAAATAAGGCATAGAAATCAGCCGTAGAAAATGATTTTATCTATCCAACAGTGAAAATAAGCATCAGAACAAAACAAGCATCATAACACATCTATCCCATTTACCTTCCTCTACCCCCATACTTAATGACAGTGTCCCCACTGTCAAACAAAATAGAATTAAAAATTTAAACAAAATAAAGCAAAACTAGGGGGTAAGTACTTCCCTGGAATCTCATTTGTCGTTCCATTAGATGCGGTTTCATGTTGTTGTGCCATTTTAAGTTGCAGAAACAACAAACCTTCCATGATTTATTGTTGAAAATGGCTTTCTTTTCGGTGCTTCTTCTTCATCAACTCTTGTTCTCCTCTTGTTTTTTAATTGCTACAACAAACATTGTAGCATCAACATTATTTTAGCAAAAACTAAAAAAAAAACAAAACAAAACAAAAATCAACACAAAAGGATATCAAAAATTGAGTTGCCTCCCAATAAGCGCTTGATTTTTTTTGTTTAGTCTTCAGCCTGACTTTCCCATTCATCACATTTCTATGTTTTGTGGCTGATATGCTATGGTCACTTTATGTTTGAGCAGAGAAGGCAGGTGCTTAAGCTCTAGTGTTGGTGTGTCTTCAACAGATAGCTGATGACTCTTATTTTAGAGTCATTTTATGCTAATTTTACATAAGAAAATGTATATGAATTGAGTGATTGCAATAATAAATTGATATGGATTTACTATAAATGCTATGCAATGCTGCAGCATGGGTGTTTTGATTTAATTTAATATATTTAATGCCAATTTTCCCTTGAAAGCAGATTTTGTCTCTTTATTTTGAATTTTATATTTTCATAATTGAATGTTATTTTTATAGTGGGAAATTCGAATTCAAATGTTGAGATTTGTGAAGAGAAAGTGAAGGCAAGAATCAAGGTGAAGAAAATTTGGAAAGAGAAACAAATTGACACTTGGCATGCAGAAGAGGATAAAATAGGAAGGCAAATCAATTGAAACAAGGAAAACATCATTGAAGCACGTGAAGCCAAGGAGAGAAAGAAAGATAGGATTGCATGCAAAAATTAAGGGGATATTTTTAAAGGAAGAAAAGTCTGGCGTAACTACCTTGTTTGGGAGAGAGAGAAGATTTTGGAGAATCCCTCACGCGGCTGGAGAGAGAAGAAGGTGGGCATGCAAAATTAAAAACCAGATTTTTTTTAAAACAAAAGGGTATTCTGGTGTGGAGTCTGGCGGCAGAGAACTCACAATTGGGAGAAGACCATCGACGCAGATCCTTGAAGACTCTCCTTCTCCTACTATTTTTATTGCATTATTTTTCTTTGAACACAATTGTTTTTAGTTTTATTTTAATTATGTCTTGTAGCTAAACTTTTTAATCTTGGTTAGGACGATAGTATTTGTTGCGATATTTTGCTACGATCTTGGTTTTGTTTCTGCGATTATCTATTGAACAATTATTTGTGATGTTTATTGCTTAAGTCAGATCATATCGATAGATAGGTTGACTATTCATATTTATATTGTATCGATAGATAGATATAAATTTTAGATGCATGAATAATTAATTGAATTACTTTGTTACAACGTGGTTAACATTAATTTGATTGGCAATAAGAATAGCACATATCGGAAATTCAATTTTAGTCACATTCTTTCAAGGTAAAAAGAAATTCTGATTTGAATTTACCTAGGCAATTCGAAAGAATCCTAGAAAATAATTTTTATTCTTGCTGTTTTTTAGATAATGCTGTAGAGCATTACCACAGTATCAGTAGTAAAATCATCGTAACAAAGAAATCGATCCTAGCCAAGGCTTTTATCCATCGAATTTATCTCGTTTAATTTGTTTTCTTTTATTGCATAGTTATTCAAATTTATTTTTAATTAATTTCAATTATCAATTTAGTATTTTTATCATATTTTTATAGCAATTTAAATATAGCTAACGTTATCCTCGTGGGATCGATACTCTGCTTACTCTATTACTTTGTTAGCGACACGTGCACTTGCGTGTAAGTGTGTAAAAACACTAACAAGTTTTTGGCGCCGTTGCCGGGGATATTGTTTAGTTGTTATTATTTTGCTATAATTATTTTAATTTATTTTACGTTATTTTATTTTGTTTTGTTTGCCTATTTTCAGATATTATTGATTTATGCCGGACGACGAAGACGCACAGGATCTTGTACCCTTAGATCCAGAAATTGAAAGGACTTTTAGAGAAAGGAGAAGACAACAGCAACAACAACAACAAATTGAGGGAGAAAATATGGCGCATGCAGCAAATGAAAGGGAAAATGCTGAAAGAATTATTGACGAAAGAGATATACCTATTCAGGATTTTGCAATTCCTACACTTAATGATCTTAATCCTGGAATAGTCAGACCTGATCTGCGTGCCATAAGATTTGAGTTGAAACCTGTGATGTTTCAAATGCTCCAAACAGTTGGACAATTTACTGGAGCTGCCACAGATAATCCTCATCGCCATTTAAAGGTTTTTGGAGAAGTCAGTGATTCATTTAATTTCCCTGATGTATCTGCAGAAGCTTTGAGGTTGAAACTCTTTCCATATTCAATGAGAGATCGCGCCAGAGATTGGTTAAACAGCATTCCTTCAGATACAATCACCACTTGGGAGGATTTAGCGAAGAAATTTATTATGAAGTATCACCCACCAGTGAGGAATGCACGGATGAGAAACGAGATCACCAGTTTTCTACAGAGGGATGGAGAATCATTATATGAAGCCTGGGACAGATTTAAAGATTTGCTGAGACAGTGTCCAAATCACGGGATCCCTCACTGGATTCAATTGGAAACGTTTTACAACGGGTTGAATGGACAGACCCGATCGATTGTCGATGCAGCAGCGAATGGAACACTGCTGTCAAAATCATTCAACGAAGCTTACGAGTTGCTGGAAAGAATGGCAGTGAACAATTATCAGTGGCCTTCAGACAGAATGCAATCTACAAGGAGAGCACCTGGAAGTTATGAGGTAGATGAAGTAGCTGCTCTCAATGCCAAAATAGCTTCATTAGAAAATGCGATGAAAGCTATGAACAGACAACAGCAACCACTAGTAAGAGAGCTTTCATGTATCTTCTGCGGGGAGAACCATGATGATAGCTCATGTCCAACGAATCCCGAGTCTGTAACTTATGTAGGGTTTAACCGAAATAACAACCCATATTCACAGACGTACAACCCTGGATGGAGACAGCATCCAAACTTCCAATGGAGTTCATAACAACAGAACAATGCTGTACCTGCAAGATCTACTGAAAACTATGTCCAGAACTACAATCAGCAACTCCAGAAGCCAGCAGTTCAAGAGAAACCAGACAACTTCGCAAGGGAATATGCTGCAAAAACAGATATAATTTTGCAAAATTTGGCAGCTTCGATAAAGAATATTGAAACCCAATTGGGGCAGCTAGCTAAATCTTCGAATTCGAGGAGCAATGGACAATTACCTAGCGACACAGAAATTCCACAAAGATCGGGCAAAGAACACTGTAAAGCAATAATATTAAGAAATGGTAGAGAAGTGGAGATTCCAGAGAAACCACAGAAGGCAGAGAAATCAAAGAAGAATGACCAAGAAAGAGAAGCAGAACAACAACCCAGTATTGAGGGTTTGCAGGAAAGAGAAGTGATGATTGAAAAAGAGAGAACTGAGGAGGTCGAAGAGAATAGCCTGAAATCTGGAGAAATTAATATCAAGGCTGCAGTTCCGCTCGCAGCATCGACCTGCAGAAATGCAACTCCAGAAACCTCCTCCACCATTTCCACAAAGGCTTCAAAAACACAACCATGAAAAGAAGTTTAAAAAGTTTCTGGACGTTCTGAAGCAACTCCACATCAATGTACCTCTGGTGGAAGCCCTTGAACAAATGCCAAACTATGCCAAATTCATGAAGGATGTTCTGTCCAAAAAGAGAAAGTTTGGAGAATATGAACTGGTGGCCATGACAGAAGAGACAAGCTACATTTTCCAAAACAAAATTCCACCGAAGCTGAAAGATCCTGGCAGTTTCACCATTCCTTATACAATCGGCAACAATTATTTTGGGAAGGCTCTATGTGATCTTGGAGCTAGTATCAATTTGATGCCCATGTCAATTTTTAAGAAGCTGGGAATTGGAGAGGTTAGACCTACAACTGTGACCTTGCAACTCGCTGATCGCTCACTGACTCACCCTCAAGGAAAGATAGAAGACGTGTTAGTAAAGGTGGATAAGTTCATTTTCCCTGTAGACTTCATTATTTTGGATTACGAAGCAGATCATGAAGTGCCCATAATTCTGGGAAGACCTTTCTTAGCTACTGGAAGAACACTTATCGATGTCCAGAAAGGTGAACTTACAATGAGAGTCAATGATCAACAAATCACATTCAATGTGCTGAAAGCTATGAAATTTCCAGATGAAGCTGAAGATTGTTTCTTAATAAAAGATGATGAAGTGCCACATGATGAAACAAAGCAGCCAGTACCAGCAAACAACAAGAGAAAAAGCTATGTAAAGAGAAGGAAAAAGAAAAGAAAATGGCGCGACAGAGAAATACAAAAGCGAGTTTTTGAAAGAATGCGAGAAGATTATCAATATGGCACCTTGGAACTACGAGATAAACAAAATGGTCAAAATTTCAAGGTAAATAGAAAGAGGGTAAAGCTTCATGGAGAAAAATTGACAGAAATTGCCTCAATCATTCTTGAGGACAGTAAATAAAAGTGACATGGAGAAGTCTGGCTGAAGACTTGAAAAACTTAACGCTTATTGGGAGGCAACCCAATTTTTTATATCCTTTTGTATTAGTTTTTATTTATTGTTGTTTGTTTGTTTTTGTTTTTGCTAAAAAAAAATAAACTCAGGTTTGCACAAATTAGGGAAGAAGAAGCTGATGAAGAGGAAGCAACATGAAACCCTCCTTCTACTGGAACGAAAAAGGAAATGCCAGGGAAGTTCTGAATTTCCAATCTCTTTTTCTTTTCGTTTTAATGGACTTAATTTCTTTTCTTCTTTGAACCTTATTTTGTTTGGTAGTGAGGACACTGCCAATTTTAAGTGTGGGGGTGCATGCATTTTGATTTTGTTTGGATTTCTTGAAGTTTAAAGTGGATGTTTTGTTTCTGTTTAATTTGGAATGTTTGAAAACTGTTTAGAATATGTATTTATGTGCATAATGTTGTTTAGTGTGCTGCATGATTGCCTAAATTTGCTTTTCTGTTAAATGGTGTTATTGGCTTGTTTGGTTAGTAGTGTGCTGGTGGATCTATAGACTAAGTGAGAAACAAAATCGATATAATTTCCTAACATCTTCTAATTTAGTAAGTTATTGAATAATGTTATTGTTACATATTATTAGAAATCAATTAAGATTTATTCCCATAAGCTTAGTCGTTCTTAACACACAAACTCCTTTTGGTTGTTTAGGAATATTATCCTTGCTAGACATTACAATTATATCTAGGCGTCAATAATTTAATGTTTGATTAAAGAAATTAGCAATTAGAGAATTCTTCTTAGAAAAATATAATAAATAATAAGTTTGGGCGTTAAAAAAAAATAATAAAAATAAAATAAGATAAAATAAAATAAAAAAAATAAAAAAAAAACTTTGCAATTTCCTAATCTACTTTCAATTTCGAGTGAGCCTTTTGGATACTCGATGGGTAGAAATAAATTAGAGGAACTTTGGGAGGAACTCCGTTGCATGTTTATTGGCTATACTCCTCTATTTCATATGAGTATATATCTTGAGGTGACACTATTGAGTAACCGGAGGACTTCATCACAAATGTTGTCAATCGCGTAAAAAGGTAGTGTGACTTATAGATAAAGTCAATGAAAAAAAAAAAAAACTTAATCCCCTTACTTATTTAAAAAATAAAATAAAAAGAAAAGAAGAAGAATCTTTGAATGCTAATGGATTTAGGAAGAATATTAGAGAATTGACATTCTATGATATATATTGTGATTTCTAGTTTTGATGATTGAACTTAGCAATTCAAATGGAGTTTGAGCACACACACATTTTGACTAGTTTATTGGGAATTGAATCTATGTTGATTACTTTTAATTGTGATAGTGAGATTTTTCAATGCTTTACAAGTTACTAGATACTTTGGAAATTATATCAATTTTAATATTAATTTGAGAATTTATTATTGTTTTGCATCACTCGAGGACGAGTAATGGTTTAAATTTGGGGGTATTTGATGACTCTTATTTTAGAGTCATTTTATGCTAATTTTACATAAGGAAATGTATATGAATTGAGTGATTGCAATAATAAATTGATATGGATTTACTATAAATGCTATGCAATGCTGCAGCATGGGTGTTTTGATTTAATTTAATATATTTAATGCCAATTTTCCCTTGAAAGCAGATTTTGTCTCTTTATTTTGAATTTTATATTTTCATAATTGAATGTTATTTTTATAGTGGGAAATTCGAATTCAAATGTTGAGATTTGTGAAGAGAAAGTGAAGGCAAGAATCAAGGTGAAGAAAATTTGGAAAGAGAAACAAATTGACACTTGGCATGCAGAAGAGGATAAAATAGGAAGGCAAATCAATTGAAACAAGGAAAACATCATTGAAGCACGTGAAGCCAAGGAGAGAAAGAAAGATAGGATTGCATGCAAAAATTAAGGGGATATTTTTAAAGGAAGAAAAGTCTGGCATAACTACCTTGTTTGGCAGAGAGAGGAGATTTTGGAGAATCCCTCACGCAGCTGGAGAGAGAAGAAGGTGGGCATGCAAAATTAAAAACCAGATTTTTTTAAAACAAAAGGGTATTCTGGTGTGGAGTCTTGCGGCAGAGAACTCACAATTGGGAGAAGACCATCGACGCAGATCCTTGAAGACTCTCCCTCTCCTACTATTTTTATTGCATTATTTTTCTTTGAACACAATTATTTTTAGTTTTATTTTAATTATGTCTTGTAGCTAAACTTTTTAATCTTGGTTAGGACGATAGTATTTGTTGCGATATTTTGCTACGATCTTGGTTTTGTTTCTGCGATTATCTATTGAACAATTATTTGTGATGTTTATTGCTTAAGTCAGATCATATCGATAGATAGGTTGACTATTCATATTTATATTGTATCGATAGATAGATATAAATTTTAGATGCATGAATAATTAATTGAATTACTTTGTTACAACGTGGTTAACATTAATTTGATTGGCAATAAGAATAGCACATATCGGATATTCAATTTTAGTCACATTCTTTCAAGGTAGAAAGAAATTCTGATTTGAATTTACCTAGGCAATTCGAAAGAATCCTAGAAAATAATTTTTATTCTTGCTGTTTTTTAGATAATGCTGTAGAGCATTACCACAGTATCAGTAGTAAAATCATCGTAACAAAGAAATCGATCCTAGCCAAGGCTTTTATCCATCGAATTTATCTCGTTTAATTTGTTTTCTTTTATTGCATAGTTATTCAAATTTATTTTTAATTAATTTCAATTATCAATTTAGTATTTTTATCATATTTTTATAGCAATTTAAATATAGCTAACGTTATCCTCGTGGGATCGATACACTGCTTACTCTATTACTTTGTTAGCGACACGTGCACTTGCGTGTAAGTGTGTAAAAACACTAACAATAGCTCACAAAATTCTATTTCGTCTTCAGTCCTCACTAATGCTTTAAATTGTTTTCTGTAGCTCCAAGAATTCCGCTTTGTTTCTTCTGGTTTTGTTCTTCTGATACACTAAAGCAGTCTTCTTCATCATAAAGACACTGCATGGCTTTTAAAACGTTGAAGGTGATCTGCTGATCATTCACTCTTATGGTGAGTTCACCTTTTTGGACATCGATAAATGTTCTCCCCATGGCTAAAAAAGGTCTTCCCAAAATTATAGGTACTTCATGGTCTGCATCATAATCAAGAATAATGAAGTCTACTGGGAAGATAAACTTATCCACCTTAACGAGCACATCTTCTATCTTCCCTTGAGGATGAGTCAATGAGCGATCAGCAAGTTGCAAGGTTATAGTGGTGGGTCGAACTTCTCCTATTCCCAGTTTCTTGAAAATCGACATGGGCATTAGGTTAATACTTGCTCCAAGGTCGCACAGAGCTTTTCCAAAATAGTTGTTGCCGATCATGCATGGAATGGTAAAACTACCTGGGTCCTTCAGTTTTGGTGGAATCTTATTTTGCAGGATGTAGCTCGTATCTTCAGTCATGGCCACCTGTTCATATTCTCTAAATTTTCTTTTCTTGGATAGAATATCCTTCATAAATTTTGTGTAGTTGGGTATCTGTTCAAGTGCTTCCACTAGCGACACGTTAATGTGTAGTTGTTTAAGAACGTCCAAAAATTTCCTAAACTACTTGTCCTGGTTATGTCTCTGTAGTCTTTGAGGAAAAGGTGGAGGTGGCTTCTGGATTTTCAATTCATGTTGCTGCAGCATCATTCACTGGGTTGCTCTTTTCTGTTTCGTCTGACTCTTCTTGTTCAACCACTTTGTTTTGATTTCTTGAATTTTTTGCCTTATGTGGTTGCTCTGAAATCTCCACTTCTCTTCCATTTCTTAACACAATGGCTTTACAATGCTCTTTTCTAGGTCTTTGGGGAACTTCCGTGTCACTTGGTTGTTGCCCCATAGTTCTTGTGCTTAAAGATTGAGCTAGCTGCCCTATTTGTGTCTCAATATTCTTCATTGATGCAGCCAAATTCTGCAAGATCACATCTGTCTTAGCAGCATATTCTCTGGCAAAGCTATCTGATTGCTTTTGATGCATTGAATTATGATTTAGCTGTGAGAAACCTTGGGTGTAATTTTCTGCAGGTCTGTTTGATGCTGTAGCATTCTGCTACTGTGAATTCTATTGAAAATCTAGATGTTGTTTCCAACTAGGATTGTATGTCCGCGAGTATGGATTGTTGTTCATATTGTATCCAACATAATTTGCAGATTCCATATTAGTAGGATATGAATTTTCATCGTGGTTTTCTCCATAAAAGATACAGGAAACTTCTCTGGTTATTGGCCTGGATGGTGTGTTCATCAATTTGATAGCATTCTCCAGCGTAGAAATCTTTGCATTCAAGGCCGACACCTCATCCAGATAGTAAACTCCAGGTGCCCACCTCGTAGGGATAAATCTTTCTGAAGACCATTGGTAGTTGTTCACTGTCATCCTTTCTAATAAATCATACGCTTCATTGAAGGATTTTGATAAGAGGGTTCCATTTGCTGCAGCATCAATAATTGATCTTGTCTACCCATTTAATCCATTGTAAAATGTCTCCAGCTGAATCAAGTGTGGTATTCCATGGTTCGGACATTGCTTGAGTAGTTCTTTGAATCTGTCTCAAACTTCGTACAGTCACTCGTTATCTCGCTGCTAGAAACTTGTGATTTCGTTCCTCATCCTCGCGTTCCTCACTGTCGGATAGTATTTCAAGATAAACTTCTTGGCTAAACACCCCCCCCCCCCCCACGTAGTGATAGTATTTGACAGGATGTTGTGCAACCACTCTCGTGCTCGGTCTCTTAAAGAATACGGGAAAAGCTTGAGCCTTAATGCCTCAGCTAAAACTCTAAGAAAGTGAAACAAGTCGCTCACTTCTCTAAATGCTTTGAGATATCGATAAGGATTGTCTGTGACCATTCCACTAAATTGTCCAATGGTTTGAAGCATCTGAAACATGACCCGTTTAAGTTGAATCAGGTAGCATTTAATTTTGGTCTCACAATACCGGGATTCATATCGTCGAGCGTAAGAATGGCGAAGTCCTGAATAGGTCGATCTCGGTCATCAATTATTTGATTCAAAATGATTCTTCTTTCTTCCTAGTTATCCATATTAGCTTCTTCAATGATTGGTCGCTGATGTTGCCTTCGTCTCTCTCAAAACGTGCGTTCAATCTCTGGGTCGAGTGCAAGAAGATTTTTGTTGTCCTCGTCAAGCATAAAACAAACCTGAAAAAAAAAAACAAATATAAAAAATTATAGCAAAATAAAATAATTAAGAAATATCCCCGGCAATGGCGCCAAAAACTTGTTAGTAATTTTCCTACACCCTAACGCAAGTGCACGTGTCGCTAACGAAGTAATAAAGTAAGTAAAAGTCGATCCCACGAGGATATTTTTAATCAAATTAATCTTGCTATAAATTTTTATAAAATAAAAGTGGAATATTGAAATTAAATAAGTAAGGAATGATGAACTAAAATTACTCGAAATTAAATAAGACTAAATATGAAATTGATTTAAACAGGTAATTATGGGAAAAGCCTTGGTTCGGGTTGATTTCCTCATTACATGCAATTTACTCATGATGCTACAACAATGCTATAGTATTAGTCACAGAACAGCAAGAATTCATAATATTTCTAGGGTTCCGTCGAATTGCCCAGATAAATTCGTTTCAGAATTTTCTTTTCGACTTTGAAAAGATAAAAGCTTAATCTGAATTTTCGTGTAAACCTATTCTTAACGCCAAATAAATTAATGTTAGCTACTTTGCAACAATTTTAATTTATTTGATTACTCATGCATCTTAAATTCCTATATACCTATCGATACAATAAGAAATGTGAAATCAAATTTATCTATCGACACAATTTGAATTATACAATCAAAATCATGAGAAATCATTTGATGAAAAATACGTAACATTCATAGATCAGAATAAAAGCATATAATAAGTACTCTCTTGCCCAACCAAGATAAAACGTTCTAGCCTAAAATCATAATAATAGAAAAAACTAAAAAAAAAATAAAAAGTAGAAGAGAAGAAGATGAAAGCTAAAAATTGTCGTCGGTTCCTTCCTTCCTGCAGATCCAGAGCTCTCTCCCTTTTTAATCTTGTTCTGCGTACTAAGTGTATCACACTTTTCTCTCTCCAGATCTCTTCTATTTGTGTTATTTTCCTTGATTTTAGCCTCCTTTATCTCTCTTCTGATTCTGAATCCCTTGATCAACGGTTTATCACTATGATAAAATCTTTGATTTGCTCTCTTTTGTCGTCCACTCTTCTAAGTCGTCCGTTGCCTTGTCTATGTTGCTCTGTCATCCGATTGTATTTAATGCTGCTCTCTCATCTGATTGCTGTTTTTTCATCCGTTTTTTGTCATCCCTTCTTCTATTTGTGACTACCATCTGATTCCTACTTTGTCTACCGTTTTCATTTGTCGACTGTTTTCTGTCATCCATTTTCATTTGTCATCCATTTTCTGTCATCCAATTCTATGTCATCCGTTTTCTGTTCTCTATTTTCATTTGTCATCCGTTTTCTATTCTGTCATCCTATTCTATGTCGTCCGATTCTTTCTACCATTTTCTGTCATCCAATTGGCCTCTTTTCTCTCTCTCAATTCTGTTTGATTCTTCGCGAAGATTTTTTCTCTTTCCCTAATTTCCATCCTTTATTTTTGGTAAAATAATCTCCTTCATTGATTTATTCTCTCATTCTTCGAGATTTCCATAATCTTCATTCCTTTTTATTTGCTTCTCTATTAAAGCACCAATCTTTCCTTTTATATTTTTCTGCTAATAAATCTGCATTCAAATAATATAATACAAAATTCAAATTAGTGATAAAAATCTGCTTTTATTAGAGAATATGCATAGAATATATTAAATTTAATCAATGCCTTGATACTGCAGCATTATGTAGCAATTGTAGTAAATTTCATTAATTTCTTCTTACATTCACTCAAATCATATAAGTTAAATTACCTAAAAATATTATAAAATAACTCTAAATTTAGAGTTATCAGTTGCCACCACGAGATCTGGCCAGGTTGTTAGATCAGATCAGGGCCACCATTGTAGTGGCAGGGGCATGCACATCAGTGGCAGGTTGTTCTCGACTAATTCGTCGAATCCGATCGGGTTTTCACAAGCTTGAATTGCATTAGTAAGACCCTAATAACGATTGTCAAGCCCATCAAGGATGCGAATAGATAACTCATCAAAATTAACCGAGACATTCATCATGGCGAGCGCATCGATATTGGCCTTAATTTCTTGCATAAACTCGGTGATGGATCGATCGCCGAGTTTTGGATGATTTAATTGACATCGGTATTGTTGTATGTGACCACGAGACGATGAGACATAGGCCTTGAAAAGAGCAATCCAAGCCTCTGAAGCCGTTTTCGAAGCCGATACAAACAGGATAAGAGACGCATAAAGCGAGCAAACAATTGCGTTGAAAATCAATTGATCCTGATGAAACTAATGAAGGTAGGTAGGGTTTGGCATGGTCGTGTGGATTCAGGCGTTGTGAACGTCGGAGGCGGACAAAGAACCGAGCCATCAAGATAGCCAAACATATTATAGCCATGGAGAAGCGAATCAAACTGGATTCTCCATGCAGCATAATTCTTGGAGGTCAGTTTCAGAGGAAGCTGTGAATGAACATTGATGGCCACGGGGGCAAGTGGTAAGTTGCCAGAGTCGCCGGCGACTCTAACAGGGTGCGGCTGCGATGATACTGTAGCAACAGTCGAGGTAGACATACAGATGGACGGAATCGAGAGAACAACATGAGCAGAAGGGTGAGACAATCAGAACCGCAAGTGGTCGGAGGCCAGAAACGCAAGAGGAAAAACATGTGCTCGTTGTCGCACGAGTGGTTGGCAGCCGAAAATGCAAGAAGAAGAAAAAGAAATTGGCCTAGGTATGCTATGATTGTAACACTCGAAAAATTTCGATATCGTGCATAGCCTTAGGTTAGGTTACGTATGAGAGTTTATTGTTAAGTGATAAAGGGATTAGAAGTGGATTATGCAAAAAGAAGAAAGGAAGTTGACAAGTCAAAAACAAAGGGTTGAAAAGTCCAAATTTGTTATTAACTAATAGAAAGTTAGGAAATAAATGAAATAAAAATTAAAAGAAAAGTGAAGGAGGATGGCATTCACGTTGAAATCCATGAGAGGAAAGGTGAGTGGTTTATTTGAGATATTAAAGAAATTGGTGGAGGGAAACAAAAAGTGAAAAAATGGGTAGGTTAAATGTGGATTGTTCTTCTTTCTCCCTCATCTTCTCACGGTTTTCTTCCCCTTCCTCCATAGCCGATCCATCATCTCCTTTTTCTTCACTATTTCAAGGTGTTTCAAGGTAAATATTTAATGGGTTTTTGGTTTGTTGCAAGTAGGTGTTGCTTTTTAGTGTTTTTATGAGGTTTTGGAAGAGATTGGTTAGGGTTTGGGAAACCCTAACCATGGGGTCCGAAATTTTGGGTTCAAAGGGTAGTTTTCTTTCCAAATTGCATATGTTAGTTGTTGGATGGATTGGTTTAGGTATTTTTAAGAAGAGATTTAAGATTGGAGGAGAGTAATGGAAAAATCAATTTTGAAACCATTGAGGGTCGGTTCTGTTTTGAGCATTTCGAATTGGCCATTGTGTTTGGTTGGTTAATTTGAGTGTTTCAATGGAAAGTAGACGTGTAGAGGTTTACAGATTGGGGTGGCACGTCGAAATCCGTTGGAAAACGAGAAAGTTATGGCCGTTTGAAGTTGGACGTTAAAATTTGTAGTAAAAATCGGGTTTAGAGCTTTGAGGGTGAATTTGTTTGAAGTGTTGTTTAGTTTTAACTAGAAAATCCTTTAGAGTTTATTAGTAGCTTACTAAGTTAAGTTTTTTTTTATTTTAGGTCATTGAGCTAGTGAAATGATTTGACGAAGTAAGCAATTGAAAGTCGAGCAATCAGGTAAGTAGTGGATGCGTGTTTTGTTGCCTTCGGGCCTATACCATGGAACGATAGGGATTATTTGCTTGTTTGTTGTGTTTTTTTTTTTAGTCAAGCATCGTGTGACATGCATCATTGTTTTCTAACTACGAAACCACGTGTTTGGCATGTTTGAATGATGAGAATGAAATGTAAGATAAGAAAATGGTTATGCAACGTGGTCTCGAGTAAAATAGCCTCGTCGGGCAAGTGGCTCGGTGTAGCACCCCGAGAGGGATCCTACAAGAGATGCTATGCTAAATTATGTAATGTGTCGTAAGTATGAATGCCTCGACCTGATCGTACTAGAAGGCACACTGAGGATTCTACGATCGATATGGGAGGAGATTCGGTATGGCCGTTCCAGATTGTGTTAGGATGTGTGCTTCCGATCTTGCTCTGTGGGTCAAGGTGTGGCCGTCCTGGATTGTGTTAGGATGTGTACCTACTTGATTCACACGCAAGTGAAAGATAAATGCAACGAAAATGAAATGAAAGCAATAGAGTGTGTAGAAACTACATTTTAGGGTTGAGTTAAGCATCTGTTGTTTTAAAGTGCATTATTCCCTACTTGCTAAGCATTAGGCTTACGTTTTGTGTTCTATGGTATAGGTGACGATATTTACCCAGGTGTGTAACACCCGGTTCTATCGAACCAGCTCTTTTATTATTAATGGTATACACCTGATTAATCAATAATTTATGTAGGGTTATTAAAAGACTAGGCAAGGGCACTAGAGTAAATTTACAATTTTCAAAAGTGGATAACGTATTTAAGGAAAGAGGGTTGGGTTTAACGCACTGTAGCCGCCACCAATTTCATACTTTTCCTCTTCGGGTTTTCAGCTCAAGCAGCCGAGCTCTCTAGGCGATTTTCCTCGCCCGATTCTCCTTCAACTTAGGTAAGTTTTCCTCATTTCTCTTAAGATATAGTGGTTAGTTACCTGAGGGAGTACAATGTGAGGATTTTGAAGGTGCTGAGATTGAGCGTAGGTTCGGGTTTTTAGAAATAAAAGGGATTACACGGGTAGCAGAGTTTCAAATCGGTTTCCTCAATCTTATTATTGATTTTTGGTAAGGTCTAGTGAGAGTTGGATTAATGTATTGCCATAAACTTAGGTAAGCGAGCTTTTGGAGTAGTTGAAACCGAGCATCACCAGGAGAGCAAGATAAGTAAAGTTTGCTTGTGCCTTCGGGCCTACATCACAAAACGTTAGGGTTTGTTTGCTAGAATGTGTTGGTATGTCATGCATCATGTTTTAAAAATAAACGAAAATGAATTTGAATGCATGTCAGCATGGTGAGGATTGAACATATTGAAACAGTTATGTGAATCAGTTTTACTGTTAAGGGAACTAATCCACCCCTTAATGAGACAGTGAATATTTATACTTTGGGAGAATTGATCCAACTTCCAATTTCACAGGGGGATCTGAACATGTGAATCAGATTTACTGTTAAGGGAACTAATCCACCCCTTAATGAGACAGTGGATATTTATACTTTGGTAGGGTTGATCCGACTCCCAACTTCACAGGGGGATCTGAACAGAAACGAAGCATGAACAACTGAGTTGAGAAAGTAGAAATTGCATGTTTAGGAATTTATATTTCAGTGTTTCATTTCATTACTACTTTACTTACTTAGCATTAGGCTAATAGATGAGTTTTGTGATGTAGGTGAAGAAGTGATAGCAGGTGTGTTTTCCAAGTCTACCGAGGACTAGACTGATTTTGGAGTGCATCTTTGAAACCATCTGGCAGCTGATGGGGCGGTTTAAGTGATGTCAGTTGGTGTGAAGGTTCAGTTGACAGTGTTTCACTTTTGGTGTGTTGAGTTTTCATGACAGTAGTGGTTTTCAATATTTCGAATACGTTCCTTTTTGAGCTTTCTAATAATAGTATTTGGTTAGGCTTAAATGCGATTTTATTGAATTCGAGTAATGTAAAGATTTTGAACTGTTCTATTGGTTTTAGTGAAGTGAACTCGCCCTTCTCGCAGTTAGAGATGTTTTTATATGGAATTTGAGTAGTTAAGATATCGCTCTACTCTCTGTTGAGTTTTATGGAGTTACTTAGGGTCAGGGGTTTTCGAATGTCTTGAGTGAGTTTGCAAGTTCAACCATCGGCGAATGGGTTCGCCGGTGGATGTTGGGTATTTGTTCGCTGATAGACATTGGCAGATCGAATCATCCGGCTGACGTCACCGGATGATGTCGAGTATTCTACTCACCGGTGGATGTCGTGTGTAAACCCGTCGGATGATGTAGAGAGTCTCTTGTCGTTTAGTGGCCGGTGGATGTCGTGTGATAATCCACCGGAAGATGTAGGAAGTGTTTTGTCGTTCAGTGACCGGTGGATGTCGTGTGTTAATCCACCGGAAGATGTAGGAAGTGTTTTGTCGTTTAGTGACCGGTGGATGTCATGTGTTAATCTACAGGAAGATGTAGGAAGTGTTTTGTCGTCTAGTCACCGGTGGATGCAGTATAACGTCGATCATCCAGCTGACGTCACCGGAAGGTGTAGAGAATATTTTGTCGTTTTGTCACCAGATGATGTCTTCTATTTTCTGCTTCAGCCCTTTTTGTTGACTTGTTCAGCGGGCGATGCGTTTGACTCTTGGAACCTTTGAAGTATTTTGCAATTTAAATCTTTATTTTTTTTTTTTACCGAGTATTTCTTAACATTTCAACTGATTAATCAATCATCGTACAATAGTTTTGTTTAACTCTATTTTTACTCAAATGATTTTCGCTGCAAGATTTTAAATGTCTGAGGTTTTAGAAAAAAAAATAATAATAATAATATCAAATTATGACTTTCGAGCGAAGTTTCAAATTTGAACCAGAATTTCCGAGTCATGTGCAAGTCTTGTGTAACGAACCGGGTTCTGAAAACTCGGGGCGTTACAAGGTGAGATAGACGAGACAGCCCAGAACTAGGCAGCAATCGGTGGTGTATGGAGCATGCCAGCGCGGGCACTTGTCGGGGCGTCACGACCACGTTCTCGGGTAGTTTGTGAGGAGTTTGGTATTTTGCGTTATAGATAGTTTCTGTTAACCATTTTGGATTGTTGTGAATAGTGATCTTTTGGAGGATTGATTGGTGTGCAAATAATGGTATTTTGGGACTTGGATTTCAGGTTTGGGTTATAGAAAATTTAGTTGTTATTCTGCCCGTTTTTTTAGTATAATAAACAACGTCTGGTTCACTTGCTCTATTTTTTTTTATTAACTGTTTTAAGTCGGTTTTCTGTGATTTTTGCGGGACACAGAGTCAGAAGAGTCGAGAATATGTGGTTAAATTTTCAGGTGATTTGGAGGTGTTTGGCTAGAAGAAAAAATGAAGAAAATTGAGGAAATTCAAAAAAAAACTGAAAATGGTCATTTTTGGCCGAAGAAACCCGAGAGGGCCCGATCGGTCGGGCTGGGCGCCGATCGATCGGGCTGGGAGCGCAGAGGGGCGCACCGCGTGCGCGGCCATTTCGAATTTTTTTTTCCTATTTCCAAAATGTTTTGACCCGACTTTTTCTGGCATATTTTAAACGTATTTTTTGCACGTTTTTCAATATTTTTTGAGGGTTCGAAAAACCCAAAAATCAAGTCAAAAATTTATCGAAAATTATTTTAAACGTCGCTTTAAACGCGGTTTGAGTTAGCAAAGTAGCACACCGAGCCGAGGCGGGTTCGGGGGCTTTACAATGATACCATGAAGGGAATGATCGTAAATATGAAGATTATTATTAATGAAAATGAGTATAAATACTTCTGTGAGTAATTACAATAATACCCAAATAATAATGATAAAAATAATAATAATAGCTCTAATAAAAGAACTCTATTTATAAAATACTAACTTTCCACACTTTCAAGTGGTGTAGATTGTACACCCTTACTTTTATGAACTTGGCTTATACAATTAACAAAATCTTAGATCGTCCCTGCCTTCATAGAACGGGGTGCCACAAAAACTCTCGAAGCTTTCATTCTAATTTAAAACATTTGACATCGAGTTTAGTCGGCGATTATTAGTAATTTGTCATCGTATCGAGACGATTCAAATCTTTGGATCATCAAATATTATTTCATTCACAAATTAAAATATTCACGTGTAATAACTAACTAGTGTTTATTACGCGATAGTGGAACGTTTGCACGAGTCTAGTGTGGTCAACAAGTGGACATCTCAAAGGTAGCATTTTAGAGGTTCAAATTGCATTTCATGGAAATTAATAGCTTCCTCTCTTTCTTCGTTAACTATTTCCAATGTTTGCTGACTCTTCTTCCCACCATATAAGCCACTCAAAACCTTATAACACCCACCACCTCCCTTTTACACAATGATTTGTATGTATGTACGAGGAAATCAACAAATACCCTACTTATGATCTTGTTTATGTTTATATTATGTGTATTTAATTGACTTCCGAGGAGTCCGTGATTCTATGAGTTGTGTAAGGATTTAATCAATCATTGCTCTAATTGTGCATATTAACTTAATCATCACTCTCATTGTGCATTTTACCTCTCCGACTACGAGTGATGCTGCGAAGACTTTGCTCATCATTTGCATGTAGTCGTCGATCTTCCCTGCATCAAATTAAATCTATCTAATTTGATTGAACTAATCGATAGACAGATTACGTGTCATGACTCCGAAGGAGTCCACGACAAAAATGATGGGAAGATAGTCTGAACTTCGAAGAGAATTTGACGAAATGAATTCAATTAAAAAACTTATTGTTGAGAACTTACAAAATGATCCTAACATCAGTTCTTCTAAACTATGTATTTATTTTCTAAAATCTTTTGATCCATGTCAAACTATCAAGACAAACGAGGATACTAATTGGAATTTATTGGTAATTTTCGCTTTAGTAGTATACGAGTTTCTATTCTTCCTTTCTTAAAGTTCTTCCTTTTCGCTTTAACGGTGTATGGAATTTCTCGAGTTGATGAATATCTCAAGAAGCACGAAGAATGATTAATGAATATGAGACCATAACCTTTGATAAGTGTGTATTTTGCACACTTATTTGTGCTTTTCATTCTTGTTTCGATTAGTTTTTCCTTAAGTGTTTGAGTTTATTTGATGTTGTTGGTGAGATTGTGCAGATAAGTTGAGTTTTAACAGGTAGAGGCGGGATCAGTTCGAAATTAGGAAATAAAGAAGAAAAAGAGTCGGATCACGATCGATCGTGATCATACTGCGATCGATCGTGATTCGAGAGAATTTCGTTAAAAATTTCCCGAGCCGGCCCGATTGATCGGGCTCAGCACCTCGATCGATCGTGATCGAGAGAAGTTTCCCTCAGAAATTCCAGACCGTGCCCGATTGATCGGGCTCAGCACCTCGATCGATCGTGATCGAGGGAAGTTTCACTTAAAAATCCAGAGGCTGCCCGATCGATCGGGCTTTGCATCTCGATCGATCGTGATTAGCAGAGATATTGTGCTCAAGTGTCGCGCGATCACGATCGATCGTGATCACACTGCGATCGATCGTGATTGCGGGAAAATTATTAAAATCCGAATTTTCAAATTATTGATCGGGTCGATCTCAGCCGTTGATTGATGGACCGCGGCCCTAAGTCGAGTAAAAATAAAAGTCTGAACGGGAGGCAAGGAAGGGGGACAGCGAAATAGAGAGAAAAACCTGACGAAGACATTGGAGGCCGGATCGAAGCGAGTGGCGAGGAACGGAGGCACTCGACAAAAATTCTGAGTTTTTGTTTCTTCTCTTCTCTTCTAGCATGAACTACCTTATTTTCTCTATAGTTTTCTTTAACTTTATCATGAACTAAACTTTCAATTCTAGGGTTTCGACGTAACTCTGTTATGAATATTTATTTTTCTTAATTCAAGTTTTTAGTTTTCTTATTCTCTTCCGTGTTGAGTAATATATTCTGAACTTAATACTTAGGTTTGCTTGATCACCAAAACTAAGAATTTTAGGGTTAATTTGGGATGCGAGAGCGGAGAATTTAACTGTGCATTGAATATTTTGCCTCAAAAAGGACTCTAGACTAGAGATAGTTAGGGCGTTTGAGTGGTAATTCAATTTCTTGCTCTTAATGTATTCAATTGATTGTAGGGTTAGAAACCGAGAGGTAATAACATATCAATTGAGTAAGTTTGTTAATACTCGAGAGAGTTTAATAAATAATATAGTGAAATAACCATCAATACGAAGGAATAGGAATTAATTACTTGAATTAGGTTTGTTAAATAGGATTAGCTAAGTGAAATCGGAACCCTGGAAATTTTCTCATCACGTAATCTTTAACTTTTTATATTCAATTATATTATTTAAATTGTTTAATTTACTTTATTTGAATTATTTTAGATTAAAATCTCAAATCATCAACGTATTGTTTCTTTTCAATTTAAGCTGAAATTTAGATATTCAATATTTAACATATTTATTCCTAGTGGGATCGACACTCGTACTTGCACACACTTTACTACTTTTGCGACACGTGCACTTGCGTGTAATTTTTCACAACAAGTTTTTGGCGCCGTTGCCGGAGATCGAACCCGGGTCACCCACGTGTCAGGCGGGAATACTTACCACTATACTACAACGACTCTTTGTCAGGTTTTTAATTACTTGTATGTGTGCAACTTAAATTAACACTTTACCATCTTTAACAACTGCAATAATTTTACCACTTTAAAATATTGTCTATCATCCGATCAAAGACTACCAAATCTGACACATTGATTAACTATGAAAATTATAATTATTCCATGAGATAATAGACTTAAATCTATGAAATAAAACAACTTCGATGATGTAGGGCATCATCGATTACATTAATTTGGCAGATTTCACATAACGTGATTATCCGAAAATGAAAAAAATATATATCATTTTTAGATGTTATTATCCACTCAAGTTGTGGCCGTGTAACACATAGAGCACTTGTGCAGACAACATGTAGTGCAAAACAACATGTAGTGCAAAACCCCAAGTCCCCTACAACGATATGGTGGAGGTTAACATAACATTCATCATCATCATCATTTAATTGGTGTAAACGAATGCACTACTCAATAATGGATCCACCATCACCCAAGAGCTCGAGTTAATCTCTCTAGAAACAATATTTCTTAGGCTTTGCCTTTTCCATTCTTGTTGTGTGTGGCGGAGAGAGGGTCCTACCACTTTGGTGGGTTTGCAGTTGATTTTTTAGCCTACACAATACATGGAATAAGATCAGACCTTACACCTGTTACCGTCACTTTTGAGGTGTAAATTAGACGTCTAACTTTATGCTAGTGTCTTTAGTTATTTATATGATTTTGCCTTGAAATTATTTCTCTAAATTTATTCTCCAAAACATTATAGATCTTGTCATGAATTTGTGTGGGAATTAACTAGGAAAAGAACATAGAAGAAATCAAGAATACAAGTTTTACATGGTTCGAACAAAATAGTCTTACAAAATTCTAGCACCGAAATTTATTCAAAAGCCAATTTTGTAATGCTACAGCAGCATTCGATTAGATCAGATTTTCTCTCTCTCTTATTTTCAAAATAACTCTCTTAACTCTTTTCCAACTTACTCACTCTTCTATTTATAAAAAGAATAATAAGAACTCTATAAAGGTAAGGAAAACTAATAATTCTACAAGAATTACGAAAACTGTTGAAAAATAAACCGAACCCAAAACTGCAGAACCAACAGTTACATATACTTTTAGTTACTAAATTTGTTTTCAAAAGTTAATGTCATTTAGGACTGATATTGTTATTTTGAAAATAGATTTTCCTACTGACTAATTTTGAACCAATATTGTTGAGATTGAAGTTCATAAGCCCAGCCCACCTTGCCTGTTTCTTTAAGCCCAGCCCAAATCTAGAAGTTTCTCTTTCGAACATTTGTTGTCAATGAAAAAATTAGGAAATTATCCTTCTTTCTAACTACAATTTTCATATTTTGAAGTACTAAAGTTCGCGAAATCAAAGAAATATGTAGTGAAGATAGAATATTCAATGCCAAAAATAAAATAGAATAGTAGTATTTTTTTTTTTTTTTGATAGATTTACATTCATTTAAAATATATCATTTATGTGAATATCCATTTTTTAATATCATTCTCTAAATTAAAAATAAAAGGGTAGAGGAACTAAAAAGGCAGTGACAAACGGACTCTTAAATTATTCTCTATAACAAACTTACTTTTCTCGTTGTTTTTCTTTAAAATTGAAGGCGAGTGTTCGGAACAGGTTCTTGGAGTTCAAAGAAAACGCCCATAAATAGAAGAGTGGAAAAAATATCTCGGACCCGACTTCTAGGGTTTAAGAAGAACGCTCATAATTGAATTTTAGTTCAAAAAATGCAATGAAGCGGACGACCTATAATAACAAGCGGGCAACTTAGACATACGTCTGCTCTTAATTTTAGCAGAAAAATAAAAGACAAGGGCGAGATTAATGTTGAAAAGAGTTTAAGAGTTAATTTATTAAGAAAATTAATTTAAAAGTCAAAATTTCACGACGTATATAGTTTAAGAGTTTTTTGCACTTTAACCCAAAAATTTAATTATTTCTCTATTATAATTAACCGATGAATATGCCTTGGCTATACAACCCACGTCTCCTCTTGTTTTAAACCGTTTGATTAGTGATCGTTAATTATAATCTTCACTCACTAACTATTAAACTAAATATTTTTTGTGCAAATTTTAAATTATTTTATGAGATGGCCCAAAATAAATATCAGATAATAATTGGTGGATATTGATTGCGGATTGGGGAAAAGAGGATGGATCGTTGACCCCTCTTCTATAGGAAGGAATGACTTTCTCCAGCCAATCAGATTCCAGCGGACCCACTTTCCAACAGCGTGATCCATCCCCCATGGATGATCAACGGCCGAGATCGTTCTAGCAGATAGTTGTAATTTGTCAATGCCTAATTATACATCGAAGAAGAAAAAGTAAGGGATTATAATTAATGAGGATTTATTATAATTAAATTAAATGTCGGTGGGGCCTACCAGGAGGAGAGTTGGTGATGGGGTCCACTACCGAAACCTCGCACATGAGCTGACGTGCGACGGCTGCCAACTTCCGCCACGAAAAGAGCGGTGCGTTGGTAGCGGCTGACGCTGACGTTTTTGCGCTTTTACCAAAACACCCTGGAGTTCACTTAGAATTGCACTTCTGCCACTAACTTCATTCAACAAGCAAAGTTCTCGCATCATCCAAGCTCACACGTGCCAATTATGTGATTAACCTTTTTGATTAACTCTGATTAATCACTTTCAAACGTTTTAAAGTTTTATCTTTAACTCAGTACCCTTTCAAAAACTCCCTTTGTTCGAAGAGAAAAGGGTCCCACCATGCGTGTGAAATAATAATAATAATAAATAAATAAATAAGCAGAATTAATTAATATGTAAATGGAACCTTCTTCTGTCTCTCTCTAGTTCCTTTTTCTTTTAGATGTCTGTCTTTGTCTTGGATTGTTCATCTTCACCATCTTGTGTGAACACGTCTTGACTTTCGATTGCTACTTTTTTGCTAATCCCAATATTTTAATTGTTTTTTCAGAAAATTAGACGAAAAAGTTTGTTTCGTTGAAATGATAAGTTTTGTGAGGTGGGTATGACTAAAATCCCCTATAAACATATAAATAAGAAACACAAACCTTAATTTAGTCATTTAGACAAACTTTAACTCAAAATAAGAAACCTTAATTTGTGAGACAGTTTAATGATATTTTGGTAAATGTAATAGTTTAAAGGTGGGGTGGGGTGGAGTGGAGCCAAGATAATAAAGGGGAAGGAGGATGGTTAGGTGGGTGTTCAAAATACATGGTCTTTTGCTTTAATTATGGAAAAGATTGGCTACCCACCACCTTCCTCTTCTTCCTCTTCTCTCCACCTGTCACTGCTTATCCATAATCCATTCACTCCAAAAAAAAATCTCTCATTTTTCTTCCACGCCTTAGTCAATACTGTTCAAAATGGAACGAGACAAAAAAAAAAACACTAAAATTTACGTGAACAAAATCAATTATAACGTAATTTGTGGTTCAAACAACAATGTATAGAATAATATAAAAAAATTTAATATTGAAAATGAGTCTGATACGTCCTAACCAAATTTAAGATCATACCGATCAAGTTTAGACTGTGTTTAAATTTGAAAGATATACTTGAGAAGAAATTATTTTTCTTCCATTGTGTCATCAAGCTATCTAAATCGTCGAAATCAACTATATTTGTATTTGTGGAAGACTCTCTTTTAGAATCGATTATCTCAAAACACATTCAACCCATAACTAACTAAATTAGTTCCTCCATACCATTGTGGAGGTTCAACCTTTGTCTTAGTAACTAACTAAATTAGTTCCACCATACCATTGTGGAGGTTCAACCTTCGTCTTAGATTTGCCTTTAGCAATAAATCTATGCATGAGATTAAAATTGGTGAAGACAGGGTGACTGCATCACCTTGAAAATATGCAAATTGCTGGCATATCAACTATTCAAATCTCAACTTGAGCTTTACTTAAAAATTTGACTCTTTTTTAGTCTTATCAAAAGACCATTTGGAGTGTGAATTAACAGCATCACGACTTTTTTACCCATTAATGTAGAACACTACAACACAGAAATTGACAGACCTTTTATTTCTTTTAATATGATGAGAGCAACTTCATTGATCTTTACGACTTCACTTACAACGTATATTTGTACCCTTTTGAATCGAAAGTACTCAACTAGATCAAATTTTTTTCAAATCGGGAACACATCGCACATTACCTAGTATTCTGACTACTCCATATAACATTTTGATTTCAAAGTAATATTGTGCAAAACTATAACACTAAGCAAGTACACATGTCGCATCCCATTACTATATGATTAGTAAAATATCAATTTTACGATGACAAAATTATCAAAATACAAATATAAGTAAAACACATAAATAAAATATGTATTAATTAGTTGATGATTTTTAGAATGAACTAAAAGTAAAAGTACAATGAAAATGAAGTAGAACACGAAATAAATCATATGAAAATAACACGAGATAAATATATGACTTAGATTTGATTTTCCTTTATGTAAAAAATTTAGTACAAATGTTAACAAAATTATTTAGATAATCTAGAACTATCTCTTTTGCAAGACTCACTAGAAGTGTTTAACTAATTTCTACAATATTTTTTCCGACTTATGATGGACAAATGTCATTAAGAATCAATTAAAGTGCAATTCCAAAGTGATTATGTAATTTAAATAAAATATTAATTTATACAAAATTATCATCTCTACCTAGTACAAAATTATTTTGGACTAAACCCAAGAACAAAACTGCGAGGGCTAACGAGCTTCGACTAAAAACATATAATTTTATATTAGAAAAACGCAAAAACTGAAGACGTTGTGGAAAGAAACTAAAAAACATATGTGAAGTTAATATGCTTACATAATTCAATACAAGTCCTAATTTTTTTATTTACCTTTAAACAAATAAAAATCTACGTATTCATTTATGTATGTCTTTCTATCAATGAATAAATCAATCAATCAAGAAAAATATTCACGTAACAAAACGTAACTAAAGTATATAAATTCACGTAATTAACTATTCTCCATCTCTCTCCTAACAAACTTATTTCTCATCTCTTCAAATCTTATCTATTAACAAATTGCAATATCCTTTTTCTCTTACAAATCTTCAACTTTTTCTTCACTATTTTCGTATTCTTTTGAAAATAAATATGCATAAGATATCTATATTCTACAAGGTATATTATTACCCATCAACATTTAGACACAGTCTCAAAAGAATCCAAAATTCAAATCTTATTTGGCTTTTAAGTTTTCTTCAAACACAAAAATAAAATCTTTATAACAATAATCTTCTTCTGAAACATCACCTGTAGCAGACGTAATCAGTTGTTTTTCTTTCTCTACAACTCTCTTTAATTTTATTATGCAATTTACGACACTCAGATTTAATGTGATTTTTCTTCTGAAAAAAATAACATATTCTATCACGGTTCTTTGATTTTGATCTGTCATTCAATTGTATAACATCATCACTGTTATTGTTGTTTGATTCTCATGCTCTACCTCGATCGGCGAATTCCTTTGCTTGAGTTTTGGACCTAACAACAACTCTAAACGAAAAATTTCATCATTTTTTTCTTTATTTTTAATTTTTCTTTTCAACAAATTGCAATTTTTATAAAAATTGCAAATCCAAAATGTGTTCCATCCGAGTACAAACACTTTTTCACTTTGCTATGATACCAACAGTTGAAAATCGAACACGAAAATAAAAAAACACTGACAGTGACACCAAAATTAAAGTGTAAAATTTAAAAAAAAAAATACAAACATAAAATAAATTCATTTCGGTGACTCAGATCAGAGAGAGAATTGATTGTGTTTCATATTGCAAATCAATTGAAACTGAGAGATGGAAGAACTGGAATATGATCCACCTTTTTTATCTGTATAAGGAAGATAAACCATTTGCGAACTGATAGTTGAACAGAATTGGTAGAGTTTGGATGTTTGAGAATAGGAAAATTTTCCACTTCGACTACAGTGGGTTGGTTCTATACTGGTTATAATATCATATCCACTATAATTACACAGTTTTGAGAAATAAATTATCTGCAGATTTTTCAGATTGAGCATGAATTCTCTTCTTTCCTTCTGCCCATGAGATTATCACCTTTATGATAAAATGTAAAAAAAAAGCCAAAGCTTTGACAAAAGTTTTAAAAAAAAGCTTAAATTTTCGAAAGTACAAAGCTAAATTTTCGAAAGTACAAAAAAGAACTTTGGGTTCAACCGCATCAAATTAGGCGGTCGACCGCATAATGCGGTTAACTGCCTAATTTGATGCGGTCGACCGCCTTTAGGTAACACTAAAATTAATTTTTTTAAAAAATACTAAAACGATTACAATTTACTTAAAAATTTTATCACATGTTTTTCATATCATGAGAAGATAATTTGAAAATTTTCATTATTTTTTAACACTTATACGATTTATTGTAATTTTATTTACTTATTTTATAAAATAATTATAATAAATAATACGAAGGTTAGAAAATCATGAAAATATTTTTATTACCTTCTCATATTAAGGGAATCATGTGGTAAACATTTAAAGTAAAATAAATATCGTTTGGTATATTTTTTAAAATTAATCTTAGTTTATACATTAATTTTAAAAAATTATCAAACGATATTAATTTTACTTAAAATTTTTACCAAGCTTTTTTTTGAACTTTCGCCAAAGATCAAGCTTTTTTTTGAACTTTCGCCAAAGATCAAGCTTTTTTTTGAACTTTCGCCAAAGATCAAGCTTTTTTTTGAACTTTCGCCAAAGATCAAGCTTTTTTTTGAACTTTCGCCAAAGATCAAGCTTTTTTTTGAACTTTCGCCAAAGATCAAGCTTTTTTTTGAACTTTCGCCAAAGATCAAGCTTTTTTTTGAACTTTCGCCAAAGATCAAGCTTTTTTTTGAACTTTCGCCAAAGTTTAAGCTTTTTTTTGAACTTTCGCCAAAGATCAAGCTTTTTTTTGAACTTTCGCCAAAGATCAAGCTTTTTTTTGAACTTTCGCCAAAGATCAAGCTTTTTTTTGAACTTTCGCCAAAGATCAAGCTTTTTTTTGAACTTTCGCCAAAGATCAAGCTTTTTTTTGAACTTTCGCCAAAGATCAAGCTTTTTTTTGAACTTTCGCCAAAGATCAAGCTTTTTTTTGAACTTTCGCCAAAGATCAAGCTTTTTTTTGAACTTTCGCCAAAGATCAAGCTTTTTTTTGAACTTTCGCCAAAGATCAAGCTTTTTTTTGAACTTTCGCCAAAGATCAAGCTTTTTTTTGAACTTTCGCCAAAGATCAAGCTTTTTTTTGAACTTTCGCCAAAGATCAAGCTTTTTTTTGAACTTTCGCCAAAGATCAAGCTTTTTTTTGAACTTTCGCCAAAGATCAAGCTTTTTTTTGAACTTTCGCCAAAGATCAAGCTTTTTTTTGAACTTTCGCCAAAGATCAAGCTTTTTTTTGAACTTTCGCCAAAGATCAAGCTTTTTTTTGAACTTTCGCCAAAGATCAAGCTTTTTTTTGAACTTTCGCCAAAGATCAAGCTTTTTTTTTTTTTTTTTTTGAACTTTCGCCAAAGATCAAGCTTTTTTTTGAACTTTCGCCAAAGATCAAGCTTTTTTTTTTTTTTTTTTTTTTTTTTTTTTTTTTTTTTTTTTTTTTTTTTTTTTTAGTTGCTGTGATTTGCTTTTTGTCGCTTAAGTACTTGTCCAACACGTTTATTTACTTGTTAGAACTTGAACTTTAAAGATTAGGAACATAAAAACTTGTTAACTTTCTGTTTCTTCTGATTAAAAACAGTTTACTGCTTGCTAAATATCCATGTGTTCTTGCTATTTCATTTGATGTTTCTGTTGATTAATTTTTTTTTCCACAGCATCCTCCTAACATATATGAACCTAAGCATAAAAAGTTTACTTTTCGTTTTTTATTCTTCTAATCCATTTTTTTTATTTATATTTGACTATATATTTAATTATTTTTTATCTCCTCCAATTTAAATTTATATTATTTAATTTTTTTAAAAAATAGGTTGTAGAATCGAAACCGAACCGAAACTTTCGGTTCGGTTCCGGTTCGGTTTTGGTATGTTAAAATACCAGTTTCGGTTCAGTAAATCCAAAACCGAAACCGATCGGTTCGGTTCGATTCCTCCCCAAAACCGAACCGAAACCGGTTTTGCACACCCCTATGTATGTCTGGTACGTGTGTTTTATCAGACTACTAAAACGACGCCATAGAAAGAAAGATATTTGAATAAATAAAATCCATCGCCATAGGAAATATCAACAAGTCTGTCATGTAACATCATAGCAAAAAATTTAATGTCGCAATCATATCATAGATCGATATTCATATTCTTTTGTGGTGCGCATTGTTTCGTAAACCTGGTACGGACAAATGTCTATTTTGCGATAGACTATTTAAAGTGAAATTATTGACAAAATTACTCATGCTAAACTTAAAAAAAAAAAGCTAATTAATATATTATAAAGTGTTATTTCAATATATGATGTGATAATTCCATTAGGGTATGATCAAATAAACTAAGAGAGTGCATGTAGTGACAAATATTTCACTCATATTGTCACAGCCAGAGAGGGGGCCTAACAGAAACGCCAGGTTAAACGATCAACCTCGAGGAGGTCCACCGTCTAACCTAAGGCTGAGTGCGGAAGTTTTAATACTGATCCAGAATCCTCCTTCGAAGTAACAAATATGAGAGTACAAACAATAGTATAAAAATAAAATAAACGAAAATAATTACATGTCAAAGTAAAATACAATCTCGAATGTCTTACATATTAAAAAAAGGTAGAAAATAAAATGTGAGACTCAAAGAAAATTCAGCACGAATAGAGCTCACTTACAATTTTTCCTTCTTTATCTGAAAAGAGAAAGTCGATAGGGTGAGTGACAAATTTAGTATATGATGTTATACCTACCACTATTCTACATAATCAGGTATACGGTGAAAAAGGAGATCACGCAAGAATCCTCTAAAACACACCACACAGATAGGCCGCTATAATACTAGGCAGGTGTAGCAACCCTTACCCGTATCCTAATTTTACCATATAAATTTTTCTTTTCTCTATAACCCTATAATATTACATCGTAATTTAAACCATTGAAAACCATTTAAGAAAATATGAGAAAACATTTATGTAAAAATAATTAAACAGGGGAGGGATCTACCGAAATCTGGAGAATCATTGGAAATTAGTTTATAAAACTTAAACTTAAAGGCGGCATATTGCATAAGGGCGTAAAGTCAATATTTCCTCTCGGGTTTCTTAAATGTGAACAGTGGCAAAAGTGTGTTTTTCCTCTCGGGTTTCAACAACAGAACAGAGGCAGACGGGAACGACAGAAACTGATGGCTTCGTGGACGTTTTAACCTAAAAGCTTTGTGGACGACAAAGTCAGAAAACGCCGTGGACAATGAAGACTGAAGGCTTCGTGGACGACGAAGTCAGAAAACGTGTACAATGAAGACTGAAGGCTTCGTGGACGTTTAAACCTAAAAGCTTCGTGGACGACGAAGTCAGAAAACGCCGTGGACAATGAAGACTGAAGGCTTTGTGGACGTTTAAACCTAAAAGCTTCGTGGACGACGAAGTCAGAAGGCATCATGGACGACGAAGTCAGCGTCAATGGTCAACAGAGACCGTGGTCAACCCACAGACTTATTTAAACTTATCATCCACAGACCACGTGTTACCCACGTGACTTCATTAACTCGGCAGACGACGTCTACCGATCAACAGTAACCGTGGGTGATGCTATCGTCCACGAGGCTTATTTGTCCATAATTGTCTACATAACCAAGGACGATGACTTTCTTACAGATTACTTAACTAAATACTTATCGTCCAAAATCTTCCACGTGACCCAATTGTCCACGGGACTTATTCTTCCACGTGACTTTGGACGATGACTTTCTCACAGAACACTTAACTAAATCGGCAACCTCTCTGGAATCCGAAATTTCAGAGAGTTTGCCTCTCTCTTTCCTTTATTCCCTGCACACTTATACCTCCATTTTCTTCACACTATCACCAACGAAATTCTACCTACACCACAACCATACTCAAAATAACTCGAGACACATTTAACACGAAATACGTTTTCACGAAAACGAATTGCGTGGATCCGTTTAAAAACTAAACAAACCCCTATCAAATTTGACAACCAAGCAGTTCGGTAGCATCAAATTCACAATCTTTACAAAACGCTTTATAAAACAAATCTATCAAAAACATCAAAACATCTTTTATCCACTATCCAGAACCAAACATTCTAATATGTTCAATCTATACAATTTTTCCTACGATCTAACTATCGTGTCCCAAAATACCTTTACTTCCCCACGGGTCAAAAGCGCACCGACTGCCCAGCGCACTCCCACGGGCCATTCTCCTTCAATCTGTACGATCATCTGGTAGAGGAAAATCCTCCTCACCTTGTTCTATGTCATCTACACCATAAAGACACCCATGAGATAAAAATCTCAGCAAGTTCTACGTAAATACTTATGCATGAAAATGTATATGCAATTTTTATAATGTCGTCACTTATACATTCATTCATTCTCACCCTTGACATTCTTTTGGTTATCGAAGCATATCACTCGGCAGATGGATAGGGCACGTCAAGCGATTAGACAGCCCGCACCGTCTGAAGGGAGGAAAAACTGCTCACCATGGAACGCCGGGTCTGAACCTCACCCCGATAACCACATACATGGGGTTGTTTACATGATATTTTACTTGCATTCTTTTCGTAAAATCAATGCTTAAACTCGTTTTTCATGACATTTGTAAAACAATGATGCATGAGCAATTAAATGCATAACGTAACCATACAACATATATACCATCAAGACTATAAAAACATAACCTATAAAGGACCTAACTACCCAACAAAAGCAATTTAAACAAACATATCATCAAGGTTCCTCGATACGACTTCGACGTACGGTGTAGGCCAATCGGCCAGATTAAGTCACGAGAAGTTACCTCGTGCGCGTTGAACTTCAAACTCCGTCCACGAGCGTTGTTCACCTAAGCAAATTAACAATATTTGTCGTTAAAACGCGTTTAAACCTTAAACGTCAAAATTAACGAAATCCTTAACTAAGGAAATTTCTAAAATTCTAACTTAACTAATCGAGGCATTTTAATAAACAATCAACGCTCGATACCTCGAAACCACTATTAACGGGTTTTTCCAAAAACCCCTAAAATCCTCAAACTTTAACACTTCTCACGAATTGACTTAACTTCGTCCAATAACGTTCAATACGTCCATAATTTCCACAACTACGGTAAACCTATCGATTTCAAACCCTAAATCACGTTTTTAACAAAACCCTAAACGAAACTAACCGTTTTAATCCATTAAAACTGAACTATAACGCTCCAAAAGCACAGAGTCATACCTAGGGTTGCGAGAGGAGGAGAGAACACGAAGAAAACGAGTCGAACGGAGGACAAATCGGTCGCCGGCGTGAGGAATCGTCGGCGGGAGAAAGAGAGAGTCGCTCTCTGGTTCTTCACGTAGGAAGAGAGAAATGAGGGAGAAAGAGAGAAGTGTGGTTTTTAATTAAAATTGACTTTGCAAATTACCATTTTGCCCTTCCTTTGTTTTTATATTTGTTTCGTCCTTTGTTTCGTTAATTAGCTAACGATTTGGTTTCTCCAAATTTCCTTAATTCACCAATAACTCTAACTTATTATCAGAGCTTTATTAAAACTGTCTGTTCGCAAAACGGACCTCGTTTACTATTGTAACGACCCCGTATCCCAGCAAGATATTGTCCGCTCTGAGGATTGGGCCGCAACCCAATATCCTCCCCTCACGGCTTTGTTTGGCGAGAACTTCCCGGAAGGTCACCCAACCTGGAATTGCTCTCGCCGAAGCACTTTTAACTTCGGAGTTTTTATGGGATCTGTTGCCAATCGTGCTCCAAAACGCGTCTTGCTATGTTGGAAGGGTCTCTTTACATATGTTTCATTTCCACATACTTCCCAAGCGATGTGGGATTGTGACGACCCCCTTTTTACGACCCGTCACCTTCCGATTCGCCCGCGCGGACGTACCGCCATCCGGGTTCCGGTTCGTGCAGCCATCGTACCATACTTACACATACGGGTCATCACAATCACCCCCTCTCGGGGGCCCAACGTCCTCGTTGACCACATTTCCAGTTGGGTACAGGCTCTGATACCATTTGTAACGACCCCGTATCCCAGCAAGATATTGTCCGCTCTGGGGATTGGGCCGCAGCCCAATATCCTCCCCTCACGGCTTTGTTTGGCGAGAACTTCCCGGAAGGTCACCCAACCTGGAATTGCTCTCGCCGAAGCACTTTCAACTTCGAAGTTCTTATGGGATCCGTTGCCAATCGTGCTCCAAAACGCGTCTTGCTATGTTGGAAGGGTCTCTTTATATATGTTTCATTTCCACATACTTCCCCAAGCGATGTGGGATTGTGACGACCCCCTTTTTACGACCCGTCACCTTCCGGTTCGCCCCCGCTAACGTACCGTCATCCGGGTTCCGGTTCGTGCAGCCATCGTACCATACTTACACATACGGGTCATCACAACTATTTTTATCAAATCGTCCTTTATATTATGAGAAACGTAAAATCCTCATAATTAGCGTTACAACTCCAAAAATCTCCATATTTTTTTCTAAAATCCTTATTAACCATTAGGATTTTAATAACGCTTTCTGTTCGTAAAACGGACTTAATTTGACATATTTACAAAAATGTCATTATATATAATGAAATATAAATCCCATCGAAACCAGGCGTTACATTCTACCCACCTTAATTGAAATTTTGTCCCCAAAATTTGACTTAACTTGTAGTCCTCGATATCAACGTCTCATGTCTTGCGGCCTTGTACTTTGATTCACAATCGCTCCGTTCTTTTTAAGTTTCTTTCCTCTATCTCTCCAAATAAGGGTTTTGATTCTATCTCTACTTACTGTCACTCTCTATATTCTCTCTTTTCAATTGGATCGTACACGTCCTTACTCAAATATCGAGTATAACGAATTTTGAAATCTCAAATTAATTTATCCAACGGCATACTTTGTCATCTTAATATTTGCGTAAGCGTCGTCTTTCACTTAATTACTCCCAGTAACTCAATTCTCCAAAGTTCTTTCTCATCGACGTCTTTCCTTAACTGTCTCTTTATATCAGAGCCATGCTAATGTTTCCTAACATCAGCTAGCTTAAATGCCAAGAATTTCTTTCAACTTCTGGGCTGTAACTTAAACTTAACATAATTTCATCGACTTCATCCGCAGTCAGTATGCACACCAACTTGATTTTTTACATTAACCTCCTAACCATAATCCTTACTTTCAATTGGCCTAAACACGTCCTTGCTTACGCATCAAATTTTGCCAAATGTTCTAAGCCCTCAATCAACGATCTCTAACTGTGTACTCAACACCTAACGACTAGAGCACACGTTGATCTATATTTAATCATCTAAAACGTTAAACTCTCCAACTTATCAATTGGCCCCATGATTAGGGTTTTTCTCCCTAAAGATTATCTCGTATCCTCAATTCTCAAATTAACTTCAATTTCCTAACGTCAATTGGGTTGACTATCGTTCAAGGATTTCTAACAACACCCAGGTTGCAATCCAGACTCCCCTCTATTTTAACTCCGACTTCCCGAACTAAGTTCATTTAGTTCCTAACTTTCTTAATCCTGTGTCTATCAAATACGTACCTAACCAATTCAAGCTCTCAAAGCCTTCTTACTCTGCTATATTCCAAGGAAGTTAGAAACATCTCCATGCTAGGGTTTATCCTTCTATTTCCTTGAACACTGAGGCTCCTACTTTCTTTCCGAAGGTCAGTCTCATGTTGGTGGTTCTTAGCTTAAACTATATCAATTCAATACGTCCTCTACAATCTCGGCTGTAATAGTCGTCCCTCATATCCTCTCAACAATTATTCCAAGCTGAGTTTTTTGAATTCCATCTTCGTCTAGACACTCTCAACTTCACGTGAATTCACACATACGAGTTCTGCAGTACTTCCTCTATCCGCTTAAACACACTCAAGGTATCTCAATAATCTAAGGTACTCCTTAATAAGTTTATATCTAAACTTTCACCTTTCTCTTGATTAGTCTTATTCTAATACTCTAAGGGGTTGTCAATTAGACCCAGTTTCTCCCTACTTAAAAGCCATTTCGTCCAGCTAATCCTACTAATACATAACTCTATTTCTATACGGTCTATAATGTTCTATATGTAGCCTACTGTCTTCTCATCGAGGTTCACCTAGTAACCCTTCTTACCCACCTAATATTCCCTTACCTCTATATTTTTAATCCTATATACATATTGCCATACATGTAATTAAAACAGTACCTGCAATCAAAGAAGGCTGGGCACCATTATCGACGTCTTCAGGCTCAATGAAAGCAAATATTCTTGGGGTAACCTTCTTTTGGTCAGTAGCAGTCCTCGGCAATTTAGGGCATAGTGGCCCACCTCTCTGCATCTATAGCACTTATCCGTACCCAACCGGCAAACACCAAAGTGAGGCCTTAAACATTTCGGGCATATAGGCTTCTGAGTAGATTCTGGGACTTGTTTTCCCTTTCCTTGCTCGCCCTTTCCGTCATAGGGCCTCTTCACTCCTCGTGGTTGCGTCTGCTGTTGTCCCCTCGATTGCCAGCCTTGATCCTGGGACTGAGGGTGGATCTCACGAAAGAAGCCCTTAGCTGGCTCCCTCGGCTCGACATAACTCTGATCAACAGCCTCAATCTCAAGTGCTCTGGCCACAATCTCATCATAGGGCACATTCCGCACCCCTGATGTGACGACACTTTTACGAATTTCATGACTAAGCCCTTGCATAAATCTGCGTACCTTGTCCTCATTATTACTGACCTGACGTGGTGCGAATCGGGACAGAGCTTCGAACTTTCTCACATACTCAACAATCGTACTAACCTGTCGCAGTTGCATGAACTCCACCATTTTTGCCTCCCGTACTGTATGGCTGAAGTACTTGTCATAAAATACCATTCTGAAACGCTCCCAACTCATAATCGTCACATCGGTGGTTGCCTTGATCGAATCCCACCAAAATCGGGCATCCAGTGCTAAGTGGTAACTCACCAACGCAACCTTCTCTCCGTCCTCAATGCTTGCGTAGGCCAGCATGTCCTCTATGGTTCGAATCCACTCCTCGGCTGAAGAGGGATCCATAGACTATCCATTGAACATGGGAGGTTGGAGTTTCTGGAATCTCTCCATCCCACGATTACCCGGAGTTGCTGTCTCTCGAGCTCTAATGCCCTCTCGGTCTATTAGGGTGCCCAGCTGCTGGGACTGTCTCTCCATTTGTTGTACTTGTCGCTCCATGTGTTGGGACTGTTGAGCAATAAATCCCTTAAGTTGGTCTATCGTATCGTTTCGATCGTCTCGATCATTCCCTCGACGCACCATATTTCTATAACTCCTATAAAGGTTAAAAACAAATAACTCTAAGAAATCGAAATCAAATAGACTTTTAAACATACTTACAGTTGATGAAGGATGTCCGCGTAGTGGCTGTGCAGTCGAGTAGTCTACAGAACCGTTTTTAAAACCCGGGGGCTCTGATACCATAAATTGTAGCGACCCTTACCCGTATCCTAATTTTACCGTATAAATTTTTCTTTTCTCTATAACCCTATAATATTACATCGTAATTTAAACCATTGAAAGCTTCGTGGACGACGAAGTCAGAAAACGCCGTGGACAATGAAGACTGAAGGCTTCGTGGACGACGAAGTCAGAAAACGCCGTGGACAATGAAGACTGAAGGCTTCGTGGACGACGAAGTCAGAAAACGCCGTGGACAATGAAGACTGAAGGCTTCGTGGACGACGAAGTCAGAAAACGCCGTGGACAATGAAGACTGAAGGCTTCGTGGACGACGAAGTCAGAAAACGCCGTGGACAATGAAGACTGAAGGCTTCGTGGACGACGAAGTCAGAAAAAGCCGTGGACAATGAAGACTGAAGGCTTCGTGGACGACGAAGTCAGAAAACGCCGTGGACAATGAAGACTGAAGGCTTCGTGGACGACGAAGTCAGAAAACGCCGTGGACAATGAAGACTGAAGGCTTCGTGGACGACGAAGTCAGAAAACGCCGTGGACAATGAAGACTGAAGGCTTCGTGGACGACGAAGTCAGAAAACGCCGTGGACAATGAAGACTGAAGGCTTCGTGGACGACGAAGTCAGAAAACGCCGTGGACAATGAAGACTGAAGGCTTCGTGGACGACGAAGTCAGAAAACGCCGTGGACAATGAAGACTGAAGGCTTCGTGGACGACGAAGTCAGAAAACGCCGTGGACAATGAAGACTGAAGGCTTCGTGGACGACGAAGTCAGAAAACGCCGTGGACAATGAAGACTGAAGGCTTCGTGGACGACGAAGTCAGAAAACGCCGTGGACAATGAAGACTGAAGGCTTCGTGGACGACGAAGTCAGAAGGCATCATGGACGACGAAGTCAGAAAACGCCGTGGACAATGAAGACTGAAGGCTTCGTGGACGACGAAGTCAGAAGGCATCATGGACGACGAAGTCAGAAAACGCCGTGGACAATGAAGACTGAAGGCTTCGTGGACGACGAAGTCAGAAAACGCCGTGGACAATGAAGACTGAAGGCTTCGTGGACGACGAAGTCAGAAAACGCCGTGGACAATGAAGACTGAAGGCTTCGTGGACGACGAAGTCAGAAAACGCCGTGGACAATGAAGACTGAAGGCTTCGTGGACGACGAAGTCAGAAAACGCCGTGGACAATGAAGACTGAAGGCTTCGTGGACGACGAAGTCAGAAAACGCCGTGGACAATGAAGACTGAAGGCTTCGTGGACGACGAAGTCAGAAAACGCCGTGGACAATGAAGACTGAAGGCTTCGTGGACGACGAAGTCAGAAAACGCCGTGGACAATGAAGACTGAAGGCTTCGTGGACGACGAAGTCAGAAAACGCCGTGGACAATGAAGACTGAAGGCTTCGTGGACGACGAAGTCAGAAAACGCCGTGGACAATGAAGACTGAAGGCTTCGTGGACGACGAAGTCAGAAAAAGCCGTGGACAATGAAGACTGAAGGCTTCGTGGACGACGAAGTCAGAAAACGCCGTGGACAATGAAGACTGAAGGCTTCGTGGACGACGAAGTCAGAAAACGCCGTGGACAATGAAGACTGAAGACGACGAAGTCAGCGTCAGTGGTCAACAGAGACCGTGGTCAACCCACAGACTTATTTAAGCTTATCATCCGCAGACCACGTGTTACCCACGTGACTTCATTAACTCGGCAGACGACGTCTACCGATCAACAGTAACCGTGGGCGATGCTATCGTCTATGAGGCTTATTTGTCCATAATTGTCTACATAACCATGGACGATGACTTTCTTACAGATTACTTAACTCAATACTTATCGTCCAAAATCTTTCACGTGACCCAATTGTCCACGGGACTTATTCTTCCACGTGACTATGAACGATAACTTTCTCATAGAACACTTAACTAAATCGGCAACCTCTCTGGAATTCCAAATTCCAGAGAGTTTGCCTCTCTCTTTCCTTTATTCCCTGCACACTTATACCTCCATTTTCTTCACACTATCACCAACGAAATTCTACCTACACCACAACCATACTCAAAATAACTCGAGACACATTTAACACGAAATACGTTTTCACGAAAACGAATTGCATGGATCCGTTTAAAAACTAAACAAACCCCTATCAAATTTGACAACCAAGCAGTTCGGTAGCATCAAATTCACAATCTTTACAAAAAGCTTTATAAAACAAATCTATCAAAAACTTCAAAACATCTTTTATCCACTATCCAGAACCAAACATCCTAATATGTTCAATCTATACAATTTTTCCTACGATCTAACTATCGTGTCCCAAAATACCTTTACTTCCCCACGGGTCAAAAGCGCACCGACTGCCCAGCGCACTCTCACGGGCCATTCTCCTTCAATCTGTACGATCATCTGGTAGAGGAAAATCCTCCTCACCTTGCTCTATGTCATCTACACCATAAAGACACCCATGAGATAAAAATCTCAGCAAGTTCTACGTAAATGCTTATGCATGAACATGTATATGCAATTTTTATAATGTCGTCACTTATACATTCATCCATTCTCACCTTGACATTCTTTTGGTTATCGAAGCATATCACTCGGCAGATGGATAGGGCACGTCAAGCGATTAGGACAGTTCGCACCGTCTGAAGGGAGGAAAACCCACTCACCATGGAACGCCGGGTCTGAACCTCACCCCGATAACCACATACATGGGGTTGTTTACATGATACTTTACTTGCATTCTTTTCGTAAAATCAATGCTTAAACTCGTTTTTCATGACATTTGTAAAACAATGATGCATGAGCAATTAAATGCATAACGTAACCATACAATATATATACCATCAAGACTATAAAAACATAACCTATAAAGGAACTAAACCTAACTACCCAACCAAAGCAATTTAAACAAACATATCATCAAGGTTCCTCGATACGTCTTCGACGTACGGTGTAGGCCAATCGGCCAGATTAAGTCACGAGAAGTTACCTCGTGCACATTGAACTTCAAACTCCATCCACGAGCGTTGTTCACCTAAGCAAATTCACAATATTTGTCGTTAAAACGCGTTTAAACCTTAAACGTCAAAATTAACGAAATCCTTAACTAAGGAAATTTCTAAAATTCTAACTTAACTAATCGAGGCATTTTAATAAACAATCAACGCTCGATACCTCGAAACCACTATTAACGGGTTTTTCCAAAAATCCCTAAAATCCTCAAACTTTAACACTTCTCACGAATCAACTTAACTTCGTCCAATAACGTTCAATACGTCCATAATATCCACAACTACGGTAAACCTATCGATTTCAAACCCTAAATCACGTTTTTAACAAAACCCTAAACGAAACCCTAACCGTTTTAATCCGTGAACACTGAACTATAACACTCCAAAAGCACAGAGTCATACCTAGGGTTGCGAGAGGAGGAGAGAACACGAAGAAAACGAGTCGAACGGAGGACAAATCGGTCGTCGGCGTGAGGAATCGTCGGCGGGAGAAAGAGAGAGTCGCTCTCTGGTTCTTCACGCAGGAAGAGAGAAATGAGGGAGAAAGAGAGAAATGAGGGAGAAAGAGAGAAGTGTGGTTTTTAATTAAAATTGACTTTACAAATTACCATTTTGCCCTTCCTTTGTTTTTATATTTGTTTTGTCCTTTGTTTCGTTAATTAGCTAACGATTCGGTTTCTCCAAATTTCCTTAATTCACCAATAACTCTAACTTATTATCAGAGCTTTATTAAAACTGTCCGTTCGCAAAACGGTCCTCGTTTACTATTTTTATCAAAACGTCCTTTATATTACGAGAAACGTAAAATCCTCATAATTAGCATTACAACTCCAAAAATCTCCATATTTTTTCCTAAAATCCTTATTAACCATTAGGATTTTAATAACGCTTTCTGTTCGTAAAACGGACTTAATTTGACATATTTACAAAAATACCATTATATATAATGAAATATAAATCCCATCGAAACCGGGCGTTACAGCAGGACCTCATAAGGAAAAGATTATCAACCACCAGGAGGGACGAACCACTCAACCCCGGACCCAAGGGGACCACACAGTGGACTTATCAACCACCAGGAGGGACGAACCACTCAACCCCGGACCCAAGGGGACCACACAGTGGACTTATCAACCACCAGGAGGGACGAACCACTCAACCCCGGACCCAAGGGGACCACACAGTGGACTTATCAACCACCAGGAGGGACGAACCACTCAACCCCGGACCCAAGGGGACCACACAGTGGACTTATCAACCACCAGGAGGGACGAACCACTCAACCCCGGACCCAAGGGGACCACACAGTGGACTTATCAACCACCAGGAGGGACGAACCACTCAACCCCGGACCCAAGGGGACCACACAGTGGACTTATCAACCACCAGGAGGGACGAACCACTCAACCCCGGACCCAAGGGGACCACACAATGGACTTATCAACCACCAGGAGGGACGAACCACTCAGTCCTGGGCCACCGGGGCACACGCACTAGGGTACACCAGGAGGGACGAACCACTCAACCCCGGACCCAAGGGGACCACACAGTGGACTTATCAACCACCAGGAGGGACGAACCACTCAACCCCGGACCCAAGGGGACCACACAGTGGACTTATCAACCACCAGGAGGGACGAACCACTCAACCCCGGACCCAAGGGGACCACACAGTGGACTTATCAACCACCAGGAGGGACGAACCACTCAACCCCGGACCCAAGGGGACCACACAGTGGACTTATCAACCACCAGGAGGGACGAACCACTCAACCCCGGACCCAAGGGGACCACACAGTGGACTTATCAACCACCAGGAGGGACGAACCACTCAACCCCGGACCCAAGGGGACCACACAGTGGACTTATCAACCACCAGGAGGGACGAACCACTCAACCCCGGACCCAAGGGGACCACACAGTGGACTTATCAACCACCAGGAGGGACGAACCACTCAACCCCGGACCCAAGGGGACCACACAGTGGACTTATCAACCACCAGGAGGGACGAACCACTCAACCCCGGACCCAAGGGGACCACACAGTGGACTTATCAACCACCAGGAGGGACGAACCACTCAACCCCGGACCCAAGGGGACCACACAGTGGACTTATCAACCACCAGGAGGGACGAACCACTCAGTCCTGGGCCACCGGGGCACACGCACTAGGGTACACCAGGAGGGACGAACAACTCAACCCCGGACCCAAGGGGACCACACAGTGGACTTATCAACCACCAGGAGGGACGAACCACTCAGTCCTGGGCCACCGGGGCACACGCACTAGGGTACACCAGGAGGGACGAACAACTCAACCCCGGACCCAAGGGGACCACACAGTGGACTTATCAACCACCAGGAGGGACGAACCACTCAGTCTTGGGCCACCGGGGCACACGCGCTAGGGTACACCAGGAGGGACGAACCACTCAACCCCGGACCCAAGGGGACCACACAGTGGGCTTATCATATCGGAGGTAACATAGAATAGCTCAGAGTCCCTTCTCTATAAGCGGGGAGTACCGCTGGACTAGCATTGCTCAGAATCCATCTCCATAAGCGGGGAGTACTGTTGGACTAGCATAGCTCAGAGTCCATCTCCATAAGTGGGGAGTATGCTGGACTAGCATAGCTCAGAGTCCAGCTCCATAAGCGGGGAGTACCGCAGCTCCATAAGCGGGGAGTATTGCTATAACCCTTAAATATGATTACTGATAAGTGTGTATTTTACACACTTATTTATACTTTTTACACTTGATTCGATAAATTTTTCTCAAGTGTTTGAAGAGATTTGATATATTTTGTGAAAGTATGCAGAAGATTAAATTAGAACAGGGGGAAGGAAGAAAAGAAGAAGAGGAACAAAAATTGAAAGAAAAGAAAGAAGTGAAAATTGATAGAGGAGAGAAACAAAAAACATGCCGATTGATCGCTCATTGCTGCGATTGATCACTCATTGCTGCGATTGATCGGCAGAACTTTACAATGAATTGGCGAAACTTCACACAGAACAGGTGCCAATCGATCGCTCATTCCAGGCGATCGATCAGCTGAAGAGAATATTGATTGTGCACAAATCAGAGAAGGTGCCGAACGATCGCCACACTTCGAAGATCGATCAGTTGAAAAGGAGGAAAGTTAATACAAAGAAGAAGCGATCGTTCGCCGTACTTGATCGACTGAAGGAAAATAAGGAAACAAGGGACGATCGATTGCCACATTCCTGCGCTCGATCGCCGATGATTTTGGAAAGCTGATCTCTTTTAATCTGCACCGTTAATCGAAGAGAACATGAAATCTCGTCCATTGATATATCAAAGAGAAGGAATTAAAAAACCTAAGAAGGAAGAGGCAAGATTCATTCGGCGATTTGGCAAGCAAGAGAGCAGAAGGCGATTTTGGAGATTGAGAGATTAACAATTTCAGGAGCAGCGAGGCGACTATTCAGAGACATCACAATATAGTTTTTTCTATTTTCCTTTGATTTATTAATTATGAACTTCTTTAATATTATTTGTATTTTCTTCTATTTTAGCATGAACTAACTTTTTATTCTAGGGCTACGATGTAGCCAGATGATGATTATTTTATGTTCTTCGTTTAATTATATTTTATGAATATTTCTTCAAATATTGTTGGCACATTTAATTTCTGTTCTTAAAGCCTTTAAATTTCTGGCCAATCTTTACATGAATTTTGGGGTGTTTTGAGACCGAGAGGTGATAAATACCCGCGCATTGAAATTAATGTCATAAATATACGTAGGCTAGATATAGTTACGGTATTGATGTGATCATTTTGATTTCTTGATTTACTTGTATTTGATTAATGCAGGATTTGAGACTGAGAAGTGATAACCCATTAATCAGATAACCTATGCAATGCTCGAGAGAGATTGTAATAGAATTTAGTGAAATCGATCATCAACATAGGAAGAATATTTATGAATTTAGTTACGAAGGACTGAAATAATTGTTGTCTTGGTGAATCGTAGTACCTAGGTCTTTATCAATTTGATTTAATCCCATTTTATCTACTTTGCTATTCTACATTAGTTTATTTTAATTGTTTTAGTTATTTATTTAATTTAAATCCATGACATCATAAGACGTGTGTTCAACTTAGAATTAAGATTAATTATTTCGATTATTGATTAATAAGTCCTTGTGGGTTCGACACTCTATCTTATCACTTTATTACTTGTTGTGACTCGTACACTTGTGAATTATTTGCACAACAATTACAATTGGGACAACCCCTTGATACTCTCAACATATGGGCCAGGATGAGAGTACCAGACGGTTTTCACCAGTATCAACTCTAAATGGTCCTACAGGATAAACCAATACCTGAATAAAACCCATTTGCAGGCCAATATAGTAAATCTCAAATCGAGTATGCCCGCTAAGGCGAGTAAAATATAGCATGTAAACTCTACGAGGCAGTATGAATCGAGGAAAACGTGTACCTACACCAATGATGTAGAATGTACCTGCTAGTAAAACTGCTGGTGTGAATATTAGTGGTACCCCACCAATATAATATATGTACATGCTAGGCTAGACACAACGCAATAAGTATAATAACCCATACCTGTGAGGCGAGTCCTCCTAATCTCAGTAACAGGGGTTCACCGAGAATCGTCTCGTACACAGTAAAATCCTCCAACTCTGTGAATCAAACAAAGGAGGGACCCCGTTAAGGTCTAATAGGGGTTTAGAAACGATATAAAATGCGAACCGGGGCAAAAACAGGTCCAAACCGCTCGAGTTGACTTTTGATCAAAAGACAACTTAGGTTAAAGTCAACGGTCAAAGTCAGCGGTCAAAGTCACCGATTGACTTTGATTGATCGGACCGGTTCGGGTTAAATCAGACCGGTTCGGTTCCAAATCTGTTCAAGTCTGCCAGGTTCGGGTCGGGTTGAACCGAAATTGGTTGGGTCGGGTCAGTTTGGATTTGGTTATGGTCTGGTGCAGATCGGTTCGATTTGGGTCGGATCGAATCAAATTGGTTCGGGTTGGTCCGGGTCGAACCGGTCTGATCTAGATGAACCATCCCCAATTGGGCTCGGGTCAGACCGAATCTGAATCGAACTCGGCCTTACCCAACCCAAGCCAAACTCGGCCTTGGGCCCGAGTCGACTCGGCCCAGAGCCCGAGTCAACTTAGCCCAATGCCGAGTCCACTCGGTTGTCGGCTACCGAGCACCCTAGGGTCGGAAAATCGCGTTTCTCCAATCCTTTCTCGCCAAATCTTGTTCCCAACACATTTCTCCCCTCTTTTCTGGTCAATTCATGCCAGAAACACCAAGAAGCGACCCAAAACACGAATATACCAAAACCCTAAAAACCCGAAACTCTCAGGCAAAAAATCGAGAGATAGAGGGCTTACCTTCAAAAATGCCCTTTGCCAACATTGATCTACGCTTCGAGACTAATGTTTTGACACCAAGATCGCACCAAACGGAGGTCGTTCTGGCGTCGGTGATTTCTCTCCCTCGCGTCGGCTTTCTCCCTTTCTCTCCTTTTTATTTCCTGCCGACAAAAGGAACAATAAAGTCTTCTTCGAAAACCTTATTGTTTTAAAATTTAATTTTTAATTATTTTATTTTAATTTAATTAACTCTTTTATTTAATTTATATATTAAACTTATTTAACGTTCGGTTTCTCGATTTCCAATTCTTACCGAATAATTACCTTCGGTAAAATTCCGACGTTTCTCACCCGTGAATCGAATTCACTCGAGACACCCGAACGTCAACATACAATTTTTTTATTAATTTCCTTAAATTTTCCGTACGAGCTATAATTGACCAAAATTCATACGTCCCCCACTTTCTGAAAATTCGCAAAATTGGGCACAAATTTACAATTAAAATTCGAGAAAAATTTATTCAAAAATGTACCTTAATTAAAATTTGGCGGATTTTACACATATAATATTATATATTACACAACCCGTCTTTCCTTTCTCACTTCATTTGATTCTTTGCTTTTCTCTGCTTGCACACTTCCATTATTATTACAGCGGTGGAAATTCAAATCAACGAACACAAACGCTTACAAATTTTACAGGCGAACCCTTAAGTGTGGGAAGAGTAAGGTGGAAGAGGAGGAAAGGCTCCATACTTAGGGTGAGGAGGGAAAGTTCCGATGGGGTGAGGAGGAATAGGGGTGTGCAAAACCGGTTTCGGTTCGGTTTTGGGGAGGAATCGAACCGAACCGATCGGTTTCGGTTTTGGATTTACTGAACCGAAACTGGTATTTTAACATACCAAAACCGAACCGGAACCGAACCGAAAGTTTCGGTTCGGTTCCGGTTCGGTTTCGATTCTACAACCTATTTTTTAAAAAAATTAAATAATATAAATTTAAATTGGAGGAGATAAAAAATAATTAAATATATAGTCAAATATAAATAAAAAAATGGATTAGAAGAATAAAAAACGAAAAGTAAACTTTTTATGCTTAGGTTCATATATGTTAGGAGGATGCTGTGGAAAAAAAAAATAATCAACAGAAACATCAAATGAAATAGCAAGAACACATGGATATTTAGCAAGCAGTAAACTGTTTTTAATCAGAAGAAACAGAAAGTTAACAAGTTTTTATGTTCCTAATCTTTAAAGTTCAAGTTCTAACAAGTAAATAAACGTGTTGGACAAGTACTTAAGCGACAAAAAGCAAATCACAGCAACATATTAGCAGCAAAACAGAAAAATTACATCAACAGTTTCTGGTTTTATGAAAAACAAAAAGTCAACATTCTAAGTACTAAAAACAGCAACTAAAATAAGATTCTTGGATAATAAACTTTTAAGTTCAGATCTAAACATTTTAGAAATATTAAGTTAAACATTTAGAAATATTAATTAGGTCCGGTTCGGTTCGGTTTGTATCGGTTTTGACCGATACAAACCGAAAACCGAACCTAATTGAGCGGTTCCTACAAAATGAAACCGATCTTCGGTTTTCAAATGGTCAAAACCGATCCGAACCAAACCTATTTCATCGGTTTCGGTCGGTTCGTCGAGGTCGGAAGTCGGCGACTTCGTCGAGGTCGGAAGTCGGCGACTTCGTCGAGGTCGGAAGTCGGCGACTTCGTCGAGGTCGGAAGTCGGCGACTTCGTCGAGGTCGGAAGTCGGCGACTTCGTCGAGGTCGGAAGTCGGCGACTTCGTCGAGGTCGGAAGTCGGCGACTTCGTCGAGGTCGGAAGTCGGCGACTTCGTCGAGGTCGGAAGTCGGCGACTTCGTCGAGGTCGGAAGTCGGCGACTTCGTCGAGGTCGGAAGTCGGCGACTTCGTCGAGGTCGGAAGTCGGCGACTTCGTCGAGGTCGGAAGTCGGCGACTTCGTCGAGGTCGGAAGTCGGCGACTTCGTCGAGGTCGGAAGTCGGAAGTTGGAAGCTTTGTCGAAGTCAGAAGTCGGAAGTTGGAAGCTTTGTCGAAGTCAGAAGTCGGAAGTTGGAAGCTTTGTCGAAGTCAGAAGTCGGAAGTTGGAAGCTTTGTCGAAGTCAGAAGTCGGAAGTTGGAAGCTTTGTCGAAGTCAGAAGTCGGAAGTTGGAAGCTTTGTCGAAGTCAGAAGTCGGAAGTTGGAAGCTTTGTCGAAGTCAGAAGTCGGAAGTTGGAAGCTTTGTCGAAGTCAGAAGTCGGAAGTTGGAAGCTTTGTCGAAGTCAGAAGTCGGAAGTTGGAAGCTTTGTCGAAGTCAGAAGTCGGAAGTTGGAAGCTTTGTCGAAGTCAGAAGTCGGAAGTTGGAAGCTTTGTCGAAGTCAGAAGTCGGAAGTTGGAAGCTTTGTCGAAGTCAGAAGTCGGAAGTCGGCGACTTCGTCGAGGTCGGAAGTCGGCGACTTCGTCGAGGTCGGAAGTCGGCGACTTCGTCGAGGTCGGAAGTCGGCGACTTCGTCGAGGTCGGAAGTCGGCGACTTCGTCGAGGTCGGAAGTCGGCGACTTCGTCGAGGTCGGAAGTCGGCGACTTCGTCGAGGTCGGAAGTCGGCGACTTCGTCGAGGTCGGAAGTCGGCGACTTCGTCGAGGTCGGAAGTCGGCGACTTCGTCGAGGTCGGAAGTCGGCGACTTCGTCGAGGTCGGAAGTCGGCGACTTCGTCGAGGTCGGAAGTCGGCGACTTCGTCGAGGTCGGAAGTCGGCGACTTCGTCGAGGTCGGAAGTCGGCGACTTCGTCGAGGTCGGAAGTCGGCGACTTCGTCGAGGTCGGAAGTCGGCGACTTCGTCGAGGTCGGAAGTCGGCGACTTCGTCGAGGTCGGAAGTCGGCGACTTCGTCGAGGTCGGAAGTCGGCGACTTCGTCGAGGTCGGAAGTCGGCGACTTCGTCGAGGTCGGAAGTCGGCGACTTCGTCGAGGTCGGAAGTCGGCGACTTCGTCGAGGTCGGAAGTCGGCGACTTCGTCGAGGTCGGAAGTCGGCGACTTCGTCGAGGTCGGAAGTCGGCGACTTCGTCGAGGTCGGAAGTCGGCGACTTCGTCGAGGTCGGAAGTCGGCGACTTCGTCGAGGTCGGAAGTCGGCGACTTCGTCGAGGTCGGAAGTCGGCGACTTCGTCGAGGTCGGAAGTCGGCGACTTCGTCGAGGTCGGAAGTCGGCGACTTCGTCGAGGTCGGAAGTCGGCGACTTCGTCGAGGTCGGAAGTCGGCGACTTCGTCGAGGTCGGAAGTCGGCGACTTCGTCGAGGTCGGAAGTCGGCGACTTCGTCGAGGTCGGAAGTCGGCGACTTCGTCGAGGTCGGAAGTCGGCGACTTCGTCGAGGTCGGAAGTCGGCGACTTCGTCGAGGTCGGAAGTCGGCGACTTCGTCGAGGTCGGAAGTCGGCGACTTCGTCGAGGTCGGAAGTCGGCGACTTCGTCGAGGTCGGAAGTCGGCGACTTCGTCGAGGTCGGAAGTCGGCGACTTCGTCGAGGTCGGAAGTCGGCGACTTCGTCGAGGTCGGAAGTCGGCGACTTCGTCGAGGTCGGAAGTCGGCGACTTCGTCGAGGTCGGAAGTCGGCGACTTCGTCGAGGTCGGAAGTCGGCGACTTCGTCGAGGTCGGAAGTCGGCGACTTCGTCGAGGTCGGAAGTCGGCGACTTCGTCGAGGTCGGAAGTCGGCGACTTCGTCGAGGTCGGAAGTCGGCGACTTCGTCGAGGTCGGAAGTCGGCGACTTCGTCGAGGTCGGAAGTCGGCGACTTCGTCGAGGTCGGAAGTCGGCGACTTCGTCGAGGTCGGAAGTCGGCGACTTCGTCGAGGTCGGAAGTCGGCGACTTCGTCGAGGTCGGAAGTCGGCGACTTCGTCGAGGTCGGAAGTCGGCGACTTCGTCGAGGTCGGAAGTCGGCGACTTCGTCGAGGTCGGAAGTCGGCGACTTCGTCGAGGTCGGAAGTCGGCGACTTCGTCGAGGTCGGAAGTCGGCGACTTCGTCGAGGTCGGAAGTCGGCGACTTCGTCGAGGTCGGAAGTCGGCGACTTCGTCGAGGTCGGAAGTCGGCGACTTCGTCGAGGTCGGAAGTCGGCGACTTCGTCGAGGTCGGAAGTCGGCGACTTCGTCGAGGTCGGAAGTCGGCGACTTCGTCGAGGTCGGAAGTCGGCGACTTCGTCGAGGTCGGAAGTCGGCGACTTCGTCGAGGTCGGAAGTCGGCGACTTCGTCGAGGTCGGAAGTCGGCGACTTCGTCGAGGTCGGAAGTCGGCGACTTCGTCGAGGTCGGAAGTCGGCGACTTCGTCGAGGTCGGAAGTCGGCGACTTCGTCGAGGTCGGAAGTCGGCGACTTCGTCGAGGTCGGAAGTCGGCGACTTCGTCGAGGTCGGAAGTCGGCGACTTCGTCGAGGTCGGAAGTCGGCGACTTCGTCGAGGTCGGAAGTCGGCGACTTCGTCGAGGTCGGAAGTCGGCGACTTCGTCGAGGTCGGAAGTCGGCGACTTCGTCGAGGTCGGAAGTCGGCGACTTCGTCGAGGTCGGAAGTCGGCGACTTCGTCGAGGTCGGAAGTCGGCGACTTCGTCGAGGTCGGAAGTCGGCGACTTCGTCGAGGTCGGAAGTCGGTGACTTCGTCGAAGTCGGAAGTTGGAAGCTTTGTCGAAGTCAGAAGTCGGAAGTCGGCGACTTCGTCGAGGTCGGAAGTCGGCGACTGTGGTTTGGCGTCGGGCGACTGCGAGTGCGATCTGCGAGTGCGAGCAAAGAGAGACAGAGACTGAGTGGTTGGGCGTCGGCGACGGCGAACTGCGACTGGGCGAGCAGCGGGAGACAGACAGTGGCTGGGCGACGGGCGACGGGCGACGGGCGTAGGGTTTGCACTTCGCCGTTCGTCTATCCAGCGAGCGCGATTCTGATTTCTGAAGAGCCAGCGAGGTGAGCCAGCAGCCAGGGAAAATGTAAATACGAAATAACATAATTCGGTTCGGTTTTTTTGGATTTTTCTCACAAAACTCGAAAACCGAACCGAATTATTCGGTTCACCTGCAAAAAAACCGGTCTTGGATTTTTTAAAGTGCAAAACCACCCAGAACCGGACCAAATTTCCGGTTCCAATCCGGTTCTTGGATCTGGTCCGATTTTTGCTCACCCCTAAAGATGGTGGCAAAATGGATGCTTGTGTTTACAAATCGGAATCGAAGGAGTCGGTGGGTTTGTATAAACTGGAACCGGAGTTGGTGGCTTGTAAACAGGAATCAGAACTTCTGGGGGAGGGTACGTTGGTTTCTTCTTGTAGACTGGAGTTTTGCATTTTGGGCTTTTGTATACCGGAGGATTGTGGTAGACAGGAGGCGGAGGGGGAAGAACTGGCTCTTGGTAAACAGGAGGCGGAGGGGGAAGAACTGGCTCTTGGTAGAGCGGAACGGGAGGCGGGAGTGGTTTGAAGAACGGGTGGCCTGGAAATGGTGGGTGAGTTGCAGGAAGAGGGAAGGCCGGCAATGGTGGGTGGTGGAAGAAAAACCAGAAGAAAGCCGAAGCGCAGGTGGAGGGGGAAAATTTGATCTTCCCCACAAGGCCCAACGTCTGTTTACCATCTTTATCTGTTTTGAGTACTATTTTAGAGGATTCTACGTCGTTCAGAGTAGGACAAGGCTTGGCTGCAGTGCTGTGAAGCTTAGCATAACAATCTTCCTTCAGTTTTCCATCTTCAACTATCTCATCCGACAGCCTCATTCTGAAATTTCCTTCTGCATCGAGCTGTCCCGACCCTCTCGTCTGCAAATCTCCATTAGTTTTGCAGTCTATGGTTACTCGAAGCCCTGCATGGACAATAAATTCAAGCAAAACCCTCGTCAGTTTTTCTGCAAGGAACTTTGATTATCGTTCAAAAAGGAAAGCTAATTCTACCTGCAAATGCATGGCTCGTCTTGAAATTACTTTCTTTGCAGTCTGCACATTCCCCGACCCCAACAAACTCGACAGACTTATCATTGGCATGGCAGAAACCTGCTGCAAAGAGGAAAGATTAAAGGAAGCACAGAACTAACGGTCGACAAAGAGGAGGATTCTGTCCCTGCATGGGGAAACGTGTTAACCAAAGGAGGAAGAAGAGAGAAAAGTTAGGGCTTAAGCTATAAAAGCTTCTCCGATGTGATATAAACGGAGTCTGATCAACCCAATTATATAATGATCTTAAGACTTGGCCGACACTAACTCGAGGGACTCGCATGTGATAATGGACCCATTTCAATAACTATAAGGAAGATGCCAAGCCATAAATAACTTAATCTCTTGTTCATGATCTTTCCGGAACTCATAAACCCTCCAAGACTCGATGCTTAGAGAGTACCTGATTGGCCAACCCAATGTTCGGTTTGCAGCGGAAGACTTAAGCCATTACCCACAAGATGTGAGTTGAGTTCATGTAGCGATCCTAGAATAATAAAATAATGCATAAATACAATTCAAGTAATACCATGTAGGAATAAAAATGTGCAATACCCAATATAATTATACAAATAAAAAAAATAAGGGAAGAAATGAATAAAAAAGTCCAACCATAGGAAGGAAAGTATATCACTTGAAAGAAAAGAAATAAGGAAACAACCTTCAACGATTAGTTACTCTTGACTTCAAGATCCTCACCTAAGAAAAAAAAAAAGATAGGAGTCTTTTGGGATTAACAAAATAAGAAATCATATACTATACTCAATACAGTAAAAAACTGATTTTATCATTTCATTTTTAAAAACAATGACTCAGTGAAGAAAAATGTAATGCAGTAATTTACATTCATCAAAATCTTTTTAACAAATTTAAAAAACAAGCTATACGAACCATTTGTAGGACAAATGACATAAAGATTGCTACATACATAATTCACTATATAAAAATAGTGTCACCACTGTCTTCTGTAGAAAACAGTTCTAGTTCAAATAAAGTCATCCACAGAGTTTTGCACAACAGATTCTCCCAGGCGCGTAAAGCAAAAGCAAGACATCTAAATACCTAGCAATCACGTAAGGTAACAAGAACGATTGCCTGAAAACCAATCAATTGCATAAATCACCCTGACCAGATTTAGGGTTTTGCACCCAATTACACGTCATTACTTTCCCATTACTCTATTGTGTAACAAATGAATGACCTCAAAACACGATCCAAAACATCTAAAGGTTCGTTTGATATATATATATATATATATCATACATGCATAAAATAAATGTGTAAAACTGATGTACATATACAATTATAAAAACTGACATACCGTGAAACATGACATGTCATGTTTTATATGTGATATATCACAAAGTAATAGTTTTAAAAATCATGATGCATATGTGATATAGAAAAGAAACAATTATCTTAATGATGTTTATCTTTCCAACCAACGGTAATGATGCTCTCGAAAACATGCTCGAAATTCATAAAATCAGTTTTCATACAGAAAGTTAGGAACCCAATCCTGAATGAAACGATAAATGGTTGCGGCTTTAGAAAGTCAATGCTGTGGCGCTCAAAAGATCTTCTATCTTCAATCGACGGTGGAGATGGTTTCTTCTTCAACAAGGCTGATTTTAATCCCATGAGAATAACATTCAGCTGATAACTTCTTCAAACTTGAATTTTGAATGTTGAAAGGTGATGGGATCACGGCCTTGAGCAGAGGGGATCACAACCTATGCTAGCGGAAAACTTGGTTTAAAGAAGAGAAAACAAGAGCTGGACGAGCTTTGGGCAGACGCACGACACAGACGACAAAACAGGGGCGAATAGAGCAGTGAATGCAGAGGCGAAAATGGAGAAGGAGGTGAAGTGGGTGAGTGAACAAACAAGTTTCTCTACCACAGAGAAGGCCGACAAGGTGAAGGAAATGGAGGTGGAGGTGAATGGCCCTCAGCTAGCCGAAGAGCTACGATTGAAGCTCTCGGCAGACACTCCTTCGGGAAGGAAATGGCAGTGCTCGGGAACGCAGGTTTTGCTGACCTCTGGTGACTGAGTATTCCTCCGAGCAACCTTGAGCTCGAGGAAGACTTGGGTGAAGCCATCAGGCGCTAGGCGCCGGCTAGGCTGAGAGAGAAGCTCTCTCTTCCCGAAGAAAACTCCAACAAAAACGGAACGAAGAAAACTCTTCTGTGATTTCCAAAAAAAACGTAATACTAGCTAACCGTTTACAATGCTACAGGAGCGCTTAAATACAGAGAAGAAACCAGAAGAAGGAGGAGAAGAGCTCTGCTGAGAAATCCATGGACAACGGCTAGAAAACTAGCCGTTAAACGCTTCTGTGCGCAGGAACGGTCGGGTTCGCTGGTGGCAGGGCACTCCAGTCGTTTCAACTCTTGATCCTTGGTTCAGCTTTGTTTCTCCTTTGGTTTGGCCGGTTCACTTGTGATGACTAACGACCTGAAAATGAGCGAGTTATTACCCAAAGAGTAAGGGTTGCTCACTGGTAAGCTAACCCGAGAGCAATAAAATGTATGAGCAGAAATAAAAAAGTTAAAGTGCTCAAAATGAAACGATTTCTTAAGACAAAATGAAGCTAAGAGATGGAAGATGAAGTACGTGTGAAGTGGTGATAGTGTTCTTTGAAGAAAAATAAAGAAAATGATAAAACCCTGAACCGGCCGATAGAGGTATTGAGTTACCTCTCGGCTAATGCTTCTTCCAAGGAAGAAGACCGGTCTTTGGGAATGGTGTGACCTTTTCTTATGATTCCAGCACCAAGGTAACTTGAAATAGAGTAAGGAGTAAGAGCTTTCAAGCCATCACACGCTTGGAAGTAATGGAGGTTCTCTCCAATCGGTTTAAGCAAACTGATACCTACCTTGGCACCAACCTAGGTAGAATTCCAATGGCACCAACCCTTGGAAGATTCTTTACCAAGACAACCTTGTCTTAATAAAAGATACCTCAATAGATTAGTTTGGCAAAAGACCCATAGAATGGCCAAGTGTCATGCTTAAATAGAGATCCTAGGGTAGCTAGGGTTTTACAAATTTGAAGGTGAACCGTTGGATGAGTGTGATGATGGGTGGCCAAGATGATTTGTGCTTGTGCTTTATCCAATGGTGAGGCTTCCTTTCTTGCAAATGTCATCAAACATACTCCTTATGTCACATCATCAATCCTTGTGAGCACTACCTCTTGTCCTTGCTTCTTCATCCAATGGTGAGGCTTCCTCCCTTGAAAATGTCATCAAGTGCCCTCCTTGTGCCACGTCATCAATCCTTGTGTCCACTACCAATTGTTCTTTGTGTGCTTCTTCTCCCTTTTGTATTCTAATGGGTTGGGCCTTCCACATCAAGATGATTCACTTTAACCTAAATTAGCTACCCACCATACAACTCTAAGGGCTAATGGTTTTTGCCAAAACATAAAATAAAACTAATGTTTGTTTAAAGAAAACCAACGGAAAATAAATTACAAGATTTGTCTCCGGGAAGACAAATTCCCGCTTCTGCTAATCCAGCCGATTCGTTTCATCCCGTGCATCCCAAGAGGTTAAGTGATGAGGTTGATCCTTGCCATGTGAATTGGGCCTCCGCTCCAAGCCTTCATTGAGTCCATTACCTACAAAAGAAATAAAGTCATTAGTAAGCAAGTAATAAGTAGTATGAGCTTTGGATATGGATTGGGCCTTAGTCTTGGGTTGGACTTTTGGGCCTATTGGCACATTATCCTCCCCAACTAATTTAGGATTTATCCTCAAATCCCTTTCTTGGATCACCTCAATGTTCATCTCCAAATATCTATTAAAAGATAGTGGTATACCCGTATGAAAGTTGAATCTTCTAGGTGGTTTCTTATGATTCTTATCCATCAAGAAATGTCCACAACTATCGGTTTGACTTATTAAATAGCTCGCTATCAATGAAAATAGTGAGTCATTGAGCATAATAATGAGAATTTGTAATCCGTTGAGCCACCAATAATGATTTTGAGCAAAACATTCTAAGATTGCCTTAAATATGTTTCGACTCTTCTTCGACTTAAGTATGATAAATCGTGTATAAGTATCACAAATTTTGACATTTCCCAACTTATACTTCGAACTTCCTAAAGTTAAGGTTACTCTTAAGGATTCTAAAGGATGTGGTATTAAGGTTTCATCATAATATGGATCATTGAGTAATAAACCTTCAAAATATATAGGTTTGTTAATAATCTTGTGAATGTTTGGTTTCATCAATGGAAAGGATTCTTCTTCTAGTTGGTGTTGATCCTCAAAATTTTCAATGAGGTTGAATTCAACTCCTTCATCCTTTTGATCATTCCACTCAAATAGTGGATTGTTTGCAAAATAGAACTTTCTCTCTTTGATCTCTTCATCCTCATCCTCACTTGAGGATTCTTCATCGGATGCATCATCCTCACTCTCTTCATATTCATTATCACTTGAAGATTCTTCCTCTAGCAAGGTGTTTCTTATTTGGTCTTTAATCATTAAAAGATTTGATTTTCCCTTTTTCCTTGTAGCCTTATCATTAGCAACTTGCTCCGGAGTCAAAGGTACTAATGTAATGTTCTTTCCACCAAACTTGAGTGAATAGTAGTTTGAGACTCCATCATGTATGGCCCTTCGATTGTATTGTCATGGTCGTCCTAATATTAGGTGACTTACACTCATGGGCACTACGTCACATATAACAGAATCTTTATATTTTCCAATGGTGAAATTTATGGCTACACATTTAGTAACCTTGACATCATCTTTATCATTGGGCCATCTCAACTTGTATGAATGAGGATGGGTATTAGTCTCCAATGATAGCTTTTCTACAAAATATTGTGAAGCCACATTCGCACAGCTTTCTCCGTTGATTATCACATAACACAATTTATCTTTGATCATGCATCGGGTGTGAAATAAGTTTTCTCGTTAACATGCTTCGCTAGTGTTATTTGATATAAGGGTTCGTTGAACAACCATTAGTAGAGTTCCCTCAGGCGCTTGAATCATCTCATCGTCTTCACTCTCTACTACTTCTACTTCATTGACTTCACTCTTTTCGACTTCTCCATCATCAACCTCGCTTTCCAATTCCTCCATGATGCCATCTCGAACTACCATAGTACGTAAGTTCGGGCAATGAGCTTGAAAGTGACCCGTTCCAAGACACTTGAAACATTTCATGTCACGGGGTTTTGGTTTGTTGATATTGTCCACATTAGGTTTACTAATAGAGTCTCTTGGAGGCCAATTACGATTAAATGGCTTCTTGTCTTTGGTCTTTGTAGTAAACTCATGGTTTTTGGAGGTTTGAGAAGTGAATTTAATGGAAAAAAATAGCCTTCTTCTTCCTCTTTAGTTGCCTCTCGATGGTGGTGGCCATTTCAGCAACTCTTTCCATTTAATCTAAGGCTTGCATTTCGACTAAGTCTCCAATCTCACGGTTCAATCCACGTATAAATCGAGCTATGACGTGATCTTTGGGTTTGTCCATGCCTCCTCGGATCTTTAGAGTTTCAAACTCCATAAGATATTCATCGACGGTTTGACTTCCTTGTTGGAGATTTTGCATTTGTAGGAAGATTTGTTGTCGATAATGGCTTGGCACAAATCTTCTTGTCATGTATGCCTTCATAGTCTGCCAAGTTGCGATTGGTTCATCTCTCGTTTGTGCTCTTTGGTTCTTTAGGTTGGCCCATCAAAGGGCAGCGTAACCCGTCAATTCAGCCGATACGATCTTTACTTTTGATCTCTCCGAATAGTCGTAGTAATCGAATACTCTCTCGAATTTATCAGCCCAATCGAGGAATGTGCTCCCATCGCTTGCTCCATTAAATAGGGGAATTGTAATTTTGGCGTTCTTTAGCTCGTCATTATCTCTTCGCCTTGTAGGGGTATAGTCCTCATCTTCCTCGTCACCCCAATCAATATCATCCAACGATTCACGAATTCGGTATCGTCTCCTTGGTTGGTCTCTTCTTCTCTCTCGTGGGGTTTCGTCGTTCCTCCTCCGTTGAGGGGAATCTTCGTATCTCCTCCTTTCTTCATCCCTCCTTCGTATAGGGGATTCCACATTTCTTCTCCCTTGGGGAGATGCTTCATCCCTCCGTAGTCTCGGAGATTCATTATAACTTCTCCTTCGAGGAGATTCTTCATATCTTCTCCTCGGAGGAGATCCTTCGTGTCTTCTTGTTCGAGGGGATTCGAGGTCTCGTCGTCATTGTGGGGAGTTATGGGGGGATTCCCTTCGATTGTTGTTCCTCATTGATTCCTCGAATCTCAAATTCATGTTTTGAATTTGTTGGCTTAGGATAATAAGGGCTTCATTTATCCCATTAATTTGTCCTTGCATACTCGACTCACCCTCCGGTTGGGTAAGAGCCATGGGATGTGGGTTTGGGTTTCCTTGCCCCTATTTTGTTCTCTTAAAGCTCCACTTCTTGTTTGCATTATATCTTAAGTCTTAGGAAAATTTTAATTAGGTTAAATGTGTTTCTAATCTCAGGATGGGGATAGGTTAAAGCTAATTTTTAGGATATGATCGTCCTTTTTTTTTTACTTAGTTAATTAAAATATGTGTTGTGATTAGTCCTTCAAATCTTAGGAAGACTTTAGTGAGGATTATGATCAATTTCAACACAAAACAATCACAAAATTTTAGTTAGGCATTTTATCAAATACTTTGTAAACTTAAAAACAACAAATTTAACAAAACTGTTTTTTTTTTTACACCTTTTTAATTTTTAGAAAAAACTTAAAGTTGAAAACTTTAAAATTAAATTGGTGTTGTGATTAATCTTTAGGGCCTTAGGTTAAATTTTGAAGAGGTATATAATCAATTAGCTTATAAACTCAACAAAAATTTAAACAAAAATCAAGTGAGGAATTTCAACAAACACCTTACAAACTTTCAACAACCAATCACAAAACCAATTTTTCTTTAAAAATTTAAACCAACCAATTTCAGTAACTTTTTCCACAGAATATTAACTAAAGTTTTATGATAAAAATTAGTTAACTTTAGTCCTCGGTGCAAAACAGTAAAACAAAAGATGCTAAAAACAGCCACAAAAATGTCAAGTCCTCAGCTCTTAAAACTCACAAATTTCCAATTCCAAGTTTCTGTTTTATGCCCTTTTTACTGCCACAACCAATCAACACAAATGAGCTATATGTTAGTTACATTTCTGTATTCTTAATGCAGATTAAAGTAGATAGTTTGCTGTGAAAAGAAAAAAAAAACAGATCCAATATAGCAGCAAAAAGCAGAATACTATTAGAGCAGATTTTGTGCGATGAAACCTAAAACTGAAATATAAAAACAACAACTAAAATGAAATAAAAATGATAATATCCTTTCAAACGACTCTCATGAGATGTTAAATAGCATTTATAGGTTAATATAAGTTGACTTGATGCAAAAATTGAAGTTTTAAACAACAAACATCAACTAAACCGTAAGGTAACAAAACAACAAATCTGAAAAATATAACAGATTAGCGACATATTTTATACCAAAGTTAGCGACAAATTTAGGTACACAAATGTTATGCAATAAACAAATAAAAGATACCAAAATACTTCCGCGGATGTTAGCTACGCTCTGATACCAAAATGATGGGTAACAACCTGAAAATGAGCGAGTTATCACCCAAAGAGTAAGGGTTGCTCACTGGTCAGCTAACCCGAGAGCAATAAAATGTATGAGCAGAAATAAAAAAGTTAAAGTGCTCAAAATGAAACGATTTCTTCAGACAAAATGTAGCTAAGAGATGGAAGATAAAGTACGTGTGAAGTGGTGATAGTGTTCTGTGAAGAAAAATAAAGAAAATGATAAAACTCTGAATCGGCCGATAGAGGTATTGAGTTACCTCTCGGCTAATGCTTCTTCCAAGGAAGAAGACCAGTCTTTGGAAATGGTGTGACATTCTCTTATGATTCCAGCACCAAGGTAACTTGGAATAGAGTAAGGAGTAAGAGCTTTCAAGCCACCACACGCTTGGAAGCAATGGAGGTTCTCTCCAATCGGTTTAAGCAAACTGAAACCTACCTTGGCACCAACCTAGGTAGAATTCCAATGGCACCAACCCTTGGAAGATTCTTCACCAAGACAACCTTGTCTTAATAAAAGATACCTCAATAGATTAATTTGGCAAAAGACCCATACAATGGCCAAGTGTCGTGCTTAAATAGCGATCCTAGGGTAGCTAGGGTTTTACAAATTTGAATGTGAACCGTTGGATGAGTGTGATGATGGGTAGCCAAGATGATTTGTGCTTGTGCTTTATCCAATGGTGAGGCTTCCTCTCTTGCAAATGTAATCAAGCATCCTCCTTGTGTCACATCATCAATCCTTGTGAGCACTACCTCTTGTCCTTGCTTCTTCATCCAATGGTGAGGCTTCCTCCCTTGCAAATGCCATCAAGTGCCCTCCTTGTGCCACGTCATTAATCTTTGTGTCCACTACCAATTGTTCTTTGTGTGCTTCTTCTCCCTTTTGTCTTCTAATGTGTAATGACCCCTTATCCCAGCAAGATATTGTCCGCTCTGGGGATTGGGCCGCAGCCCAATATCCTCCCCTCACGGCTTTGTTTGGCGAGAACTTCCCGGAAGGTCACCCAACCTGGAATTGCTCTCACCGAAGCACTTTTAACTTCGGAGTTCTTATGGGATCCGTTGCCAATTGTGCTCCAAAACGCGTCTTACTATGTTGGAAGGGATCTCTTACATATGTTTCATTTCCACATACTTCCCCAAGCGATGTGGGATTGTGACGACCCCCCTTTTTACGACCTGTCACCTTCCGGTTCGCCCGCGCAGGACGTACCGCCATCGGGTTCCGGTTCGTGCAAGCCATCATACACATACTTGCACATTCGGGTCATCACAATCACCCCCCCTCGGGGGCCCAACGTCCTCGTTGGCCACATTTCCGGTTGGGTACAAGCTCTGATACCATTTTTAACGACCCCCTTATCCCAGCAAGATATTGTCCGCTCTGGAGATTGGGCCGCAGCCCAATATCCTCCCCTCACGGCTTTGTTTGGCGAGAACTTCCCGGAAGGTCACCCAACCTGGAATTGCTCTCACCGAAGCACTTTTAACTTCGGAGATCTTATGGGATCCGTTGCCAATTGTGCTCCAAAATGCGTTTTACTATGTTGGAAGGGATCTCTTACATATGTTTCATTTCCACATACTTCCCCAAGCGATGTAGGATTGTGACGACCCCCCTTTTTACGACCTGTCACCTTCCGGTTCGCCCGCGCAGACGTACCGCCATCCGGGTTCCGGTTCGTGCAGCCATCGTATACATACTTGTACATTCGGGTCATCACATAATGGGTTGGGCCTTCCACATCAAGATGATTCACTTTAACCTAAATTAGCTACCTACCATACAACTCTAAGGGCTAATGGTTTTTGCCAAAACATAAAATAAAACTAATGTTTGTTTAAAGAAAACCAACGGAAAATAAATTACAAGATTTGTCTTCGGGAAGACAAATTCCCGCTTCTGCTAATCCAGCCGATTCGTTTCATCTCGTGCATCCCAAGAGGTTAAGTGATGAGGTTGATCCTTGCCATGTGAATTGGGCCTCCGCTCCAAGCCTTCATTGAGTCCATTACCTATAAAAGAAATAAAGTCATTAGTAAGCAAGTAATAAGTAGTATGAGCTTTGGATATAGATTGGGCCTTAGTCTTGGGTTGGGCTTTTGGGCCTATTGGCACATTAACTTGGTTCAGCCCTTGGTTCTGTCCGGTTCAGTTTGGTTCCTCTCTTGGTTTGCCATCCTTTGAAGACTATTATAAAAATATACATTCTAAAAGGCTAAAGTTTGCCAATTAACGAGTTTTAAACAAAACTAAAGTATCCTAAAATATACAAATTAAATACAAGGGTCGTTTATATAATTTGAATTAAAGGAAAATAAATTCATTCTTCATTAATTCTTTCTAAGCCTTGAGAAGCCAATTACCTACAAAATTTCACAAGTCCATTAGATAGATAAAATAGATAAATACTTACCTTGGCTTGTGTTTTAACGGTTCGGACCGTAGGCACATTATGAGGATCTTTGGAACCCAGGGCATGTCATCCCCTTCCGGTTATTGAGGATTTGATCTCAAATCAAATAGTTGACTCACCGAGGGACATTACCACACTTACGATAAAATTTCTTTGCTAAAAAAGCTTAAACAAGCAAACCATAGTTGGCACCAAATAAAGTTATCATAAAGTTTAAAATCATTTAACCATTTACAAATGGTAACAAAATGTCAAAACCGAATTGTTCATTTTATCAATTGGAAAACAAACATACAAGAAAAAAACAAGTTTTAAACAAAGTTGAACAACCCATTTTATATGCTAAACCAATCAAGGCAAATATTGAATTCAAATGAAAATCATCCTTTAGAAAAGAAAGAAAACAGTTGACTCAAACAATTTAAATTCATCAAAAAAAAAAGTAAGAGTTTAAAATGAAGCTTAGCATAAGTTCATTCTAGATTCAAAACTCATTGAAAACAATTTTCACTAAAAATTTGAGTTAAGATCCATCAATTAAAATAGACAACATATTGCAACAAAAACTCTTTCTTCCTAGTTCTATCCATCAAGATAAGCATAGGCAACAATTTAAACATAACATTCAAAATAATAAGAACTATCAAAGAGTTTTCACAAGCAATCCAAAATCATCCAACTAAGCTCTATATCAATCCAAAAATTTTTTAAGAGATCATTGGAACATACCTTGTTGTCGAAAATTGTTCCAACTCCTTGGCTTATCCATAGCCAATGCTCAAAATGGAGTGGGAAGCTAAACAAACCTCAAATGGTCTTCTCCTTTTCCAATCATGAAAACAAGAAGGCAAACAATATGCATATATTTTGATTTTACATTTACCTTGGCCAATAACAAATCAACTAATTGACCAAGCAATAGATATTAACAAAAGAAGCAAACTAGAATTCAAAGAGATAACACATTAATTTGATGCAATCAAATAAGAGAATTCAAAACAGAATTTTCTAGCAAGAAATAAATAGAATGGCCAGTTGCTATTTAATCCTATGCAACTTCATTCATGCTTTTCAATCTAAATTTAACTTAACATCAAGAACTTGATACTAAACAAGACATGACAAACATTTAAACAATAGTTAGATGCATCATCATTAGGAAACAAAATAGAAACATAATCATGCTTAAAATAGAATTTGCAACTCCTATTTAACATGCAAATGGCTCTATGCATATCTTTCTAGCAATTTTAATCAAACATCAACTAAGATCCTAAACAGTTTAATAAAAACAACACAAATAAACACCACAGAAAGTTCTAAACAAAATTTACATAATTCTCATCTAATAATTCTTGGAATTTCAGCAGAGGTTAGTCACCAAGTTGAATAACATGCTATAAAAATTTCAATACAGATTCATTATGAGCTATGCAGCCACAATTTAGAAGCAAACAATCTAAACAACCTAAAAGGGCTAAACATATTTATCATGAAACCAAATGCTAATCAACCTAAGCAAGTTAACATGTTGATCAACATGATAGAACTATCAAGCTCAAGCAATCAAGAAAAACAAACAAGATGACACTAGAAATTTAGAGTTAACAATTTCTAAACAACAAATCAACAAGAGAAGACAAACATCGAATCATGCTTCAACAATTTAAATCGTGCTTAAAGATAAGAAACATATTCATGCTTTTAGACACGACAAAGCAATTAAAAGGAACAACATCCTAAACAAGTCACACAACAAGAGAATTTAGAATTTGACGATATCATTTTTTAATCCATTCTCTATGTAAAATAATTTTCATCAAACAACCTAAGCAATCTAAACAATCAATCAACACAAGAGATTCTACTTAGCACATTTACGGAAGGAGGTTAGGAACCTCACGCATTTGACAATCTAGACACTTTCTGGAACATCAGTAGAATTCATCACATTTTTCCACATCCTTTAAAGGTGACTGCCTCATACATCGTGCTGTCACTACCCCTCAAAGGTGGCTACCTCACACGGCGATCTGTCAGGCCACTAAGACCAGCGGTATACCTCGGGTTAATCCAAGAGTCCACAGAGAAATGACTTTACTATCAAAGCCACAAATTCACAAAGAATTTTCTCTTAGGTATTGACAACCTAAAACAATCTAGACACTCACAATCTAGCATCCAAAACAAGACACTACACATTTAGAAAAACAGAATCAAAATCCAAGCTAAGCAGCAAGGAAAACCGATTCTAAGCACTTAAGAAAAGTATAGCAAACATACTAAAAGAAAACAGCAAAAGCATGCTGAAAAATCTGTAAGAGAAGACAAAAAAAAAAAAACAGCCACGATTGCAACCTGAGAATCAGCTAAGAGACTCAAAGAAATCAGCAAAAACTTATGCTGGAAAACAGCAAGGAAAAACAGTTTTTTTAAATGGGAAAAGAGAGGTTTTAAAACAAGAAAAGTTTGGCAAGTTTGAAACCAAAACTTTAGCTCAAACATGACATACATTTGGACATTTTAAATCATGCAGCAAGCAAGCTTTTAAAAACAGATTTCTAGGTTTAAAACAGATTCTAAAACACAGCATCTAATCACCATAAACTGATGACAAAAACAAATCAAAAGCAAGCTGAAAAATCAGCAAAACCAAACTCCTAATGCTGCAGAAAAAACAACAAAAAAACTACGCACAATAGTCCCAAAGAAGATGCTACAAAACAGCAACCAAAGATCAAGCAAATAATTCATGCAACAAATTAACCCACTTCAGCAAATAAAAGCAACAAATATTAATCAAGCTATAAGGAGCTGGTCTTTTATACTTAAAGTCTAGGTTAAGTTATGCTATTTTGCTGTAAAAATGTTTAATGAAATAAGCAGATAACATCAGTAAATAGCTTGGTTTTTAAACAGCAAGATATTAGTGATAAACCAGAAACCAGTTGTAAATCAGATTGCAGCAAATGAAACTTGACAACTACTAAAATAATGACTCAAAACAGAGGCATTTAACATGCAAATTAAGCCATTATATTTATCCATTTTTGGCCATATAACAGAATGCATGCTTGACAATTGAAACACGATTTCATCATTTAACAGCAAACACTTAGACAAAACACAACAAAACAATTAACAAAACTAAGCTAAACAAGCTAAATCATTCTAGACCGAAACAAAAAACAGCAGCAATACTCAGCATGAAATAGGAACAAAGCAGAAACATGCAGAACAGAAAAATCACAACAAAACAGAACATACATGCTGACATTCACGGTAGAAAACAAACAAAACACCAAATACTACAAACAACATGATTAATGACTTTGAAATTTAAACCAGATTGCTCTCAGTCAATAGGCCTGAAGAGTCTCCCAAACAGTTCAAATAATCATGCTGGTAATTAAACAAAAACTGAAAAGAGACAGCCAAACAACGAAAGACAACATCACAGAGGAGTAAAAACAAAGAAGTCACATAATAGAGAACAAAATAGAAAACATTCTATATTTTTTTTTTTGAAAAAGAACATGCAGCAGAACAGAATCGAACAATCAATAAATGCATGCTGGCAGAAATGAAACAAGGTGATCATGCAACCATAAGACACAAAACAAACAACCATGTAGGACGAAAAACACAAGAAAGAAGAACACAATATGCTGCATCGAAAAAATAAAAAACAGACAAGAACAGAGAAAAATGACAGAACATAACAAACACAAGGATCATTTGGCTCTGATACCAAATGATGGGATCACGGCCTTGAGTAGAGGGGATCACAACCTATGCTAGCGGAAGACTTGGTTTAAAGAAGAGAAAACAAGAGCTGGACAAGCTCTGGGCAGACGCACGACACTGACGACAAAACAGTGGCGAACAGAGCAGTGAATGCAGAGGCAAAAATAGAGAAGGAGGTGAAGTGGGTGAGTGAACAAACCGGTTTCTCTACCACAGAGAAGGCAGACGACGTGAAGGCAAATGGAGGTGGAGGTGGAGGTGAATGGTCCTCAGCTGGCCGAAGAGCTACGATTGAAGCTCTCGGCAGACACTCCTTTGGGAAGGAAATGGCAGCGCTGGGGAATGCAGGTTTCGCCGCCCTCCAGCGACTGAATATTCCTCTGAGCAACCTTGTGCTCGATGAAGACTTGGGAGAAGCCATCAGGCGCTGGGCGCCGACTAGGCCAAGAGACAAGCTCTCTTTTCCGGAGAAAACTCCGACAGAAACAGAACGAAGAACACTCTTCTGTGATTTCCAAAAATATGTAATATTGGCTAACCGTTTACAATGCTACAGGAGCGCTTAAATACAGAGAAGAAACGGGAAGGAGGAGAAGAGCTCTGCTGAGAAATCCATGGACAACGGCTAGAAAACTAGCCGTTAAACGCTTCTATGCGCAGGAAGGGTCCGGTTCACTGGTGGCAAGGCACTCCAACTGGTTCAACTCTTGCACCTTGGTTTAGCTTTTTTTCTCCTTTGGTTTGGTTGGTTCACTTGGTTCTGTCCAGTTCAACTTGGTTCCTGTCTTGGTTTGGCCGGTTCAGCTTGGTTCCTCTCTTGGTTTGCCATCCTTTGAAGACTATTACAAAAATATACATTATAAAAGGCTAAAGTTTACCAATTAACGAGTTTTAAACAAAACTAAAGTATCCTAAATTATACAAATTAAATACAAGGCTTTTTTACATAATTTGAATTAAAGGAAAATAAATTCATTATTCATTAATTCTTTTCAAGCATTGAGAAGCTAATTAGCTACAAAATTCCACAAGTCCATTAGATAGATAAAATAGATAAATACTTACCTTGGCTTGTATTTTAACGGTTCGGACCGTAGGCACATTATGGTGGGTCTTTGGAACCCGGGGCATATCAAAAGGTGGCACCATTTCCTCTTTTGACTCGGCTTTAAGTTAATGATGTGTGTGGGCCCCTTGTATCTAATCGGTTAGGCCAAATTTTAAGCACCTTCCTTCTTCATTTTATGCTGAAAATGAGCGTCCCCTTTTTAAGTAAATTGGGCCCCAAAATGATGTGGATCCTTTCTTTAAGTTGTGGGTTAGAGTAGCCTTCATTAGTAAGTGGATTGGGCTTAGTATCTTCATGTGTGCGTGCGGCTAGCTTCTTGTGGGCTGCACTTCTTGGATCTTCTTTGTTCTTCAAACCTTTGCGTGTCATACCTTGACCACCACTAACCTAACATTCATCTAACATAACCATTCAATCAAATGCATGCATGCAACTATAGAGTAAATAACAAGAAAGGCCAATGTTTGCCACATTCAAATGCAAAAAAATAGAAAATTACATAGAATTACTCCCAGAAAGACAAATTCTTGTTTGATTTTGAGTTGTCCTTCCTTTGATGTCCCATGTCAGCAAGTTGGTTAGCTTGTCCATGTCTTGAGAGGTTGGCTTCCCTTCCAATTGATCCAATAGGCCTTCACCTGCAAAAATAGTGCAATAGTCAATAAAAGATTAGTTAGATTTTTAACTTTGTCTTGAGAGCGCGTCATTGGTCTCCTAGGTGTATCAAGTGTCATTCGGAAAAGCATTGTTCACATCAAGTTGCCGTAAAGTCCAATGTCGCTACAAAACAAGACTGAGGATCTTGCAGACTGTAGTGGGCTTGACAACGGGACTAAAGGTTTCCAAGAAGTCAATTCCTGGTCGTTGGTGAAAACCTTAGGCTATAAGTCGCGCTGTGTACCTGTCAATCGATCCATTGAGATTGCATTTAATACGGAAAATCCATTTGTTCCCAACAATATTTTGCACTGGATAAGCAGGGACAAGGTCCCATGTGTCATTTCAAAGTAAGGCAGTGTGTTCATCAACCATGGCTTGCCGCCACTTCGGATCACACAAGGCTTGGGTAACACTAAGTGGTTTAGTAGGTGTGGTGATAGAGGAAATGAGGGTGTACTTGGGGTTGGGTTTAGCGATGTTATTTTGGGAGCGGGTTGTCATTAAATGTGTTCGGGTAGTGAGAGGTGGGATGGAATCCGCAGATCCCACAGAACCAATTTGCCCCACTTAAGGTGGAGAACCTGCAGGAGGTGAAGAAACAGCATGAGGGGGGATCCTGCAGTTGGGGAAGGTCCTGCAAGTGGTGAGCCATAAAGGGTGATAGGCACTGGTGGAGGACTGTCGAGGGGAACCAGTGTCGGAAGTTGTGGTCGCGTGGACGGTGAGATTCTAGCGTGCTCGAAGAATGAAAAATCTGACTCAACAAACGAATATGATGTGCTACAAAGACACAGTTAGTTGACATATCTAGACAGAGAAAAGCACTTTAAGTGAGAGAGTACCCAAGGAAAACACATGCAATGGACTTCGGATCTAATTTATGATTCATGTACGGACGCAACCAAAGATAACAAAGACAACCAAAGAAGCAAAACTTCTTGAGATTTGGCGGGGGGGAGGGGGGAGGGCTCTGAAAGAACTTCTCAAAAGACGACATGAGCTGAAGATTTTGTTTAGGTATATGATTGATAAGATACATGGCAGCAACATAGGAGAATGGCCAGAAGGTAGCAGGAATCGACGCTTGGTGAAGAAGTGTGTTATCGATTTCAACAAGGTGCCTATGTCTACGTTCAGAATAACCATTGTACTCAGGTGTATAAGGAGGTGTGGTGAGATGAGTGATGCCAGAGGTGGACAGGAAGTCATAGAAGGCAATAAATTCGCCACCGTTGTCCATAAAAATAGTCTTAATCTTGCGACAAAAATAGTTTTCAACAAGACTTTTGAACTTTTGGAATGTTTGATGAACATCGAATTTACGGGCAAACGGATAAAACCATACATATTTAGTGAAGTGATCGACAAAAATAACAAAATATTTCATGCCATCAAATGAGGTAATTGGATAAGTCCAAAGATCAGAGAAAATTACATATAAAGGAGCAATAGAAGTGATAGTAGACTGATAAAAATGTAATTTATGGCTCTTATTAATGTGACAAGAATTGCATGAAAAAGTTGTTAGAATTCGTAAAGAAAAAGACAACCCAAGACTCAATAACATTCGACGAAAAATAAGAATGGCTGGGTGCCCAAGGCGACAATGCCAAGTGGAAACCAAGTCATTTTACATAACAAAATACGCTAAAACATGAAAACTAGACCTAGACGGAGCATAGTGCGGCCATATATAGATGTCATCTTTACGCGTCCCTTGAATTAGGATGGTCCCCGTACGACGATCCTGCACCTGAAACATAGAATCAAAGAAAAGAAAGTTGACACTATTAGTCGCACATAAAGCAGAAACAGAAATTAGGTTATGGTTAATAGACGGCACAAAAAGGACATTGGTTAGAGATAGAGAGGATGAGGAGGTGGGTAAAGAGAGGGAACCAATTTGAGTAATTGCTAGGCTTGAGCCATCGCCAATGACCACGTTGTCAGCAGGTGTATATGGGGAGTGAAATGACAGGTTGGCGGGTCGATGGTAATATAGTGAGAGGCACCGGAGTTCAGAATCAACTCATCAGATAGAGCATAGGGGGACGTAAACGAGGCAGTGTGAACACGCAGAGTGAACCGACTCGGCACTGCCGATTCAATATAGAGTCAACACTGTGTGGCCAAATGACCCTGTTGACGACAGATCTGACATTTACCAAGATAGCCACCACGACCGGTGGTCGTGCAAACAACGACGTCCAGTGTTGTCCTAGGAGCAGGACTTGGCACCCACGGAGAACCAGGTGATGGTGAACCCGCAGGCGGCCCCAGAGAGTTGGTCGGCATTGCGCTAGGGCACCTTGTTTGGAGCGGTTGCTGCTAGTGATTTTCCTACACCCTAACGCAAGTACACGTATCGCTAACGAAGTAATAAAGTAAGTAAAAGTCGATCCCACGAGGATATTTTTAATCAAATTAATCTTGCTATAAATTTCTATAAAATAAAGGTGAATATTGAAACTAAATAAGTAAGGAATGATGAACTAAAATTACTCAAAATTAAATAAGACTAAAAATAGAATTGATTTAAAAAGGTAATTATGAGAAAAGTCTTGGTTATGGTTGATTTCCTCATTACATGCAATTTACTCATGTGCTACAGCAATGCTACAGTAATAGTCACAGAACAGCAAGAATTCATAATATTCTAGGGTTTCGTCGAATTGCCTAGATAAATTCGTTTCAGAATTTTCTTTTCGACTTTGAAAAGATAAAAGCTTAATCTGAATTTTCGTGTAAACCTATTCTTAATGCCAAATAAATTAATATTAGCTACTTTGCAACAATTTTAATTTTTTTGATTACTCATGCATCTTAAATTCTTATTTACCGATCGATACAATAGGACATGTGAAATCAAATTTGCCTATCGACACAATTTGAATTATGCAATCAAAATCATGAGAAATCGTTCGATGAAAAATACGTAACATTCATAAATCAGAGTAAAATCATATAATGAGTACTCTCTTGCCAAACCAAGATAAAACGTTCTAGCCTAAAATCATAATAAAAGAAAAAACTAAAAAAATAAAAAGTAGAAGAGAAGAAGAAGAAAGCTAAAAATTGTCGTCGGTTCCTTCCTTCCTGCAGATCCATAGCTCTCTCCCTTTTTAATCTTGTTCTGCGTACTAAGTGTATCACACTTTTCTCTCTCCAGATCTCTTCTATTTGTGTTATTTTCCTTGATTTTATTTTTAGCCTCCTTTCCTTCTCTTCTGATTCTGAATCCCTTGATCAACGGTTTATCATTATGATAAAATCTTTGATTTGCTCTCTTTTGTCGTCCACTCTTTTAAGTCGTCCGTTGCTTTGTCTATGTTGCTCTGTCATCCGATTGTATTTAATGCTGCTCTGTCATCTGATTGTTGTTCTGTCATCCTTCTACCATTCTCTGTCATCTGATTGTTGTTCTGTCATCCGATTCTTTCTACCATTCTCTGTCATCTGATTGTTGTTCTGTCATCCGATTCTTTCTACCATTCTCTGTCATCTGATTGTTGTTCTGTCATCCGATTCTTTCTACCATTCTCTGTCATCTGATTGTTGTTCTGTCATCCGATTCTTTCTACCATTCTCTGTCATCTGATTGTTGTTCTGTCATCCGATTCTTTCTACCATTCTCTGTCATCTGATTGTTGTTCTGTCATCCGATTGTATTTAATGCTGCTCTGTCATCTGATTGTTGTTCTGTCATCCGATTCTTTCTACCATTCTCTGTCATCTGATTGTTGTTCTGTCATCCGATTCTTTCTACCATTCTCTGTCATCTGATTGTTGTTCTGTCATCCGATTCTTTCTACCATTCTCTGTCATCTGATTGTTGTTCTGTCATCCGATTCTTTCTACCATTCTCTGTCATCTGATTGTTGTTCTGTCATCCGATTCTTTCTACCATTCTCTGTCATCTGATTGTTGTTCTGTCATCCGATTCTTTCTACCATTCTCTGTCATCTGATTGTTGTTCTGTCATCCGATTGTATTTAATGCTGCTCTGTCATCTGATTGTTGTTCTGTCATCCGATTCTTTCTACCATTCTCTGTCATCTGATTGTTGTTCTGTCATCCGATTCTTTCTACCATTCTCTGTCATCTGATTGTTGTTCTGTCATCCATTTTCATTTGTCATATGATTCTATGTCATTCGTTTTCTGTTCTGTCATCCGATTCTTTCTACCATTCTCTGTCATCTGATTGGCCTCCTTTCTCTCTCTCCATTCTGTTTGATTCTTCGCCAAGATTTTCTCTCTTTTCCTGATTTCCATCCTTTATTTTTGGTAAAATAATCTCTTTCATTGATTTATTCTCTCATTCTTCGAGATTTCCATAATCTTCACCTCTTTTTATTTGCTTCTTTATTAAAACACCAATCTTTTCTTTTGTATTTTTCTGCTAATAAATCTGCATTCAAATAATATAATATAAAATTCGAATTAGTGATAAAAATCTGCTTTTATTAGAGAATATGCATGGAATATATTAAATTTAATCAATGTCTTGATACTGCAGCATTATGTAGTAATTGTAGTAAATTCCACTAATTTTTTCTTACATTCACTCAAATCATATATTAAATTACCTAAAAATAGTATAAAATAACTCTAAATTTAGAGTTATCAAATACCCCTAAACTTAAACCATTACTCGTCCTCGAGTGATGCAAATAAAATCAAAACCAATGGATTCCAAAGGTACATCAATATGGTTTGAAACTTATAACATGATGAAAACTTCCTCTAGCTCAATTAGAAACAAATAACATAGACTCATTCCCGATTAAATAATCTTTCAAAGCGTGTGTGTGTTTTCAAACTCCTGTTCAATTTGCTAAGTTCAATCATTAAAACTAAATTTCACATAAATATTAGATTGCTAACTCTTCAAGGTTTTTCCTAAGTTAATTAGATTTTAAAGGTTCCTTTTTTTTTTTTATAAACTAAACAATAAGTAAGAAGGATGTAAGTTTTTTTTTTTTAATTGACTTTCTCTTATAAGTCACACTACCTTTTTACGCAATTGACAATATTGGTCATGAAGGCCTCCGGTTACTCAGTAGTGTCACTTAAAGATATATACTCATATAAAACTATAGAGGAGTATAGTCAATAATATTCCAAAGGAATTCCCCCCAAAGTTCCTTTATTTAAATTCTACCCATCGAGTATCCAAAGGGCTCACTCGAGATTGAAAGTAGATTAGAAAATTACAATTTATTTATTCTTTTGTATTATTATTTTTATTTATTTTTTTTATAACCCCCAAACATATTATTTATTATGTATATTTTTTAGAAGAATCCTTTATCTCTAATTTTCTTCGATAATCATTGAATCGTTCTCATCTAAATATAACTGTGAAATTTAATGAGGATGATATCTCTAAACAAACTAAAATGGAGTTTTATGTGTTCTTAGAGAAAATTATTTTCACGGGAATGAGCCTTAGTAAAATGTTCATAAGGTATGTTAGTACAAGTTTTCAGCAGATTCACTAATCGGTCGGTGTCTTCGACCGAATTTTTCACTAATACCATCGACCGAATAATTCATTAATCGGTCGATGTCTTTGACCGAACTACACACTAATGCCTTCAACCGAATATAAACAACAGAAACAAGACATAGAAATTTTAAATAAGGCATAGAAATCAACCGCATAAAATGATTTTATCTAACCAACAGTGAAAATAAGCATCAGAACAAAACAAGCATCATAACACGTCTATCCCATTTACCTTCCTCTACCCCCATACTTAAAGATGACAGTGTCCCCACTGTCAAACAAAATAGAATTAAAAATTTAGACAAAATAACGTAAAAATAGGGGGTAAGTACTTCCCTGGAATCTCATTTGTCGTTCCATTAGATGCGGTTCCACGTTGCTGTGCCATTTTAAGTTGCAGAAACAGCAAACCTTCCATGATTTATTGTTGAAAATGGCTTTCTTTTCGGTGCTTCTTCTTCATCAACTCTTCTTCTCCCTTTTTTTTTAATTGCTACAGCAAACATTGCAGCATCAACATTATTTTAGCAAAAACTAAAAAATAAAAAATAAAAATAAACAAAAACCAACACAAAAGGATATCAAAAATTGAGTTGCCTCCCAATAAGCGCTTGATTTTTTTGTTTAGTCTTCAGCCTGACTTTCCCATTCATCACATTTCTATGCTTTGTGGCTGATATGCTATGGTCACTTTATGTTTGAGGAGAGAAGGCAAGTGCTTAAGCTCTAGTGTTGGTGCGTCTTCAACAGATAGCTCACGAAATTCTATTTCGTCTTCAGTCCTCACTAATGCTTTAAACTGTTTTTTGTAGCTCCGAGAATTCTGCTTTGTTTCTTCTGGTTTTGTTCTTTCTGATACACTAAAGCAGTCTTCTTCATCATAAAGACACTGCATGGCTTTTAAAACGTTGAAGGTGATCTGCTGATCATTCACTCTCATGGTGAGTTCACCTTTCTGGACATCAATCAATGTTCTCCCCATGGCTAAAAAAGGTCTTCCCAAAATTCTAGGTACTTCATGGTCTGCTTCATAATCAAGAATAATGAAGTCTACTGGGAAGATAAACTTATCAACCTTAACGAGCACATCTTCTATCTTCCCTTGAGGATGGGTCAGTGAGCGATCAGCAAGTTGCAAGGTTATAGTGGTGGGTCGAACTTCTCCTATTCTCAGTTTCTTGAAAATCGACATGGGCATTAGGTTAATACTTGCTCCAAGGTCGCACAGAGCTTTTCCAAAATAGTTGTTGTCGATCGTGCATGTAATGGTAAAACTACCTGGGTCCTTCAGTTTTGGTGGAATCTTATTTTGCAGGATGTAGCTCATATTCTCCAAATTTTCTTTTCTTGGATAGAATATCCTTCATAAATTTTGTGTAGTTGGGTATCTGTTCAAGTGCTTCCACCAGCGGCACATTAATGTGTAGTTGTTTAAGAACGTCCAAAAGTTTCCTAAACTACTTGTCCTGGTTATGTCTCTGCAGTATTTGAGGAAAAGGTGGAGGTGGCTTCTGGATTTTCAGTTCACTTTGCTGTTGCTGCGATGTTGCTGCAGCATCATTCACTGGTTTGCTCTTTTCTGTTTCGTATGACTCTTTTTGTTCAACCACTTTGTTTTGATTTCTTGAATTTTCTGCCTTATGTGGTTGCTCTGGAATCTCCACTTCTCTTCCATTTCTTAACACAATGGTTTTACAATGCTCTTTTCTAGGTCTTTGGGGAACTTCCGTGTCACTTGGTAGTTGCCCTATAGTTCTTGTGCATAAAGATTGAGCTAGCTGCCCTATTTGTATCTCAATATTCTTCATTGATGCAGCCAAGTTCTGCAAGATCACATCTGTCTTAGCAGCATATTCTTTAGCAAAGCTATCTGATTGCTTTTGATGCATTGAATTATGATTTAGCTGTGAGAAACCTTGAGTGTAATTTTCTGCAGGTCTGTTTGATGCTGTAGCATTCTGCTGCTGTGAATTCCATTGAAAATCTGGATGCTGTTTCCAACTAGGATTGTATGTCTGCGAGTATGGATTGTTGTTCATATTGTATCCAACATAATTTGCAGAATCCAAATTAGTAGGATATGAATTTTCATCGTGGTTTTCTCCATAAAAGATGCAGGAAACTTCTCTGGTTATTGGACTGGATGGTGTGTTCATCAATTTGATAGCATTCTCCAGCGTAAAAATCTTTGCATTCAAGGCCGACACCTCATCTAGATCGTAAACTCCAGGTGCCCGCCTCGTAGGGTTAAATCTTTCTGAAGACCATTGTTAGTTGTTCACTGTCATCCTTTCTAATAAATCATACGCTTCATTGAAGGATTTTGATAAGAGGGTTCCATTTGCTGCAGCATCAATAATTGATCTTGTCTACCCATTTAATCCATTGTAAAATGTCTCCAGCTGAATCAAGTGTGGTATTCCATGGTTAGGACATTGCCTGAGTAGTTCCTTGAATCTGTCCCAAACTTCGTACAGTCACTCGTTATCTCGCTGCTGGAAACTTGTGATTTCGTTCCTCATCCTCGCGTTCCTCACTGTTGGATGGTATTTCATGATAAACTTCTTGGCTAAACACCCCCCCCCCCCCACGTAGTGATAGTATTTGACGGGATGCTGTGCAACCACTCTCATGCTCGGTCTCTTAAAGAATACGGGAAAAGCTTGAGCCTTAATGCCTCAGCTGAAACTCCAAGAAAGTGAAACGAGTTGCTCACTTCTCTAAATGCTTTGAGATATCCATGAGGATTGTCTGTGTCCATTCCACTAAATTGTCCAATGGTTTGAAGTATCTGAAACATGACCCGTTTAATCTCGAATCGGGTAGCATTTAATTTTGGTCTCACAATACCAAGATTCATATCGTCGAGCAGTGGGAATGGCGAAGTCCTGAATAGGTCGATCTCGGTCATCAATTATTTGATTCAGAATTATTCTTCTTTCTTCCTAGTTATCCATATTAGCTACTTCAATGATTGGTCGCTGATGTTGCCTTCGTCTCTCTCAAAACGTGCGTTCAATCTCTGGGTCGAGTGCAAGAAGATTTTTGTTGTCCTCGTCAAGCATAAAACAAACCTGAAAAAAAAAACAAATATAAAAAATTATAGCAAAATAAAATAATTAAGAAATATCCCCGGCAATGGCGCCAAAAACTTGTTAGTAATTTTCCTACACCCTAACGCAAGTGCACGTGTCGCTAACGAAGTAATAAAGTAAGTAAAAGTCGATCCCACGAGGATATTTTTAATCAAATTAATCTTGCTATAAATTTCTATAAAATAAAAGTGAAATATTGAAATTAAATAAGTAATGAATGATGAACTGAAATTACTCGAAATTAAATAAGACTAAAAATGAAATTGATTTAAACAGGTAATTATGGGAAAAGCCTTGGTTCAGGTTGATTTCCTCATTATATGCAATTTACTCATGATGCTACAGCAATGCTATAGTATTAGTCACAGAACAGCAAGAATTCATAATATTCCTAGGGATCCGTCGAATTGCCTAGATAAATTCGTTTCAGAATTTTCTTTTCGACTTTGATAAGATAAAAGCTTAATTTAAATTTTCGTGTAATCCTATTTTTAACGCCAAATAAATTAATGTTAGCTACTTTGCAACAATTTTAATTTATTTAATTACTCATTCATCTTAAATTCCTATTTACCTATCGATACAATAAGACATGTGAAATCAAATTTGCCTATCGACACAATTCGAATTATGCAATCAAAATCATGAGAAATTGTTCAATGACATTCATAGATCAGAATAAAAGCATACAATGAGTACTATCTTGCTCAACCAAGGTAAAACGTTCTAGCCTAAAATCATAATAATAGAAAAAACTAAAAAAAATAAAAAGTAGAAGAGAAGAAGAAGAAAGCTAAAAATTGTCGTCGGTTCCTTCCTTCCTGCAGATCCAGAGCTCTCTCCCTTTTTAATCTTGTTCTGCGTACTAAGTGTATCACACTTTTCTCTCTCCAAATCTCTTCTATTTGTGTTATTTTCCTTGATTTTAGCCTCCTTTCTCTCTCTTCTGATTCTGAATCCCTTGATCAACGATTTATCACTATGATAAAATCTTTGATTTGCTCTCTTTTGTCGTCCACTCTTCTAAGCCTTCCGTTGCTTTTGTCATCCATTTTCTGTCATCCATTTTCTGTCATCCATTTTCTGTCATCCATTTTCTGTCATCCATTTTCTGTCATCCATTTTCTGTCATCCATTTTCTGTCATCCATTTTCTGTCATCCATTTTCTGTCATCCATTTTCTGTCATCCATTTTCTGTCATCCATTTTCTGTCATCCATTTTCTGTCATCCATTTTCTGTCATCCATTTTCTGTCATCCATTTTCTGTCATCCATTTTCTGTCATCCATTTTCTGTCATCCATTTTCTGTCATCCATTTTCTGTCATCCATTTTCTGTCATCCATTTTCTGTCATCCATTTTCTGTCATCCATTTTCTGTCATCCATTTTCTGTCATCCATTTTCTGTCATCCATTTTCTGTCATCCATTTTCTGTCATCCATTTTCTGTCATCCATTTTCTGTCATCCATTTTCTGTCATCCATTTTCTGTCATCCATTTTCTGTCATCCATTTTCTGTCATCCATTTTCTGTCATCCATTACTCATTCCTCTTAAATTCCTATTTACCTATCGATACAATAAGACATGTGAAATCAAATTTGCCTATCGACACAATTCGAATTATGCAATCAAAATCATGAGAAATTGTTCAATGAAAAATACGTAACATTCATAGATCAGAATAAAAGCATACAATGAGTACTATCTTGCTCAACCAAGGTAAAACGTTCTAGCCTAAAATCATAATAATAGAAAAAACTAAAAAAAATAAAAAGTAGAAGAGAAGAAGAAGAAAGCTAAAAATTGTCGTCGGTTCCTTCCTTCCTGCAGATCCAGAGCTCTCTCCCTTTTTAATCTTGTTCTGCGTACTAAGTGTATCACACTTTTCTCTCTCCAAATCTCTTCTATTTGTGTTATTTTCCTTGATTTTAAGCCTTCTGTCATCCATTTTCATTTGTCATCCATTTTCTGTCATCTGATTCTATGTCATCCATTTTCTGTTCTGTCATTTGATTGCTGTCATCCGATTCTTTCTACCATTCTCTGTCATCCAATTGGCCTGCTTTCTCTCTCTCCATTCTGTTTGATTCTTCGCCAAGATTTTCTCTCTTTTCCCTGATTGATTTCCATCCTTTATTTTTGGAAAAATAATCTCCTTCACTGATTTATTCTCTCATTCTTCGAGATTTTCATAATCTTCATCCATTTTTATTTGCTTCTTTATTAAAGCACCAATCTTTCCTTTTATATTTTTCTGCTAATAAATCTGCATTCAAATAATATAATACAAAATTCAAATTAGTGATAAAAATCTGCTTTTATTAGAGAATATGCATGGAATATATTAAATTTAATCAATGTCTTGATACTGCAGCATTATGTAGCAATTGTAGTAAATTCCATTAATTTCTTCTTACATTCACTTAAATCATATAAGTTAAATTACCTAAAAGTATTATAAAATAATTCTAAATTTAGTGTTATCAGTTGCCACCACGAGATCTGGCCAGGTTGTTAGATCAGATCAGGGCCACCATTGTAGTGGCAGGGGCATGCACATCAGTGGCAGTTTGTTCTCGACTAATTCGTCGAACCCGATCGGGTTTTCACGAGCTTGAATTACATTAGTAAGACCCTAATAGCGATTGTCAAGCCCATCAAGGATGCGAATAGATAACTCATCAAAATCAACCAAGACATTCATCATGGTGAGCGCATCGATATTGGCCTTAATCTCTTGCATATACTCGGTGATGGATCGATCGCCGAGTTTTGGATGATTTAATTGACAGCGGTATTGTTGTATGTGACCATGAGACAATGAGACATAGGCCTTGAAAAGAGCAACCCAAGCCTCTGAAGCCGTTTTTGAAGCCGATACAAACAAGATAAGAGACGCATAAAGCGAGCAAACAATTGCGTTTAAAATCAATTGATCCTGACGAAACTAATGAAGGTAGGTAGGGTTTGGCATGGTCGTGTGGAGTCGGGCGTTGTGAACGTCGGAGGCGGACAAAGAACCGAGCCATCGAGATAGCCAAACATATAATAGCCATGGAGAAGCGAATCAAACTGGATTCTCCATGCAACATAATTCTTGGAGGTCAGTTTCAGAGGAAGCTGCGAATGAACATTGATGGCCATGAGGGCAGGTGGTAAATTGTCGGAGCCGCTGGTGACTCCAACAGGGTGCGGCTGCGATGATACGGTAGCAACAGTCGAGGTAGACATACAGATGGCTGGGATCGAGAGAACAACGTGAGCAGAAGGGTGAGACAATCAGAACCGCAAGTGGTCGGAGGCCAGAAACGCAAGAGGAAAAACATGTGCTCATTGTCGCACGTGTGGTCGGCAGCCGAAAACGCAAGAAGAAGAAAAAGAAATTGGCCTAGGTATGCTATGATACCATGAAGGGAATGATCGTAAATATGAAGATTATTATTAATGAAAATGAGTATAAATACTCCTGTGAGTAATTATAATAATACCCAAATAATAATGATAAAAATAATAATAATAGCTCTAATAAGAAGAACTCTATTTATAAAATACTAACTTTCCACACTTTCAAGTGGTGTAGATTGTACACCCCTACTTTTATGAACTTGGCTTTTACAATCAACAAAATCTTAGATCGTCTCTGCCTTCATAGAGCAGGGTGCCACAAAAACCCTCGAAGCTTTCATTCTAATTTAAAACATTTGACGTCGAGTTTAGTCGGCGATTATTAGTAATTTGTCATCGTATCGAGACGATTCAAATCTTTGGATCATCAAATATTATTTCATTCACATATTAAAATATTCACGTGTAATAACTAACTAGTGTTTATTACGCGATAGTGGAACGTTTGCACGAGTCTAGTGTGGTCAACAAGTGGACATTTCAAAGGTAGCATTTTAGAGGTTCAAATTGCATTTCATGGAAATTAATAGCTTCCTCTCTTTTTTCGTTAACTATTTGCAATGTTTGCTGACTCTTCTTCCCACCATATAAGCCACTCAAAACCTTATAACACCCACCACCTCCCTTTTACACAATGATTTGTATGTATGTACGAGGAAATCAACAAATACCCTACTTATGATCTTGTTTATGTTTATATTATGTGTATTTAATTGACTTCCGAGGAGTCCATGATTCTATGAGTTGTGTAAGGATTTAATCAATCATTGCTCTAATTGTGCATATTAACTTAATCATCACTCTCATTGTGCATTTTACCTCTCCGACTACGAGTGATGCTGCGAAGACTTTGCTCATCATTTGCACGTAGTCGTCGATCTTCCCTGCATCAAATTAAATCTATCTAATTTGATTGAACTAATCGATAGACAGATTACGTGTCATGACTCCGAAGGAGTCCACGACAAAAATGATGGGAAGATAGTCTGAACTTCGAAGAGAATTTGACGAAATGAATTCAATTAAAAAACTTATTGTTGAGAACTTACAAAATGACCCTAACATAAGTTCTTCTAAACTATGTATTTATTTTCTAAAATCTTTTGATCCATGTCAAACTATCAAGACAAACGAGGATACTAATTGGAATTTATTGGTAATTTTCGCTTTAGTAGTATACGAGTTTCTATTCTTCCTTTCTTAAAGTTCTTCCTTTTCGCTTTAACGGTGTATGGATTTTCTCGAGTTGATGAATATCTCAAGAAGCACGAAGAATGATTAATGAATACGAGACCATAACCTTTTAATTACTTGTACGTGTGCAACTTAAATTAACTCTTTACCATCTTTAACAACTGCAATAATTATACCACTTTAAAATATTGTCTATCATCCGATCAAAGACTACCAAATCTGACACATTGATTAACTATGAAAATTATAATTATTCCATGAGATAATAGACTTAAATCTATGAAATAAAACAACTTCGATGATGTAGGGCATCATCGATTACATTAATTTGGCAGATTTCACATAACGTGATCAGCCGAAAATGAAAAAAAAAAATATATCATTTTTAGATATAGTTATCCACTCAAGTTGTGGCCGTGTAACACATAGAGCACTTGTGCAGACAACATGTTGTGCAAAACCCTAAGTCCCCTACAACGATATGGTGGGGGTTAACATCACATTCATCGTCATCATCATTTAATTGGTGAAAACGACTGCACTACTCAATAATGGATCCACCATCACCCAAGAGCTCGAGTTAATCTCTCTAGAAACAATATTTCTTAGGCTTTGCCTTTTCCATTCTTGTTGTGTGTGGAGGGGAGAGGGTCCTACCACTTTGGTGGGTTTGCAGTTGATTTTTTAGCCTACACAATACATGGAATAAGATCAGACCTTACACCTGTTACCGTCACTTTTGAGGTGTAAATTAGACGTCTAACTATATGCTAGTGTCTTTAGTTATTTATATGATTTTGCCTTTAGTTGCCTTTAGTTATTGATATGATTTTGCCTTGAAATTATTTCTCTAAATTTATTCTCCAAAACATTATAGATCTTGTCATGAATTTGTGTGGGAATTAACTAGGGAAAGAACATAGAAGAAATCAAGAATACAAGTTTTACATGGTTCGAACAAAATAGTCTTACAAAATTCCAGCACCGAAATTTATTCAAAAGTCAATCAAATAAATGTTTTTGTAATGCTACAGCAGCATTCAATCAGATCAGATTTTCTCTCTCTCTCTCTTATTTTCAAAATAACTCTTTTAACTTTTTTCCAACTTACTCACTCTTCTATTTATAAAAAGAATAATAAGAATTCTATAAAGGTAAGGAAAACTAGTAATTCTACAAGAATTACGAAAACTGTTGAAAAATAAACCGAACCCAAAACTGCCGAACCAACAGTTACATATACTTTTAGTTACTAATTTTTTTTTCAAAAGTTAATGTCTTTTAGGACTGATATTGTTATTTTGAAAATAGATTTTCCTACCGACTAATTTTGAACCAATATTGTTGAGATTGAAGTTCATAAGCCTAGCCCACCTTGGCTGTTTCTTTAAGCCCAGCCCAAATCTAAAAGTTTCTCTTTCTACCATTTGTTAATGAAAAAATTAGGAAATTATCATCCTTTCTAACTACAATTTTTATATTTTGAAGTACTAAGTAGAATAGTAGTATTTTTTTTTTTTTTTTGATAGATTTACATTCATTTAGAATATATCATTTATGTGAATATCCATTTTTTTATATCATTCTTTAAATTAAAAATAAAAGGGTAGAGTTAAAAAACAAAAAAAAGCTTAAACTAAAAAGGTAGTGACAAACGGATCCTTAAACTATTCTCTGTAACAAACTTACTTTTCTCGTTTTTTTCTTAAAAATTGAAGGTGAGTGTGTAGATAAAAATCCTAGTTTCTCTTTTCCTTATGAAATTAAATTTGAAATCTTGTTCTTAATCTAAACATAAATTGAGTGCGGAAGCGTACCTGAATCTTTGGCCATGATCTTTGGCTTTGATCTTCCAAATGTAGAATTTCCTTAAGTTCCTTATTCTCTCTGTTGATGGGGATACATAATAGAGATTCTCCTTTCTACAAATGGGGACCATAACCCAATAACTGTTTTGTAACCGTTGCAATCTTCAACAGTTACAACCTTTCGCATATTTCTAATTTGGCCTCTCATCAAATTAGAAATTCTGCATATGGTATCCACAATAATATTCATGACAATTATGTCCTTAAGTCAACTTCTTTATTTCAAAATAGATCACATAACATTGACTTAATATATTTGATGACTATATATATTCACTTAATTATATAAGTGTCCCAAAATTCTAACAGAGTGTTCGGAACAGGTTCTTGGGGTTCAAAGAAAACGCCCATAAATAAAAGAGTGGAAAAAAATATCTAAAAGCAGACTTCTATGGTTTAAGAAGAACCCCCAAAAATGGATTTTGGTTCGAAAAATGCAATGAAGTGGACTACCTGTAGTAGCAAGTGGGCAACTTGGGCGTATATCTGCTCTTAATTTTAACATAAAACTAAAAGGCAAGGGCGAGTTTGTTAATGTGAAAAATAATTGAAGAGTTAATTTATTAAAAAAATTAATTTAAAAATCAGCTTACACGACTTATATAGTGGAAGAGTTTTTTTTATCTTAATCTAAAAATTTAATTACTTCTCTATTATAATTAACAGATGAATATGCCTTGGCTATACAACCCACGTCTCCTCTTGTTTTAAACCGCTTGATTAGTGATTGTTAATTATAATCTTCACTCACTAACTATTAAACTAAATATTTTTTGTGCAAATTTTAAATTATTTTATGAGATGGCCCAAAATAAATATCACATAATAATTGGTGGATTTTGATTGCGGATTGGGGAAAAGAGGATGGATCGTTGACCCCTCTTCTATCGGAAGGAATGACTTTTTCCAGCCAATCAGATTCCAGCGGACCCACTTCCTAACAGCGTGATCCATCCCCCATGGATGATCAACGGCCGAGATCGTTCTAGCAGATAGTTGTAATTTGTCAATGCCTAATTATACATCGAAGAAGAAAAAGGGATTATAATTAATGAGGATTTATTATAATTAAATTAAATGTCGGTGGGGCCTACCAGGAGGAGAGTTGGTGGTGGGGTCCACTCCCGAAACCTCGCACATGAGCTGACGTGCGACGGCTGCCAACTTCCACCACGAAAAGAGCTGTGCGTTGGTAGCGGCTGACGCTGACGTTTTTGCGCTTTTACCAAAACACCCTGGAGTTCACTTAGAATTGCACTTCTGCCACTCACTTCATCCAATAAGCAAAGTTCTCGCATCATCCAAGCTCACACGTACCAATTATGTGATTAACGTTTAGGATTAACTCTAATTAATCACTTTCAAACGTTTTAAAATTTTATCTTCAAGGGTAAAGTAGAATTTGGCTCCTACAACTAGGTGAAATGAGCAATTTACACCGTAAACTTGGATAATAGACAAGAACAACCTTAATATATTGATAATAGGCAATATGGCCCTACCGTCATAATTTCCTTTAAAAAGTAACGTTTTTTCACTTGTTCATTTTTTTTTTTCCGAAATGCCCCTCACTGGACCGAATCGGACCGGACCGGTTCGGCTAATTGCACTTTGGTTTTTTATTTTTTATTTAATTATATTCCTCTGTCTTCTCTTTTCCAAGAAATAAGATTTAAAAAAAAATTAGAGTGGAATTAGTCGAACCGATCTGGTCCGGTTCGGTCCAGTGAGGGGCATTTCGGGAAAAAAAATGAACAATTGAAAAAATGTTACTTTTTTATGAAAAATATGACGGTAGAGACCATATTGCCCATTATTAATACATTAAGGTTGTTCTTGTGAAACACCCGTAATGTTTCTATAACGGTGGAAGCGTTAGATTTAAAGGAGTGAAGGTAGCTTAATGTTAGTTGGTGAAGGGTTTGGAAGTGATTCTATGAGAAGAGATGTTTGAAAAGTCAAACCAACACAACAACCAATAAGAAAACAAAACGTCGGAAAATGTGAGGTCAACACATAGTAGAAATAGGAATTAAAAAAAAATTTAAAAAAAAAAACAACTGTTGGGCGCGCGCGCTGAGCGCCGCGCGCGCCTGCGCGCCCAGCGCCAGATCGATCGCGCCCAGCGCCCGATCGATTGGGCCTCCTCGGGTCTTTTCGGCCAAAAATGCATTTTCACTTTTTTTTCAACTTTCCTCACTTTTCTTCATTTTTCATCAAGCCAAACACCTCCAAAAATTCTAAAATTTTTACCACATGATCCCGACACCCTTAACTCTGTGTCCCGTAAAAATCTTGAAAAATCGACTTAAAACAGTAATAAAGAAAAATAGAGAAACTAAAACCGACGTCGTTTGTTTTAAAACCAAAACGAGCGGCATAACGCCTAAAATTCTATAAACCAAAACCTGAAACCAAAACCGGAAATCAAACTAGTTTAAAACTCCAAATATGTGCAACCACTATCCAACAACACAACCGACTCGTAAACGTCAAAAAGAGGTAAGAAAATATTTACAACACAACATACCAAATCTCTCCACTTTTCTAACTTTTCTCCAAGCAAATCCTTTCTAAAATATCTATAAAAACATTCTACATCAAACTCCCACAAAATACCTGATGAAGTGGTCGTGACGCCCCGACAATAACCCGCACCGGCGTACCCTATACTCCTTCGACTGCTGCCTAGTTCTGGGCTGTCTCCTCAACCTCACTTGAGTGAAACTCGTCACCTACACCATAAAACACAAAAACGTAAGCCTAATGCTTAGCAAGTAGGGAATAACAAATGCGACAACACAATGCAATCATCCTAACACATGCAGTTTCTACCACTCAGTTGTGCTTGTTTGCTGTTCGTTGCTTTAATCATTTCTTAAGCCGTGTGATTTGAGTAGGCACACATCCTATAACCGTCTAGGACGGCCACACTCAGTACCACCAGAGCAAGACCGGACAGCTCTCATCCCATAACCGTCTAAGATGGCCATACATGATCTCCCTCGTCGATCGTAGAATCCTATAACAGTCTAGGAATTCATATTCTCGACCTTTACGTATTTTAGCTGGTCATCTCTCATAGAGTTTCCTTCGGGGTGCTACACTCCAGCACGTAATCCCGACAAAGCACACTAATCAAGATGCATATTTTAGCCGGTCATCTTTCATAGAGGTTCCTCCGGGGTGCTACACTCCAGCACGTAATCCCGACAAGGCACACTAATCAAGATGCATTTTTCAATTTACTTTATCTGATTACATTTCACCGCTCACCATCACACTATGCAAGAAACTCAGTATAAAACCATGATGCATGTCAATGAATAGTGCAACACAACACAACACGAAATAAATAACTATTAACCCTACTATTCTATGGCGTAGGCCCGAAGGCGAAAGGATAGCAACCACTACTTAAATGATTGCTCCAGAAAAGTTCTGTCACTTCGTCCAACCAAACTACTCGCTCGATTACCTAACAAATAATGAAAATTCACTTAGTAACAAACTAAGGGATTCTAAAGAAATCAACTAAACCAAACTAACACTAACTTTTCAACCTAACTCTTTAAATCCGATTTTTACTACAATTTATACCGTCCAAGTTCAAACGGCCATAACTTTCTCGTTTTTCAACGGATTTCGACGTGCCACCCCACTTCGGAAACCTCTACACGTCTACTATCCATTGAAACACTTAAATTAACCAAATAAACCACTTAGCCGAACCAAAAATGCAAAAACAGAACCGGCACACTTTGAGTTAAAAATCGATTTTTCACAACTTACTTCCAATCTTCCATTTCTCTCTAAAAACCACCTAAACTAATCCATTTAACAACTAAATCATCAAATTTGGAAAGAAATCTAACATTTAAACTCCCCAAGCATCCATCACTGAAAGCTTCTGTACCTGTCTCAAAGACTGTAATGTAAGCTTTTCACCGTCGGAAGGATGAAAATTAATTGTTCCCGCTCGGCAGTCAATTGTGGCGTGGTGTTGGAACAGCCAATCCATACCAAGTATAACATCATACCCGGTTATCCCCATCACAATCAAATCAGCGGGCAATGTCCTTCTTCCAACCGATATCAAACTATTAAATACCATCTGATCTGAATGTAGACACTCACCGGAAGGTAGTTTCACATCATAAAAACATCCAGCTGGATTCACTTCCATCTGGACTTTCACCACAAAAGCTAACGCTACGAACGAATGGGATGCACATGAATCTATCAAAGTAAAAACAGGCACTGAGTTAACAAACATGGTACCTAAAATCACTGCAGGACGGTCTTCACTATCAGGCTCGATCATAGCAAAAATTCTGGGCATAGCTTTGACTGGACCTTTCTTTGCTGCAGGGCAATTAGTAGCTATATGACCTGGTTGATTACAGTTAAAGCATCGGGGGACTTTCGGCTTTAGACAATCACGAGAGACATGACCAGCTTCAAGACAGTTGTAACATTTCCCATCAAACTGCTCACACTCTCCGGGATGGGACTTCAAGTACTTTGGACACTGCGAAAACTTTCTCTTCTGTTGTTGCTGTGGCTTCTTGCCACCCCTTTGATCACTTATATTTCCTACCGGCCTTTTGGTTCCCTGTTGCTGTGAAGATGATCCACCTCGACTAAATTGAGCTGTAATGTCCTTAAACATCCTCTTCGGAGCCTCAGCAGGTTTAAGAATTTTACCAGCAGTTGCCTCTACTTCTAAAGCCTTGGCCGTCACTCGAGTAAATGGTATTCCATCAATTCCAAAGGTCTTCACCAGCATCTCAATCTCTAGCTTCAAACCCTGCACAAACTGAAATATTTTATCTTCCTCTCTGCTGACTAGATGGTTGGCAAATATTTTCGGACTCCATGTGAAGCGACCCTAACACTGTACCCTTATTTTCCCGTAATATTTTTTTTTATCCATGTAAACTTTGAGCGGAATTTACATCGTATACAAATTCGTTAAAATCGTTTGAAAACTATTTTCAAAACAATTTAGATAAACATAGAAAACACTTAAATAAAAACCATTAAAATATAAGTTAAAACAATTATAAAAACAAATTAAAACAATAAAAACCATCGGCCAATGCACAGAGGGGCAGAAGAGACATTTGTCCCAAAATCTATATGTAACACCTGGAAAGTTTCTATTTCGTGCGTAGCCCTAGTTTAGGTCAAGTATGAGATATTGAAGTCGTTGAAGGATAAAGATATGCATGGAAGAGTGAAAGAGGTTGAAGTGTTAAAACAAAGGGTTGGAAAATCAAAAAGGGTCGTATTTTAAACGTATTTTGGGCACTTTTCCTAGCAAAAATCGAGGGTTCGGAAAACCCAAAAACCGAGTCAAAAAATTATCGACGAACGATCGCTCCCCACAGTGGCGATCGATCGCCAGGCTCTCTGAAAAAATTCCAGAGAGCGGCGATCATCCTGCCGATCGATGGCGATCGATCGGCAGGTTCCCTGCCTCCTTCATTTTTTTTTTCTTTCCTCTTTTTTTTTTCTTTCTTTTTCCTGCATACTTATACACATAACACACAATTCACTCTTTCATCATAAAATTGCCCAATACTCGTACATCTCCTATAACATCACTCAAACCGACTCAAAACGTATTTAACATGAAATACCTTTTCACGAAAAATAACTGCGTGGATCCATTTAAAAATTGAACGTATCCCTATAACATAAATCATCCAGCAGTTCCAGTATATCATCGATAAAATACTTTTCAAAACAGTTTGTAAAATAGGTTTCTAAAACATAAACCTATCCACTATCAAGATTCCCAAACATCCTAATATGTTCATCTATAAATCTATCGTGTTCCCAAAACATACATTTACTTCCCCCACGGGTCAAAAGGCGTCTCGACTGCCCAGCACACTCCCGCAGGCCACCCTCTATCAACTGCATCATTTCTCGGGTGGAGGGATCTCATCCTCACCTATGTCAAGATCACCTACATCATACAGACAATTTATGAGCTAAAGGCTCAACAAGTTTCGTAAATGCAAATGCATGCTGTGCAAATGAGTTTCAGAAATCATGCAACATTTTCTTATCTTTACATAGGTTGTCACCGAGATCTCAACCCGCTAAATGGAGAGGGCACATCATGCGGTTGGACAACCCTTTCCACCTAGCGGAGGGGGGTACATGCTTGCAACACGCACAGCCATGCCTGAGCCCCACCTCGTATTTTGACCGACCCTTCTCAGCCTTCATCATAAAATTGCCCAATACTTGTACATCTCCTATAACATCACTCAAACCGACTCAAAACGTATTTAACACGAAACACCTTTTCACGAAAACGAACTGCGTGGATCCATTTAAAAATTGAACGTATCCCTATAATATAAATCATCCAGCAGTTCCAGTATATCATCGATAAAATACTTTTCAAAACAGTTTGTAAAATAGGTTTCTAAAACATAAACCTATCCACTATCCAGATTCTCAAACATCCTAATATGTTCATCTACACAATTATAAATCTATCGTGTTCCCAAAATATACATTTACTTCCCCCACGGGTCAAAAGGCGCCTCGACTTCCCAGCACACTCCCGCAGGCCACCCTCCATCAACTGCATCATTCCTCGGGTGGAGGGATCTCATCCTCACCTATGTCAAGATCACCTACACCATACAGACAATCTATGAGCTAAAGGCTCAGCAAGTTTCGTAAATGCAAATTCATGCTGTGCAAATGAGTTTCAGAAATCATGCAACATTTTCTTATCTTTACATAGGTTGTCACCGAGATCTCAACCCGCTAAATGGAGAGGGCACATCCTGCGGTTGGACAATCCTTTCCACCTAGCGGAGGGGGGTACATGCTTGCAACACGCACAGCCATGCCTGAGCCCCACCTCGCATGACCATAAACATACATGGGTTCTTATTAGACGCGGTATTGTGACCGACCCTTCTCAGCCTTCACAATAGGTCAATAGCCCCCTTTCAGGCCACATCGCCATTTTCTTTAAAAAATAGTGAGGAAATTCATTTTCTATGCATAATTGAAAACCGTAATGCATGGACAATTACGTGCTTAAAGTAAACATACATCATACGTACCATCGAGACAATAAATGCAATTAAAAGCATATCATATAAAAGAACTAATCCTAACTACCCAACCAAAGCATTTAAACAAACAATTCCACAATAACCCTCGACGCGACTTCGATATACAGTGTAGGTCAATCGGCCAGAGTAAGTCACGAGAACTTACCTCGTGCACGTTGAACTTCTAGCTCCGTCCACGAGCGTCGTTTACCTAAGACAAATTCACAATATTTGTCGTTAAAACGAGCCTAAACCAATAAACGTCTAAACTTATGAAACTCTTAACTAAAGAAATTTCCTAAAACTCTAATTTAACTCATTGAGGCATTTTTATCGAGCGATTCGCGCTCGACACCTCAAAACCTCCATTAACAGAGTTTTCCAAACCTTGAAATTTCAACAAACCTTAATATTCCACAATGGATAGAGCAACCTTCGTCCAATACGCCCAATATGTCCATTATATTCATAACTACGGTAACCCTATCGATTTCCAACCCTAAATCACGTTTTTTTATAAAATCCTAAACGAAAACCCTAACGTTAAACAACCCAAAAACTACGAATAAACTTTCCAAAACCATAGAACCTTACCTAGAATCGAGTTTAGAGAAGAAAACGTGAAGAACGGAGGTCAACCGGGGGAAGAACGGACGTCGGAGAGGAGAGAACCGTGAGAGGCGATGAGAAAATTGCCTGGAGAAAACTTCACAGAGAGCTTCGCGTGAAAATGGTGAAGGAAGAAGAAAGAGTTATGTTATTAATAAAAAATTTACTTAGCAAATTACCATTTTGCCATTCCTTTGATTTTCTATTTGTTTCGTTAATTAACCGACGATTCGTTTTCTTCAAATTTCCTTATTTCGCCAATAACTCCAACTTATTACTAGGGTTCTATTAAAACCGTCCGTTCACAAAACGACCTTGTTTACTATTTTTACCACAATATTCTTTAAATTACGAGAAATGTAATTCTCGTAAAATTAACGTTACAACACCTAAAATTCTCAAAATTTTCTTAAAATCCATATTAACTATTAGGATCGTAATAACGCTCTCTTTTCACAAAACCGACCAAATTTGACATAATTACAAAAATACCATTATATAAACAATTTACAAAATTCCGTAAAGAATCGGGTGTTACACCATGGTTAGGGTTTTCCAAACCCTAACCAAAACCATCAAAACTACCCTAAAAATCACCACAAACTAACCCTAATTTGTATACAATTAAAATCCACTCAATTTATTCACCAACCTTGCTAGTTTCTTCACCAAAAGAGAGCTTAGAGCATCAACAATGGAGGCCAAGGGTTTTCACGATGGAGAAGGATGAAGAATGAACCAAAATTATCTTTTTAACTAAAAAAATTTTACCTTTTTTATTTCCCTCCACCCATTTCTTTAAAATTCCAATTCAAACCCTTCCCTTTGTCTTTTTCTTCCAACGTGAAAGGCATCCCTAAAACCCCACATTTCATTCTTTTTCATACTTTTAAATTATTAGTTTTGTTTTCTTATTGGTTGTTGTGTTGGTTTGACTTTTCAAACATCTCTTCTCATAGAATCACTTCTAAACCCTTCACCAACTAACATTAAACTACCCTCACTCCTTTAAATCTAACGCTCCACACGTTATAGAAACATTACGGGTGTTACAATCCACTCTCCTTACAGAAATTTTGTCTTCAAAATTTACATACCTGAAGAGCTCAGGATAGCGCTCCATCATGTCCTGCTGTCGCTCCTACGTCGCCTCCTCGACGTTGTGGTTCCGCCACAGCACTTTTACCAATGGAATGTCTTTGTTGCGCAACTTCTTCACTGCATAATCTAAAATATCCACTGGTTTCTCCTCGTAAGACAACGTAAGTTGTACCTCAATCTCCTGCTGCAACACTACGTGCGATGGATCCTTTAGGCACTTTCGTAGCAGCGATACATGGAATACATTGTGCACTCCTTCCATCGAAGCTGGCAGCTCCAACTGATAAGCTGTCTTTCCTACTCGCTTCACAATCGTGAATGGACCAACATATCTCGGATTCAGCTTACCCCGCTTCCCGAATCTCATCACACCTTTAAATGGCGAGATCTTCAGAAAAACCTCATCTCCCACTTCAAATTCCAACTCACGCCTTCTACCATCCGCATAGCTCTTCTGTCTGATCTGAGCTGTCAAAATGCGTTGCCGAATGAATTTGATCTTATCCGTAGTTTGCTGTACAATCTCTGGGCCAATCAAACTAGATTCTCCAACCTCGTCCCAGTAAAGAGGCGATCTGCATTTTCTTCCGTAGAGAGCCTCGTATAGAGCCATTCCAATGGTATCCTGATAACTATTGTTATATGAGAACTCCACTAAAGGTAGATACTTACTCCAAGAACCTTGAAACTTCAACACACAAGCTCAGAGCATATCCTCAAGAATCTGAATAGTCCGCTCAGATTGTCCATCCGTCTGAAGATGAAAAGCAGTGCTGAAGTTCAACCGAGTCCCCATTGCCGTATGCAAACTCTTCCAAAACTTGGAGGTGAACCTCGGGTCCCTGTCTGATACAATAGCAATAGGCACACCATGTAATCTCAGAATCTCCTGAATATATAAATCAGCGAACTGATCCATGCTATACGTCATCTTCACCGGCAAAAAATGGGCTGACTTAGTTAAACGATCCACAATCACCCATATCCTGTCAAATCCTCTCGTCGTCCTCGGCAATCCAACAACGAAATCCATCGAAATCTGGTCCCACTTCCACTCTGGAACCGGCAATGGCTGCAACTTCCCAGTAGGTCTCTGATGTTCTACCTTTACCTACTGACAAACCAAGCATGTTTCTACAAACTCAGCTACTGACTTCTTCATACCAGGCCACCAATAATGCTGTTTGAGGTCCCTGTACATCTTCGTACTGCCAGGGTGAACAGAAAACCTCGACGAATGAGCTTCAGTTAAGATCTCCTTCCGAAGCTGCTCATTGCTTGGAACATATAATCTATTTCGAAATTTCAGAATACCATCATCAGAGTAGCTGAACTCAGTCCGATCATCAGACACCATACTCAGCTTAAATTTATTGCACTCCGAATCTTCTTGCTGAGCTTCACGAATTTTTTTCAAAATTGTAGGCTTCAAAGATAAGTCTGATAGCACAGCTGTCAAATTTGAAACCAACTCCAAATCAAATCTCTGAACCTCAGATCTCAAGGCCACAGACATACCAGCCTCCAAAGCTGAAACTGAAGTCGATACACGGCTCAACGCATCAACCACCACATTGGCCTTACCGGGGTGGTATTTAATTTCCAGATCATAGTCCTTCACGAACTCTAACCACTGCCGTTGCCTCATATTCAACTCTTTTTGAGTGAAGATATACTTCAGACTTTTATGATCTGAATATACCTCGCACTGCTGACCATAAAGGTAATGCCTCCAGATCTTCAAAGCAAAGACCACAGCAGCTAACTCCAGATCATGGGTTGGATAATTCTTCTCCTAGGACTTCAACTGCCTGGAAGCGTACGCTATCACCTTATCATTATGCATAAGCAGGCAACCCAAGTCAATCCGAGAGGCATCACAATAAATACAGAACTTCTCCTTAGCTACAAGCAATGTCAGAATCGGAGCTGTAGTCAATTTCTGCTTCAACGTCTGAAAGCTTAGCTCACACTCTTCAGACCACTCATACTTCACGTCTTTTCTTACCAAACGAGTCATAGGTGCTACTATTTTAGAAAACCCTTCAATAAACCTTCTGTAATAGCCAGCCAACCCTAGAAAACTCCGAATTTCACTGACATTCGTCGGTTGAGGCCAATCATTAATCGACTGAATCTTAGCTGGATCCACTGATATTCCACCACTGCTAATAACATGGCCAAGAAAGTGTACCTTAGTCAACCAAAATTCACATTTTGAAAACTTGGCATATAACTGGTGTCGTCTCAAGGTTTCCAAAACAATTCTTAAATGTTCCATATGCTCCTCCTCATCACGGGAATAAACCAGAATATTATCGATAAACACAATCACAAATTTATCGAGATACTCTCGGAACACCCGATTCATCAGGTCCATGAATGCAGCTGGAGCATTCGTTAATCCGAACAACATAACCAAGAACTCATAATGCCCATATCGTATCCAGAAAGCTGTCTTTGGGATATCCTGCGACTTAACCTTTAACTGGTAATACCCCAATCTCAGATCAATCTTAGAAAATATCCGGGCTGCTTGCAGCTGATCGAACAAGTCATCAATCCTTGGCAATGGATACTTGTGTTTCACTGTTAGCTTGTTCAACTCTCGGTAATCAACACACATTCGAAGTGACCCGTCCTTCTTTTTCACAAACAACACGGGCGCTCCCCAAGGCGAGAAACTAGGGCGTATAAAGCCCTTGTCAACCAGTTCCTCCAACTGCTTCTTCAATTCTTTCAATTCAGAAGGAGCTAATCTGTACGGGTTCTTCGACACAGGTTCAGCTCCAGGATATGTGTCAATGGCAAACTCGATTTCCCAGTCCGGAGGTAGACCAGGCAAATCATCCAGGAACACCTCGGGAAACTCACGAACGACTAAAACATCCTAAGGTTTCACTTCTACCAAAGAATGGACATTTACAACAGTTGCAAGAAAACAAATAAACTCACCCTTAATAAGCAACTCCGGGATCTGCTCAATGTACAATCGCAGTTGTTGGAATTTTTTATGAATCAAGGGCTACCAGGGAAATTTGACAGCAGGGTCCGGCTCTGAAGCGGGCTCAAGTGGAGAACGATTTAGAAGACTCAAGCCTCCACCGTTTGAGGGTCAGTTTGACTGATCCGACAACTGCTGAGAGTAGGATATGCACTATGGAAAATATGTTTAATGTCGCTGAAGTGGAGGAAGAGAATAAGGTGAAATGTGCTACTTACCATCTGTCTAACAGTGCCCAAAGCTGGTGGGCAACAGTAAAAGCTACAACTGATATTCAGAGCATGACTTGGGAAGAATTTAAGGAGTTATTTTATGATAAATACTACAACCGAATAGTCCAAGTTGCAAAGAGATTAGAGTTTATGGCATTGAAGCAAACCGGATCAGTAGGAGAATACATTCAGCAGTTTGAAGAATGAAATGTGGGGTTTTGGGGATGCCTTTAACGTTGGAAGAAAAAGACAAAGGGAAGGGTTTGAATTGGAATTTTAAAGAAATGGGTGGAGGGAAATAAAAAGGTAAAATTTTTTTAGTTAAAAAGAAAATTTTGGTTCATTCTTCATCCTTCTCCATCGTGAAAACCCTTGGCCTCCATTGTTGATGCTCTAAGCTCTCTTTTGGTGAAGAAACTAGCAAGGTTGGTGAATAAATTGAGTGGGTTTTAATTGTATACAAATTAGGGTTAGTTTGTGGTGATTTTTAGGGTAGTTTTGATAGTTTTGGTTAGGGTTTGGAAAACCCTAACCATGGAGTCCGAAAATTTGAGTTTAAATGTTAGATTTCTTTCCAAATTTGATGATTTAATTGTTAAATGGATTAGTTTAGGTGGTTTTTAGAGAGAAATGGAAGATTGGAAGTAAGTTGTGAAAAATCGGTTTTTAACTCAAAGTGTGCCGGTTCTGTTTTTGCATTTTTGGTTCGGCCAAGTGATTTATTTGGTTAATTTAAGTGTTTCAATGGATAGTAGACGTGTAGAGGTTTCCGAAGTGGGGTGGCACGTCGAAATCTGTTGAAAAACGAGAAAGTTATGGCCGTTTGAACTTGGACGGTATAAATTGTAGTAAAAATCGGATTTAAAGAGTTAGGTTGAAAAGTTAGTGTTAGTTTGATTTAGTTGATTTCTTTAGAATCCCTTAGTTTGTTACTAAGTGAATTTTCCTTATTTGTTAGGTAATCGAGCGAGTAGTTTGGTTGGACGAAGTGACAGAACTTTTCTGGAGCAATCAGGTAAGTAGTGGTTGCTATTCTTTCGCCTTCAGGCCTACGCCATAGAATGGTAGGGTTAATGGTTATTTATTTCGTGTTGTGTTATGTTGCACTATTCGTTAACATGCATCATGGTTTTATACGAGTTTCTTGCATAGTGTGATGGTGAGCGGTGAAATGTAATCAGATAAAGTAAATTGAAAAATGCATCTTGATTAGTGTGCTTTGTCGGGATTATGTGCTGGAGTGTAGCACCCTGGAGGAACCTCTATGAAAGATGATCGGCTAAAATATGCATCTTGATTAGTGTGCCTTGTCGGGATTACGTGCTGGAGTGTAGCACCCCGAAGGAAACTCTATGAGAGATGACCGGCTAAAATACGTAAAGGTCGAGAGTATGAATTCCTAGACTGTTATAGGATTCTACGATCGACGAGGGAGATCATGTATGGCCATCCTAGACGGTTATGGGATGAAAGCTGTCTGGTCATGCTCTGGTGGTTTTGAGTGTGGCCGTCCTAGACGGTTATAGGATGTATGCCTACTCAAATCACACGACTTAAGAAATGATTAAAGCAACGAACAGCAAACAAGCACAACTGAGTGGTAGAAACTGCATGTGTTAGGATGATTGCATTGTGTTGTCGCATTTGTTATTCCCTACTTGCTAAGCATTAGGCTTACGTTTTTGTGTTTTATGGTGTAGGTGACGAGTTTTACTCAGGTGAGGTTGAGGAGACAGCCCAGAACTAGACAGTAGTCAGAGGAGTACGGGGTACGCCGGTGCTGGCTATTGTTGGGGCGTCACGACCACTTCCTCGGGTATTTTGTGGGAGTTTGATGTAGAATGTTTTTATAGATATTTTAGAAAGATTTGCTTGGAGAAAAGTTAGAAAAGTGGAGAGATTTTATATGTTGTGTTGTAAATATTTTCTTAGCACTTTTGGACGTTTACGAGTCGGTTGTGTTGTTGGATAGTGGTTGCACATATTTGGAGTTTTAAACTAGTTTGATTTCCGGTTTTGGTTTCAGGTTTTGGTTTATAGAATTTTAGGCGTTATGCCGCTCGTTTTGGTTTTAAAACAAACAACGTCGGTTTTAGTTTCTCTATTTTTCTTTATTACCGTTTTAAGTTGGTTTTTCAAAATTGTTACAGGACACGGAGTTAAGGGTGTCGGGATCATGTGGTAAAAATTTTAGAATTTTTGGAGGTGTTTGGCTTGATGAAAAATGAAGAAAAGTGAGGAAAGTTGAAAAAAAGTGAAAAAAGGCATTTTTGGCCGAAAAGACCTGAGGAGGCCCGATCGATCGGGCGCTGGGCGCGATCGATCAGGCGCGCAGGCGCGCGCGCGGCGCCCAGCAGCTGTTTTTTTTTTTAATTTTTTTTAATTCCTATTTCTACTATGTTTTGACCCGACATTTTCTGACGTATTTTAAACGTATTTCACGCACGTTTTCCAATATTTTTCGAGGGTTCGAAAAACCCAAAAACCGAGTCGAATAATTTACGAAAATTATTTTAAACGTCGTTTTAAACGCGGGATAGCTTAGCAAAGTAGCGTACCGAGCCGGGTTGGGTTCGGGGGCGTTACATCTTGTCTATTATTCAAATTTATGGTATAAATTGCTCATTTCACCTAGTTGTAAGGGTCAAATTACACTTTATCCCGTCTTTAACTCAGTACCTTTTTAAAAACTCTAACTTTGTTAGAAGAGAAAAGGGTCCCACCATGCATGTGAAATAATAATAATAATAATATTGGGGAAAAAAGAATTAATTAATATCTAAATGGAACCTTCTTGTGTCTCTCTCTAGTTCCTTTTTCTTCTAGATGCCTGTCTCTGTCTTGGATTGTTCACCTTCACCATCCTGTCCTGTGTGAACACGTCCTGACTTTCGATTGCTACTTTTTAACTAATCCCAATATTTTAAAAGCTTGTTTCTAAATTGGTTGAATTGATAAGATTTGTGAGGTGGGCATGACTAAAATCCCCTCTAAACATATAAATAAGAAACACAAACCTTAATTTAGTCATTTAGACAAACTTTAACTCAAAATAAGAAACCTTAATTTGTGGGACAGTTTAATGATATTTTGGTAAATGTAATAGTTTAAAGGTGGGGTGGGGTGGAGTGGAGCCAAGATAATAAAGGGGAAGGAGGATGGTTAGGAGGGTGTTCAAAATACATAGTCTTTTGCTTTAATTATGGAAAAGATTGGCTACCAACCACCTTCCTTTTTCTTCCTCTTCTCTCCACCTGTCACTGCTTATCCATAATCCATTCACTCCAACAATGGAACGCGATAAGAAAAACATTGAAATTTAAGTGAAACTAATTTCATTGACAAAAACAACTGCGAACATAGTAAAAATTTACTAATCAAAATCAACATATAACAAAATTTGTGATTCAAACAATAATATACAGAATAACGTAAAAAAATATAATATTAAAAATAAGTCTGATACGTCCAAACCAAATTCAAGATCATACCGATTAAGTTTAGACTGTGTTTAAATTTGAAAGACATACTTGAGAAGAAATTATTTTTCTTCCATTGTGTCATCAAGCTATCTAAATCGTCGAAATCAACCATATTTGTATTTGTTGAAGACTCTCTTTTAGAATCGATTATCTCAAAACGCATTCAACCCATAACTAACTAAATTAGTTCCACCATACCATTGTGGAGGTTCAACCCTCGTCTTAGATTTGCCTTTAGCAATAAATCTATGCATGAGATTAAAATTGGTGAAGACGTGGTGACTGCATCACCTTGAAAATATGCAAATTGCTGACATATCAACTATTCAAATCTCAACTTGAGCTTTACTTGAAAATTTGACTCTTTTTTAGTCTTATCAAAAGACCATTTGGAGTGTGAATTAATAACATCACGACTTTTTTACCCACTAATGTAGAACACTACAACACAAAAATTGACAGACCTTTTATTTCTTTTTAATATGATGAGAGCAACTTCATTGATCTTTACGACTTCACATACAACGTATATTTGAATCGAAAGTACTCAACTAGATCTTTTTTTTTTTTTTTCAAATGGGGAACACATCGCACATTACCTAGTATTTTGACTACTCCATATAACATTTTGATTTTCAAAGTAATATTGTGCAAAACTATAACACTACACAAGTGCACGTGTCGCATCCCATTATTATATAATTAGTAAAATATCAATTTTACGATGACAAAATTATCAAAATACAAATATAAGTAAAACACATAAATAAAATATGAAATAGTTAGTTGATGATTCTTAGAATGACTAAAAGTAAAAGCACAATGAAAATGAAGTAGAACACGAAATAAATAATATGAAAATAACACGTGATAAAAATATGACTTAGATTTGATTTTCCTTTTTGTAAAAAATTTAGTACAAATGCTAACAAAATTATTTAGATAATCTAGAACTATCTCTTTTGCAAGACTCACTAGAAGTGCTTAACTAATTTCTACAATATTTTTCTGACTTATGATGGACAAATGTCATTAAGAATTCATTAAAGTGCAATTCCAAAGTGATTATGCAATTTAAATAAAATGTTAACTTATATAAAGCTATCATTCATACATATTATAACATGTTTTGAATTAAACCTAAAAATAAAACTGTGAGGGCTAATAAGTTCCGACCAAAAGCAGATAATTTTGTATTAGAAAGATTGAAGACGTTATAGAAAGAAACTAAATAACATATATGAAGTTAAGATGCTCGCACAATTCAATACAAGTCCTAATCTTTTATTTACCTTTAAACCAATAAAAATCTTTCGATCAATGAATAAATAAATCAATTAAGAAAAACATATTAAATTATTTAAACATATTCACTTAACAAAACCTAACAAAAGTATATAAATTTACCTCATTAGCTATTCTCCATCTCTCTCCTAACAAACTTCTTTCTCTTCTTCTCTCTTCAAATCTTATCTATTAACAAATTGCAATATCCTTTTTTTCTTACCAATCTTCAACTTTTTCTTCACTATTTTCATAGTTCTTTTGAAAATAAATCTGCACGAGATGTGTATATATATATATATATATATATATATATATATATATATATATATATATATATATATATATATATATATATATATATATATATATATATATATATATATATATATATATATATATATATATATATATATATATATATATATATATATATATATATATATATATATATATATATATATATATATATATATATATATATATATATATATATATATATATATATATATATATATATATATATATATATATATATATATATATATATATATATATATATATATATATATATATATATATATATATATATATATATATATATATATATATATATATATATATATATATATATATATATATATATATATATATATATATATATATATATATATATATATATATATATATATATATATATATATATATATATATATATATATATATATATATATATATATATATATATATATATATATATATATATATATATATATATATATATATATATATATATATATATATATATATATATATATATATATATATATATATATATATATATATATATATATATATATCTATATTCTACAAGGTATATTATTACCTATCAACCTTGAGACAGTCTCAAAATTGATTCCTATTGAAACAAATACGAAACTAACAAGTTGAATTCAAAATTCAAATCTTATTTGGCTTTGAGTTTTCTTCAAGCACACAAAAAGATCTTTATAAAAATGATCTTCTTCTTCTACAGCATTACCTACACTGGACGTAATCATTAATTTTCTTTCTCTACAACTCTCTTTAATTTTATTATGCAATTTACGACACTCAGATTTAACGTGACTCTTTCTCTAAAAAAAAAAAATAACAGATTCTATTACGATTCTTTGATTTTGATCTGGCCTTCAAATCTCAAACATTATCACTGTTTTTTGTTGTCTGATTCTCATGTTCTACCTCGATTTGGGAATTCTTTTGCTTTAGTTTTGGACCTAACAACTCTAAACAAAAAATTACATCTTTTTTTCTTTATTTTTAATTTTTCTTTTCAACAAATTGCAATTTTTATAAAAATTACAAACCCAAAATGAGTTCAATCTGAGTACAAAAACTTTTAACTTTGCTATGATGCCATCCGTTGAAAATCGAACATGTAAAAAAAAACACAGACAGATTTATCGATAATTTACGTGTAAAATTTAAAAAAAAATAAAAATACAAGCAGAAGAGGAATTCATTTATAAAATCGGGTACAATGAATTTTGAATCTCAAAAAAATAATAGGCAGAATATTGAATATGATTCAATCCGGCCAACTAAAATTGACCAAACCAAACTCCAGCAAAAACTATCCCAAACGAAAGATCTTTTCAGTGACTCAGGTCAGAGAGAGAATTGATTGTGTTTCATATTGCAAATCAATTGAAACTGAGAGATGGAAGAACTGGAATATGATCCACCTTTTTTATCTGTATAAGGAAGATAAACCATTTGCAAACTGATAGTTGAACAGAATTGGTAGAGTATGGATGTTTGAGAATAGGAAAATTTTCCACTTCGACTACAGTGGGTTGGTTCTATACTGGTTATAATATCATATCCACTATAATTACATAGTTTTGAGAAATAAATTATCTGCAGATTTTTCAGATTGAGCATGAATTCAGCTTAGTTCATCTCCAAGCTTCTGTAATCCAAAACCCCAAATTTCAAACCTGATTTTTTATCATACCCATTCATCCTTTCTCCTTTTTGAGTAGTGAGATCAACCCCAATCCCACAGCTACAATCCTTGCTGTTCAGCAACCCCAAACTACAGGAAAAGCAAAGACTTCTAGCTCTGTTCTTCAATGGCGTCTCCGGTTTAGATTGATGAGGAGGGCTGATTCTAAGTTCGAGATTCAGATCAGGAATTTTAGTGGTCTTTTCTGCTACAAAAATGGTGTTACCTTCTTCCTCTTTCACAGTTGAAGCAGAAAAAGAAATCGTAGTAGTCGTCATGTTCTGAGCCTCCTCGTTGATCAGCCGATGAGTCGCCGGATCAATACCCCTATTCAGAAGCTTTCTTCTTATATGGGTATTCCAGTAATTCTTAATCTCGTTATCTGTTCTTCCCGGTAATCTTCCAGCAATCAAAGACCACCTATTATGAAGAAAACCCAAAAGATTCGTCAACTTAAAAATTATTTAAAAAACTGGCTTTAAATTCAAATTTCGAACACGAATAATACAGTGGACAGCATCCAAAGCAAAATTCACAGAAGAGGAGAGGAAGTAGACGAATAGGGATGACAGACTAGACCCACCTGTTTCCCAGAAGGCTATGGAGTTTGATGATGTTTTCATCTTCGTCTTCCGTGAAATTTCCGCGCTTAAGGTCGGGGCGAAGATAGTTGATCCATCTCAATCGGCAGCTTTTGCCGCAGCGGAGGAGGCCCGCGGCTTTGGGGAGGGAGCGCCAACAGCCCTCGCCGTGAGAGCGGATGTAGGCAATGAGTCGGTCGTCTTCCTCCTTGGTCCAAGCTCCTTTGTTCGTGTGAGCTTTCTCACAGCAAGGAGACCTTCCCATTGAAGGAGGAGCTGCTAGAAATGGCGGAGATTTGTCCCCACTCTTTTTCAGTGCGTAGGTATGGCGGAAAAGGCGCTTTTGCATTCAGCTTCGATGGATTATGGGGATGGCCCTTTACAACACTTGCAGCCTTTTGACTCTTTTACAGAGAATGAGAGTCGAGGGATAACCATTATTGACTCTCGACTAAAGATGTCGAGGCCTTATGTATCTATATATATATCACAGACCGCTGCAAATTTAGGGTAGAAGGGAAATTGGAAAAGATGGATTCCGCTTTCAGGGAAAAAAAATAATAATAATAAGATAATAAATTTAGAATTATCTTAAATAATTTTATTTTAATTTTATACCATAATATTACACCGTTAATACACTATTTCGTCTTTTGGATAAATAATTTATTATTTTTACAATTTAAAGTGACTTTTATTAAGATGATAAATAAGTGGTGTAACAATATTAGAATTTATTTCTTATTTCATAGACCCCAAAAAAAAACAATTTTATGAATAAAATTTATAAAATAATTGTGTTGAGTCCCAAGAAAAAGTGGAATATTTATAAACCTAAAATATGAGATGATTATTGAAACTATAATTAGAAAGAATTGAGAGCCCTTAATAATAAATTGAAAATAAATAGATAGTTGAGGAATTGAAGTTGGTGAAAAGTGGAGGAAAAGACGAAATAAATTTCAAACGTCTTCTTGTGTCTGGGAATACGAAGAAAAAGTAAGAGCTGCAAGAAATGATGTTGATGGCGTTGAAAATGGAACCACAAATTGATTAACTTTCTTTGAAGGGTTCTCCCCAGGAATTAGGGAAGATGTGGGTTGTGTAATTGAGCAAGAAATTAAAGGGTAAAACGAATATGAAACCAGAAGTGGTTTGGCCATTCTTGCACGTATGCACACTATAGTAGTTGTAAGAGAGAGAGAGAGAATGGTTTTGTTTTTCCTGCAATCTTTGTGGTGCAATTTTTGGCTACAGTTTGTATGGAAGACGAAGGAGAGGAAGAGTGATTGAATCTTTTTGTATGGTATCTTTATCTAAATTTGAATATTATTCGCTACCCACCATTCCCACTTGGACTCTTTCTCTCTCTCTCTAAGAAAATCAAGTGGATGGTAGAAGTTGAAAGATATAAGTTGCTTGAGAGAGAGAGAGAGAGAGAGTAGTCCACTTGTGAAAGATGTAGCTATCATAACATGAGTTTCGCCCACCCTTTTACCCTTTTGGATGGTCTCTGCAACAAGTCCAATTATATTTATGATCCCCATTCTCACACAAAGCAGTCTGCCTTTTTGGGTTCGCAGAACCAACCTAAGCTTACGCAGCTTTCATCAAACCAACATATTAAGTGCTCTTTAATTGGAAGCTGCCTTTAGCTACTCTTGATTCCATCAGTTTGGCACAATAGTTCATATCACATATTCACCATCCATCAATAAGACTTCAACAATTTGAACATAACTGTTGCCTAACATTTTAAGCTCGCCACAGCAAAAACTAGGATTTAAACAATGAAAAGAAACTTGGAGGCAAACTAAGAGAGACGAAATGCCATCGAAGAGAGGGTATCAAAATAGAAAAAGAGTCACGGGTAAAGGCAATCATGGAGAATGTGAATAGCGAAGGCCAGCAGGGCAGGAGGTGGGAGATGAACGGAACTCGTGGGGCTGTCCTTGAAGCACATAGCATAGCATCTTACCTACCTCTCTATCAGCGCCCTACCCATGTGAGACACTGCTCATCCGAAGGTATGTTTCAGCTTCCCACATGGTTAAAAGAGCATCAAACGTTGGCTTCCACCTGCTTTTTTTTTTCTATTGTTGATTTCATGACATTATGTACGGTGACAAAGTCGCAGTTGAGCTTGCATGAAAATGCGATCCTTAATTATATTCCAATCCAAATAATCACGCGATGGAGAGAGCGAGAGCAGCATTTCAAACAAGTTAAATGCCAGCCATGGATATCTATATTTTGTTGATTTCCGAAGGTACATTTTGCTTACCTACTCACCTAGATTCGAAACCATATAGGTTTCTTTAAACCTTAGACCCATTGAGTTCTGCAATGCTGCTAAGGTCAGAAATAGATGTTTTAATGTGATCATCTATGTTACTTCATTTTTTGCTCACTTCTCATATTAGTAGCTCAGGATCACCACTGCAGCTTGCTAGTCCAACAGCACTTTGTGCCAACACTGTGCTATCCTTGATGACGGTCTAGGCAGTAGACCATGGACCAAACCAGTTAAATGCTGAGAGGATTTTAGTACCAGAGGGAGAAGAAGAAAAATATGACAAAGGGTGAGTAAAAAACTTTGTATTTCCTCGTACACTTGTCTGGAAACAATATAACAATATATAGAGAAGCTGGTGCCACATGGCACGGTGTAACACGTAAAGGAGTGCGTGGATAGTGAAAAGTTTCTTATGCGACAAGCATAGTCTCTGAAGAATACAACATCTTCATCCTAATAAAGATCGTATCAAATGCACAAGAGAAAACACAAATGAAGAAAAGATAAAAACCAGAACTAGCTCTATCTTTAACAATGTGTTCTTCTTCTAGGTTCAATAAATGACTTGTGGAAAGATAATGGTGGGTCTGATCACAGGTACAATTGACGCTGATAGAATTGTTAGACAAGAACAAGAAATATTTTTTTAGATGAGTAACAAAATTTTAATTTAAAAGAACATAAATACAAATCCATAAGATTGAAAAAACAAAAGGAACCTCTAGCCAACAACCTTACAAGAAGTTTTATGCATACCCTTTCAATTTATCCCTCCAATATACTATGCTTGTATAACAAACTAAATAAACTTCCAATTTATAAGTTTCTTTCTAGGCAGCATCAACTCCCAGTTCATAACATGAATTTACACTGGACAGAATACTAAATAAACTATATAGAGCTAGAAGTAAATCATCACTTTTTTAAACAATGACATTATCCAAAAGAGGTCCCAAAAGTAAGCAAAGAAGGCACTTTCACTTTGTTAAACCAAACTCATACCATTGCATACAGTTCAACATAAGGACGGAACTCAGGACGTCCAGTAGAGCCATATCAATTGAAAGTTTTAACAGACCCCCTGATTCTTCTCTCAACAATTTCCCAGCATCAAACAAAAGAAAAATAACGCACTTTTTTGTTCTTAAGCCCGTAAAGATGTAAAAGACAGAGAGATAACAACTAATGTGCTTATGTGGCAACCTTTGATCTACTCTAGACAACTTCATTTAAGTTTGTAATTTTGTTTTTCCAACTATAAGTTTTCTTTAGACTTGTAACAAGGCTTTAGGCTATATCCTGTGTAGATATTTTGTTCTATTTAATTCAAAAATATATGATAGTTTTTTCTCCAGTCATTGGCTGTTATAATATCAGAGCCTTCAACCTGATTTTTTCTTTTCCATCATGTCATTTCAATGACAATTAATCCATTGTCATTCACAAAACAAAGATCATTCTATAGCTCATTAATCACTGTCAATTTTGCGGCTCCCCATTAAAGCTTACCTCAAGAAACTATATATTTTAGAAGCTACAACTTCACACTTTCTTGCTTTAGCGTGTCACACTATACTACCTCACTTACATAAGCACAATGGTTTCCCTAAGTGCAATCATCTTCACATTGTCGAAGTAGGCCTCGCTCTTCTTTGACATACCTCTATACCTTTAACTTATTGGTCTAATGCTTTTGCCATTTCAATGTATTTGATCAATCGAATGCCAACTCCGACATTAAATCCTCTTTTTTCCATGAGGATTGATTAGGTTCTCCTACTCATTACTCATGTATGATTTATTATAATATTTCTATAAAATATTAAAATAAAATTACAATAAATTGTACATATGTTAAAAAATCACGAAAATTTTCAAATTATCTTCTCATTAAGTGGTGAACATGTGGTAAAAATTTCAAGTGAATTCAATATCGTTTGGTAATTTTTTAAATGAGAGTTTAACGAAATTGTTGATAGAAGGTCAAAACTGATAACAAAATCAAAGTAGAGGGTTTGGTTTGTCAGTTCTTTTAATACAGGGGGCTAACTAAAATAAAATGCATAGTACAGATTTCAAATCGATAATTACCATATATATATATTAATTGCATCCAACACACTCTTAACAACATTATTTCCCTCTAGTAATATTTACCAAACAAACCTTTACTTGAAGGTGCAGGTGCATCACCTGCGTGGCTGCGTCCAAGGGTCTCCAAAACTTAATCATTTCGGATGTGGCTTTCCCCATGACCCCCTCGCCGAAAGAGTTCAGCTATTATTTGAGCACAAATACATAGAAAAGTAATATATCATGAGATATTAACAAGTGTATAGACTACTGATGAGGCAACAATATCCTCGTCAGTAAGACCCTTTCAGCATAAGATGTCGCAAAAATGTGGAGAACCTTCACACAAAAAAGAAAAATCTCACGAACCGTGCAGTGTATTAACACCTGAACCTATCCCTTTTTTCAAACTGCGCAATAAATTAAGAACTTTCCTTGTAGTGACACGTTATACAAACTTCAACATGGTTTATCATCACAAATTTCTTATCTTAACCATTTGTGTAAATGAAAGTACCATAAATAGCACCGAACACTAGTCAAGATCCTGATATAACCCCAAATACACAAGATTAGAGAAAGATAGATTAACACTGAAAAGAAGTCCGACTTACAAAATACCGAGCATCTTAATGGCGGCTCGCCACCCTAAAAAACTTTTATCTCAAATTTTCCTTATTCCCACTAAAAACTAACTATCCAATATATAGAAAATATCGTATCCTCATTACTCATTCTCTCACTAACATTATAATTTCATAGTTAACTAATGTGTTGAATTCTATTTCTAACCCTAACACACATGGATTGGCCTTATCTCAGAATATTGGACTCCTCATTCCAATGTAATTCCTCAACACGTCATAGCTTCATTGCAAGAGATGGTGGCCTAGTGAGTTACTCAATTGCGACATGGCTGATCCGAACAAATTTTCATTTTTGCCACAGATTACCAGAGGTATCCTCTTTTGCCTCCTTCTGAGTGAATGCTTCAATACGATGTAGGCGTTGCTCCAATGAATCAAGCACTTGAAGTTTCACCATTATCATTGAAAACGTTTGCATAGTAGCCTGCATCTCGTCCAATTTTTTATCAGCTCTGTCTGGATAATCTATCTTCAAATTGCCCTGAGAATCACTTGGCTCGGATACCAAATTGATAGGACCCCATAAATGACAAAAGAATTCAAACAATTTCATATAAGAAAACCAAAAAGATTACACTATTGAGTACCTTAACGGCGACTCGCCACCCCAAAACACTTTCACCCAAATTTTTCTTATCCCCCACTAAAAACTAACTACTCCAATAGAAAGAAAATATTGCTGCTCTCATTACCCATTCTCCCACTAGCATTGCAAATAGCTAACTAATGTGTTGAATTCCATTTCTACCCTTAACCCACATAAATTGGCCTTATCATATCCATTCTTGAGAAATTTCTTCCTTAAATGCAAATTTAGATACTTATTATGAAAATATATGTGCAGTGCTATTATTGTCACACCCAAAAGCCCAACCTTAGACAATTCAACTAACACTTATCATTAATTTCAGCTTGGTAACTCAAATGTTTTCATTCCTACTGATCTTTCATTAGACGTCAATCACCAAACAAATATGAAATTAACAAATTATTAGTTTTCCTAACATAAAAGTGCCATGGAAAATTAGTTATACCCAATGTAGCATCTGGAAGACGGCCATCCTAGATGGAAGTTATTGAGTCCTATAGGAAATAAGCATACAGTCCCGAAGTATTAAGTAATGAAGAAACTCCACAACGCCATTTAGTTAATGTGAAATACATTAGCCTTCTTCCAGGAACAAAGTTCACAGTTGGGCCTACAGTGACCTCAACAACAACAATATCTGAAAGCTAAATACAAAATTCAATCATGAGTCAGCTTACATATCAGTATCAATTTTAAAAATAATGCGCAAAAGCCTTCATCTGTTCAACGACAGAATCATGATGGCAGAAGTGATACTAAGAGTTCACAAAAAAGCTTTTATAATCCTGGTCTTTTTCTTTTCCAAGGGCAACTGTGGTTTGCACAGTGATCTTAATGTGTGTGTGAGTGCGTTTCATCTCCGAATGTGTTTCTTGAAGGAGATTAAGGTTCCACCATAAGACTTTTCGTATGACAAGATTTATATTTAGCTTTCTTTCAGACAGAGGGATCCAGATGCTGGGCCAAAGTGATTTATCTTTCAAAATGTGTTCTGTGGAGGAGATCAGAATACCATCCATAAAATTCTCCATATGATCAAATCTACTTACCTTTGGCCTTCTGAGTTTCATGTCTGGTGACTAATGTTGCTTCTCACGTACAAAAAGAAAAAATGCTAATATACAATTCATTTTGCAGCTACCAATGACATTAGATATGACAGGATGCCACCATTACCACTAACTGACCAACTAAAAAATGCTACTCTCTGAGAATTAACCATCATATGCCAAAACACGGTAGTTACAAAAATCATCGGTACTCGATAGAGGATTTAATCTATATGATAGAGGATATCAGTCGTCACAGTTAAACAACCATCATATGCCAAAACACGGTAGTTACAAAAATCATCGGTGCTCGATAGAGGATTTAATCTATATGATAGAGGATATCAGTCGTCACAGTCAAACAACCATTCATACAGTTACTTGACAAGAAGAAAGCAATTATTATATGCAAAGGGATCTTTGAATATTTGCCCTTCACTTTCTCTAATTTTAGAAAGAAAGACTATAGATGTCGAATTTTCAGGGAAAATCCACATTTCATAGGGATGACATGAAAACTCGGAACATTATTCCATAAGCACGTGAAAAGAACTATAGCTGCGCAGTTTAAGTAAAGTGCATAAAACTTTGAGCAGAGTAGCAAGAAAAATTACCACAAAAGTCAATAGCTTTTTTCAAGCCGTTGTTGCAACCATGATAAAACTCCTCCTCGGTTCGAATTCATCCATTTGATCCACCAGTCTTCGACCTCCATTGTAAGTGCTGCATAGTAGCACCTACAAGACAGTAATATCGCCTAAACGTTCGGACATCATTATGAATATATCAATGACCACTCTACTAACTTTGAACTTCAAGATTTATTCCTTCAACGAACTGATAAAACCGAATGCATACTGACAGATAGGTTGCTTCCTTATACTTCAAGTTTCAGTTACTTTAACAAAATGAGAGATATACAATCGATTTAACAGCGCGTGAAGAGAAAAACAAAGCGAGAGAATGAACGACCGATAAGCGAAGCATGTAGGAGCAGAGGTCGAAGGAAGCGGCGAGCCTTGTCAATCTCGTTGAGGTAATCAGAGTCAGCCACTGGCAACGATATCGGAACAAGAACAGACGGCCGGTGCTGCTACGGATCGAGGCTTGGAGTGAAAATGGTGAAAAGGCGTCAATTAAAGATCTAAGCGAGAGCCTCAAGCATGGCAAAGCTAATCTTTTCGCTCATATTTATAGTCCGCGGGTGCCGCTCAAATGAGCTCCAAATCATCCCTTATAAACCATGAGATTCCCACGTTTCCAAAGTTAATCGGTTAGTTTTCCTCCTTTTATTCCTTTTCATTACTAATTTTTTATAGTGTCTCACATTTCTCACCGTTAGAGGTAACTATTTAAATTCCTCTGCATGATTAATTTCTGACATTTTTGTATTATTTATTATTATTATAAATATATTTACTACTATTTTTAATTTATATAATATTAATTATTAATTTATTTTAATTATTTATAAGTTATAAATTATTATATTATTTATCCGTATTGAATAGGTCAATAAACAATAATTAAAAAATAATAAATATATTATTATTATTTATTGTATTTGATTCTAATATTTTCTCTCTGTCATGTACAGGTTAAAGTTCGGATTCTGACCTAGAACAGACAAACAACTCCGTGGTAAACTAAAACAATTTAATAAAACAAATAAATAAATAAAATGTAAAAAATTGAAGAGAACTTTTTCTATTACAGCTCTATTGATGATACTTCTTGTTTTAAGCTTGCTCATCACAACCTTAAAAACGTTGGTTTCTAAGTAACTAGAAATTTTATTGTCACGACTTGAAAGCAAATCTAACATAAACACTTGATCGAACGACTCAATTCTTGACAATGAGCACTTATTATTCACGGTAATCCAGTTCAACCTTCATTTCGTGATCAAAACTTCAATTCAACAATATTAACATGCGAATGGTTCTAGGGATAAACATAAAATGCATATTCCCAAGTAGCACGTGGCTATGCAAGTATAAGTTCTCTCACAAAGGGGGTGAAATCGTGAATAGAATTATGTGGAATTGTTACCATCGGTTTAGTGTACATCGTCAATGATATTTAGTGCGATGATCGTCTTCAACTCTTGGGCGTTTATTTTGGATAAAAAAGTTATTAGAATCAAATCAAATCGTGAACTTTATGATTAGCCTAAATTTAGTCCAATCTGTGTCCTTAAATATAAAACTAACTATTATGTTTTTTCATCGAAATTGGATTTGTTCTTCACGTCACTTGGTTCGACTCCAATTATATTTTTTTAAAACTTTGGGTGGCAATTGAATTCAATTCGAGTCTAACCAAATCGTATCCACCATTGATCGCATCCATGATTAGCATGAACTACTAATTCACTTAGATCACTAGAGCTTAAAATGGAAAAATTTCTACGACTACGCATAGGGGTGTTTACAACTGATTCGAAATTGTACAAATCAAATCAAACTGTTTGCTTCGGTTTAGTTTTATCCGGTTTCAAAGTCCAGTGAAGCAACATTTAGTCCTAAAATTTGAAAATCGATAAAATTTTATTCGGTTTCATTTTGACATACTCAAAACCGAACCGAACCAAACTGAATTGTCATTAAACTTTAAAAATGAAATAACAAAAATTCCAAACTACAGGGTCAATAACAAAACAAACATTAAACTATATTCGTTAATAAAACAAAACTTAAACTATCATATATTAACAAAACAAATATTCAAGTTTTTTTTCCACTAAACACATTTGCGGTCGCCCTCATATTTAGTGCGGGTAACTGCATATTGAGTGCATTTGCACTCATTTCAAGTACGGTAGACCACGTGAAGCCGAGGTCGTCCGTTCTCGAGCGTGTTTTGCATATATTTCGAGTGCAAACAACCGCAAATATTGAATTGTCAGCAACAGATAGTTTAAGGTTTGTTTTCACACTAACCCTATAGTTTAGAGTTTTTATTGATAATTTCTCATTTAAAAAATAATCAATATTTGATGTAAATAAATTGAAAATTTTATTTAAATTTCTTGATTCTATTTTGGTAACATTTAATATAGCTAATCATGTTTAATTGGTACATTTATTATTACTAATGAGAAATAGAATTAGGGCTAACATGTTGTATTGATTAGAGGTGACTAACAGGCAGGCAGGCTGGCGAGCTAGCCCACCCGCAGCGGCTTGAGTCAGCTTGCTACTGTAGCGGCTTGAGTCAGCTTGCTACTGTAGCGGCTTGAGTCAGCTTGCTACTGTAGCGGCTTGAGTCAGCTTGCTACTGTAGCGGCTTGAGTCAGCTTGCTACTGTAGCGGCTTGAGTCAGCTTGCTACTGTAGCGGCTTGAGTCAGCTTGCTACTGTAGCGGCTTGAGTCAGCTTGCTACTGTAGCGGCTTGAGTCAGCTTGCTACTGTAGCGGCTTGAGTCAGCTTGCTACTGTAGCGGCTTGAGTCAGCTTGCTACTGTAGCGGCTTGAGTCAGCTTGCTACTGTAGCGGCTTGAGTCAGCTTGCTACTGTAGCGGCTTGAGTCAGCTTGCTACTGTAGCGGCTTGAGTCAGCTTGCTACTGTAGCGGCTTGAGTCAGCTTGCTACTGTAGCGGCTTGAGTCAGCTTGCTACTGTAGCGGCTTGAGTCAGCTTGCTACTGTAGCGGCTTGAGTCAGCTTGCTACTGTAGCGGCTTGAGTCAGCTTGCTACTGTAGCGGCTTGAGTCAGCTTGCTACTGTAGCGGCTTGAGTCAGCTTGCTACTGTAGCGGCTTGAGTCAGCTTGCTACTGTAGCGGCTTGAGTCAGCTTGCTACTGTAGCGGCTTGAGTCAGCTTGCTACTGTAGCGGCTTGAGTCAGCTTGCTACTGTAGCGGCTTGAGTCAGCTTGCTACTGTAGCGGCTTGAGTCAGCTTGCTACTGTAGCGGCTTGAGTCAGCTTGCTACTGTAGCGGCTTGAGTCAGCTTGCTACTGTAGCGGCTTGAGTCAGCTTGCTACTGTAGCGGCTTGAGTCAGCTTGCTACTGTAGCGGCTTGAGTCAGCTTGCTACTGTAGCGGCTTGAGTCAGCTTGCTACTGTAGCGGCTTGAGTCAGCTTGCTACTGTAGCGGCTTGAGTCAGCTTGCTACTGTAGCGGCTTGAGTCAGCTTGCTACTGTAGCGGCTTGAGTCAGCTTGCTACTGTAGCGGCTTGAGTCAGCTTGCTACTGTAGCGGCTTGAGTCAGCTTGCTACTGTAGCGGCTTGAGTCAGCTTGCTACTGTAGCGGCTTGAGTCAGCTTGCTACTGTAGCGGCTTGAGTCAGCTTGCTACTGTAGCGGCTTGAGTCAGCTTGCTACTGTAGCGGCTTGAGTCAGCTTGCTACTGTAGCGGCTTGAGTCAGCTTGCTACTGTAGCGGCTTGAGTCAGCTTGCTACTGTAGCGGCTTGAGTCAGCTTGCTACTGTAGCGGCTTGAGTCAGCTTGCTACTGTAGCGGCTTGAGTCAGCTTGCTACTGTAGCGGCTTGAGTCAGCTTGCTACTGTAGCGGCTTGAGTCAGCTTGCTACTGTAGCGGCTTGAGTCAGCTTGCTACTGTAGCGGCTTGAGTCAGCTTGCTACTGTAGCGGCTTGAGTCAGCTTGCTACTGTAGCGGCTTGAGTCAGCTTGCTACTGTAGCGGCTTGAGTCAGCTTGCTACTGTAGCGGCTTGAGTCAGCTTGAGTCAGCTTGCTACTGTAGCGGCTTGAGTCAGCTTGCTACAGTAGTAAGCCGAGCTTGGCCCTGTCCCAATAGGCGGGTCGAGCCGAGCCCCGCCCCTGGGCTCGCGAGCTCGCCAGGGACCGAGCCAACCGAGTTAGCCCGTTTGGCTTGGCGGGCCAAGCTCCCGAGCCCACTCAGCAGCCCGCGGCCTGCCTCTCCCCTTGGCCTGCCCTCTCTCTCTCTCTACTGGCCTCGCCTTCTCCTTTTTCCCCAGCTCAATCGGGTGCTTTCTCGGAGAAAGTTTCTCCTTCTTCTCCCCTTGGCCCTCTCTCTCTCTCTCTCTCTTCTCTCTCTCGCTCTCTCTCTGTTTGTAGCAGCTGCAGCAGCTAGCAACGGTCCTAAGACCGTTGCCCAGCCTACTTCCCCTTGGCCCCCAACAACGCTGCAACAGTTTGTGACCGTTACTCTCTCTCTCTCTCTCTCTCTCTCTCTCTCTCTCTCTCTCTCTGTTTTGCAACAGCAGCCAACAACGATTTGTGACCGTTGCTGTGCTCTCTCTCTCTCTGTGTTTTGTAGCAGCAACAGCCAACCGTTGTTGCTCTCTCTCTCTATCTATTTTGTTGTAGCACCAGGTAACACCGTAGCAACAACGGTCATAAGACCGTTGCCGTTGCCGTTGCCGTTGCCATTGCCCTGCCTGCTTCCCCCAACAAGCAACGGTCTTGTGACCGTTGCCCCCTCCCCCTCCTCCTGTTCTATAAATTATCTTCCCCCCTCTCCATTTTTTTCACCAATCTCTCTTATTCTCTTAAATTCATTCTTCAATTTGCTCTCAATCAATTTGATGCTCTCAATCTGTAACACCCATGAATTTCTTATACGTGCATAGCCTAGTTATGGTATGTCAAGGGAGTTAATGTTATTCTAGGGCTCTTCTTATTATATGTGTTAGAAGGAGAGGAGAGTGAAAGTGAGGAGCGAAAAGCTATTAAGTGAAGGGGTTCAGGGTTTTAGTAGATCAGTTAAAGTTTATGTAAAGATAAAAAGCCAAAGAAATCAAGGGGATGGAAGCTTCAACATTTGGAAGATATGAAATAGTGATTTTGGTGGAAAAGTAAAAGAGAATAGTGTGAGAAAAGAGGGTTGAAAAGTCTAAGGACTAAAGGTGATTGAAAAGTCAAGAAAGGAAATAAACCAGTGGGAAGAAAGTTTGATGAAAAGTAAGAGAAGTGTGGAGTTCAACGTGAGGAAAGGAGGAGAAGGAAAAGGGTGGGTTACCTTTTAAATTAAGGAAGTTAAGTGGAGTTTTTAAAAATAATGGAAAAAAATTGATTATTATAAATTGGAAAGTAATGGTGTAAAAAAGGGAATTTTGGTCTTATTTCCCTTCTTCTCCAACGAAATCCACAGCCACCATAGCTAGGGTTTCTTCCTCCATTCCTTCAAGATTTTGCAAGGTTTCAAAGTAAGTTTTTATGGGTTTTGTTGGTGATACCCCTAGGTGTTGATTTTGAGTGTTTTTGATGTGTTTTGGGGAAGTTTTAGGAGAGTTTGTGAAACCCTAAAATGGAGCTCCGAAATTCTTGTTTCCTTTGATGATTTTCTTTCTATTTTGGTTGTTTAAACTCTAGATAGATTAGTTGATGTTGTTTATGGAGTTAGATAGGAGTATTGGTGGAGTTTGTGGAAAAAATCGGTTTGGGAACATTAGTGGCTGATTCTGGTTTTGTGTTTTCAGAATTGTTAAGTTGTTTGGTTGGTTAATTTGAGTATTTCAATAGAAAGTAGACGTGTAGAGGTTTTCGGATTGAGGTGGGACGTCGAAATCCGTTGAAAAATGAGGGAGTTATGGCCGTTTGAAGTTGGATGGTGGAAATTATGGGAATTTCGGATTTTAGTGTTTAAGTTGTTAAAGTTTGTTTAAATTGTGTTGACTTAGTTTAGGATTTTTAGAATATTGCTAAGTAATTTCCCTTAACGTGCTAGGTTGACAAACGAGTATTTGGCCTAGCCGAAGTGAGCAAACACGTGCAGGAGTCCAGGTAAGTAGAGGATGTGTGTTTTGCCTTCGGGCCTACATCATAGAATGGTAGAGAATTGTTTGTTTGCTTTGTTTGGTTGTTGTTTGGTTGTTTATTTCAGTTGGTGTTTTAGTATTGCCTGGACATGTGTTAGTGTTTTTACACACTTACACGCAAGTGCACGTGTCGCTAACGAAGTAATAGAATAAGTAAAGTATCGATCCCACGAGGATATTGTTAATTGTATTTAAATTCGCTATAAAAATCTTATAAAAATATTAAATTGCTGGATAAAAATTAGAAATAAAATATGAATAATGATGCAATAAAATAAAGCAAGTTGAACGAGGTAAAATCGGTGAATAAAGGCCTTGGCTAGGATCGATTTCTTCGTTACGATGATTTTACACTGATGCTCTGATAATGCTCTGCAGCATTGTCTAAGAACAGCAAGAATTAAATAATTCTAGGATTCTTTCGAATTGCCTAGATAAATTCAAATTAGAATTTCCTTCGACTTTGAATGAATGTAACTAATATTGAATTTCTTATATGCTCTATTCTTATCGCCAATCGAATTAACGTTAACTACCTTGTAACGTATTAATCCAATTAATCAATCGTGCATCTTAACATTTATATTTACCTGTCGATAAAATATAAACATGAAATATCAAACTATCTGTCGATATAAATTGAATTAGACGAGGAATATCACGAAAGATTGTTCCAAACAAAAATGCATTAGCAATGCTACAGTATTAATCACAAAACAGTAAGAATTCTTATATTTCTAGGGTTCCGTCGAATTGCCTAGATAAATTCGTTTTAGAATTTTCTTTTCGATTTTGAAAAGACAAAAACTTAATATGAATTTTCTTGTGAACCTATTCTTAAATACCAAATAGATTAATGTTAGCGATTTTGCAACACTTTTAATCTATTCAATTTCTCATGCATCTTTAATTCCTATTTACCTATCGATACAATAGGAATATGTGAAATCAAAATTGTCTATCGACATAAATTGAATTAAGCAGTTCAAATCATGAGAAATCATTCAATGAAAAATACGTAGCATTCATAGATCAATCAAAAAAACGTAACGAATACTACCGTCCTAACCAAGATAAAAAAGTTTAACTACTAGACATAATTAAAATAAACTAACAATAATTGTGTTCATAAAAAAATATATTGCAATAAAAATAAGAGAAGAAGAAATTATCCAAGAAGAATGGCCGTCGTCCGTCTGGTCTCCTCTCCCCTCTTTTGCTTTCTTCTCCAGCAAGCCTTTTTGTTACGCAGCAGAATACCCTTCATATCTCCAAGAAAAATATATTAAAATATGCTCTCCTGGATCTACTCTTCTCTCCACGTAAGGAGTTGTACCGAAATTCCTTTTAAAAAAATATCTCCTTTAATTCTCCATGCAATCTTCTCTTTCTGTCTCCAATCTCCATTATCTTTAATTGTTTTCCTTTTTATTTAGCTTTCCAGAATGTTGCTTTTTTCTCTCTCTCCAATTGGCTTCTCTTTCCACGTGTTTCATCATTCAAATTCTTCTTCTTCTAATTGGATTTCCTTCCTTTTTGTCCTCTTTTGTATGCCATGTGTCTTCTCCTCTTTTCTTCTTTCCAAATTTCTCTTCCTTGATTCTTGCCTTCACTTTTTTTCCATAAATCTCAGCATTTGAATTCGAATTTCCCACTATAAAAATAACATTCAATTATGAAAATATAAAATTTGATTTCAAGAGAAAAATGTGTTTTTAATAGAGAATTGGCATTAAATACATCAAATTGAATAAAAACACTAATGTTGTAGCATTACATGGCAATTGTAATAATTCATACCCATTTATTATTGCAATCACTCAATTCATATAAGTTTTCTTATGTAAAATTTGCATAAAATGACTCTAAAATAAGAGTCATCAACATGCATCATTGTTTGCAAACTACGAAACGAACGAGTTTTGAGCATGGTTTTGAATGGTGAGATTGAAACGTAATGTGGTTGTGTTAGAGTCACCCAGCTGCGTTAGGGTAACACCTGCAAGGAACTCTAGTAGAGTTTCTCAGTCTCGTTAAGGTGGTATCTGCGAGGGACTAGCAGAGTTGAGTCACCCAGTCGCGTTAGGGTAGCACTTGCGAGGAACTCTAGTAGAGTTTCCCAATCGCGTTAAGGTGGTACCTGCGAGGGACTAGCAGAGGTAGAGTCACCTAGTCGCGTTAGGGTAGCACCTGCGAAGAACTCTAGTAGAGTTTCCCAGTCGCGTTAAGGTGGTACCTGCGAGGGACTAGCAGAGGTAGAGTCACCCAGTCGCGTTAGGGTAGCACCTGCGAGGAACTCTGGTAGAGTTTCCCAGTCGCGTTAAGGTGGTACCTGCGAGGGACTACCAGAATTGCAGTTTAGCACTTACAATGAGTTCCGTTCTGTGAATGAGCGAGCAACGAAATGCACACGAAACAAGAGCAACTGAGCGAGTAGAAACTTCATGTGTTAGGGGTTGTGTTGCATTATGTTTTTAGTATGTATTATTCCTTACTTACTAAGCATTAGACTTACGTTTTGTGTTCCGTGGTATAGGTGTCTACAGGAGTACAGGTTAGAGCTATGAGGAAAGCTAGGGTTGGGACGCAGTCGTTGATGTACGCTGTATGCTGGTGCGGGCAGTTGTCGGGGCGTCTCGACCATGATCTTCAGAGAGATGTGGGTAGAACGGTATTTTGCATTATATAGTTTTTACCTATCTGGAGTTTGTAAAAATAATGTGGTTATTTTGTGGGATTTGTCTATATAAAAGATGGTTTTATAAATGTGTATTTTCAGGTTTTGGGTTTTGGAAGTTTTAGGCATTATGCCGCTCGTTTTGGTTTTAAAACAAAAAAACGTCGAGTTCCCGTTCTCTATTTTTTTTGTTATCCGTTTTAAGTCGGTTTTCTAAGATTTTTACGGGACACGGAGTCGAGGGTTTCTAGAATGTGTGGGTAAATTTTTAGGTGATTTGGAGGTGATTGGCTCGATGAAAAATGAAGAAAAGTGGAGAAAGGTCGAAAAAGGGGCATTTTTGGCCGAAAGAACCCGAGAGGGCCCGATCGATTGGGCTGGGCACGCGATCGGTCGGACTGGGGCGCGCTGCTGCGCGCGCGGCACCCAGCACCCAAATTTTGATTTTTTTTTCTAAATTTTGCCTATTTCTAAAATGTTTTGATCCGACCTTTTTCGACGTATTTTAAACGTATTTTACGCACGTTTTCCAACATTTTTTGAGGGTTCGAAAAACCCGAAAACCGAGTCCAATAATTTAAGAAAATTATTTTAAACTCGTTTTAAACACGGTTTGGGTTAGCAAAGTAGCGCACCGAGCTGGGGCGGGTTTGGGGGCGTTACACAATCAATTTCTCTCTTCTTACAATTCATTCTTTTCCTCGTTCAACAAGGTAAAATTTAGTTTTTTTTTTTTATTACATATATTTACATAATTTTTAATTGTAGTTATATTAACTAATTTTTTTTGTAGGTTTCATATACGTGGAGTTGATCAATTCACACCACCTACAAGCTTCTGTTGGACATTGGTTTTGTGGTATCAGTTTATTATTAAAAATTTAATTTTATATTTAGTTTTATTTATTATGTATCATCGCAATTATATTATTGATGATAATGATGACATAGTGGAAATTAGAAAATTAATTCCTACATTTTCTATAGGACAATCATTTGCACAAACATTCACTTCACCTAGAAAAAGAAGACAAAAAACTTTGAATGCATGAAAACATTTTGATTTAAAAGATGTTAAAATTGCGGGCAAAATAGAAAATAGAGCTCAATGTAAATATTGTGCTAAATATTTTGTTTATACTTTTGGTAGCTCTACTAGTACTATTGGTAGACATTTTCAAAAATGTCACTTAAATGTTGAAACACGAGATTCAACACAATCTCAATTAAATGTTAGTGGTAATGACATTTTCACATATTCATAAGATAGAATAAGAAAAAAAATAGCACAACTTGTAGCACAATCCGAGTTACCTTTATCATTCTTCGATAGTGAAGTGTTTGAAAATTTATGAAAGAATATGTTACTCCTAGTTTTAAACGTGTCCCTAGAAGTACTACTAGAAGTGATATCCTTAAAATATTTAATGTAACACCCGGTATTTTCGGCCATGTAATAATCTGTTGAATTATTGTATGAATTTAATTTGCCATTATTACAATAACTATTTTATTGTAAACTTTGGAGCATTTAATGGGGAGAGAACCGAACTAAAGGCTAACTAAACTAAACATTAAGTTTAAAATGCATGGAAGGGTAAATTGGAGAGAAATTAAGGTTGGTGGGAGAAATCAAATGGATGATTGACACTTGGCAAACTTGTTGAAGAAGCCATACTCTTTTCTCTCACCTCCTACGTGAAACCCTCTTCACTCCTCTTCTCTGCTCTCTCTCTCCTTTTTTCTCTCTGCATTCTCTCTTCCAGTCGACAAGCAACCATCGAAGATTTACTTCGATCTCCTCAGATTTTCTTCTACTCCTCCGCTAAGGTAAACATCTACTAATGCTAACAAGTTTGGACAAGTTTAATGTGGGTTTTTCCCGAAGTTTAGGGTTATGGTATTTTGTGAAAAACTCACTGTCTTTGGATGAAAACATACCGGTTTGTTTTCTAAGGGTTTGAATGAGTTTGGAACAGACTCTTCTGACTTATTTGTTAGCATTTGCAGCTTGTTTATTTTCTGAACGTACATGTACAGGTTCGAACATTTCCGAGACTTTTCGGCTAACTGCATCGAGGATAACAGGTAAGTTCATAACCGTAGGTTGGCCCTTAAGGCCCTACATCACGGAGGTACTAGGTTTCCTGTCCTGTCGGGTTGTTTTGGGTAGAAAGGTTATAGTCTATGTTCTGAAATGTCTGGCTTCGATTTACTTTCTGTTGTCTTATTTCTGCTGTCTGCCTGTTTAAGTTCAAGCACCGTTCATGCATACACGTTTTCTCTGAAAGACATGCAAATGTTTTCTGTACACTGTTTGAAACTAAACAAGATAAAATCTGACTGAAATGTACCAGGTTAAGTGCGAGACGGGGACTGGCCCCAGAACTGTTTACTGTTTACCGTTTACTGTACTGTATCCCTGAATGTGCCTGATAGTGCACCCTCCCCCTCCCCCACTGTTTTCCAGTTCCCCTATAAGCTCCACTTAATTCTACTGCCACTGTAACTTAATGCTCTGTACTGTCACCGTATTTCTGAAAAACTGCATGCATAGCATTTTGCATCACTGCATTCTGATTATGTCCTTACTGAGTTTTAGACTCATAGGTGAACTCTCTGATGTAGGTACTGAACCTGAAACCGAGGACCTTGTTCCTCAAAATGACGATCTGATGTAATTGGTGGATCGAGCTCACAGGGTGGTTGCTGCAGATAGACATAATTCTGTTCTGAGGTTCAAGTTTTTAAAATATAGTTTATATTGTAAAGTTTTATGAAATTCTGGTCTTTGTGTTAAAAGCCCTGTAGAAAACTTCTGTTTTGGGAGTTTATGTAAATCTATGTTAAGTTTTGTACTGTCTTTGAAATTTTGAAACAATGTATAGATTCTGTTTCAATGTTTAAAACCGCTGTATTTGATAGTTAAGTTTGTATTCTACAGTATTCTGGAATTTGTTTGGGATATTCTCTGATAATCTGTGCATGGATTGTCTCGTGTTTTGGAATAATCCATGCAGTTATTTTCTTGATCTTCTGTTAGGTTTTCTAACTTCTGTCATGTTCCCATGCATGTTTTAAAACTGTGTTTAGAATCGGGTTTGAAGGTTTGAAGCTCTTATGCCTTCTGTTTGAAGTTTTCTGTTCTTATGACCTCCTGTTAAAGTTGTCAAGTTTTGCCTTAAAAGCTGTATCTTCCGATCACGTTCACTGCTGCTTTAAGCATACATCCACCGCCAAACAGTGATTTTGCCTTAGGTTTTTTCCTCCTGCCGATCTCGTTTATTGCCTGCATCCACCGATGACGTCATCCATCTTCCGGTTGACGTCATCTTCTTCTACCGATTTCGTTTATTGCCTGCATGCAGCGATGACGTCATCCATCTTCCGGCTGACGTCATCTCCTTCTACCGATTTCGTTTATTGCCTACATCCACCGATGACATCATCCATCTTTCGGCTGACGTCATCTCTTTCTACCGATTTCGTTGACTGCCTGCATCCACCGGTGACATCATCCATCTTCCGGCTGACGTCATCTCCTTCTACCGATTTCGTTCACTGCCTGCATCCACCGGTGACGTCACCCATCTTCCGGCTGATGTCATCTCCCTCTACCGATTTCGTTTACTGTCTGTTCCTACCGGTGAACTCTATTCTTGTTTATAGTTCACATCCACCGATTAGCACTGTTCATCTTTTGTTATATCTGCATCCACTGATAGCTTTTACCTTCTGCCCAGTTTTACTCTCCTCCTTCCGATTATCACTGTACACTTTTGTTTTATTTAATCCACCGAAGCTCTTTTTATACTAAGTCTCCCGCCAGCCTGAATTCTTTTAAATTAAGTTCACTTCTGTTTTCTGCTTCACCTGAGAACTCTCTCTCTCTCTCTCTCCCTATAAATGTTTTCTGTTACTCACTGCAGTTTCTCCCTCTCTGTAAAGTTACGTTTATAGGGTTTGCGATGACAGTGCATGTTTCCTGTCATTCGGTTCTGTTTTCCGTTAAAGTTTTAAAAGTTCAGTTGGCTTTCATAAGTTGTTCCAGTAACGCTGTCTATTCTGTTTATGTAAAAAAAAAAATTAGTCACCGTTTTCAGTCCACTGTCCCGGAGTGATGGCTCCGATCCCGGACTCCGATCGGGTTCGGTTTCTGGGCTGTCACATTTATAGATTTGAAAAATGAATTAATTATATTTTTTCAAATGCTCATTCAATGTCTATTTGCATTACTTCTGATTTATGGAGCGCACGTAATGTTATTGATTATATAGTGGTAACATATCATTTTATTGATGAATTTTGAAAATTAAATAAAAGAATTTTAGAATTTCGTAATTGTGAATATCCTCATGCTGATACCACAATCTGTAGATTTATTATGACAATATTGCAAGAATATTCTATTAAAGATAGAATTTTTAACATAATTCTTGATAATACTAGTGCTAATGATGTTGATATTTCTCAATTTAAGGATTTTTTACAATTAGATGTTACTCGTAATTCCCTTTTTCACATGAGATATGTGTGTCATATTTTAAATTTGGTTGTTAAAGATGATATGTTATATATTTCACCTCATATTAAATTAATTAGGTCAACAATTTCTTATATTATTGGGTCTAGTTTGAGACTACAAGAATATAAAATTTTTTGTAGAGCTGCCAACTTAAACCAAGAAAATTAAAAATCGACGTAGATAGGTGGAATTCAACTTATTTGATGATGCAAAATAGGCTATATTGGCAAGTTATTTGTGTTTTTATTATTGATAAGACGCAAAGTATTAACCGTGACAAATCTAGTTGCGATTTTGCTAATATATTTTTTGATTTTTTAAAACCTTTTTATGATATTACAAATTCAATGTTCTAGAATTTATTATCTCACTTCTAATATTATTCTTCCTATTTTTGTAGATTTAACATGTAATTTTACAAAATATCGATAAATAGGTTAATTTAATAATATTCTTAATAACATGGAAACAAAATTTAAAAAATATTGGCATAACATTCCTCTTATTTTTTGTTATGCATGCATCATGGATCCTAGATTTAAATTAAAAGGAGTATGTCTTATGCTCAATAGAATTTCTGCAAATTTATGTACTCAACCTTTAATTACTAGTGATGACATAACAAATGGAGTTTTAAATTTATATGCTTCTTATGAAACAAAATATTTCAATATTAATTATTATTATTCACAACCTCCACATACCGAGAGTTATCCTAGTAGTAGTAATTGTGGTGGTAGAGGTAGTTTTAGTCAACAATATAGTATTGATGATATATGAAGTGAATTACAAACTAAAAATTATTCTACTTTTTCTACAAATGAACTCAATATTTATTTTGAATCTCGTTTTCAATTTTCTCGAGATGAGAATTTTAATATTTTAGATTGGTGGAAAAGACATTCTATCACATATCATATTCTTTCTATAATGACACGTGATCTACTAACACTACATGTTTCTATTGTAGCATCGAAATCTGCTTTTAGTGCAGGTGGACGTGTTTATGATGAACAAAGAGGAAGACTCGCACCGGACCTTGTGAAGCTGCTCATTTGTATCAAAGATTGAACCGACGCCAAGACGAGAGATCAACAACGAGAGGATGAAATTCTTGAGGAGTTTACGCAGTTGGATGTTGACGACTAGAGATTCTTTTTATTGAACTTCTTTTGTAATTTGAAGTAAGTTTTTTTTCAAATTTGTAAATTTGTAATTTTTATTAAATTTCTTTTGTTCTTTTGGATTTGAAGTATATGTCAAAATATTTTTAATAATATTTATGTGATATTTTTTATTAGATAATCTCAAATAATTTTTTTATTAATATATTTAATTTTATATACTTTGGCTTAACATAACTAATTTTTAAATTAAATGAGTAAATGTCGTTGACATATAATTATTAATACTTATTATAATTTTAAATAATTTTTTTAAAAAAACTTATATTAACATAAGTTGAAAATATTTTGTGACGCCCCCAAACCCGATTGGGGTCGGAGAGCCATCACACTGGACATTTAATAGGAAACGAGACATATTTTTTTTTGAACTTTACTTTTAAAACTTTAACAGAAAACAGAATCGAAAGACATAAAACATATTAATATTTAGGCTACAGAAATAGACGACAGAAGACAACAGGAAGAAACATAGAAAACTCTAAAGAAAACACTTTACAGAGAGAGAAACTACAGTGAAAATCAGAATTTATAGAATGACAGAGAGAGAATGAGAACTAATTTAAAACTGTGTTACAGGAGTGAATAAATTAAGAAACTAGGAAAAACAGGAAACAGAAATGGACGACTGAAATAAAGAAACAGAGAGAATGAAAACGGAAATACAGAAATGGACGACGGTTTTTCAAAATGCGACAGGAGTGGGTGAGGAACAGGAGCGGAAAACGTAGTTAAACTGGGCGGAAAAAGTAAGACAAAAGACAAGCGGTAGATGTGAATAAAACAAAGGTGAACAGTAGCAGCGGTGGATGTGAATAAGACAAAAGTGCACAGTAGCAGCGGTGGATGTGAATAAACTAGGCGGGTGATGCAGACTGGCGGAAGATGTAAAACAGATGACGTCAGATGACGTCATCAACGGTGGATGTAAATAAACTGGGCAGGCGAGACTGTGACGGCCCCCGACCCGGTCGGGGACGAGGAGCCATCACTCCGAGACATTCCAAAATGGGGACTATTTTTTTTTTAAACATTTATACTTTTAAAACCTTAACAAAGAGTATAAACCTTCTCTGGAAGTGAAACTGGAAGACACATTTAAGCTGGATGACAATTAAAATCGGAATACAGAAAATAGAGAACTTTTATAAATTGATGGCGAAAGAAAACAGAAAAAAAACAGGAACATTTAAATTTTTGGGCGTAAACCTTCTCTGGGAGTGAAGGCTGAAAGACAAGCGAATGACGTCAGGCGGAAGATATAATTTTAAAGGCAGCGGTGGAAAAATGTGAATAGTGGATAATGTGAATAAAAATGGAGGAGAACAGTAGCAGCGGTGGATGTAAATAAAACAAAGTGAAACAGTAAAAACGGTGTGATGTGAATAAAGGAACTGGGAACAGTAACGGTGGATGTGAATAAGACAAAAGTGAACAGTAACCGGTGGATGTGAATAAGACAAAAGTGAACAGTAACCGGTGGATGTGAATAAGACAAAAGTGAACAGTAACGGTGGATGTGAATAAGAAGAAAGTGAACAGTAACGGTGGATGTGAATAAGACGAAAGTGAACAGTAACGGTGGATGTGAATAAGACAAAAGTGAACAGTAACGGTGGATGTGAATAAGACAAAAGTGAACAGTAACGGTGGATGTGAATAAGAGAAAGTGAACAGTAACGGTGGATGTGAATAAGACGAAAGTGAACAGTAACCGGTGGATGTGAATAAGACAAAAGTGAACAGTAACGGTGGATGTGAATAAGACGAAAGTGAACAGTAACCGGTGGATGTGAATAAGACGAAAGTGAACAGTAACGGTGGATGTGAATAAGACAAAAGTGAACAGTAACGGTGGATGTGAATAAGACAAAAGTGAACAGTAACGGTGGATGTGAATAAGACGAAAGTGAACAGTAACCGGTGGATGTGAATAAGACGAAAGTGAACAGTAACCGGTGGATGTGAATAAGACAAAAGTGAACAGTAACGGTGGATGTGAATAAGACGAAAGTGAACAGTAACGGTGGATGTGAATAAGAAGAAAGTGAACATTAACCGGTGGATGTGAATAAGACGAAAGTGAACAGTAACGGTGGATGTGAATAAGACGAAAGTGAACAGTAACGGTGGATGTGAATAAGACAAAAGTGAACAGTAACGGTGGATGTGAATAAGAAGAAAGTGAACAGTAACGGTGGATGTGAATAAGAAGAAAGTGAACATTAACCGGTGGATGTGAATAAGAAGAAAGTGAACATTAACCGGTGGATGTGAATAAGACAAAAGTGAACAGTAACGGTGGATGTGAATAAGACAAAAGTGAACAGTAACGGTGGATGTGAATAAGACAAAAGTGAACAGTAACGGTGGATGTGAATAAGAAGAAAGTGAACAGTAACCGGTGGATGTGAATAAGACGAAAGTGAACAGTAACCGGTGGATGTGATAAGACGAAAGTGAACAGTAACCGGTGGATGTGAATAAGACGAAAGTGAACAGTAACGGTGGATGTGAATAAGAAGAAAGTGAACAGTAACCGGTGGATGGAATAAGACAAAAGTGAACAGTAACGGTGGATGTGAATAAGAAGAAAGTGAACAGTAACGGTGGATGTGAATAAGACGAAAGTGAACAGTAACGGTGGATGTGAATAAGAAGAAAGTGAACATTAACCGGTGGATGTGAATAAGACAAAAGTGAACAGTAACCGGTGATGTGAATAAGACAAAAGTGAACATTAACCGGTGGATGTGAATAAGAAGAAAGTGAACATTAACCGGTGGATGTGAATAAGAAGAAAGTGAACATTAACCGGTGGATGTGAATAAGAAGAAAGTGAACATTAACCGGTGGATGTGAATAAGACGAAAGTGAACAGTAACCGGTGGATGTGAATAAGAAGAAAGTGAACATTAACCGGTGGATGTGAATAAGACAAAAGTGAACAGTAACCGATGGAGGTGAATAAGACAAAAGTGAACAGTAACCGGTGGATGTAGAGTTTAAAGACAAAATTGACAACTTTTAACAGGAATCCATAAAACAAAAGTCGTGAAAACAGAAGGTATGAAAGCTTCAAACTTTAGAAAACGATTCAAAACATGATTTTGGACATATCCGGGAAACACGACATAATTTTAAGGAAACAGATTGCATGGATGACTCTAAAATCAGAGATAATCCATGCACATCTTAAAGGAGAAAATATTCCAAACAATTCCAGAATATTTCAGAACATAAATTCAACTGTCAAATACAGAGGTTTTAAATACATCAACAACAGAACCTATATATTACAAAATTTCCAGCAGAATTTTTTAAACAAAACACACGACTATAACAGAGTTTTAGAACAAAACACCAGAATTCTAGAAGAGTTTACAGATATGAACTTTACTTTAAAGACTTAAACCTCGAGACAGAAAATTATGTATGGCTGTAGCAACCACCCCCGAGAGCTCGAACCACCAGCCACCTATTCATCAGACTGAGGCACAAAGTCCTCATTTTCAGGTTCAGTACCTACATCAGGGAGTTCACCTATGAGTCTAAAACTCAGTAAGAACATATATAAATGCAGTGATGCATATGCTATGCATAGACTTTCAGAAATACGGTGACAGTACAGTACATTACATTTCAGTGGCAGAGGGGTATAAGTAGGCCTTATAGGGGAACTGGCAAGTGCACGACAGGCACAAACAGATATACAGAAACAGAACAGTAGGCCAGTCCCCATCCCGCACTTAACCAATACATTTCAGTCAGATTTTTATTTTGCTTAGCTTCAAACCGTGTACAGAAAACAGTTTTGTATGAACTTTCGGGAAAAATCGTGTATGCATGGACATTTACAGTGCTTCAACTTAAACAGCAGAGAACAGGAACATAAAACAATGGAAACATAAAAGGAAACATAGAACTTAACTCTAACCCTTCTACCCGAAACCAACCTACAGGATGTAAAACCTAGTATCTCCAAGATGTAGGGCCTTAAGGGCCAGTCCACACACATGAACTTACCTGTTTGCTGCGGTGTTGAAAGTGTTGAACGTGTTGCCTTGGTGAGGCACGAACCTGAACATGCATGTAAAGAAAATGAGCAAAGCTGCAAATGCTAACTAATAATATGTAGGGTATGCAGCAACTCCTTTCAAACCTTTGAAAACAAACTAACGTGTTTTCATCCAAAAACAGTGAGTTTCTCTCAAAATGTCGTAACCTTAAACTTCCATAAAACTCACATTTTACTTATCCAAACTCATTAGCTTAAACAGATGCTTACCTCTACTGGAGAAAATAGGAGAATGGAAGTTTTTGGAAAGATTGAAATCGCCAGAAGGAGAGAAAACCGAGAGAAATGAAAGGAAGCAGAAGGAAGCATATGAGAAAAGTGAGGGTTTCACGTAGGAGGGGAGAGAAAAGAACATGGCGTCTTCAACAAGTTGCCAGGTGTCACTCATCGATTGGCCACCTCCCACCAACCTTAATTGGCTCCCAATTTTACCCTTCAATTGGTTTTTAACTAAATTTCTATTTAGTTCGTCGAATCGGTTCTACAACCACTCTCATTCAATTGAACACGTTGGCAATTAAAAATAGTCATTGAATTAATATCGGAGTAATTCCGCTTACATATCCAGGGAATAAATACATAGGCAAAAATGCCGGGTGTTACATTCCACCCACCTTAACAGAAATTTTGTCCCCAAAATTTGCCTAAGCAAAGAGGTCTGGATATTGAACCCTGACATCCTCTTGTCTTTCCCATGTGGCTTCCTCTACATTATGATTTCGCCATAAAACTTTCACCAATGGGACCACTTGATTGCACATCACTTTGAGTGAGGTATCCAGTATCTGTATGAGCCTTTCTTCATATGTCAGCGTCGGCATGATATCAAAATCCACCTGTTTCACGATCTGAGTTGGATGTCGTACACATTTTCTCAGCATCGAAACATGGAAGACATTGTGAACTCCATCCATTGACGCTGGCAATTGTAGTCTATAAGCCATGTTTCCCACACGCTTCAAAATGGAAAATGGGCCAATGAACCGTGGGCTGAGCTTTACTTTCTTACCGAATCTCATTACGCCCTTGAAAGGCGACACTTTCTAGAATACCTCATCGCCCTCAGCGAACTCTAAGTCTCTTCTTCTATGGTCCGTATAACTCTTCTGTCGACTCTGAGCAATCTTTATTCGTTGTTTGATAGCAGCTATCACCTCAGACATCTGCTGTAATATCTCAGGGCCGATAAGGTTGGTTTCTCCGACCTCATCCCAACACAATAGGGATCTACACTTTTTTCCGTACAAAGCTTCATAAGGAGCCATGCCAATTGTAGCCTGGTAACTATTGTTGTAAGCAAACTCCACGAGTGGCAAATATCTACTCCAAGGAGCATGAAATTCCAATACGCACGATCTTAACATATCTTCCAGTATTTGAATTGTTCTCTCAGATTGTCCGTCAGTCTGTGGATGAAATGTCGTGCTGAAATCCAACTTTGTACCCAAGGAGTTCTGCAAACTTCTCCAAAACCTGGAAGTGAATCTGGGATCACGGTCTGAGACGATCGATACAGGAATGCCATGCAGCTTAATAATCTCATTAATATACAGCTCTGCGTACTGATCCATGGAGTACGTCGTCTTCACAGGTAGAAAGTGGGCCGACTTCGTCAATCTGTCCACTATGACCCAAACGCTATTATGGCCCTTAGCTGTTCTTGGTAGGCCAACAACAAAATCCATCATTATGTTCTCCCATTTCCATTCGGGGATCGGGAGAGGCTGAAGCGTTCCACTTGGTCGTTGATGTTCAGCTTTGACCTATTGACATATCATGCACGACTCCACATATTTGGCCACTTCATTCTTCATATTCGGCCACCAGAAGTGAAGTTTCAAGTCCTGATACATCTTTGTGCTTCCAGGATGCACAGAGAAAGAAGATGAATGGGCTTCTAACAAGATGTGCTTCTGTAGCTCTTCGTCTTTCGGAACATACCATCTGTTTTTGAACTTCAGAATACCATCTCCCGAGTAACTGAAATCGGAAGAGGCCATAGGTAACTTGCTCACAATATCAGCCATCTCCTTTGAATTGGTCTTCTGGGCCTCCTTAATTCGGTCCAGGATGGTGGGCCGCAGTGTCAAGTCCGCTAGTATGGCCGATAGCCCAGAAACTATCTCCATATCGAACTTCTGTATCTCTGTCCTCAATGGCATTGATACGGCCGACATAGTCAGTTGCATAGTAGCTGGCATCCTGCTCAGTGCATCAGCTACCACATTAGCTTTACCAGGATGGTATTTAATCTCAACATCGTAATCTTTCACAAATTCTAACCACCGCCTTTGTCTCATGTTTAGCTCTTTCTGGGTAAATATGTACTTCAGGCTCTTGTGATCAGAAAACACCTCACACGATTGTCCGTGCAAGTGGTGTCTCCATACTTTCAGCGCAAATACGACTGCCGCTAGCTCGAGGTCATGTGTAGGATAGTTTTGTTCATGGTTCTTCAATTGTCTGGATGCGTATGCTACAACTTTCCCTTCTTGCATTAATACACATCCCATGCCAACCGTGGATGCATCACAGTATACGCTGAATTTGCCGTCTTCAACTGGCAATTCTAACAGTAGGGCAGTAGTTAATTTCTGCTTAAGTGTCTGAAAACTCACCTCACAAGCTTCAGACCACCTGAACTTGATGTCCTTCCTCGTTAAGCTGGTCATAGGCTTCGCTATTACAGAAAATCCCTTGATAAACTTTCTATAATAACCAGCTAACCCGATAAAACTCCGTACCTCACTGGCATTTTTCGGTCTCGGCCATTCTTTCACTGTCAGAATCTTGGCTGGATCCACAGAAACTCCCTCTACAGACACCACGTGGCCTAGGAAGTTAATCCTACTCAACCAGAATTCACACTTTGATAGCTTGGCATATAATTGATGCTGTTTTAGAGTTGACAACACAATAGCCAAGTGCTCTTTATGCTCTTCTTCATTCTGAGAATAAATCAGGATATCGTCGATGAAGACGATTACAAATTTGTCCAAGAACTCCTGGAATATCCTATTCATCAAGTCCATAAATGCCGCAGGGGCATTAGTCAACCCGAACGACATCACCAAAAACTCGTAATGTCCGTACCGGGTCCTGAAGGCGGTCTTTGGAATATCATCAGCCCTGACCTTCAACTGGTAATAACCGGAGCGCAAATCGATCTTCGAGAATACCCGAGCCCCCTGTAGCTGGTCAAATAAATCGTCAATCCTCGGCAACGGGTACTTATTCTTGATGGTCAACTTGTTCAGCTCCCGGTAATCAATACACATCCGTAGGGACCCATCCTTCTTCTTAACAAACAAGACGGGAGCACCCCACGGAGAAAAACTAGGGCGCACAAAACCCTTATCCACCAATTCCTTTAGCTGAGCCTTCAACTCCCTCAGCTCAATCGGTGCCATACGGTACGGATTCTTCGATACTGGTTCAGCACCAGGATATACGTCAATCTCAAACTCGATTTCACGATCAGGTGGCAATCCCGGTAAGTCATCTAAGAAAACCTCTGAGAAGTCTCGAACTACCGGAATATTTTGAAGTTCCACCTCATTTTGCCTTTGAACATCCACTATGTGGGCAAGAAATTCGATGCATCCTGACCTCATCAGTTGTTGAGCTTTCAAGGAAGATATAGCAGACATACTGGTGTTCCTTTGGTACTGCCTGATAGGAGAGTTCTACCTCGTTCGGGCGTTTAAACGACACAAGCCCGGACCTACAGTTGATGGTGGCGTGATGTCTAAACAGCCAATCCATCCCCAGAATCACATCGTATCCTTTCATACCAATAACGATAAGACTGGCATACAACTTCTGGTCTCTTACTGACACTATATCACCCCGTACAACCTGTTCGGAGTGCATAAACTATCCGGACGGTAGCATAATGCTGTAGGGTTGATCTGACGGCGTACAACAAAAATTCTGTCTAACTACGAAGTCTATTGCCACGAACGAATGTGTGGCCCCCGTGTCCCACAAGGTATAAGCAGGTGCATCACATATCAAAATTGTACCTGTAATTGCTGTGTGCTGATCAGCATCATCAACATCCTCCATCATTGCAAAAGCCCTTGGTACTGCAAGGTTTGGTCTCGTGTCTGGCATCGGGCAATCCCGAACATGATGGCCTCCTTTGTCACATCGGAAACATTGGCCGGTAATAAATCTTCATTCTCCTCTGTGAAGTTTCTGGCACCGCGGGCATACTGAAAGTTGAGGAGCCCCCATTGGTCTCTTTCCCTTGTCCTGATTATTGGTTGTCTCATTAGGCCTCTTAATGCCTCTGTTTTGTTGCTGTTGAGATTGCAAATTCTGACTTCTTTGCTGTTGTTGAGGAACATTCCAAATAATCCCTCTTGACTGATCTCTTTGTCTCTGGGACTTCGCTTCTAAGGCCTCCAACTAATAGGCCTTGGCCACCACCTTTGTGTACGGTGCCTCATCAAATCCCCTGTAAGAAATCTCTCGTAAGAGGTCCAGCTTCAAACCCTGAATAAATTAGTGCACCTTGTTTTCGTCAGTGGCTACCAAATGAGGTGCATAGCGGGATAATGATTCAAACTTCTGAACATATTCTGCCACTGATCCATACTGTCGTAGCCGAGAAACCTCAATCAACTTTTCCTTCCTTACCCCGCGGTCAAAATATTTCTCGTAAAAGATATTCTTAAATCCCTCCCAGCTCAGTGCCACGATAGTGGACCGCACAGTATCCCACCAAAAACTGGCACTCTTTGTGAGATGAAACGTGGCACACGTGACCTTCTTGCTCTCCTCTACCTCGGCATAGTTAAACATTTGTTCAATCTGCCGAACCCATTCTTCAGCATGAATCAGGTCAGTAGATAATCTATCGAATGCAGGCGGCTGGAGTTGTCTGAATCTATCTCCATTGGTGTCACGCGGAGCATATTGTTATTTCCGTTATCTTCTCTGGCCATCAAACGTTCAACCATACGGGACTATACTCCCACCAGTTCGGTTAGTCGGTCAATGGTACGAGAGCTTTCGCTTGACTCTTCCTGATGCCCTCTCACCATTTTTTAAGAAACCCTATAAACAGAATAACCTAATTTAATAAACAGGACTTTTACGGGAATTTAAACACTTACATTTGGTGGAGCGATCTCACGCGGCGGGTTGCGCAGTCAGACATTTTACATAATCATTTTTAAAACCTTGTCTCTCTGATACCATAACTGTGACGGCCCCTGACCCGGTCGGGGACGAGGAGCCATCACTCCGAGACATTCCAAAATGGGGACTATTTTTTTTAAAATATTTATACTTTTAAAACCTTAACAGAGAGTATAAACCTTCTCTGGAAGTGAAACTGGAAGACACATTTAAGCTGGATGACAATTAAAATCAGAATACAGAAAATAGAGAACTTTTATAAATTGATGGCAAAAGAAAACAAAAAAAAAAAAAAAACAGGAACATTTAAATTTTTGGGCGTAAACCTTCTCTGGGAGTGAAGGTTGAAAGACAAGCGAATGACGTCAGACGGAAGATATAATTTTAAAAGCAGCGGCGGAAAAATGTAAACAGTGGATAATGTGAATAAAAATGGAGAACAGTAGCAGCGGTGGATGTGAATAAAACAAAAGTGAACAGTAACCGGTGGATGTAAATAAGATGAAAGTGAACAGTAACCGGTGGATGTGAATAAGACAAAAGTGAACAGTACCGGTGGATGTGAATAAGAAGAAAGTGAACAGTAACCGGTGGATGTGAATAAGACAAAAGTGAACAGTAACCGATGGATGTGAATAAGAGAAAAGTGAACAAAAAAAGGTGGATGTGAATAAGACAAAAGTGAACAGTAACCGGCGGATGTGAATAAGAAGAAAGTGAATAGTAACCGGTGGATGTGAATAAGACAAAAGTTAACAGTAACCTGTGGATGTGAATAAGATGAAAGTGAACAGTAATCGGTGGATGTGAATAAGAAGAAAGTGAACATTAACTGGTGGATGTGAATAAGACAAAAGTGAACAGTAACCGGTGGATGTGAATAAGACAAAAGTGAACTGTAACCGGTGGATGTGAATAAGACGAAAGTGAACAGTAACCGGTTGTAACACCCGGTTCTATCGAACCAGCTCTCTTTTATTATAAATGGTAGACACTTTATTAGACAATAATTAAGTAGGGTTATTGAGTGACTAAACAAGGGTATAAGAGTAAATTGAAAATTTCAAAAGTGGATAACCTATTTAAGGGAAGGGCTTTAGCGATTTATGCACTATAGCCGCCTCTGTTTCATCATTTATTCCTTTTCGATATCCAGCTCAAGCTCAACGGAGCCCTCGACGATTCTTCCACCAGATCCTTCTTCTATCTAGGTAAGTTTTTCTCATTTCTTATATTTTAGCAGTAAGATAGCCGAGGAAACTACCATGTGAGGATTTTGAGGATGCTGTAGGTGAGTGTTAGTTTCGGTTTAGTGCAGTATCGGGAATGCATTATGAACTGAGTTCTCAAATTAGTTTCCTTAGGTTTTTAGTTGATTAAGATGAAGTTTAGTGAAGGTTTAAATAATGTTCGGTTTATGGATTTAGGTTTGAGCAAGTTCCCGAGAGAGATTTCAACCAAACTTTCCAGGAGACCAGGTAAGTGAAGTATGCTTGTGCTTTCAGGCCTACATCACAAAACATTAGGATTATGTTTACTTGAATGTGTCTGTATGTTATGCATCTTATTTTAAAAGTATACGAAATTGAATTTGAATGCAGTGGATATTTTGACTTTGGGAAACTTGATCCGCTTCCCAACGAACAGGGGGATCAGAAACAACTATGTGAATCAGATTTACTGTTAAGGGAATTAATCCGCCTCTTAATGAGTCAGTGGATATTTATACTTTGGGAGAAGTGATCCAACTCCCAATTTCACAGGGGGATCCGATCAGAAACGATACATATGCAACTGAGATAAGAAAGTAGAAATTGCATATTTAGGAATTTATGTTTCAGCATTACATTACATTATTGCTTTACTTACTTAGCATTAGGTTAATAGATGAGTTTTGTGATGTAGGTGAAGAAGTGACAGCAGGTGTGTTTACTGAGTTTGCTGAGGACTAGACTGGTTGGAGGAGTGCAACTATGCAACAATCTGGCAATTGATGGGACAGTTTAACTGATGTCAGTTGGTGTGAAGGTTTAGTTGACAATGTTTCAATTTAAGTGTGTTGATCGTTCATGACAGTAGTGGTTTCAATATTTTGAATACGTTTTTGAGATTTTTCAGATAATAGTATTCTGTTGAGGTTAAGTTGGACTTACTGGATTTTGAGTATGCATTGGTTTTGATTGTTTCTGAATGGTTTCAGCGAAATAAGCAAATTCCTTTCTGTAGTAGAGTTGTGTTTGTAAAACAAGGAGTAGTTGAAATGTCGCTCTGTTCTCTATCGGTAGATATGTCTATCGGCAGAAGTTGAGTTGTTGTTCTGTGTCTATCGAAAGATGTCTTCAGTAGTTTCAATTTAGTGGTTGATCGTTCATGACAGTGTGGTTTCAATATTTTGAATACGTTCTTCGCAGATTTTTCAGTAATAGTATTCTGTTGAGTTTTAATGTTGGTACTTACTGGATTTTGAGTAATGCATGGTTTGAATTGTTTCTGAATGGTTTCAGCGAATAAGCAATTCCTTTCTGTAGTAGAGTTGTGTTGTAAAACAAGGAGTAGTGAAATGTCGCTGCTTGATGTCTTCAGTAAAGCCATCGGATGATGTCTTCAGTAAAGCCATCGGATGATGTCTTCAGTAAAGCCATCGGATGATGTCTTCAGTAAAGCCATCGGATGATGTCTTCAGAGGAAGCCATCGGAAGATGTCTTCAGTAAAGCCATCGGATGATGTCTTCAGTAAAGCCATCGGATGATGTCTTCAGTAAAGCCATCGGATGATGTCTTCAGTAAAGCCATCGGATGATGTCTTCAGTAAAGCCATCGGATGATGTCTTCAGTAAAGCCATCGGATGATGTCTTCAGTAAAGCCATCGGATGATGTCTTCAGTAAAGCCATCGGATGATGTCTTCAGTAAAGCCATCGGATGATGTCTTCAGTAAAGCCATCGGATGATGTCTTCAGTAAAGCCATCGGATGATGTCTTCAGTAAAGCCATCGGATGATGTCTTCAGTAAAGCCATCGGATGATGTCTTCAGTAAAGCCATCGGATGATGTCTTCAGTAAAGCCATCGGACGGATGATGTCTTCAGTAAAGCCATCGATGATGTCTTCAATACGTCATCGGAATATGTCTTCAGAGGAAGCCATCGGAAGATATAAATAAAAATTGTTGTTTAGCGATCGCAGAGGTTGGATGAATGGAATCAGCCGGCTGACGTCATCGGTAGATGTACGGATATTAGATGTAAGATAAAGTCGATCGGATGAAGGAATCATCCGGCTGACATCATCGGAAGATGTAGGAAGACTTTTGTCATCTTATGACCGGTGGATGTAGTGTATTAAACTAATCGGAAGACTGTAGTAGAAGTCTTGTCGTTTAGTGACCGGTGGATGTCGTGTATTAGACTCACCGGATGATGAAGTGGAAGTTTTGTCGTTTTGTCACCGGAAGGAGCCTTATGTTATATGTTTCAGTCTCTTCCGTTGACTTTGTTCAGCGGCAGATGCGTTTGACTTTTGCAACTTTTAAAGTATTCCGCGATTTAAACCTTTATTTCTTTTGACCTTCTTAACATCTCAACCGATTATTCAAGCATTGTTCTATAGTTTTGTTTAACTCTATTTTCCTCAAATGAATTCCGCTGCAATTCTTTAAACGTTTTGAGGTTTTAGAAAATGTCAAATTTTGACTTTCGAGCGAAGTTTTAAATTCGGTTCGAAATTTTCTTAGTTAGGTTCGGGTTTATGAGTAACAAAACTCGGGGCGTTACAATATGGTATCAGAGACATTCAGTTAAACCGTTCAAAAGATTACTCATCAGTGCCAATCGTTGCATGGAAGTACTTCAACAACTGTAAGTGTTTATGTTAACCTTAGTTGATAGATATTTAAGAGTGTAATTAACCCTGTGCAGGAATTTAGTATAATGGCCAGACACCCAGGGAGACCTAGAGTGCCAAGAGAAATGCCAAATGTGAGAAGTGAAGAGGAGCCTAGTGTGATTAGGCAGCTGATCGATTTAGTGCATCAGCAAACTGATTTAGTGCGCCAACAGTCTGACCAACTAGGAGTACTGTTGAACCGAGAGGTACAAGGAAGTGCCAACTCAGGTTCTAGCAATGAACATTCTGGAGATAGATTTCGGAGACTAAGACCACCCACGTTTGATGGACAGTCATCTGATCCAGTTATTGCTGAAGGGTGGCTTAGGAAGATTGAAAGTATATTTAGGTGTGCCAACATAGGAGAAGGAGACAAGGTCACGTTGGCGACATTTCACTTGGCTGGTGAAGCTCAACTCTGGTGGGAAACAATAGAGACCACCACTGATATCTTGGCGATGCCTTGGTCGCAATTCAAAGACATTTTCTACGAGAAGTATTTCAACAGTACTGTTCAAACTGCAAAGAAGTTGGAATTTCTAAACTTAAAGAAGACAAGGTCTGTAGCCGAGTACAGTAGGCAGTTCGAGTCCCTGTCCAGGTTTGCTGGACATTTTGCTCACAGGGACGAGGATAAGGTATTCAAATTTGTGCATGGACTGAAGCCAGAAATCTACCGAGGGGTTAAATTTTGTGGTATTAAAGGCTTGACATTCAGTGAGGTTGTGTCTACTGCTCTGGAAGTGGAAGAAGCTGAAAGGAAGTGTGCTGGACCAAAAGAGGTCCCACAAAAGTCGGTCCAGCCACACCATCAAAGGGGAACGAAGAGGCCAAGTGAAGGCCAGAGTAGTCAAGGAACAGGAGGGAAGGTACAGAATGTTAGGAAATTTCTCTAGTGTCCTAAGTGTTTGAAGAACCACCCGGGCGAATGCAGACTGGGATTTGGGAAGTGTTTCAACTGTGAGGAGGTTGGACACACGATCAAAGAATGCTCGAAGCCTAGAGTCACTAGATGCTACAATTGTAACAAGGTCGGCCATATTAGTAGAGATTGTCCAATTCCTAAGAGTGGCCCTGCTATGATTAAACCGAGGATATTCTCCATAATGGAGTCTGGGAATGAAGACCAGCCTGCTGTGGTGTCAGGTACTATATTGATCAACTCTGTACCTGCTTTTACTTTAATAGACTCTGGTGCAACGCATTCGTTTATAGCATCTACATTTGCTGTAAAGTTAGATGTACAGTTCACCCATTCCATACATGTGTTTAATGTTGCATTACCCTCTGGTGAACGCATGCACTCTAACCAAGTGATGCTTGACAGTGATGTGTTAGTAGGGAATGTAAGTCTATCTGCTGATCTTATTATTATGGATATAATGGGATTTGATGTAATCCTAGGAATGGACTGGTTGTTTAAACACCACGCCATAATTGATTGTAGGACCGGAATAGTTAGTTTCCAACCCCCTGGTAGTTTGAAGCATACCTTTCAAGCTTCAAGGAAGAGTAAGGAAATGTCTGTGATGACTTCTATTAACACTAGACCTTTCCTATGTGGAGAGTATTTGTGCTTCTTAGCTAGTGTTTTAGACACACAACTTGTAGGAAAAGCAAATCCTCAAAATGTTTTAATTGTCCAAAACTTTCCCGAAGTATTTCTAGATGACCTTCCTGGTTTACCACCAGATAGGGAAATTGAATTTGTTGTAGTGTTTACCCTGGCGCCAAACCTGTGTTTAAAAATCCATATAGATTAGCACCAACTGAACTTAAGGAATTAAAGAAGCAATTGGAGCATTTGTTAGAGAAAGGGTTCATACGCCCTAGTTTTTCACCGTGGGGTGCACCTGTCCTTTTTGTCAAAAAGAAAGATGGATCAATGCGTATGTGCATTGATTATAGAGAATTGAATAAGTTAACTGTCAAGAACAAGTATCCATTACCAAGGATTGATGATTTATTCGACCAACTTAATGGTGCTAGAGTTTTCTCTAAGATTGACCTTAGGTCCGGTTATTACCAGTTGAAGGTTAAATCTGAAGATATTCCAAAGACTGCTTTTCGCACAAGGTATGGACATTATGAGTTTTTGGTCATGTCCTTTGGATTGACAAATGCACCAGCAGCCTTTATGAATCTCATGAATAGAGTGTTTCATGAGTATTTGGATAAGTTTGTCATAGTGTTCATAGATGACATTTTAATCTATTCACGTACTAAGGATGAGCATGCTAAGCACCTGACCTTGGTGTTGGAAGTATTAAAACAGCACCAACTATACGCCAAGTTTTTTAAGTGTGAATTTTGGTTGGACCAAGTTCACTTTCGAGGACATGTTATCTCTGGGGATGGTATATCTGTCGATCCAGCTAAGGTTCAAGCAGTTAAGGAATTGCCCCAACCGAGGAATGCTACAGATATCAGAAGTTTTCTTGGACTAGCAGGATACTATAGAAAATTCATTGAAGGATTTTTGAAGATTGCTACACCCCTTACTAAGTTAACAAGGAAAAATGCGAAGTATATATGGACTGATGAATGTGAGCATAGTTTTCAGACCCTGAAACAGAAACTGACCAATACTCCAATTTTAACCCTTCCAGTTGAAGATGGTAAATTTAGCATTTACTGTGATGCATCCAAGGTTGGACTTGGTTGTGTCTTGATGCAAGAGGGAAAGGTAATAGCTTATGCCTCTAGGCAGTTGAAAACACATGATAGGAATTACCCTACACATGACTTAGAATTAGCTGCAGTGGTATTTGCACTTAAGATTTGGAGGCATTACTTGTATGGACAATCTTGCGAGATATTTTCAGATCATAAGAGCCTGAAGTATATTTTCACACAGAAAGAACTAAACATGAGGCAACGTCGATGGTTGGAATTTGTAAAGGACTATGATTTCGAGATTAAATATCATCCCGGCAAGGTAAATATTGTGGCAGATGCTTTGAGTAGAGTAACAAAATCAACCCCAACTATGATTTTCAATATACCATTAGCCTTAGAGTCAGAATTCCAAAGGTTTAATCTAGAAGCAGTATCTAGTGTATCGGCTATACTTTCAGCCTTAACCTTGAAGCCTACCATTCTAGAGAAAATAAAGGAAGCTCAGACGAATGATGAAGAGTGTAACAAGTACAAGTTAAGCACGGATTCTTCAGACAAGTCAGATTTTAACTATTCTGCCGATGGAATCCTTAAGTTTAGAAATAGATGGTTTGTTCCTGCCATTAAAGAACTTCGAGATGAGATTCTTTCTGAAGCACACTCTTCCAGGTTCTCTGTTCACCCTGGGAGTACAAGGATGTACAAGGATCTCAGACAACTTTATTGGTGGCCAAGTATGAAAAGAAGTGTGGCTGAATATGTGGAATCGTGCCTAGTTTGTCAACAGGTCAAAGCTGAGCACCAAAGACCTGCAGGAATGTTACAACCCTTACCAGTTTCCGGATGGAAATGGGAACAAATAACGATAGACTTTGTTGTGGGATTACCTAAAACAGCAAAGGGACATGATGCAATATGGGTGATAGTTGACCGTCTAACCAAATCAGCTCATTTCCTACCGATAAAGGTGACTTACTTGATGGATCAGCTTGCTGAGTTGTATGTGCATGAAGTTGTTAGACTGCATGGAGTTTCAAGCACTATAGTTTCTGACCGGGACTTTAGATTTACATCTAAATTTTGGAAAAGTTTACACAAGGCTATGGGAACACAACTTAGTTTTAGCACAGCTTTTCACCCCCAAACAGATGGACAATCCGAGAGAACCATTCAGACTTTAGAAGATATGCTCCGCGCATGCATATTAGATTTTCAAGGATCTTGGAGTAAATACTTGTCTTTGGTAGAGTTTTCTTATAATAACAGTTTTCAGGCAACAATAGGAATGACACCTTATGAGGCCTTGTATGGGCGGAAATGTAGATCTCCCTTGTACTGGGATGAAGTTGGTGAAGCACAGTTGCTTGGTCCTGACATTGAGCAACAAACTGTTGAGAAGGTTGCCCTCATCCGCCAGAGGATCTTAACAGCTCAAAGCCGGCAGAAAAGTTATGCCGACAGAAGACGCAGAGAACTAGAGTTTGGAGTAGGTGATGAAGTTTTCCTCAAGGTATCACCATTTAAAGGAGTTGTGAGATTCGGGAAGAGAGGCAAGTTGAACCCCAGATTTATTGGACCATTCACTATTTTGAAGAGAGTTGGGGGAGCAGCCTATCAGTTGCAGCTACCGGCTTCTATGGAAGGGATACATGATGTATTCCACGTTTCTATGCTGAAAAAGTGCATAAGGGATCCAAATCAAGTCATGGAACAACAAGACTTTGAGGTTCATCCTACCCTTGCCTATGAAGAGAAACCCGTAAAGATCTTGGATTATGCAGTGAAGGTATTGCGCAACAAAGAAGTTCCATTAGTGAAAGTCTTGTGGCGTAACCAGAATATAGAGGAAACAACTTGGGAGCGCCAGCAAGACATGATGGACCAACATCCGGGATTATTCAGGTAACGAATTTTGAGGACAAAATTCTTTTAAGGAGGGTAGATTGTAACACCCGGTTCTATCGAACCAGCTCTCTTTTATTATAAATGGTATACACTTTATTAGACAATAATTAAGTAGAGTTATTGAGTGACTAAACAAGGGTATAAGAGTAAATTGGAAATTTCAAAAGTGGATAACCTATTTAAGGGAAGGGGTTTAGCAATTTATGCACTGTAGCCGCCACTGTTTCATCATTTATTCCTTTTCGATATCCAGCTTAAGCTCAGTGGAGCCCTCGGCGATTCTTCCACAGATCCGTTCTTCTATTTAGGTAAGTTTTCCTCATTTCTTATATTTTAGCAGTAAGATAGCCGAGGGAGTACAATGTGAGGATTTTGAGGATGCTGTAGGTGAGTGTTAGTTTCGGTTTAGTGCAGTATCGGGAATGCATTATGACCTGTGTTCTCAAATTAGTTTCCTTAGGTTTCTAGTTGATTAGGATGAAGTTTAGTGAAGGTTTAAATAATGTTCGGTTTATGGATTTAGGTTTGAGCAAGTTCCCGAGGGAGATTTCAACCAAACTTTCCAGGAGACCAGGTAAATGAAGTATGCTTGTTCCTTAGGGCCTACATCACAAAACATTAGGATTATGTTTACTTGAATGTATCTGTATGTTATGCATCATATTTTAAAAGTATACGAAAATGAATTTGAATGCATGTTGGCATGGTGAGGAAAGAACACAACGAAACAGCTATGTGAATCAGATTTACTGTTAAGGGAATTAATTCGCCCCTTAATGAGACAGTGGATATTTTGACTTTTGGAAACTTGATCCGCTTCCCATCGAACAGGGGGATCAGAAACAGCTATGTGAATCAGATTTACTGTTAAGGGAATTAATCCGCCCTTTAATGAGTCAGTGGATATTTATACTTTGGAAGAAGTGATCCAACTCCCAATTTTACAGGGGGATCCGATCAGAAACGATGCATATGCAACTGAGATGAGAAAGTAGAAACTGCATATTTAGGAATTTATGTTTCAGCATTACATTACATTATTGCTTTACTTACTTAGCATTAGGCTAATAGATGAGTTTTGTGATGTAGGTGAAGAAGTGACAGCAGGTGTGTTTATTGAGTTTGCTGAGGACTAGACTGGTTGGAGGAGTGCAACTATGCAACAATCTGGTAGTTGATGGGGCGGTTTAACTGATGTCAGTTGGTGTGAAGGTTTAGTTGACAATGTTTCAATTTAAGTGTGTTGATCGATTATGACAATAGTGGTTTCAATATTTTGAATACGTTTTTGAGATTTTTCAGATAATAGTATTCTGTTGAGTTTTAATGTTGGTACTTACTGGATTTTGAGTAATGCATTGGTTTGAATTGTTTCTGAATGGTTTCAGCGAAGTAAGCAAATTCCTTTCTGTAGTAGAGTTGTGTTTGTTTAACAAGGAGTAGTTGAAATGTCGCTCTGTTCTCTATCGGTAGATGATGTCTATCGGCAGAAGTTGAGTTGTTGTTCTGTTTTCTATCGGAAGATGTCTTTAGTAAAGCCATCGGAAGATGTCTTCAGTAAAGCCATCGGATGATGTCTTCAGTAAAGCCATCGGATGATATCTTCAGTAAAGTCATCGGATGATGTCTTCAGAGGAAGCCATCGGAAGATATAAATAAAAATTTGTTGTTTAGCGATCGGCAGAGGTTGGATGAAGGGAATCATCCGGCTGACGTCATCGGTAGATGTAAGATAAAGTTGATCGGATGAAGGAATCATCCGACTGACGTCATCGGAAGATGTAGGAAGACTTTTGTCGTCTTATGACCGGTAGATGTAGTGTATTAAACTAATCGGAAGACTCTAGTAGAAGTCTTGTCGTTTAGTGACCGGTGGATGTCGTGTATTAGACTCACCGGATGATGAAGTGGAAGTTTTGTCGTTTTGTCACCGGAAGGAGCCTTCTGTTATCTAATTCAGCCTCTTCTGTTGACTTTGTTCAGCGGCAAATGCGTTTGACTTTTGCAACTTTTAAAGTATTCCACGATTTAAACCTTTATTTCTTTTGACCGATTACTCCTTAACATCTCAACCGATTATTCAAGCATTGTTCTATAGTTTTGTTTAACTCTATTTTCCTCAAATGATTTCCGCTGCAATTCTTTAAACGTTTTGAGGATTTAGAAAATGTCAAATTTTGACTTTCGAGTGAAGTTTTAAATTCGGTCCGAAATTTTCTTAGTTAAGTTCGGGTTTATGAGTAACAAAACTCGGGGCGTTCCGGTGGATGTGAATAAGAAGAAAGTGAACATTAACCGGTGGATGTGAATAAGACAAAAGTGAACAGTAACCGATGAATGTGAATAAGGCAAAAGTAAACAATAACCGGAGGATGTAGAGTTTAAAGACAAAATTGACAACTTTTAACGAGAATCCATAAAACAAAAGTCGTGAAAACAGAAGGTATGAAAGCTTCAAACTTAAGAAAACGATTCAAAACATGATTTTGGACATATCAGGGAAACACGACAGAATTTTAAGGAAACAGATTGCATGGATGACTCTAAAATCAGAGATAATCCATGCACATCCTAAAGGAGAAAATATTCCAAACAATTCCAGAATACTTCAGAACATAAATTCAACTGTCAAATACAGAGGTTTTAAATACATCAACAACAGAACCTATACATTACAAAATTTTCAGCAGAGTTTTTTAAACAAAACACAGGACTATAACAGAGTTTTAGAACAAAACACCAGAATTCCAGAAGAGTTTACAGATATGAACTTACTTTAAAGACTTAAACCTCGAGACAGAAAATTATGTATGGCTGCAGCAACCACCCCCGAGAGCTCGAACCACCAGCCACCTATTCATCAGACTGAGGCACAAAGTCCCCATTTTCGGGTTCAGTACCTACATCAGGGAGTTCACCTATGAGTCTAAAACTCAGTAAGAACATATATAAATGCAGTGATGCATATGCTATGCATGGACTTTCAGAAATACGGTGACAGTATAGTATATTACATTTCAGTGGCAGAGGGGTATAAGTGAGGCTTATAGGGGAACTGGCAAGTGCACGACAGGCACAAACAGATATACAGAAACAGAACAGTAGGCCAGTCCCTGTCCCGCACTTAACCAATACATTTCAGTCAGATTTTTATCTTGCTTAGCTTCAAACCGTGTACAGAAAACAGTTTTGTATGAACTTTCAGGAAAAATCCTGTATGCATGGACATTTACAGTGCTTCAACTTAAACAGCAGAGAATAGGAACATAAAACAACGGAAACATAAAAGGAAACACAGAACTTAACTCTAATCCTTCTACCCGAAACCAACCTACAGGATGTAAAACCTAGTATCTCCAAGATGTAGGGCCTTAAGGGCCAGTCCACACACATGAACTTACTTGTTTACTGCGGTGTTGAAAGTGTTGAACGTGTTGCCTTGGTGAGGCACGAACCTGAACATGCATGTAAAGAAAATGAGCAAAGCTGCAAATGCTAACTAATAATATGTAGGGTATGCAGCAACTCCTTCCAAACCTTTGGAAAACAACCTAACGTGTTTTCATCCAAAAGCAGTGAGTTTCTCTCAAAATGCCGTAACCTTAAACTTCCATAAAACTCACATTTTACTTATCCAAACTCATTAGCTTAAACAGATGCTTACCTCTACTGGAGAAAACAGGAGAATGGAAGTTTTTGGAAAGATTGAAATCGCCAGAAGGAGAGAAAACCGAGAGAAATGAAAGGAAGCAGAAGGAAGTATATGAGAAAAGTGAGGGTTTCACGTAGGAGGGGAGAGAAAAGAACATGGCTTCTTCAACAAGTTGCCAGGTGTCACTCATCCATTGGCCACCTCCCACCAACCTTAATTTGGCTCCCAATTTTACCCTTCAATTGGTTTTTAACTAAATTTCTATTTAGTTCGTCGAATCGGTTCTACAACCACTCTCATTCAATTGAACACGTTGGAAATTAAAAATAGTCATTGAATTAATATCGGAGTAATTCCGCTTATATATCCGGGGAATAAATACATAGGCAAAAATACCGGGTATTACAGTTACAGACTAGCAGTAGACGACTCTTACCGAAGACATCTACCGAAGTGAACAGTAAACAACGGTAGATGTGAATAAAGCAAAGGTGAACATTAGACAGAAGACTTCTACCGAAGATAGAAGACTTCTACTGATGACAGGAAACAGAAGACTTCTACCGAAGATAGAAGACTTCTACCGATGACAGGAAACAAAAGACATAAAAACGGAAGAAGGCATCTACCGATGCAGAAGCTTCAAAACTTTGAAAACCAGATTCAAAACATGATTTCTTTTGGACATATCAGGAAAGCATGCA